>CM044438.1:39227660-39257603 GCA_024363595.1 Xenopus borealis
GGGGTTCGCGAAGTTCGCGAACCGTTCGCATTTTTTCCGACGTTCGCTACATCCCTATCAGCCAATGATAAACAAAACTCCAAAGCCAATGATAAAAGTCCAAAGAATATATATACTGTACACATAGGGGAAAAAGAGGAGAGATTGATCAATGCACATTCCCTGGTCCCCTGTCATATAAGTAATCTATGCAGATGCATGTGTACAAAGACAGGGCTTTTTTAGTTACAAAGTTATGATCATAAGATTGATAAGCCACCACACCACGTCAAGGTAAAACCCATATGGCGGTCCCTAACTATTTACCTCTGGTCATAATATCAAATGCTATAGCCTCCCGGCATGAAAGAATTACCTGAAATAAAGGTCTCCCGACCTGGGCGTTGGTTACATCCATTGGGCTTAGTCCTCCCCAGCCATTAGCTTTCAAAGGGGAGAGACAACCTAGACCCCAGGTTTAGTTCCATAAGATTGATCCTCCCCCGCTTGCGGCTTTTAAGAGAGAGAAACTTCCCGGACCAACACCCATTTCCAAAGGCATTGCTACACCATTTAAAGGGACGGGTGTGGGGGTGCTACAACCACATGGAAGCCTTGCCTGCAGCATAGCTGCTAAACTTCCGAACAGAATAAATCTGCTACAATACAAAATGGAAAAAAAGAAAGGTTGTGGGAGCACTCCATAGCTAAATAAAAATGTACTAAAATACAATGGAAGTGCTACTGATCTGGCCAAATTAACTATACACATAGGGGAAAAAAAGAGTATATATACTGTATACTAAGGGGCACATTTACTAATGGTCAAAGTGAAAAATCTTCGAAATTCGACCATTAAAATTTTTTTAAAGGCTATATTCAATCGAAAATTGACCTATTTCTATCGAATAGGTCAGTTTTCGATCGAATAAAAATCATTTGAATGCATTGTTCGATTCGAACGATTTTTTAAAAAAAGCTTTGATTTTCCTGCAATTCGGCAGCTTTAAGGTGGCTAATAGTTGAATACAAAGGATTTTAAAGAGACAGTACTTCAAAAATTTTAATTTTGGAATTTTTTCAATTCAAATTGAATTTTGGGCTATTTGATAGCTGAAGTAGCCCGAAATTGGACGAAGTAAATCTGCCCCTTAGAAATAAACATAATTAGAGTAGACTCAGTGCAGATCAATAGCTCATTGTGACATGCTCTAACCTCAAATTCTCACCATAGCTCATTAGCAAAGAAGTAACAGCAGAATATAACAAAGAATGACATGATTGGAAATTCTCCTAATTACCAAGTGAACACATTAACCAAAGAAAGTAGATTAAAAAGTTATGACAGCTGAAAGATATATCATTTTTCTTATTACAGAAGTAATCTTCTCTGCAGGAGGAGTAAGAAAGCTTTTCTTTGTGGTTCTGACTCCTTCAGCAATAAGAGGGCTGTATTGTAAATTACTTAAGATCCGCTCATTGCAGAATATGATCATGTATTATTGAGGTAATGTGATAACATACAATACCAAAAAAGGGGGATTGTGGGAGCACTCTGAAGGCTAAGTTAAAGTATATTTAAGTATAATGGAAGTACTACTTACAAAGCACACTCCCTGGGCCCCTGTCTCATAAGTAATTCAGTATAAATGCAAGTGCATATGTTTAAAAACAGGGGTTGTTTTGTACAAAGTTAGGATTATAAAGTTGATAAGCCACAAAACCACGTCAAGTTAAACCCCATATGGCGGTCCCTAACTTGTTTACATAGTATAAAAAAGTCAATGGGGGAATTCACAAAAGTGTCGGTAAAATAAATAACCCAGAAGTGGCGGTCGACAAATTTGTAAAATGTCTTACAAACGGCAAATTCACAAAGGCAGATGTTATCATCTCTGAATGTCTCGTAAGTCCGACAATTTTCTAAAATGTCATATCTTTTCATCGTACAGACGACATTTTACGCGACATTTTACACGACTTTTTAAAGACATTTTACAAGACATTTTAAAAGACAATTTGACCGACATTTTCATTTTGGAGAGCCTAATGTGTCGGAAAAATTGTCTGCAAAAAAAAATTAGTTTATGAGTAATTCATAAAAATGTCGGGGAAAGTGGTGCAGAAAAAATCACGCCCACTTTTCACTACACTTTTTCAAAAGTGTCGTATATGTCGGAAAATTGGCGGGGAAATGCTCTGTGAATTTGTCTGTTGCTACAACATTTTAAAGACATTTTTTCCTTCCCGACACTTTTGTGAATTCCCCCCTATGTGTTGTAAGTAGCACTTCCATTATACTTAAATATACTTTTACTTAGCCTTTAGAGTGCTCCCACAATCCCCCTTTTTTGATAATGTGATAACATACCCTGTTTTTTCACTGACTAGGAAAGATCTCTTTTTTCATTTTTCACTTCTTTAAGCTTAATTCTCATGTCTTTATTTGTTTTTCAGTCCCTGAAGTTTATTAGATTTTCACCGGAGTGATACGGATTTCTTGCCCTTAGCTGTTCAGCTTCGTACATGCTTGGAGCAGCTGGACCTTTATTTAATATAGGGCCACCATCCGTAAAATAAGATACAGTACAATAGAACGGTACACTTAAGAAATGAGAATTCTAAATAATGTGACAGCCTGGTGGCTTGAACACGTAAATTTGGGGGAAATTAGCAAATGATAGGGCAGGCAGCATAGGAAAAGGAGCATAAAGACAGGGACACACAGGCTCTTCAAATAAACATTGGTTTATTTTCCAGTAAGTCATTTAAACAGAGGTGACCATTTCAGCAATTTACAAAACAAACCATAAAAATAAATCCTTGCCCACTGGGCACTACCTTCACTTTGAAGTGTTCCCTCACTATACTGGGCCCCTTGTGGACTACCAGACAAAACACAGGTTGGGTCACCCCTGTACTCACAGTCTTTGCAGGAATTTCTCAGCCTCCTGGCTATTACTCAGTGTCCCACACAGACAACAATATCTGGATCTTACTCACAGCCAGACTCCCTCTGCTCTTGCAGTAGCAGGCGGCACCCCCAGCTCCTCTGGGAGTTCCTCACACAGACAGGTCTCCTACCTGCTGTGCCCTGCTGAGAGACACACTCTCACATTCCAATTAACTTTAAATAGCCTTTCCACAGGACAGCTTTCCTGTGGAAGGTGAGCTCCAATCTCCAGACTGGCTCTGTGTAATGGAGTACCTGGCCACTAAACTTACACAGAGAATCTGTTCTCTGTTTACAGACAGCTCCCTTCCTGGAGTCTATCTTAGCACATGGGAAGAAATGAAAGGCTAGAGTGACCTTTTTCCACCTTTTCCCAGTCACTTTACCACAATAAATATAATAATAATAAATACCATGTGTAGGCTTGACAACTTTAAGTGCCTTACTAAGTATGCATATATTGGTGTAAGGGTTATTAGAAACAGTGGTACAAGTGTTGACAATTTCTTCTTCTTCTGGCAGACCCTGTTATTGGACAGATGTTGCCACAGACAACATTAGGCAGCAAAGAGCATGGGCAACTGTGCAGCCAAATTTTGACACAGTGGGCCAATTATTTGACACCACATAACTGGATGACAGATTATATTAAAGTGATATTGTCACGTACACAAAGAAGTCAATAGTGGTCTGGAGAAGTATGGGTACTGAACAAAATATTTGCTTTGTGTTGTATATCCCACCTACAGGTATTAAGCTGGAGAGTAGAGCAAGGAGGATAAGCTTATGCATTTATGGTAGCAAAAAAGCGTAAGAGCATTTTCTCTGAAATCCCTGTTAGACTGATGGATTCTGGTTTTTTTATTTAAAGGGATTCTGTCAAGTGAAAAAGTTTTTTTTTTTTCAAAACGCATCAGTTAATAGTGCTGCTCCAGTAGACTTCTGCACTGAAATCCATTTCTCAAAAGAACAAACAGATTTTTTCTTATTCAGTTTTGAAATCTGACATGGGGCTAGCCATTTTGTCAATTTCCCAGCTGCCCCTGGTCATTTGACTTATGCCAGCACTTTAGGAGGGAACTGCTTTCTGGCAGGCTGTTATTTTTCCTTTTCAATGTAACTGAATAGTACGCAGTGGGACATGGGTTTTACTATTGAGTGCTGTTCTTAGATCTACCATTCAGCTGTTATCTTGTGTTAGAGAGCTGTTGTCTGGTTACCTTCTCATTGTTCTATTGTTAGGCTGCTGAGTGGGGGAAAGGGATATCACTCCAACTTGCAGTACAGCAGTAAAGAGTGATTAAAGTTTATCAGAGCACGTCACATGACTTGGGAAAGCTGGGAAACTGGCAATATGTCTAGCCCCATGTCAGATTTTAAAATTGAATATAACAAAACCTGTTTGCTCTTTTGAGAAATTGATTTCAATGCAGAATTCTTCTAGAACAGCACTATTAACTGATGCATTTTGAAAAAAAAAATTCACATGACAGTATCTCTTTAACAGGTATTTTCCTTACCTGGTTGCATGACGGGCTGATTATTCTGAAGGAAAATTCAATAGGTCAGCCCTCTGAGATGACAACTCTTTCATAGTTACAGGCAGGATATTATCTTTTTGTAAAAAAGAAAAACTTTTATAAAAAGGCACATAGAACAAAGTTCTAAACCTCAGATGTGTTCTCTGTATCAAACAACATCCAGAATTGAACAATTGAAATACCTATTTGATATATTATATTGGGTCTGTTATTAAACAGACAGCTCCTCCAGCTGGCAGGCATAGCAAAATGAAAATTGTTCTACTTTACGCTCTAAGATCCTGGTCTCACCGATAGTTTATGCAAGTCTGCTATAAAACAAATTATGTAAATGGTAATTCTACACATTTCACACACACATTTCTACACATTTCATTTAGTTAGCAATATAACAGTATGTTATTCTATATGAAAAGATAAAGAGTTCTTGCTAAAATCTGATTGAGTAGATTGAGTAAAGATTGAGGTTAGGTGTAGGTTGCTAAGAGCTACTCTTACCAAAATCAAGAGAATTTGGCAACTTGCATGTAACTCAATTAGGGAGGCGGGAGCCCTGAATTACTTGTGATTTCTACTTGGTCCGCTGAATTGTTTTTTTCAAACTCTCAAGAAATTGGCCGTTCATAATTAAATTAACCAAAGTTTGTTCAGGTACAAGACGTATTTACTGAACTCTTGTTGAGGAGGGGATTGCGCTTCCCCATTTAAACCTCTCCCCTCTCAGCAGCTAATGATACAAAAAGACAATACTCTATTCTGCTTGCCAATAGAATAATAATGTCCTGTATGGTTTATTTTTAAAAGGGTCATCAATAGTGAATTCTCGCGATTCGCCACAGGCAAATAAATTCACAAAACACCAGGAAAATTCGCCTGCGTCTCGCTTTGGATGCATGCGTCCATTTTTGGAAACCAGCATTCGTTTTTTTAACGCTGGCAATGTGCGCTGGCTTCCAACAACAGACGCCTGTGTCCAAAATGAGATGCGGTGGCGTTTCGTGAACTTTTCACCATTTCCCCAATTTTTCGTCATCAGCGAAGCTAAAAGCCCCAGAATTGCCCACCACTAGTCATCAATCTCCAAGAATTCCAATTGATATATATATATATATATATATACACATGCATATAATATGTAGTCTAAAATGTGACAACATTTTCTGCTGTTCTGTTGAGAGTTACCAGATCTGCCATTTATTTTTAAATAAAAATACATGACTCAAAGCTTAAGTGCATTAACGTGCATGGGCAACCAGCAGCTGCTGATGAACTGCAACTTCAAGCACTCAACTATACTCAGCGATAGATTTGTACTGAATATAAATAACTATATCACTAATTAGCTGGAATACATAAACTAGGTAACCATCTTCTCCCGAGTGTTGAGTGACAAACACAAACTAACTGAAAGCTTAGAAAGAAGTCCCCCTATGCAGGCCTGGACTGGCAATCTGTGGGTTCTGGCAAATGCCAGAGGGGCTGCTATAAGGTGCCATAGAAAATCAGTATTTAGTGGGCTGGTGGGGGCTGTTTAGTGTCTATGTGGGATGATTGGGCCTCTGTGTACCTGAAATGCCAGGGACTATTTTAATTCTCAGTACGGTCCTGACCCTATGGATCCATTCACCATAAGAGACTATAGTTGCTTCACATCCAGTTCAAGACCAGAACTGCTTAGAGTGCAACTCTATCAGTGATAATATGAATGCAGATGGGAACACAGGGCAATCCCAACAGAACAGCTCAGCCCCGAAATGACTGAAAGTGCATGCATGATGCTGCGCATGTTTTTAAAGGGCAAGGAAAGTCAAAGAAATAAAATCTAATTTTTAATTTCTTTAATGAAAAAGAAATCTATCTCCAATATACTTTAATTTAAAAATGTCTACTGTTTTTGTAAGAAACTTGACTGTATGCAGTGAATTTCTTTCTTCATTTAGTGCTGTGGATAAGAATTGTCAGATGGTCCCTAACTTCTGGCAGGGAAACAATCATACTTATGAACAGCAGGGGAAGCCCCTGCCTTACTTACCGGCCATGCAGAACTCAAACAGCTTTGTTTTTTGATCATTTATGACGATCCCTAAGGAGCACAGACGATACTGAGCATGTGCAGTGCCAGTGTCAGGCAAAGATTTATAACAAAGTTACAAGATGACAGCCCCCTGTGGCCAACTTTGAAAGCATAAATCATTTGTTTGATTAGGCTTGTGGTGCAGTAAGTTCATGTTTATGTTTAGTATACAAAATACAGTATTTCTACCCTTATTCTATTTTACACTTTCCTTGTCCTTTAATGGCAGCACAGTATGCATTCATAATAAGTGACGACAGCTGGCTGCACACAATGATAAAAACAGGTCTAATGTATTAATTCATCTGAAACAATGTTCCTTCTCGGCTATGGGGCGAAAATAAAATTATTTTGTGTGCACATTTTAAACTTGTGTGCGCAGTTTTCTTTAAAAAAAAAATAAAACTTTGTGCTCAAGTAAGAACTGAAACAAAATGTATGTTTTCAAACAAAATTCTGCCCACAATTTCGACATAAGCAAATAAGTAATTGTGACAATATAAGATAACAGGTCCCTTGGGAAAAGTTCGACTCACAGCTTAAAGGGCAATTCACCTTCATTAGCAAAACTGTAATTAATGAAAATGCTAATTATGGTTCGGATTCAGCTAAATCTTTCAGGAAGGATTCGGGGGTTCGGCCGAATCCAAAATAGTGGATTCAGTGCATGCCTAGTTCAGACTTTCATAGCCTGCCAAATTTTGTAAAATGAACTTGGTAATTAGGAGATGTGGCCAAAATGTTGGGAGGTATGCTATGGTTACTGCACATAAATGAGATTCTAGTTGCAATTAGTAAGGTCCCGGCTTTTAAAATGATCTATAAAATAATATAATGCTTCTCGGGGGAGCACAGAGCAAAAAGCATTTGTTCTACAGGGCTACATTGTCCCTACTCACAAACTCATGCCGCAAACTCCTTCTGAAGGGAAAAGACATGATACCGCTTCACACAGCCACCTGATAACGTTCCTGAAATATAAGAAGCACCCCACTAAGTCTAATACATGTAGCTAGGATTCTCGCTTGCCATTCTATTATGCATTTCCTGGGAAAAATGTGTTATTAATACCATTGGATGTGACAGACAAATCGACCAATTTGAGGGTGCATTACATAGGATCATAACAACCATAGGCGTCCTCGGCTGATGCACAAAACGTTTGCGAGTCAAGTAAAAGGGAGTGGAGCGAATGTAACAGGCCTTATGTAAACTTACTTATCATTGGACAGTGTACAGTGAATGGCAGGGTATTTGTCCAACAGGTGTTGGGTAGTTACAGTGGCAATAGATATGGCTGAGGTGGGTGGCATTGCTCTGAACTATTTTAGTTTGCTGTCCTCAGCTGCTGGTAACTGGAGCCATCCTGGTGAGTGCACCAAAATTTGTATTGTTTTTAACAACCAAAGTTAGCCAACACCTCTGATGGGGGACAGTTTTGCCATGATAGGTGTCCTGTCATACATAGTATTAGTTTTGCCACCTGTACATGGGCATCCACAGAATGGGGCAAGTAGGTAAAAGTAGCACATGCGAAATCTCTACAAATACTTTGCTGGCACAGCTCTAAGACTGGAAATACACTAGAAAGAGAGAACTATTGGACAGCTAAAATAGTTGTGGGGTTCAATAGCCTGAAAAGAAATGCTGTGCAGAGGAAATTCCACAAGTGCGTGGGCAAATGGGGCCATCTTTGCAAGCAAATCCATACTTTGGGTGCACACATATTAGTGAGTCAGTGCATCAGATGCAATGGTCAGTAACCTTAGTTTTTCATACGAAACGCTTGCATTGACTCACATACTTGCACTTAGTTTCAGACTATTGAGAAAGAGCCAATCTGCTGGAATCCACTCATTTAGTTGATCCCTTGAAACTACATATGTACCAAAGATTGAAGAAATAATTAAGTTAGTGGAATTTAACTTGTCAGCTGAAAAGGTATGGGCAGTTAACACAGGAAATCTTGAGTCATTCATGGCTAGAATAAATATATGGTCTAAGATATTCCCAGAAACAAAAATACTCGCATTTAAGTAAAAAAAAAAAAAGGGGTTAAAATTTGGATATATTATCCTCTCACGTGCATATGTATATGTAGGTGTTATAATTTGCTAACTCTGGTTGCAATTATGGAAGAAAAGAAGGAAATACTCCTTCGCGGCACTGTGTTGTAAATAAGTGACTGTTGCAGTGATTATGATGATAAAATGTTAGATGTAGTTGAAGTAGTAGTTATAGAGTGAGCTATATTTTTATGGTAATAAGTATTGCTATTGGGTAATCTGAGTAAAAGAACACATAAAGCTCTGGTTCACAGGTTTTTAATAATGTTTGCTGTCTGGAATCTTTCATGTTCTCAATTTAAAGGTTACACACTCCTTTCTACCAGATATGCTTCTTTAAGCAGCTGCTGGTTCCACTGCTTGAAATACGCAAAGGTTAAATTTTGCACCATTTGAAGTAACACGCGTTTTCACACGCGTTTTCGCATTTATAATGCGTTTTTGATGCGACATAACGCATTTGGTATAGCGGTGCAATTGCGCAAATATTACGCATTAAAATACGCATTACGCGTTTATTGGTGCCTATTGTTATTAGTAACATTAATCAGATAACGAAATCTAGTTATACAATTCAAAATCTCAGAAGTGATTATCTGCACTTTAATAAAAATAGGATCTATGTTTATCTGTATTGTTTTCAAGAAAACACTGATATGATTATGCTATATCATATATTGTATTATTATTATGGTCAATAAGCATTAATGTAAAAATTATACAAAATAAAAATGTTTGACTTTTTATTTTATTCAAAAGTCTGTAAAATAACTTGAAAATTACCCAATAAAAAACATTGAAACATAGTTGATCCCTTGCACAGTAGTAGTAGTGCTAGGAGCTCCAGTAATGGTACAGGCCCAGGCGGGGGGTGATATTTTGGTTGGGAAGGCTAATTACAGCTATAAACTCAATTACTTGTTTTATAGGAAATGGCACAGGAATTCATGCAAGCATGCGCAATGTCATGCCGGTCTGATATATAACTGTCAATTGTCTCCATGTGGTAACATAAAAAAACAGTATACTACAAGTTCCATTAATAATGAGAAGACATGGCTGGATAGATACACAATAGCTCAGATCACAGGCAGAGAGAATAAATAGGGTGCAGGTCCTGCTGGCAGTGTGCATGGACTATACTCAATCAGCCACTCAGGCAGGCACATAAACACACTCATACACACACACACACACACACACACACTCATACACACACACACACACACACACATATAGGATATGAAGCACTGCAACAAGATGTAACACTTACACATGTAGGAAAATAGTGCCAATAATTTGCTAGCACACTAATACAGAATTCTACACAATGAGATCAGGACACACAAATGCAGATATACTGATTTTTTACATAAGTAAAACACACACATGCAATTTGGCAATAACACATAGGCAAGACATTAGCAGATTAGGATATTTTACTGATAATAAACTTTAGTTCTATTACCTTATTCCAGGCCTGCTGCTGCCTGCAGAAAATGCTCATCTTCTCCTCAGTCTAAAGCTGGCCATAGAAGCAAAGATCCGCTCGCAAGCAGAGATCGTACAGTTCCTCAGCAGCTAACACTCATGTGTTGGAATAAATGTTTCACCTTAGAACTTTAACATAACAAGTTTAAATAGAGGCATTTTATTAAAACAAGGAGATGATATAATTCTGTAAATAGTACTGCAGTATAACACCATCATTTTTATATTTCATTCACATTACAAAAAGAAACTTTTAAGAGAAAACAATGCAAACAGCTATTTTAGGATTTAGCTGAATCGTTCACAAAAGATTTGGCCGGATACCAAAGCAAAACATAAGTCACGTGATTTTTAGGATCCAGTTCGGACAGGCACTTGGATATGGCTGTATCCTGCTGAAAAAAGCCAAATCCCGAATGGAATTCTGGATTCAGCGCATCCTTACAGCAAGCAAATGTAGCTTCCTGCTATTCCCCTTATGCAGTGTAAGTAACCAGGGGACAGATTAAACTTTTACAGTACTTCTAGTAGCATCCAGGTATATTTGATTTGAACAGAGACAGACGATATGCAATTCTGCTTATACAGTTGTGCTCATAAGTTTACATACCCAGGCAGAATATGAATAACACAAAAACTTTCTTTCACTCTTAGTGGTTGTCTGAAGCCATTTATTGTCAAACTGTGTTTAGTCTTTTTAAATCATAATAACTACATAAACTACCCAAATGACCCTGATCAAAAGTTTACATACCCCAGTTCTTAATATCATGTATTGCACCCTTTAACAATTTTTGTCAATGACAGCTTGAAGTCTTTTGTGGTAGTTGTGGATGAGGCTCTTTATCTTCTCAGACAGTAAAGCTGCCCATTCTTCCTGGCAAAAAGCCTCCAGTTCCTGTAAATTCATTGGCAGTCTTGCATGAACTGCACGTTTGAGGTCTCCCCAGAGTGGCTCAATGATATTGAGGTCAGGAGACTGAGATGGCCACTCCAGAACCTTCACTTTATTTTGCTGTAGCCAATGACAGGCTGACTTGCCCTTATGTTTTGGATCATTGTCATGTTGGGATGTCCAAGTACGTCCCATGCCCAGATGAGTGCAAATTTTCCTCCAGTATTTTTGTATTTCACCTCAAGTTATTTGTGGGTTTTTCCTTGCATTCCAAACAATTTTTCTGGCAGTTATGGCTGAAATTTTAGTAAGGCCAACCTGACCGAACCCCTAATTTTACACTTCTTAATTAGAGTTTGAACACTGCTGATTGGCAGTGTCAATTCCTTTGATATTTTCTTATATCCCTTTCCTGTTTTATAGAGTCCTACCTTTTCTTGCAGATCCTTTGACAATTATTTTGCTTTCCCCATGACTTAGGGCTGTCGCACATGGGCAATTTCACCTGCACTCCCCTCCGTTCCGTTCAGCCGCAGGGAAGCCCAGGAGTAGACATGATTGATTCTTTTCAATGTGGCTGTACTCACACATGCATGTAGGCACCGAAAGCAGGTTGAGATGCAACATGCTGCATTTTGATGAAGCGCCCAATAGAGCAAAACGCGTCAGGAGGGAGTGGCTGACACAGGTAGGCAGACAGAGGGGTAGCACTGCACTGTGGTTTTTTGTTTAAAAAGATGTGTTTGTAAATATACTTTTCTGTGTTTGCACTAATAAATGTTTTTTCAGTATGAGACTGCACATATCTTGTATATGATTTAACATGCTGCATTTTACCTGCATTCGGCGCTTACATGAGTCTGTGTGAGTACAGCACCCTTAAAAAGAATTGAGTGTGTCTACTCCTGTTTTTTGGATTCTAAGGGCTCTTATTCATGGTCGTTTTTACCTGTGCTCCATTTTGTTCCATTCTGTCGCAGGGGAGCACAGGTAAAAAAGCACATGCATAAGAGCCCTTAGAATCCAAGAAACATCAGTGCAGCACTGGATGAAAGATGAAAGGGTCTGTCAGGAGTCCAGAAAGTCAGTGACCTTTTATACACACCCACTAATTACAAGCAAACAGATCACAGGTGAAGATGGTTACCTTTAATAGCCAATCTAACCCTTTTGTGTCAAGTTGTGTGCATGTTATCAGGCCAAATCACCAGGGTATGTAAACTTTTGATCAGGATCATTTGGGTAGTTTATGTAGTGATTATGATTTAAAAAGAGTATGGTATTCGAGCAGGACTTAGCCAAAGAAGCCTATGGGGGGGTTCCCATAGGCTTCTATTGCAATTCGGTAGGTTCAATCTGACGAAGTAGGCATTCAAAGGTTTTTAAAATTTTGATTCCTTCGATCATCTATTGATCGAATATCCAATCTATTCGATAATTCGGTATTGAATGATCGAAGAGGCCAAATTTGAATATTCGAATATCCGATTACATCGTACGATCGAAATTCGATCATATTCGATCGAACTACGATCTACTCACGTGAATTTTGTAAATTTGCCCCTAAGTGTAATGTGACTACAGTAATTAAATCAGTGTTGTGCGTTAGTGTTTTCACAATACATTTAATTGTACTGACATTGGATTTTTCGACAAACAATTATGCTAAATCTGTAATGGATTTGGTACTTTGCTCATATCACCTGACTTCTGCAGACACCACCTGGCTACTCAAAGCTTTTTCAAAGCACATTTTTTTAAAATAATATACAATTACACATAAATCAGATTTTTGTTATATTACTGATATATTCTTAACCTAATCTATATCATTTATCTTTGGATGGAAACGTTAATATGGACATCTTAAAAGTACTTATAAAAATGCAGTAACTTCAACTGTGAACTAAGTAGTCTTTTTTTTTTTTTTCTCCGATAAACCTTATAAACCATAAAACATTTGCATTGGGACGTTTTTCATTTAAGCAAATATACTGTAAATAGTAATCACAGAGAAATGTAGTACTACATTAACAGGCAACGCATCAGTTGTGCTGCAGCAATAGCAATAAAACGGTTCACACCAGTGGCTCATGCAAGGTAGTGAAGTTTCTTTCATGACCACAAGAGGAACTCTGTTGTACAGTATATATAATATATATATATATAAATATGAGCTGGTAACCATTTGCTACATACATGTAGACTTCTGGCAAGAATGTCAGAGTAAAAGTTTCTATTCATCACATCTCCAGGACTTATCACATTGGTCACGACATGCAAGTGACTCCTGCTCTTGGAATAGTCTGTAGGTGCACAGAGGCACCTTAGTATAATACACTTTCAGAGCTCAGGGAGTTGTCTGGAAAAGAGAACAGATTGTCTGTTTTTGGTTTTCCTTTAACTTCTGAAGGAAGACAGATTGTGCTTGAAGCTTTTTGTCGGTTTCTAAATCCCCAGCTGAGAAATGATAATTTTTTTGTTGCCTTTTGTGTCCTGGTATGTTTGTCATTGTCCAAGGTCAGACACACTAAGGAGTAGGTCTTCTGCATCCCGGCATAGTATGTTGCGCTTTTATTAGGCTGGAATTATAAAAGAGAAACTGTTAAAACAGCAGCCAAGCTGAATAACAATGAACGTTTTAGAATCATCTTAAAGGGGTTCTGTCATGATTTTCATGATGTAGATTTTATACTGTTTACACTGCAAATATCTCACTCTACCATGTATAATTTAATTCCTGAACCAGAAAGTGTATTTTTTTTAGTGGTAATATTGGTGTGTAGGCAGCTACCTCAGGTCATTTGGCCTGGTCATGTGCTTTCAGAAAGAGCCAGCACTTTAGGATGGAACTGCTTTCTGGCAGGCTGCTGTTTCTACTCAATGTGTCACAGTGGGACCTGGATTTTACTACTGAGTGCTGTTTTTAGCTCTACTAGGCAGCTGTTATCTTGTGTTAGGGAGCTGTTTTCTTGTTACCTTCCCGTAGTTCTCTGCTGGTGGGGAATGGAGGGGGGGAGGGTGATATCCAACTTGAAGTACAGCAGTAAAGAGTGACTGAGAGCACAAGTCACTTGACTGGGGACAGCTGGGAAACTGACAAAATGTCTAGACCCATGTCAGATTTCAAACTTAAAATATAAAACAATCCATTTGCTCTTTTGAGAAACAACATTCAGAGCAGAATTCTGCAGGAGCAGCACGATTAACTGATGCGTTTTGAAAAACACATTTTTTCCAGTGACAGTATCCCTTTAAGCATGAGTAATTTGGAACTTAAAGGGGAGCTACTGGGAAAATTAAAATGTAATATGAGCTGCATCATACTGAAATAAGAAAGTTTCTAAAGACAATCAGTTAAAAATGCTGTACTGTGTGTTTATCTACACTATCCCTCTTTCAGCATCTGTTTCTCTTCATATGTTGTTAAATTTTCATTTTCACATTTAAAAAGAGGTGTGACATAATTAGGTAGACTATATGAAATTATAACAGTAACAAAACATTAACATTTACTTTATATTAAATATAAAAATTGCTGGCATAAATTTGATCTCCATTCGGGAAGGCAATTTGGGTTACGGGTTTGTGCGCATGAAAGGGAGAGTGGGAAAGAGAACCACGAATCAGGAAATATTTCTGAGTGGCTTTCTTGTTTTGCCTCATTCCTAAATTGGGGTGTAAGGGCCACAAAACACTCCTACAACGTCTACCAAGAAAATGAAGGGTGCTTAGACCCCTGCCTTGTCACTTGATGAAACAATTTAATAAAGGTTATATTTTATTTGACACTGGTCGGTCAGTGGATATGTGGATTTGGGATGGTGCAGTTTGTAGGGGTCATTATTTTTTATTTTTACACACAGACCCACAAAAGGAACTATCAAAGGTGATTACTTTTACTTGATATCACTTTTGACAATTACTGTTGAGTGTGCTGTAGTTATGTACAGGTTGAGAAAAACTCTACCCTAACCCATGCCTGCACCCTAACCCATGCCTGCACGCTTCCCCCTCCATTTATAGACCTGAGCCAACCCGCCCCCATCATTGATGTTACACAAAAGGGACAGGGCAGGCGATGCTGGCAGTGTAAGATTGCAGGAGGGAAGAGCAGGTGAACCCACACGCAAGATGTTTGCAGAGTTTGGCCCGGGCCAACTTGCACATAAATAGTGTGGTGCTCTGTTTCTGTTAATTTTGCTTCATCTGCCCACAGACAAAATGATGCATTTTGGGAGTGCTCCTCCTGATTAACACACACACACAAAGAGAATGGAAAAAACTCACCATACTACACGTCTGGTCTTGTATACTGATGACCTGTATCTCTATACTTTGTTTACCAGTTGCTTGAAGCATGTCCATAACTTGGCTTGTACTGCACCACTTGCAGTCTTTTCCTGCTACCGAAACTATGTAGTCTGCCTCCTTCAGTCCTTCTCTCTGTAGAATTTAAGAATCACAAACCAGCTTATAAATGTGGAACTATGCTAACATAATGGGTGCCAAAATGTGGCTCTCCATTTCATGTGAACTGCAAATCACAGTTTAGCCATGGGAACACAGATCACAATAGAGTTATTGACATATGCAATTTTACCACAAGCATGAATAAAGTTTGCCACAAAGTCTGGTCTTATGCAAATCCTATCTATGCCGAAAATAATTCACTCTTTTTCCCATTAATAACTAGGTCCCTAAAATTGTATGCATGAATACTACAGTTGCAGAGGATGACCTATTACCTGGGGTGCCTACTCAGTATAAGGTGTGATATGGTATCTCCAATTTCCCCCATACTGATATGAAACCATTTATAAAAATCAATCCTTACATTTACTAGAATATGTTACTTTGGTGGGAGGGGGATCTGTAATCTGCCAGGGCTATACCATATAATTTTGAACGTTATTTGGGATGTAACTGCAAGGAATTGTAATAAAAATAAAGACTAGGTAAAAATGTAATATATAAAATGTGACTGGATGTGTAACAGAACAGAACACTGCTTCCTGCTTTTCAGCTCTTTTGGGTTCTACTGAATGTTTACCCTGGTTACCAATCAGTAACCAATCAGTGACTTGAGTGGGGCCACATGGGTCATAACCATTGCTTTTGAATCTGAGCTGAATGTTGAGGATAAATTGCAAACTCACAAATCAACAGTTGCAAATCAACAGGTGTGTCCCATGTGGCCTCCCTTATAGTCACTGACTGACTCAGACTTTGAGAGCTGAAAAGCAGGAAGTTGTGTTCTGTTTTTTTTATGTTAAACATCCAGTCACTCCAGCCTTTATACATTACATTTTTTGCTAACCAACTATATTAGAAACATTTTTTATTTTACACAGACTATCTATTTACCCACTTTTTATTTTTACACGGTACCGTTCCTTTAAGAGTAAATTCTTCAGAGTAAGTATACCCCTTTCTTTTCAACATTAGTTCACAGAATAGAGCTTGTGCTATCCTTGTCTAAAATGTGCCACAGGTCTAACAGAACAAACTAATTATTTCCAAAAGAATAATGACTATGATCTCAATACTGACATTAATATTGCATATATTGGTAGTGGCTAGGTCTGGACTGGGAGTCAAAATAGGCCCTGCCATTTCAAGTACAAAGAGGCCCAAACAGCCCTCAACCAACCCACTAAATACTGACTTTCTATGGCATGGTACAGCAGCCCCTCTGGCATTTGCCAGAACCCACAGATTGCCAGTTCCGGGCCTGGTAGAGGTCATGAAATGCGTCAACAGCGAGAGGTCACGAAATGCATCAGCAGTGTGTTGTTTTAAGCTGGGAGGTCACGAAACATGTCAGCAGCGTGTTGTTTTAAGCTTTGCACGTATGTTATTCATGTAACGGTCTTAAAAGAATGGAATTAAAGATGGAATGCTTTTAAACACATGGCTACAATTTATTTGTATGTACGTTGATGCTATTGCCAAGTGGGAGTGGCCTGGAACCCGCAGGATGAATAGGGACCGAGTCGCTTAGACTCCACAGTCACAAACAAGAGAGGTTTATTTTTTGGAGCCGCACGGTTCTACATAAGCTTGCAAACAAAATACAGCACAGCCAAGCTATTTTAGGATTAGGCTAATATAGGTTTACGCTGGGGCTAGACAATAAGGATTATCAGCTGGCAGAGAATTCTTTTCCTTGCTGCTCCCCTTCTCTTTCTGCAGGCAGGGCATATTGCATTACTAAATGCAAAAAGTTGTATTTCAGTGCCGAAATCTGCCTTTTCTACCTGCACCCATGCAGGGCCGCCATTAGAAATCACGGGGCCCCGCACAACAAAATTTTAGGGGCCACGCTCACACTGACACCCAAGCCCCACCCTTGGTGGTCACGGCTCCCTTGTAAGTTAAAAAAAAAAAACATTGGCACCTGGGCCCCCCATAAAAGTTTTTTTTTTTGGGGCCCCAAAAAATATATTTTTAAAAAACATTGGCGCCAGGACCCCCCTAACAAGTTAAAAAAAAATGGTGCCCCAAAGAATATTTTTTTTTTAAAAAAACATTGGTGCAAGGGCCCCCTTACAAATTAAAAAAATTTTGGTCCCCAACAAATATTTTTTAAAAAAACATTGGCACAAGCGCCCCCCTTACAAGTTAAAAAAAATTGGGGCCCCAAAAAAATATATTTTTAAAAAACACTGGCGCCAAGCCCCTGCATACAAGTTAAAAAAATGGGGCCCCAAAAAATATAAAAAAAAAAAATATTTGTGCAGGGGCCTATAGAGTATTAAAATAAAACATTGGTGGCCAGGGGATTAAAAAAAAATACACTTTGGTGTCAGTAGAATTGAACTCGTGGCTTCAGGACTTCAGTTATAGTTGTTTTCATGACTTCGGGTCTTTTCGCCTCTCCAGAATTTCAAAGTCGGCTCTTTTCGTGACTTCGGGTCTTTCCGTCGCTTCAGGACTTCGGCACTTCCGCATTCATCGCAGCACGGCTTCGGCGCTCGCGAGGGGGGCCCGGCTCTTGGAAAAGTGCAGCACTGGCTGCACTGGGGGGGCCCGGGACACTTGTCTCCCCTGTCCCCCCCGATGGTGGCCCTGCACCCACGCAGAGATAATGCTTCTGTATGCAGAGAGGCAGGAGCAGTGGGGGAGTTGGCCCTAGCCCAACACAATTTAATGTAAGAAACAGTGAACTTACTGCAGCAGGACATAGTGGATCCAGCGAAATCACTTGTACTGGACCGTCTCCCTTTAAGACAAAGCCAAAATCTCCATCTTCTTTTGTTATACATATCTTCCTAGGTGCTGACCATCTCTGCTTCACTGAAAATACCGACAGTGGGCCCTAAACATTGAAGGTAAAATATCTAGATTAATTCTATCTATACAAAAAATATGCATTTCAACACATGCTAATTACATGCCATGGTAAAACACTGTGTTAATATTTAATATGTGTTAGAATCTCTAGTAGCTTCAAACTAGGGCACTGCATTGTGTAGATTTACTATAGCTTTCTTCCGCAGTGCAAAAAAACATGAACTCACAGTAACTGCTTCTGATGTGATCGAACTAAGTTTGTGTATCGTGTATTGACACAGGGAGCTTGTATTGTTTGTTGCACTGGTACTGATACAAGTGCTTAATGATATGGTAATATGTTGGCTCTATATAAATGAAGGTGACTAGGGTAGCAACAAAACTTTGAACTCTATCCAAAATCTCAGAACCAAACGGTACTGCTACATATTTAATGGGGAACAAAATATACCTTCATCTTTCTATAAGCAAATCATGTTAATTCTGTTGTGCAAATACAGTTATCTTAAAATGATTTGGAATAAAGGTATGATAGTTAGGGATGGACCGAATCCACTATTTTCAATTCGTCCGAACCCCCGAATCATTTACAAAAGATTTGTCCGAATACCGAACAGAATCCTAATTTGCATATGCAAATTAGGTGTGTGAAGGGGAAAACTTTTTTTACTTCCTTGTTTTGTAACAAAAAGTTATGCGCTTTATCTCCCCACCCCTAATTTGCATATGCAAATTAGGATTTGGATTCGGTTCGGCCCGGGAAGAAGGATTCGGCCAAATCCGAATCCTGCTGAAAAAGGCTGAATCCTGGCCAAACCCGAACCGAATCCTGGATTCGGTGCATCCCTAATGATAGTATATTGTACAATATGTGCACTATTAGGGCTTTTTAAAAGAAATACATGGGATAGATTTATTAAAATTTGAGATTTAGAACTCACCACAGAAAAACACATTATATTAATTTTTTTTAGATTTTTAGAATTGTATTAAAAGTGGTGTGTCTGCTTCAGATGAACTAATATAGTTTATATAATTAGGCTGCGGTGTAGCCATGGAGCAGCTCTTCAAAGGAGAAACAAACTCATGTTACATAGCAGATAACGAGTGTTCTAGTGGTTTATTATAAACTTTTAAATTATTTATTAAAATTGTAAAACTTTTTCTGCACATGCCGCACTTTATTGTCCACAAGGAACAAGAACACTGAAAGCCTGCAGATCTGCTATTGATTTGTCTACATGCTGAAATAACTTTGTGGTTCTGAGTATAATATACCACTGGAACACTCACTACCCTTAACGTATGGGTACATGATATACTCTGTATATTTTGAATTGAATGAATAGAATGCTGCACTATATTTTTCTTTCTTTCAGTTTTTCCCCCACAAAACCTCTGTGGAGGAATACAGCAATCCCCCCCCCCCCATGGCATTTGAATTTGAATGTGGAAGACAACATAACGGATTGCTTGGCTTGGGATACACTAGGTTTGGGACTTATTGTTGTATATACATAGCAGATAAGCTCTCTACAATATAATGGTGTTCTACAGAGCTTATCTGTTATCCATTGTTTAAACTGTGCCATAACTAGCCCTATTTCAATTGCTACACAGCAGCTTGTTAATAAACACAATAGTAGTGTTCCAGATCTGTTTTACCAGGGCAAAATGTCACCTTTTATGTAACGTCTCCTTGACAAGTGATCATATTAGCAGGTTCACACTGATAACATTAGCCTTTGTTTATTATTATTTTATGATTTGGCCAAAGACTGAATTCACAACCGAGGCCAAGCCCTAATTTGCATATGCAAATTCAGAACCATACTAATCATGGCAAGTGTTATAACAGCTCTGTGCTGTAAAATAATGAAACAATCATGTTAAGTTTGGTTTTACCTTGCCCTTTGACTAAGTCATATGTGTTAGCAATAACTGGTTTTAAATGGATTATGGTGTTTACTCATACAATGATCATATTTTGTTAACAGATACAAAGTACTTCAGATAAAGAGGTTTGCACTTACCAGACGTTGAAAGATATCCGTTACTTTAACCTTTGATAGTTGAGGTGGAATAGTTTCAGCTTGATATTCTGTTTTGCCTAGATGATAAAATTAAATTATTATACCCCAGAAATACAGCTTGCTTTGTAATGACAGCTAAAAAAAACAATATTTATGAGCCCTGCTTAAATTATAAAATTTTTGAACCCTGATGTGTTTCATGCTTACTTATATAGACTAGCATCTATTACTATCAAATTCCTTTTAATGTGTCAAAGGTTCCAAAATACTAAAATAATGCTATTTAATGTTATGTACAATTCTATCATGCTGTAATTCAGTATATATATAGCTCACCAACCCATTGGATGTTGCTAACAGTGGCCTCTATATAGCACATGCTTGTTTTTGAATTCCTGGATCGGAGGCAAGTTTTAGTTATAAAACCAGGTCTACTGCCAAACAGAATCTCATGTAGGCTGCCAGCTATTATTAAATAGCCAATCACGAACAGCCTTTGTCATCCCCAGGAACCTTTTCATGCTTTTGTTGCTCCCCAGCTCTTTTTACAGTTGATTGTTGCTTAGGAGTACTGTAAGGTGGGGGGACCCCAGCAGTAACTGCTTGAATCAGTACTGTTTATACCATTCATTATTTGTTATAAAATAGAATTAAAACACAGTCTCTGTTTCTCCATATATGTTGTTCAATCAAATGAATATTTAACAAGTAATCCACCAGCAGAGGGAGCAACTGTCTTTTGCACTTGTTACTTTCTGAGCATCAGGACAACCAAATGTTTGGGCCCTGGGCTGTTATTGGATCAAAAACAAGTGAGAGGATTGATCTATCTATGCAAATTCCCTGGTCCCCTGTCTCATAAGTAATTCTGTATCAATGCAAGTGCATTACAAAAACAGGGGGAGGATTAAGCATATAGAACCATTGCTGTGGTTTTGGCAATCTTAATCCCAGGGAATGTGCATTGATCAATCCCCCCTCTTGTTTTATAGTTAATTTGACCAGATCAGTAGCACTTCCATTATATTTATATAATTTTTGCCTTGAAGTGCTCCCACAACCCTCCTTCAAGCGCTCCGTCAATCATCTAGCACAGGTTTTTAGAAGTTATTTAGCATCAGTCACTGATTGACAAGTTGATTTATCATTTTTTTTCCCAACTCAGAAACGTAGACTTAAACTGAGTTAAACTGGCCTTAGGACCATGCAGAGATTCAACAATGCTTGATAGCAAGCTATCAACAAAGAACAGAAGGAATAAGTACAAGACATACTTACTAACAATGTCGGGCGCTGACAACAAATCAAGAAAGTCATCAGGTTTCTGGTGCTGGGAGAATTTCAGTTGTGACCTTTGATGGAATGCTGACAGTATCTCCTGGAGCACATCAATCTGTCTCAGTGTACTGCATAAAGTAGAAAATCTGATGGCTTCCTCATGACTTCTAATAGCTTTACTCAAATGTGCCTTTCCTAAATAGGGGGGAAAAAATCAGCATGAAACGCAAAATACAGAATGAATTAAACAAAAGAAAAGGCTAAATGGCTGTGATTCACAATTGCATTTTTGCTTGAGATAATCTCAGCAGATGTTGCGTGAAGATTACTAGCTACATTTCTGATGTTTTTCCTTGTGTCATAGAGCAAACAAGGATATGAACTATGCCCAAAGTAAAAAGGTGTGGTCATCAGGCTTTTTCAAGGGGATGTCAACAAAGCACACTCTACTGATACACTGAAACACCATACATTGTAGGACTTTGCTCTTGCATCTAAAATTTCTTTCCAAACCATAGGTTTTCTTGAAGCATTACATCACAATTTGTAGAAGTATATACATATCCCTTTACTCATTACAACAGTTTGTGACAACAGGGCTCTGTCAACTTTCTCTCTGACATGTATATTCATTTACTGGGGACCTGATTCATCAGGGATTCAAACTGATGTGTGCATTTTTCAATGTCCTGCGTTTCTTCGAAAATGTGCAAGGGCGGGTTTCACTTAAACAAATATAGGGATGCAACCATCAACACACCCTGTTATAAGGAATTATGGGAAAGCAGGAAATGTGTGTAACATGTTCCTAAACTACTTCTGACCTAGGGTGGTAATTCCCTAATATTAATAAAAACATGTTTACATTTGGTAGTCTTCTGTAATAGCAGAAGTATGTTCATCCCAATTATGAAACAGAATAAGAAAATGACAATATTTGGCACTTAAAGGAAAGCTATAACCCCAAAATTAATACTTGAGCAACAGATATTGTATATCAAATCGAATTTCAATGTAATTTTTTGGCTACTTCGACTATCGAATAGCCCAAAATTGGATTCAAATTGAAAAAAGGTGCCGAATTGTTATTCTAGCCTTTGGGGGACCTCCTAGAACCCTTACAGAGAGTTTTGTAAAATCGAAGGATTTCGGTGAAGATCGATCGAATCGAACAATGCATTTGAACGATTTTTATTTGATGGAAAACGGACCTATTCGATCCATTTTTGATTGAAAATAGCCTTAGATATAAAATTCAATGGTCGAATTTTGAATAAAAAAAAAAATCAAAATTCGACCATTGAAGGGGCAGATTTGCTAAGGTTCTAAGGTAAAAAAAATACGAAATTCAACCATCAAACTTTATTTAAGGCTATTTTCGCTCGAAAATGGATCGAATAGGTAAATTTTCGATCAAATTCGATGGTCAGATTTTGAATTAAAATTTTTTTGAAATTTAACCAACGAAGGGGATGATTTACTAAGGGTGATTTTTAAAATTTAAAAAAATGGTTTGAATAGTTCCGTTTTCGATGGTCAAATTTTGAAATTCGACCATCCATCAAAGGTGCAGATTTACTAAGGGTTTACTAAGGGTTGAATTTCAATTTTTTTTAATTCGACCCTTAGTAAATCTGCCCCTTCAATGGTCGAATTTAAAAAACTTTTTTTTTTCGATTTTCCAGGACTTAGAAAATTTTTCACTAAAGCTTCCAAGAGGTCCCCCATAGGCTACCATGCCAATTTGGCAGCTTTAAGGTGGCAAATAGTCAAATTCTAAGTATTTTAAAGAGACTGTACTTCAAATCAAATTTTGGGCTATTCAATAGTCGAAGTAGCCCAAAATTACTTCAAAATTCGAATTTTTAAAATTCGAATAAAATTTAAATTTTCACTTCGACCCTTAGTAAATGTGCCCCTACCTGTAACAAGTGTGGAAGCAAAAGACAAAGCTCTGTCTGTGAACTATCGTATAGTTTGGCATGTTTGTGTGCACCATGAATCCTACGATCCCAGGGGGCGGCCCTTATTTTTTAATATGCCAATTTTCTATTTATGATTACCCAATGGCACATACAACTAAAAAAAGTATATTATAATGACAATGATTTATTTACAGGAAGCAGGGTTTTACATATGCGCTGTTTTATGCAATATCTTTTTACAGAGACCTACATAGTTTAAAAGGATACTGACAATCTGTGGATCGGAACACTAGTTTAGCTTGCCCAAAGAATGCAGCTGTTCAAGCAGATTTGCTCTACTGCTTGAAAGTTTTCACCAATATTAAATCCTTATGAATGAACTTCAAAGACTGGCCCGGCCATGAGTACTCTGGCCAGCTATGAGCCACTGTCCCCAGAATGGGAAATATTTCATTCCGATAGCCAGTGACAATTTCTATTTACTAAAGGCAGCAAAATTGCATTTTGATTGATTACAATGGCAGTTATTGCAAACAAGGTGGATGCATAAAAGTCCACCCAATTTAACACTCTGTTACAAAATGCTATTGCATGCATTCCAAATTGAGTGCACGGCCGTTTCTGGGGCTGCCGCCGCCTGAGGCAGCAGTCCTGATGCCACCCCCTTCCTGCTCTGCACTTAAAACCCGGTAATTCAGCTCTTAAAGTTACAAGAAGCGACTTTTTGCTGCCCCTTGTAACCGGCCGCTCCGTGCCGCCTGAGGAAAGGTTCTCACCTTGCCTCATGGCCGGAGCAGCCCTGATTGAGTGGATAGTGGTATCTCTACAAAAAGAGAGAGCAGTTCATTTTCTACATCTGAAAGCAATATTTATACTAGAACTCAAACAAAGATTCACAGCTGCCACTGTTGTGTGAAACTAGACTGGTGTTGCAAGATTTACTTATACAACTTGATCCTGAGGTGTGTGTAGGGCAAACCCAGTTTAAAGTAAATATTTTTTTTCACTAATTCTTAAATCTCTTTTCGCCATTCTAACTATTGTAGGTCCTTTAGCCTTTGTTTTAAAACTGCCCTACTAAACTTTATGTTTATTGATTTGACGAGCTAAAATTCTTTGCACTAATAACAAAGTATGAGTGAGTTACGTATTATGTTTATTCTTTGTGTTTGAAGTAACATTGCCAATTGAGCAGACAAATGACTGGCTAAGCTGAAAATACATATTACATTTAACCTGACAGCAGTGTAATTTAATTTTGTTAAAATTAAATGGGACCAGAATGCTTGGGACTTAGTGTTTTCTTAGGCTTGCTTTGCATCCAATAAGTATACATTATATATCAATTTGGATCAAGTACAAGGTATCGAGTGCTTATCGAATAGGTTTAGGCTTTAATTTCCTCGTTATTCGATTTCTCCATGACATCGTACGATCGAAAAACCGATCGTTCGATTTCACGAAAAAATTTAACTTTTACCTTCAAGCCTCCGAAAAATTTGTATGATCGAGGCATTTGATCGTACGAATGGTATTCGAGCAAGTCTTTGCAAAAGACGCCTATGGGGGGGGGTTCCCCATAGGCTTCTATTGGTATTCGGTAGGTTCAATCTGGCAAAGTAGGCATTCGAATAATTTTAAAATCCTTCGATCATCGAATGGTCGAGTGATAGAATATTCGATCTATTCGATAATTCGAATATTCGGTATTCGATGATCGAAGATGCCAAATTTGCATATTCGATCCTCCGAAAAAATCGTACGATTGGTATTCGATCGAACTTCGATCTCTTCACACAAATTTTGTAAATCTGCCCCTTAAAGTTACCTAACAATGTCCTCTGTTGTTGGTCCTTTAATATAGTCTGAGCAGTAAGTCCTTCAGGCATTGAGTTGTAAAGCTGCGAAATAGCCTTCTCTTGCTTATCTTCATCATCACTCAGGTTCACTAGAAAGGAGATGTCATTAAAACAAGTAATATAGGTCATGTCTACAAATATATTTTCAGACAGGTTCAGCTGTAGATTAATTAGAGGTTTTATATTAGAATTTGCTCTGCCTATATTTTAATTAGTTAAATACTGCGTGTAGAGACCAATTTGCTTTCTGCACCTCCCAAAAATCTGGGTCACAGTAAGACAAGAGGAAACAATTTCTATTCTTCAGTGCAAGAGCAGCTAATTATCTCTTGATGTGACGACCACACCAACAACGTTACAGGGCTTATGAAATTAATGAGCAAGAAAAGCCAACAATTTGCAACTATTTGATTTAAATTGGGAAGCAATAAAATACAAGACTCTGTAAAGCTTGTAAACAGTGGGTTTCAAATTAAACAGGATCTGTCCCACAAAAAAAGTTGTATAATGAAAGACATTTATAAATTAAACATAGAACCTAAATAATTTTCTTCATTAAAGCATCCCTACTTCTTATAAAGGTGTTTAAATATCTGAGCTGTCAATCAAATATTACATGCCCCGCCTCTATGACAGTGGCATAGAGGTGGGGCAGTCGATTACTTTCACTTTCCATTCAGCAATTTCTAGATCTCACTACTCTCCCCACATTCCCTCTCTCTCCTCACACTCTATAATTGCCTAGGGCTCTGCGCATGGGCATTAAATCCCCCATTCTGGTGCGTACACAAAATTTGGGGGTGATACAAAATGTGTGTTATTAACAGTGTCAGCAAAATGGCTGCTGCCTGCTTTCTGTGATTGTGTAATTCCAAGACTGAAGGAAACAAAATTTAAATAATAAATATAGTGTAAGTAAAGTTTATATTGCTCAACTAACTTGATGGAAATGAATTTAGAATTAGTTTTAGGGTGACAGGTCCCCTTTAAGCTAGCTCTAAAAAAAATAGTTTGCTTGGCCAGTTCAGTAACTGATCGGATTGCATATTAGTTGGGCAGTCACATACATTAAGCAGTAAGATGGTGAAGTCTATAGTGATCTGAGTCAGCAGCTAATGCTTGCTTGTATATATATTGCTTGTATAAGATCAGTTAAATCTATGGTAGAATTATCTTATGAAGAAAATGATGAGGGTGGCTAAAATCTTAGTCATAAAGCATGACAGGATTTTTAAGTGGATGAAACCGGCTGCAGTAAGTATACTACCACATTCAAGCACCAAACCAAATCACTTTCAGACTGTGCTCCTCTTCTCTAATTAACACAACACAGTGTTTTCAGATTATTTCTGAGAGAAAGCCAGTACTTACACTGATAATCAATAAGTATAATTGCCACAAAGTAGTTTGCCAGAGCTTTGTAATGCTCTGCTTTCACTTGCACCATAACAGACCAGGAGTATGGAACATTCTCTTTGATTGGAGCCTGGTTCATTAATGTGTAAACTTGCATATGGACCTCACTGACCTGTATTGCAAAAAAAAGAAAAAAAAGAAAAAAAACTCTTTAAAGTAAAACTATACCCCCGAACAATGTAGATCTCTTTAAAAAGACATTGCATAACAAACTCATATGTAAAGCTCTGCTTCATGTAAATAATCTATTTTCATAATAATATACTTTTTAATAGCATGTGCCATTGGGTAATCATAAATAGAAAATAGCCATTTTAAAAAATAAGGCCAGCCTCCAGGGATCGTATAATTCAACGGTGCACACAAACATACCAAACAAATTATAAAGTTAGGTCACATGAGCCAATTAACAGACAGAGTTGTGTCTTTTGCTTCCACACTTCTTCCTGTTACAGTTAGAGTTGAAAGTTGAGAGGAAAAGAGCAGCACAAAGGGAGAGGAGAAGAGCAGCACAAAGGGAGAGGAAAAGAGCAGCATGAAGGGAGGCAGAGGAAAAGAGCAGCACAAAGGGAGGGAGGGAGAGGAGCAACAGGAAAGGAAGGCAGGGAGAAGAGCAGCACGAAGGGAGGAAGAGCGGGGCCATCGGGCTGAACACGGAGGGCTACTATGCAGATCCTCCTTCCCCCCATCAAGGTAGATCTCCTGATGAGGGCCAGGTGTCGAGAGTAGATCCCTGGGTAACAAAGTATGGGCACCCCTACACAAGAGCATAATTTGTAACAGTAAGCAGGAAAAAGGGGGAAGTGCAAAGAGCTGGACCGCAACTGCATTTTTAATGATTCCTAATGTCGTCATTCAGTTGACTGATTCAGCTAGCAGCCAGACAGAATTAAAATGATCCTATCAGAACATTTGCCAAATACAAATACTGAGAATTTTGTCATGTAGAGATGGACTAAGAGTAATAGAAAAAAATCTTTATTATTAATTGTTTTCCTTTGATTGACAGGGGCTAACACTATGTTATGTCAAAATACTTCCATGTACAAGTCTTTCAGAAACACAATGAACCTATAGATAAGATAATTTTGAACAGTCACTGGTTTACTGAACATAAATGTAGCTCTTTTCCATAGTGCTGATATATCTTTAGATAAGAAGGGTGTTCCTGCTTTCTTCATAGGCTCCAGTCAGCTTGGATGATAATATATGTCAGAACACTAATGATGTAACCAATGCATCACTCTTGGGACATGCCTAAAACCTGGTATGGCATATCCTAATGAATTAAAGTTTCACATTTCTTTTTTTATTTGCTTTTGAAACAACATTTATCAATTATATTGACTGCCCGAGTTTATACTTTATGCAACTTCATCAGACACTAGGTACAGAATTTTTAACTTGCAACTTCAATGAAATGCTTAATAATGGAAAACCCCATTGCTGACAGAGAAACATGAGACTGAAGTTAACATAAACATACCTGAACAATCCCAAATCCTTCTGGAAAAATGCCCCGAGGATAAACAAGAAAATATCAGAACAATGGAGATTTACCTTTCTGATCCGGAACTGGCTTCCATCATGAAATCATGACATTACTAAGGAATTCTAATGCGCCAAGTGTGTTCAATATTGAAAGATGGGTCTCTGTTGCAGATCAGCAGCACAAAGATCCCAAAAAGTGTGAAGTGTAAAGACGTCAATATGTTTAACCACAGTTGTATACAAGGAGTGAAATGCATGGCCTTTTTCTTAGTCCAGTTTAAACATTTGAAGTTTGTCTAGCTACTAATGATGCATGCAATAGTAGTCTATAGTTTCTAGGTCTAATGAACATATTATAATATTTTTTTTGTAGACATACCTTGTCTTTGCTGCTGACACACCTTGCAGATTCTTTATTGGAATAAAGCTCAGGTGTTCTGTCCTCTTCACAGAACATTCCATTTGGTAAAGCTATTGTAGCACTTGTATTCTTGTGTACTAGGCATACTTACTCCTTCAAGAAGCTATTAAATAACCTGTATAGTTTTTCACGTAAGATAAGAATTTACACTTTCTTTCTTCCCATATTAGTTTCATAGCCCACAAGTGATGAAGACATTTCATCAAATACTGTGTGATACAGTCAGTGTTTTTTTCAAATAATTTGCATGTACTGTACGTGGAATCCTTTTTTCCCCGTGGACATTATTTTACAATTTCTTCTCAGACCCTGAAGCCGCCAGATTGGACAAGGATCGGTTTATTTGGCAATCTCTTAATGTGTTTGGCCAGCTTGAAATATATGTTTAAAAATGTCTAGAGTCTTTTTCTTAAGCTTTAGTTCTCCTTTGAGAGAAAATTGATTGAGATTAAAGTCTCCTGACTCTAGTCTTGGTATATGACCAAAGAGAAACTTCATGCTTCAACAAAGGGAGAGTGGTTACTGTTTATTTTGCTGTGGTTTAAAAGGGTCCAAAAGTAGACAAGCACTCCATTTTCACTCATAAAGGTTAGAAGGTAAGCTTTATTCGAAACTTGTTAAAACCATTTTCGAATAAAGCTTACCTTTTAACCTATATGGGTGAAAACGGAGTGCCCGTCTACTTTTGAATGGTTATTGTGACACCTACAGCTACAGGCTTGGGGAGATGCACCCAGGCCACTCGTTGGATCTGGTGAGTTCCTTCAGATTATTTCCCCTCAATACTGTTTAAGGCAGGGGTCCCCAACCTTTTTTTGCTCGTGAGCCACATTTAAATTTAAAAAAGAGTTGGAGAGCAGCACAAGCATGAAAAAGTCCATGGGGATGTCCAATAAGAGCTCTGGGGCTTTTTGGTAACCCCTATATGGACTGGCAGCCTACAGGAGAGAATATTTGGCAGGACATCTGTTTTTATACAACCAAAACTTGCCTCTAAGCCAGTAATTAAAAAATAAGCACCTGCCCACTGGGATCAACATCCAAGGGGTTGGAGAGCAACATGTTGCTCGCGAGCTACTGGTTGGGGATCACTGGTTTAAGGCATTGTTACTAAGAGTGGGACCCGGGGTATAAACACCAGGGTCACCATCACTTACGGGTGAGCTGTGTAAGGGTACCTGCCGGATCACGGTCGCGTCAGGATGGGCGCGGGCGCACTGGCGTC
>CM044438.1:39259814-39275935 GCA_024363595.1 Xenopus borealis
TGCACAGCCTATCTATTTACCCAGTTTTTACTTTTATACTGAACAATTCCTTTAAATCTGTTTTCTAAGAAAAAATTAAGTCAAACTTTTGTCTTGTTTTGTGGAGTCTTGCAAGTTCTGTTCCTTGTACCCAATTTGCCTAGCTCAGCTGCTATGCAATGTACATAACACATGCTCAACCAGGATATTTACTCTTACTGGTCTGACCAGTTGCAGCAAACTGCAGTGTTAAAGGAACAGTAAAGCAATCTCACAAAAGAGACATATCAGTATGTAACTCTAACTTGTATTACTGCGTCCCTACCAAACGGAGTAGTGGTTTGGCTAGACAAATGTTTTATGCACCTGCATGATGTATTTTCTTCTTTTTGGATATGCAGAGATGTATCCAGATATAGCAGAAAAATATTTTCATTTCTGAGCCTGGGCTTATTGACAGGACTTAAAGAAATGAAATCCCCATACAAATTGTATCTATTACTCAATAGGACCATATCGTCTCCCATAGACTCAATTTTAATCAAATATTTCAGATTTTTAAAACTGATTTCCTTTTTATGTGTTATTAGAAACATTACCTTGTACTTGATCCAAAGTAAAGTATAATTAATCCTTATTGCAGGCAAACCAATCCTATTGGGTTTATTTGTGATTAAAGTAATTATAAGTTAATTTACTGTATGAAGAGCCAAATTACGGAAATACCCCTTATCCAGAAAACCCCAAGTAATAGGCCCAATATCTGTGTACCTGTAAACATATATATTGCTCATATGATCATGGGCCTGATTTAAAGAGGTGGCCAAGGGAACTCCTACTGTATGTATCTCAAGAGGCATATTTAAAAAAAATTCACCTCTTGCATGTAAATAATTGCTGTTAGATGACAACAATCTTTTGGGAGGGGGTCTAGTTATTGATCCAAATGAAAGGGGATCTAAGCTTAACTAAAGAAGTAGGGTAGAAATGTTGTACATTATGTATTGAGCTTCTGTAACAGTCCACAGTCCATTAGCATGGAAGATCAGTGCCTCCAAAGATGCCCCAGTAGCTCCCCGTCTTCTTTTCTGCTGATTCACTGCACATGCTCTATGCTGCTGTCACTTACTGAGCTGATGAATATATATAATATAAATATTACAATATCAGCCTGATTAGTAATCAGTACAGATAATTACTACAAGTCAGCTTAGAAGCCAGTGTAATTAGCATAAAAAATTAATAATCAGCCTTGTAGCATCAGCTTATATTAAAAACAAACCTCATTTTCTCCTTGTAAATTTGCAACAATCCCTAAGCTTAGCTTCTCAAGAGCATCTCCAAGATGGTGACACCCTCCCCTCCCCCCGTAAAAAGTTTGAAGTCCTGGATCATTGCTGCTATTTAGAAGCTGAAACTTTATGCTGCCGCAGTAAGTTCAGTATGTAAAATATGGCATTTTAAACTATATTCATTTTTAGGATTTTGTTCTCCTTTAAGCCCTTAAAATAAACAGGGAGAGCTTTTTTATTCAACAAATTGTTCCTGTTTCTTTGAAAGAAGATAGTACTCAGAACTAGAATTAAAGGAATTGTTCGGTATAAAAAATAGGTATGTTTCCAAAAAATTTAGTTAGCCAAAAATGTAATGTATAAAGGCTGGAGTGACTGGATGTCTAACATAATAAACATAACTCTACTTCCTGCTTTGCAGCTCTCTTGGTTTCCACTGATTGGTTACCAGTGACTTGAGGGGGGGCACACTGATCATAACTGTTGCTTTTGAATTTGCTGAACGTGCAAACTCACTGAACAGTTATGTCCTGTGTGGTCCACCCAAGTCGCTGACTAAATCAGAGTTAGAGAGCTGAAAAGTAAGAAGTAATGTTCAGGCTATTATGTTAGACATTCACTCACTCCAGCCTTTATAGATTACATTTTTGGCTAATTAACTATATTAGAAATATTTTTTATTTTGCACAAGCTTTTTATTTACTATTTATTTACCCAGGTTTTATTTTTACACTGAACTGTTCCTTTAAATCCAATGCATAGGAATAACCAGATAAACCTGCTAGAGAGTACATTTTAGGGGAATTTTTTTCCCCCGTTGATATTTATCACTACTTCTCAAGCACTTGAAGAAAGCAAGCACTTAACTATCAACTCTTTTTATTAACATTGACTGTGTAGGATGAAGAATTTGTCAGCTACAAGCTACAAACATTTGTTAGAGGCAAAGCAGCACTAACAGGTGAAACCCATGCTTATATATCGCTTGACCTTAGATTAATGTTAACAAAGTATGAAAAACTGGAGAAGTGCACTGCTTTGCAGCTGGAATTTTAGATGTAATCTAAGGAAAAAGCTCAAAGCCTAATTCAGAGCTCCTAATATATTTATGGCTGTATGAAAAGGCATTTTAATTTCAGATGCACAGTATCACAGTATTATCCTACTCCCAACGGGACAAGTGTCTGCATTCAGTGATTTTATGGACTAATTAAATACAATAGAAAACTTAAAATCAGGGGATGCACAATTGAGGTTCTCTCATTTTACATTGTTGTTTTGTGGTCTCATTTATATATTATGTATAATACATTTCCCTGATTTTACATTTTCCTGGATTTTACACAATTTTTTTCTGGTCCCCTGAAAAAACGTAAAACTGGGGTTCGCCTGTACTATGGCAAATAACCATGTCAAGTGTTGTTGTAAAAGTAGCTTATTATAGAAGAAACCAATCAAGTGCAATAAAAATCCTTTTTATTATCATAATGCTCCAGAAAGAAAGCAGATTAATCATTAACTCTAATGATCTCTCAGCCAAAAACCAACAAACACTGTTCAGTTATAAAGCACTGGCTGTGCTGTAGCAAAGTTCCTTGTTTTGAAGACATTTTCTTTTCTTTGTGGTGTTTAAAACCAGACACCCTCATCTTATCAACAAAATAGATGTAGCACTCTCGTTCTTTCCGTCCAACAGATATGTTGCATTTTTTATGCATGACACAAATCCAAAATGACTAAGTGTGCACGTTAGCAGCACAAGGTGTAGTTCAGAGCTCTGATTTCTAGGAGTGGTTACCAAGCCCTTTGACATCACTGGTTTTATTTGTTGGTGTGTCTAACATTCAGGTGATTATTTAAAGAATTGGTTTACCTCACTCCACCCTGAGCAGTGTGTTTACATTTGTATGCAGGGTTACTAAAAAACACCTTTTGTTTTTATCATTAGTGTAATACAGTGATCCCTAACCAGTGGCTCATGTTGCTCCCCAACCCCTTCGATGTTGCTCCCAGTGCCCTCAAAGCAGGTGCTTATTTTTACCTTTCTGGCTTGGAAGCAAGTTTAATTTCATAACCAGATGTACAGCCAAATAGAGGTTGCCAGTCCACATAGTGGCTACCAACAGTCAATCACAGCCCATAATTGGCAGCCCAGGAACTTTTTGTGTGTTTGTGTTACTCTCTGTCTTTTTTTACATTTGAATGTAGCTTATGGGTGAAAGGGATTGGAGATCACTGGTGTAACACATGGAGATATTTGTCTTTGTTTATACCTTTTTCCAACCAATAAGTGTATGAGAGAACATTTAGGACACCCAAGTATACAAAGGTTTAGTTGCCATTGCAATTTGCTTTCCATGAATTTTGTGCCAGTTCAGCTACAGTACAACCCCATTTTACGTTTTTCAGGGAACCACAAAAAAATGGTGTAAAATCCAGGAAAATGTAAAATCAGGGAAATGTATTATGCACAATATATAGGTGGGACCATAAAACAACAATGTAAAGTGAGGGGAAACTTAAAATCAGGGGATGTAAAATTGAGGTTCTACTGTATTTTGTTTTGAGAAAGAAAACCATTAAATCAGAAGGTAAGCTACCAAGGTAGTTTATTGCTGATACATTAGCCACAACAATGCAAGCTAGTACACCATTTTTATTCTTTAGAACGTTTTTCCATACCTGCGTAAACAGCTCTAGACACTGTCTCTGTTTAGGATAGCAGCTGCCATATTAGCATGCGGTGACATCACTACCTGCCTCAGTCTATGCCTGCTCACTCATAGCTCTGAGCTCAGATTATAGTAGGGAGGGGAGAATGGGAGAGGTGCAAACTAATTATGCTCAAGCCTAAACCCCGGTGGTTTAATTTGAAAACAGGAAGTTTGATACAGAAGACCATGTATACACAATAGATGGAAAGAAATGTGGCGTTTCTTTTGACAGAGGACTCGGAGAAGCATTACTTTGAGGGTTTACTAGTGTATTCATATAGACCTTTCTGATAAAGCTTACTTAGTTTTAACCTTTCCTTCTCCTTTAAGGCCTTTGAATTTAAGGTCTTGTGTACAGTTTCATAGTTTGAAAACCCAATCTTAATGCTCTTATTCTTAGCCAATGAACTAATCTCAGAAATTCTTACTTCATACTTGATTCATAATTCAATTACCTGCTGCTTTTTGAAAAGCAGTGACTGCTTCCTCCAAGCCAATTTTAGTCTGCCTGTTACAACGGGTTCCGATCTGTGTGTATAGAGCCGCAATGTTAAATAAAATGCTGGCCTTCTCCAGGGAGATATTTGGCTGACTAACAGGGACCCCAGTAAATGAATCATACCTTAAAAAAAGAAAACGAGTGCAAGTTAAATTCTCTTCACATGCGTACTATACAGGAGACAAAGCAAAGCTTTTATTTGCCTGTATTTTAGCATCTAGAATGCATAAATGCTGCTAAGGAAACTCCATTTTCTTAGTTCGCAATCATCTTCTGCATCTTAAATCTGAAGTCACATGAGGCATTATCTCCACGCTGACTTCCAATGAAAATAATAATAATAGATTATTTTTGTATAAATTAACAAATAAATTAACAATACATCATATTTCTAAACAACTCTGCAGGCCAACCATGGTTATCAGTTTAAATTTCCAAGTGGATACACGGAAAGATGTGCACAAATTTTGAGGCCAGCCCACATAAAAAATTGTGGTAGGCATAAAATGTTGTATCAGTTCTGACCTGAGTGCACTGTTTTTGAAAACTGCACAAAAAAATGTAAAATGTGTGAACAAAATAGTTTTTTTTGTGCACATAGCCTAGATGCAATTAGAGGGAACATTGATACACATCACTAGTTCAACTCTTTTACTGCAAAGACTAAAGTAATTGTTTTTTTTAAAAGAAATGTAGCGTAGCCAAGAGCTGTTTTTTTCTTTTGCACAATGCTTCTGGCTACACTTGATGGCATTTCTAATTGTTTTATGCATCCACAGAGCCCTCTTGATTTATTTGAACATTTCCCCTGTCTAAAGCTTTTGCGATTAGTAAAACTGCGACCATTAAACCAGAACATTGTTTACCGAAACTATGTGAAAGTGGTTACACATTAAATGCAGATCGTCTTCATTACCACATGTCTGTTCTAAGATATCAGTTATACAAAGAGCTGAAAAATGATCCTAAGTGCAGAACTTTCATTTGTACTTGACAAAATCCCAGTTCTTAAAGAGGTTGTTGGTGGCATCTATATAATCTCTGGACAATAGTCTGTCTTTGCAGCCTGTGCTTTGCACATCGAGATGAACACCCTACCCCCATAAAAAATATGCAATTGCCTGATCCCTCTTGTTTGACATTTTTAAATTTTGCTTCCCTTGATGTACTGAAGCACAACAGGCAGATGTAGTCGTCGGGTGACTAATTGCCTCTTCTTCGGGCGACAATCTCCCCAAACTGACTTCCGCCTGCTAAAATGAAAAATTGCCTCACAAGGAAACTTTGAGTGACTTCGGAAATTGAAGTGCCACAAGTGCCATTGTGCTGGAGTTTTCTCATTATAGCAGGCGGAAGGCAGTTTGGGGGATTCTCTCCATGAATGAAGAGGTGATTAGTAGCCAGGCGACTAAATCTCCCCGAATCTGCCTGTGTGACCTTACCTTAAATCTTCTTCCATGCTTATCTAGAACTGACTGAGCAGAATGCCGAAGGGGATTTAGATGTGGGCTACAACTGAACCAGAGCTTTTCGGTGTCTGCACCCAGAGCCACTGTGTGGCAGCACATGGAGTGGATTTCGGTGCTAAAACATATACATGCCTTTTGCTGCGCAAATCCACTCCATGTGTCTGCACCCGGGCCCATACAGTGGTTTCAGGTGAAGACAATGAAAAGCTCTGATTCAAGTGTACAACATTACATTGGAACTGCTGCAAGCCATATGCTGGCTTTAAGGCGTTGCTCACTTTTGAGTTAACTTTTAGAATGATGTAGACAGTGAAAATTTGCATTTGGTTTTCATTTTTCATCATTTGTTTTTTTTCCCATTATTTAGCTTTGTATCCAGCAGCTCTCCAGTTTGCAATTTTAGAAATCTGGTTGCTGGGGTACAAAATGTCCTAGCAACCATACATATAATTGAATAAGAGACAGGAGTATTAACAATAGAGGGTCTGAACAGAAAGATAAGTAGCGATAACAATACATATGTGGCCTAACAGAGCATTGGTTTTTTAGATGGGGTCAGTGGCCTCCCATTTGAAAGCTGGAAGGAGACAGAAGAAGAAGGCAAAAAAAAAAAAACTATAAAAATAGATGGATGAATGAATACCAATCAAATATTGCATATAATATATTATTAACATGTATTTATATAGCGGTTCACAGCGCTGATATTAAAAGATATCTTAAAGGTAAACCATATCTTAATAGCAGGAAAGGAGGCAATTTACTGCAGTCCTAATGTTTTGGGAGATTTGTTGCCAGTGGTAGTGCAGATTTAACTGTGGCTAACAAATCTTACCATGTGCCACTGAACTTATGTAGTGCAGATTAAAACATCAAAGAAGTTGGGAATCACAAACTAGGCATAAATAAACTGCTATTAAGCTTTTATTTTTTGTCCACACAACATGTTTCAATGTAGATTAATTTAGGCAAGGTCTGTAGCCTTTTCACAGAGATTCTAAAACTTACCAAGTAAAAAGGATCCCTATGTTTCTACTGGGGGGGAAAAATCTGTTCTCAAGATATCCAAGATGCTGAAAGTAGCTCACCAACAACTCAACCCCAGCTTCATCTCTGCTGGGGGTTCTACAAGCCTGGAATAAAACAATAGACTTTAGGTTAAAATCAGATATGCAGTTTGGTAACAAGCCAACCATGACATTTTAGTGATATATATATATATATATATGTTAAAATGATGTATGACATTTCAAAATGACAAATACAAACAAGACAACCCTTTTTTCCCAATATACCACCAATTAGCTCCATGCAGTGCTGCAAACTCCCACTATATACATACATGAAACCTTGCAAATTTTGCAGTAGTTAGAAGCAACAGGAACTAAAACGTATACGTTATAAAACATTTTAATACATATCATTAGGCAGAACTGGATTTACATAGTGGGCACCCCTAGGCCCGCTGAAATTTGTCGCCGTATCCCCCTCCTTTGCATTCTTGCAAATTTTCATCATTGGGATCAGAGCAATGGGGATTGCTGCACAGGAAATTTAAAAAACGATTTTATCTCCGAGTGCATCCCAAGTGTTTCTGAACCAATGTGGATGTGGTTGAAAATCCTGCTGCCCTAGGCCCTTCCACAAATCCGTACCTGTCATTAGGAAATTACAGTGTTTGTGTATATAGAGAGGAGGAGACCTGAACAGTAAGTCCTATAGTACACAATTGTTTATACCTGTCTGAGGTCCATGAGATCAGCCAGCTCATTCTCATACTCTGATGCATCTTCACTGTAGTGTTCGAGGATAAAATCCTACAAGATAAGCAGGTGAGGTGAGGTGAGGTGGTTATTGGAACAAGCAAGTGTCAAGAAGAACATAACCTTCAGTTTTGAGAAAATAAATTGTAGCACAGGGATACATTTTCAATTACTGCAATAGAAATACAGTCAAGTGGAGGACTTATAGCCAGAAATTCATTGTCCACACCAGCAAATTACACTGATTCTTTTATGGTTATAAATTTTGGTAAAGATGAATGTAACAATTCAAACATTGTTCATGACGAGAACTATTATTATTACATAGAACTGCAATTATGTATGAATGATTTCAATAAATCCAAAGGAACAATCCTGTTAACCAAAATATAATCTCCAGTATAATTTCACCCACCCGCTGTCCACATCACTTGTATAATTATTTACAACATACAGTAATATGTTGTTAAACACCTTAGCAGTTTTATGAGGTAGCTGCAGTTTTTAATATTCCAAAATGGAATTCGTTTTAACCTTGTTACCCGGCAAACATTTGTTTTGAATACATAATACACAACTGCATTGATCACAGAATTTATCACATTGTACTAAAGGTGTAAATAGCTTAAAGGGATTCTGTCACGGGGAAAACTTTTTTTTTTCCAAAATGTATCCGTTAACAGTGCTGGTCGAGCAGAAATCTCCACTTCAGGTTTTCAAAACAGTAAACAGATTTTTTTCATATTTAGTTTTGACATCTGACAATTTTGACATCTGACATGGGGCTAGACATATTGTCCATTTACCAGGTTCCCCCTAGTCATGTGACTTGTGCTCTCATAAACTTCAATCACTCTGTACTACTGTACTGCAAGTTGGGAGTGATATCACCCCTCCCTTCCCCCCAGCAGTCTAACAACAGAACACTAGGAAGTGACTCAGATAACAGCTCCCTGACTCAAGATAACAGCTCCTTGGTATATATGAAAATGCCACTCAGGAGTGCTGCAGCCATGAGACGAGCTGAGAAACATACTTCAGGTGGCAGCAGCCCACCGGTTAACAGGGGCAGCAAAAAGCCGCTCCTGTTAACTTAAAGAGTTGCAATTCCAATTCCCACCCCCAGACCCATCCCGGCACTCAGAAAGTAAGTGCCGGGTATGAGGGGGAGTGACATCTGAAAGGCAGCAATAGGTGGCGAAAACGCCCCTGATATTACTCAATAGTAAAAATCCATGTCCCACTGCGACTCCTCCAGTTACATTGAGTTGGAGAAACAATAGCCTGCCTGAAAGCAGTTCCATTCTAAATCTTTCTCAAAGCAGAGGATCAGGCCAAATGATCTGAGATGGCTGTCTACACAGCAATTTTACATCCAAAAAAATATATACTGGTTGGTTCAGGAATATCATTTTATACGGTAAAGTGAATTATTTGCAGTGTAAATAATGTATTTTAGAAATAAAAACTACACCATAAAAATCATGACAGTATCCCTTTAAGAAAGTCTTAATGTACAGAATTATTTTCCCAGTAAAATTAGCCTTATTTCTAGTTTTTGGGTGGAAACCTTTGCGGTTTAAGGATTACTCATTTCTCTTGCTCTAATGTTTCTTTAAATCCTCTCGTTAGCAATAATACAGAGCCAAGAAGGAAATGCCTCACACTTATTTCAACAGCCAGCCTAGGTAGTTTCTCTTTATTACAGAGGGTGGAAGAGTGACTTAATGTTTAATGCTGCACTTTGCACTTGCATCTTATTATGACAAATATATGTTGTGCAATGACTACTTCTTGACTTGGTGGTTAATTAGTATAGTAAAGCAAATAACTACAGCCGCCAAGTATTAACACTTCTAAAATTAGAACTTATCCATGGCTCCTAAATTTAGACACTCCTTATCACCTAAACAATATGTTGTTGTGTATAGTATACATGAAAAACGGCAGAATCATAAAAGCTCATGCAGTACACAAAACAATTTTTTTCCTTAACTAGGATTGTTATAACTCTAAAGGTGGCCATACACATTCAGATAAAGCTGCCTATATTGGTCGTTTAGACCAATTTGACAGCTTATCTGACTGTGTATGGGGGGCTTCTGGCGGGTCTTCCCAATTGATATCTGGCCACAATATAGATTGGGAAAGTTTAATTTTCTTCTGACCAGTCGGAGCCCCTTGGCGTCATCATAATCCGATCGTTCAACCATATGGCCTAACGTTCGAATTACCCCTGATATAGCCATGCCGTTAGTGCCATATTAGGGAAAGATATTTGCGTCTATAGCCGGCTAAACATAAAACAGTTAATGGCACACAGAACCATTCATTTTCTTTAGTTTTATGTTATGAAAATATCATTAAGAACATTTTAAAAAATACATGGACTATGATGTATGCCTATGTATTCAACCCCCGCATTTTATTTTACAGAGATACCTTTTGCAGAAATAACAGCTTTAGGTCTTTGTGGGTAAATACTGTACATACAAGTTTGGGAGTGATTTGGACCCATTATTCCAGGCAGATTTGCTCTTGGTTTAAAATAGTACAGGTATGGGACCAGTTATCCAGAATGCTTGGGACCTGGGATGTTCCAGATAATGGATCTTTCCGTAATTTGGATCTTCATTCCTTAAGTCTACTATAAAATCAGATAAAAATTAAGTAAACCCAATAGGCTGGTTTTGCTTCCAATAAGGATTACTTATATCTTAGCTGGGATCAAGTACAAGCTCCTGTTTTATTATTACAGAGAAAAGGGAAATCGATTTAAAAAAATCTGGATTATTTAAATATAATTGAGTCTATGGGAGACAGCCTTTCCGTAATTCAGGATAATGGGTTTCCAGATAACAGATCCCATACCTGTACAATGCTTTATCAACTGGACTGAGCGTAGGTCATTGACTGGCACACCTTCCTGTCCAGATAACAAAACAACGGACATTAGGTGGCACTTTGTAAAGGTGTTGTATGCTTAAAATAGTAATTTGAGCTTCATATAACTTGGCTCCTCTGAAGGATTTGGGTGATTGTTTTATTTTCAGAGCAAGTTTAGGTCAAAATTGTAAGCTGATCAAATTACTTGTTCTTAAAACAAAAATAAACTGAAAGTTGTATTTGAATACGCTGGGATGTATGTTTAGTACAAGAAACTAAAAATATTAATTTGTTTATAACTGAAATAACAAGCAACAAGCATGTTCAATGCAAGTCATATATATTGGACTTATTTTAAATACAGATTATGCTGCCCTTTTAAGCACTTATTTTTATTTGCAAAAGTAAATATCTTATGTTACCTTGAATGCAGTTGTGAAATCTATATCTTTTGTCTCCTTGAGCCCTAATGGGATCAATGGAATGTTGGAGTCTTGCCTAGAAAAGAAAAGAAATAATGGATTGCAGCACATAAAGAGGAACTCTTTCTCAGAGAAACAGTTTAAATAGACATTTAACTGGAAAACTTGTATAATGGGGAAATCTTTATATCAAAAATGAGTATACTTTACTAAATGCGAACTACACGATACGAGTTAATGTATCTGTATATAAGAATTCAGGGACAACATTACACCACCAGGCACAAAATAAATCAATGCATTTAAGCTCTTCTTACATTTTTCTACAGCCTTTGGGAAAAAATAAAATCAGCGCTATAGAACAGTAAATGTGTCGAATCCTGATCAAACGCCGCTTACCCTAGGCATTGATTTCACTACTTCTTGTTATTTTAGTTTTTTAATTATGCTTTTTATTTTTCAAGTTGAAAGGTATAAACATTGTGTTCATAATGTAAGATCAATAATATGATGAAAAGGACAGATATTAAAGAATATTCACAATGTCCCACATGGCATGCGTGGGGTATTGTGCAATAGCTGAAGGCCTCTACAGCATTCTACAGTGTTTGGAGTGCAAAGGCCTGCAGACCGCACCTAGAATCGAGTGCAGTCTGTGTTAGGCACTCAATTAATAAAGTGGCAGGTAAAGGGAAGCATGTAGCCGTCTTCCTCTAGCACTCACTTCTTGAACATCATTTGCACACACAATCTATGGAAGGCTCTTGAACCCCTTAGTGCTCTTGGATTTATGTCCCAAAGGTTTGTAAATTACCCCTTTTATGTTCATGCTATAAGGTCAAAAAGCCACAACCACTATCAAAAAAGTCAATATCTTGGGGAATTAAAATTTAAAATAGTCTAAAGTCTAAAATATAATAATGCTAGAAATGTTGAATTTTGTATACTAAACATGAACTTACTGCACCATAAGTTTTTTGCCATTACATCTTTACAGGGAAGATTGAGTGGGGGGATGGGGGAAATAATTCAGAGGATTGGGTTCCTTCTAGTGTGTGATAGTTTCCGCTGCTTGTAAGTGCCTTGCCCACTTCCTTCTGGTGTGGCAATATAGTGTATTAAAGTGGAAAGGAGAGTACAGCAAACTGCATTCAAGTAGCATACAGTAGGCAGGGTTCCCATATTCTTTAAGACTACTGGATGGCATAAGTCTCAAATGGCTTCTTGTTGTTTTTAATAAGAAGCAATTCCAAACTATTCCTGGTGTTTTGTGTCAGGAGAAAATGTTTTGTATGCAAGTCAAATGTGCCAATAACATCAGTAGTAAAGACCGTGATCTCCAATATTGTCATCAAGATTATGGCTTCGAAATGAAATTAAACAGGTATAAACCAACAACAGTATTCAGGACATTAAGCATTGTTTCCTCATAAAAGACCTCAGTCATGTCCTCATAAAATATTTGAGGTATTTCTTAATCTTATCATCATCTGTGAGGAAGAGCAAACAAACTGCCATAAAACAATAAAAAAGGCTTACTCTGTGTGCTGGTACACTTCCACTGATATATTGAGTCGTTCTAACTCCTCCTTAAGACGCTGAAGGTTGGAATTCACAAAGCTGAGCTCTAAAAGCACCTGCTCTCGAATTTTATTGTTTGCTGTTGCCCTGCAGAAAAGAAAAAAAAAATCAATCATTGCTGACGTTCAAAACATGAACCTGAGCTTGTTTATCCCAGCAACATTATTAGAATTTTTTAAATATTTGTGTTCCCCTATAGAAATCATTGGGCCTCTGGTTTAGGACTTTGTAAACCAACATACCATGCATGGGAAGATTGTTCTTTCATTGTATAAAATACTTTTTTGAGTATTTATATTTTAAAATGGCAATTCTCTATATAAGATTACCCAATGGCACATACTACTAAAAAGTATATTGTTATGAAAATGGTTTATTTACATGGAGCAGGGTTTTACATATGAGTTGTTTTATGCATTATATTTTTATAGAGAACTACAATGTTTGGGGGGTATAGTTTTCCTTTAAATAGGTGACCAGTACATGCTACCTGCTGATTGGTTGCTATAGGTTACTGCACCTAAGCAAACAGTGCCTTTAATTACATAACACCATTATTGTATTATCTTGTCCATTAGTAATGCAGCATATTGCAGATATTATGTAGTTTAAATGTATGTTCTTTTTAGTTGAGAAGCTAAGATAGAGGTTAGTGAATAGTAAACCTCAAAATGCTGCTTTCAATAACAGTAATATGCAAGCCCCTATGTAAAAGTTTTGGCACTAAAGCTGGCCATAGACTATAAGATCCTCTTGTTTAGCGACATCGCCAAACAAGCGGATCATTCCCAGTTATGCCACTAACGGCAGGGCTACAACAGGTCGATCTGGTTCAAATCAAACCTTCCCGATCGATATTGTGGCCAGATATCGATCGGGAAGACCCGTCGGAAGCCCCCATACACGGGCAGATAAGTTGTCAAATTGGTCTAAACGACCAATATCGGCAGCTTTATCTGTCCGTCTATGGCCAGCTTTAGGGAAGTAGCTGTGAAGATAGTTTGCCACATTAAAGGAACAGTAATACCAACAAATGAAAGTGTTCTAAAGTAATAAAAATATGATGTACTGTTACTTGCCCTGATAAAACTGGTGCGTTTGCTTCAGAAAGACTATTATAGTATGTTTATCCACAGGGGCAGCCATTTAAGCTGTGAAAAAGGAGAAAAGGCACAGAATACACAACAGATCACATATAAGTTCTCTATTATACAATGGAATTCTTCAGAATATATATGTTATCTATTTTGCATCATGTGCTTGAATGGCTGCCCCCATGATTACTCAGCCACTTGTCTATATAAACTATAATAGTCTTTCTGAAGCAAACACACACAAGTCACAAAGGTTGAGGAGACTGCCTTGTTTGGAATACATTCCCAGGATTCCTTTTGTTTGTTGAAGCAAACACACAATTTTTACCAGTGCAGGGCAATAGTACGTCATATATTCATTACTTTAAAACACTAATTTTTTGGTGTTACTGCTGTTGGTGTTACTGTACCTAGTTATCAAAGCTGTTATTTTATGCATTGCAATTGGAAGATACATAAGAAACCATGTGCATTGTGCCCTAGTTGTGCCAACAGTACAGTCACTTAACAATAGCTGCTTGATTAAAGGCGTAAAACAGGACTTTGCAAAGTCTATGGATCCCGTGTCATTTTTCAGGTGAGGAAAAGCCTCAACATAAAATTCTCCTTTGCCTCCATGTAAACATTGCTATTCACAGTAAAATTCTAAAACATTGGCTACAATTCCCCTTCCCCTTCCCCTACTCTGTAAAACAACAGACAATACAAGTGATACCCTTACGTTATTAGAGAAACTGGATCATTACACAATATTGTGTCCAGGAGGAGACACTAAACCAAGCCTGACCTGACACTACAAGTGTTGTCTCCTTGTGTTCATTAGGCAGCTGTATATGTTGGGAACTTTGCTCTGGGAACCAGATTTACCCAAGAAGGGCAAAACAAAGCCTGCATATTGTAGCTCTTCACATGAAGAAAATTAAATGGCGGGAATGTACCGTAAAAGGTTCTCAGCCCCAGCTCTCATGCGCATTGCTTTCAGGATCTGCTGGTTCAAGCTGGCCCTTTGATTCTGCAGTTTACTGCGGCCAGTCTGAGCAATAGATTTACCCTAAAAAAAAACAATTTGTTAGATAAAAAAATTAAATATGTACTTTGACATCAGTAAGGTGTACTGCATGGAAGTGTATAGCAATCTGTTTCTGCATGAATACAAGAACACCCAGTCATTTGAAGATAATGGGGTAGAACTGGTTTCCCGTGCTTTTAAAAATAGTTCACTGTGATTGCCAAGAGTCCCACCTCAAACAATGGTGTAGTAGCATGGCAGGAGGAGTTACAGTATGTTGCCAGAGGGTAACAGGTGCTATAACAGTTTAAAAAGTTATATAAATGTTCTCCACAGAGTAACAGTTGTCTGAGAAAAAAGCATAGTTTAACTACATTCAACTTCTGGTATTAAATTGTGTGGGGCTTAAGATGTCCTTGAGGCCCATGTCCCATTGGGAGTTGTCTCCATTACTGCTTCTCAGCCAGTGAAGAAGCTCCTGAAGGTGTACATGCAGATTACCATTTGCTTGAATGGAATTCACCTTTTTATTATTGTCAGTCTGAAAATGCTCCATTATTAGCGTTTCCCTGCAAGCACTTACAGAGAATACACCTGGAGTGCAACGTATATAAATCAGCATGTGTAAGCCACATGGGTGCAAATATCACCCAAAAACACATTAAGCATAATCCTAAACCAAAAAATACAGCTAGGGTTTTCCTCAACGTCAGTCCTGAAATTTTCCTTGGAAAAGTGTTAGATGGTATGTTCTGATCTGTGGCGCTACTAAAGTTGTGCAGATCTATCTGCAGGATGCTCCGCATGGCCATCTTCAACCCTGTGGACATGCATGTGACTACATGTATGCCAGACCCTTCCTTTCTCTATCCTTTCGCCATGCCCATAGGGGTGTGAACCCAGTTGCAATGGTATCCCCAGTAGTTATCGTACTGGTCAGGTAAGTAAATACAATCAATTGGGGGTGCCTAACTTTTGGCACCCCAAAGAAAAAAAAAAGACTTTCCTTCTCACATGTACAGTAAGTGAAAATGAGAGGCAGTTATGGTATCAAACCGTAAGTAAAGAATGAGCCTACAGTTGCTTGCTGGGTTTTCTCAATAACATTCGACTTATCTGTAAGAACATTACAATGACATCACAATGATATTAGAGCTCTATTACTGCCCTTTTCCATGCTTCTTCCCCTTTTAAACCACACGTAATAGTATATGCTAACTTCGGTACAAATCACTATATATGATTTACCGATTTACACTTTAATTAGGCCCTACACACAATTCACTACCAAGCTTTGCTGTTATGGGCCCTTCAATAAACTAGTGGCCAATTAAATAAATCGCATTAGAACAGCTTGTAAGGTCTGCGGGCTCAGGGAAGGTGCGGACCAAGGAGGAAACTAAAGTCCAACAG
>CM044438.1:39276035-39302682 GCA_024363595.1 Xenopus borealis
CTCTTTTCCTCTCCCTTTGTGCTGCTCTTCTCCTCTCCCTTTGTGCTGCTCTTTTCCTCTACCTTCCTTCATGCTGCTCTTCTCCTATCTTCTCCCTCCCTTCAAGCTGCTCTTTTCCTCTCCCTCCCTTCGTGCTGCTCTTTTCCTCTTCCTCCCTTTGTTCTGCTCTTCTCCTCTACCTGCCATCCCTTTGTGCTGCTCTTCTCCTCTACCTCCCTCCCTGCTGCTCGTCTCTTCTCCCTCCATTGCTGCTTATATCTTCTCCCCTCCTCCCTACCTGCTGCTCGTCTCTTCTCCCTCCCGCTTGTCTCTTCTCCCTTCCCCCTCCCTGCTGCTCATCTCTTCTCCCTTCCTCCCTCCCTGCTGCTCATCTCTTCTCCCTTCCTCCTGCTTGTCTCTTCTCCCGCCCTGCTGTTTGTCTCTTCCCCCTCCTTCCTGCTCGTCTCTTCTTCCTTCATACTGCTCGTTCTCTTATCCCTCCCTATGTTTGTGCTGCTTGTCTCCCTGCCCCGGATCCCTTTGTGCTGCTCTTCTCCCTGCCCTTGTGCCCTCCCTCCCTTCTCTTCAGCCCAGCCTGCCCACAGTGCCTCACTCATGCCTGACACCGGTCCCCAGATCTCGGCCTACCAGAAACATTTATGATGTTTATATCTTTGAGGAAGATTCCACATATTTAGGGGGATAATCAAAAGTAAAATTTGAGAGCAATATTTTTTTAAAAATAGTCAAATTAGAACTGTTTCCAGGGTCAAAAATTGTAATGAGTATCTGAACTAGGATTAGGGTTGCCACCTTTTCTTCAAAAAAAATACCGGCCTTCCTATATATTTAGCTTTTTTTCCGGTAAAATACAGGCCATTCTGGCAACCCTAACTAGGATACTCCTTTCTATAGCAAACCAAAGAATATACTGTATAGAATGTTTACATTATTGGGTCAGTCAATTTATTCTGGCAAAACACAATAGAAATTAATGTTACAGAACTGTCTTTTTTCTTTATGTCACTCTAATTATTGTGTAAATACTCTTCAGTGCTACACAGGAAACAAAGAGCCTTTATATTGCATTCGTTTCCATGTCAGTTTTGCACAAATGCATTGCTGTTATTTCACAAATTAGAAGGAATGCACTGAATCCAGTATCTGGTTAGGTTAAGGCCAGACGGGAAGATTTGGGGAGATTCGTCACCTGGCGACTAATTGCCCCGAACCGCTTCCTCCTGCCTTCCAGCTGATTAATGAAAAATCACCTGCACCAATTCACATGTGGCACTGTGCTATCCTGAAATCGCTCAAAATTGCATAAGGAGGCAACTTCAAGCGAGTTTGGAAAACGCAGCGCCGCGTGTGAGTAGGTGCAGGCGATTATTCATTAATCAGCTGGAAGGCAGGGGGAAACAGTTCGGGGAGATTTGTCGCCCCCAAAGAAGAGGCAATTAGTCGACAAATCTCCCTGAATCTTCCCGTCTGGCCTTACCCAGCAGCATTTAGCTGAATCATTGTGCTTGGCTGAACCGAAACCGTACCCTATTTTGCATATGCAAATTAGGGGCAGGAAGGGAAATTACACAACTTTTTTGTCACCAAACAAGGGTGTAAAAATTTCCCACTTCCTGTCAATAATTATGCAATGCTTATGCAAATTAGGATTCGGATTTGGTTCGGTATTCGGCCGAATCTTTCATAAAGGATTTGGCAAAATCCCAAATAGTGGATTCTGTGCATCCTTACAAATTAAGAAATGCAGCTAACAGTGGAATACTATGGGACAGCTAGTGTTCATTCAGCACCATTGCTGTAAACACAAGAAAAGATTCTTCATATAAAAAGGAATCAAAAAGCTCCCAAATTATATCACAGATGTTAATTTTGCCTACTTACCAGAGCAGAATGTGATTTGGAAGTTGGACTGGAAGTATTCTATTTAAATCCGCTTTTACAGGGTGCTAAAAATTTATAATATTATTATAATATAAAATAAAATTATAATATTATTATGATATTAATATAGCCCGTTTATTAGAGCTCCCTGTAGATGTTCTCTGGTCCCTGTCCATGTTTCAAATGAGGGGGGTGGGCGTGTCCTAACGGTCCCTGCCAAAGGCACAGTAAGAGGGGGACAGCCAATTACAGCAGTGACACAAGCACACTTTAGTTCACTATCAGGTCCTGCTAGCTGCTGATTGGTTCCTGTCCTACAGTGAGTGACCCCTGCACAGCTTCGGAATTCAAGGAGCAGGAAGTGGAAGAGAAGGGAGGGATTATTAGGGTTTTTTGCTGAAATATTCAATAAATCAGCCTGAAACACTACTTTTTAAAGCAAAACTATTCTATATCGAAATGAGTATAACGCACTGGTATGTTCTTATTTTTTTACACAAGATGTCTCCTTTAACAGTACCTGTTTCTTCAAAAAGTATTAATAAATGTAATTTTCTATGCTGAAGTCCAGCTGTTTAACAGTTCTTCTCTTTCTGCATCATTTGAAATCCTGGCAGGGAAGGAGGGACTAAAACACTGATTACAGACAGCATGCAGGAACTACATAACCCACAATGCTTTGAACTGTGATGTTCTGTTCCTTATTGAAATCATGTGTGCAGGGAATTGTGGGGTTTGGAGGATGCAGGCTAAGGGCTCTTACACACAAGCATTTTATCTGCGCTCCCCTGCGGCTGAACGCAGCAAAAATAAGAGCCCTTAGGACAGCTGGCTGCTGATACAAAGTAACAGTAGTCAGCCAGCTCAGCAAAGTAGTTAGAAAGATCAATAGGAGAGCAGGGGGCTAGTCTTAGGGAACTGTCAAAAACCATCTTTTTTAATTGATGTATATTGCAAAGTTGCTTGAAATTATGTTTACTTTTCAAAAAGCTTAAGTTATGTTTTTGTGGAGTTCCCCTTTAATAAAAAAAATTTCATGGAAATGTAAGACATAAAAACTCCACCAATAGCATCATTCCTAAACTATAGGAGCTGCAAAATGCATGCATTGTCCAAACGTCTTTTACTTTATTGAGATTTCTGAATGACAGTCTAGGAAACCAATCAACAAAATATATTCTACAGAAGTCATAGGCTTTGTTTATTGTCAATGCATTTGATAAGCAACCACCTATCGTGCCACATAATTAAATTACGGCTTCCCTGGGTTAAGCTGCCCCCTTTTAACCAAGGGTATGTTTCCTCTGACAAAAGTCACAGTGTGAACACATTGTTTGTCTGTCTTTATCAGGGAGGTATTTGACAGAGGCTTAGCATCTGGGATTAGAAGGCCAGCATCACAGCAGGAAGGGTAATACGCTAAATTGTATTTGAATAACCCACATAAACATGTTAAGGTCCTTTGTTTTGTTAAAACAGGTGAACAGTTGTGATTGGGGAAAAGCAGATAGCTTCTAGACATCAAATTATTTAGGTATCACTTAAGGTGGCCATACACCTTGAGGTGGGCAATATCGGGCTGATCCGATCGTGGGCCCTAGAACCCAACGATCGGATCATAACGACTGGCAATTAGCAGTCAGATTGCGGGACCGCATCAATGAACAGATGCGGCCGCGATCCGACGGGATTTTTAATCCTGTCCGATCGACATCTGGCCGACTGTCGGAAAGATATAAATCGGGGAAGCCCATCGTAGGGCTCCATAAACGGCCAATAAGCTGCCGACTTTTATCGACCCGTGTATGGCCACCTTTACTTTTACTAAATTCCCTTACAATGGCTTTCATGACTGCAGAAGTAAATCCTCTCAGGCCCATATCTGGCTCTTTGAGCTTTACTAAAAAAAAAAACACTTTTCCAGGACACAGTTAGGGCCCTTACACACAGGCTGCTCTCCCCTGCGTTGTGTTTTCTTCTATTCAGACGCAGGGGAGAGAAGGAGTAGACTCACTGAATTATTGTCAATGGGGCTGTACTCACACAGACGCATGTAAGTGCCGAACGCAGGTTAGGACGCAGCATGCTGCATTTACCTGCGTTCAGAGCTTACATGCGGCTGTGTTAGTACAGACCCATTGACAATAATTCAGTGCGTCTACTCCAGCCAAAAACGCCCACGTGTAAGGGCCCTAAAACAACCCCATTCATGCATTCAATTTCTATTTCATTTCTAGGCTAGACAACGATTATTTTGAGTTTTATTTTACATGCTTTCAAAACACCAGCACTAAGTTTATAATCTGCAATTACACCCAATAAACTATTTTATAGTCAGTGATTTTTATGACCTATGAGGATTAGGCAATTACCTTCAGAGGTTTCTATTAAAAGACACGTTTATTACATTTACTGAGCCCATCCTGAACAGTAAAGGAGTATTTACTTGTACTGTGAATGCTGAAACGTTATTATAGTGACTAAGCCCTTGCATATTACAGAAGTTTTCAAGCTCCTCTTAATCAGCATATTAATTGTTTCCTTTTTTCGGGCAACCTTAATAGCTATCATTTCATCACCTCCAAATCCAGTAGTACTAACAGGGTTAAACCTGGTAGCAGTCAAAAAGGAATCCAGAGACTTGTTAAACCAGAAATGTAAGATCCTGACAAGAAGAAATATGACTGAGAGAAGTTTTTTTCTGTCTTATATGTAGATCCTTGTGTGGCTTACCTCCAGCTGTTTGTCATTGCTGTTGCTGCCTTGTTTGTTTAACAGCAAATGGAATATTAAAACTATAACTGACAGAAGATACGTCAGCCAATACAATGTGTTCTGCTGTCATCAGACGAGAGCAGACTGAAGTCATTTTATGTGTTCCAAAAGCAAACACTTCCTATTTTATGTGTTCCAAACACAAACACTTCAATATATGGATAATTCTGCAGAGCACAGCTGGCAGCCCTAAGGGGGTTCTTGGAGGTGTAGTTCAATAACAGCTTATAAGCACATAAGCCAAACCAGGTTGGAATACCAATGACAGAATTCATTAGGAAACACTTTACAGTGTTTTTTCTATGTGTACATAGTTTTGCCTTTCAACTGTGTGCTTTAGCTGGGGTGCGTGTCTTGGGGTTATCCTAGATTCTGCACTTTCCTTCACTCCTCATATCCAATTACTTATTAAATCATGTCACTTCAACCTAACGAACATCCAAAACACAATCATTTATCACCCAAGATGCTGCCAAAATTCTTATTCTTTCTCTTGTCATATCATGTCTAGAATATTGTATCACTCTTTTAATGTGTCTTCCCGCCAGAGACAGTCACTTCTCCAGTCCATAATGAACACTGCAGCAAAGCATATACACCTCAGCAACCGCTCCTCCTCTGCCATGCCATTCTGCCAATCCCTACACTGGCTTCCACTTACTTTCAGAATTAAATTCAAATTAAAGACCCTGATATTCAAAGCACTTCATAACTCTGCCCCTCCCTACATCTCTGAACTGATCTCTATATACTCACCCAACTGCTTACTAAGCTCCTTTACTGACCTGCTTCTCAACTCTCTCATTACCTCCTCACATGCTCACATTCAAGACTTTGCAAGGGCTGCACCCCTCCTCTGGAATTCTCTCCCACAGTCTGTCCGATTTTCTCCCAACCTTTCTGCTTTCAAAAGATCTCTTAAAACACACTTATTTAAAGAAGCCTACCCTTACTCTGCTTGACTACCAAATACAATACCACATCCAGTACTACATCTCTCACCCACTTAATTATGATCGTGGCCACTCCCGCACCTTGTGTCTTATTCCCTTCCCTTTAGATTGTAAGCTCTTTTGCACAGGGCCTTCCTTGCCTTTTGTACCGGTATGGGTTGTGATATATGTAACTCCATATGTTCTATACATGTAATTCAGTTGTATAAACACATTTACTTTACAGTGCAGCGAAATATGTTGGCACTAAATAAATAAATGTTACTAATAATAATTGTTTCAAGTGAATCTGCTCTACACTTCCTTCCATTTGGAAATACCATAGTGAACAATAAATAAACAAATCCTGACCCGTAAAGTTGTTTTATAAATCAATATATTTGTGTGCTTGCAATAATAAATACAAAAAAAGTGCCAGGCGGAGAAATAGACCTCTGTATAAAGCAAATCTCAGCAATGGTGCACATATTTAACATTGTATTACTCTCCTTTATTCATGTAACGCTGGCATATTATTTTCACATGCACCAACTTGCCTTTGAATATACAATGTCCATGGTCACCATGTGTACCAGGTGTTTACAGCGAAATTCAGCTTTTAATTTCCAAATCCATTGGATCATTGTCAAATGCAGTGACCTTTTATAACACAAATGTATATGCGATTACGCACAAAGGCTGACGTCTGGGCTATACAAAAGTTAAACTGGAAATTGACACTTAGCTAATGTTATACTTTTCTCTTTCTAAGGGTAGAACTACACAAGAATTTCTTGTTGGATCGACGCTCGTCGACAAAACGCACGCTACAAGTCGAATAGAGACGCAGGCGTCAAGATTCTGATTGGACTTTATGAAAAGCCGGAAGTAAGAACTACATCACATCCGTCGGATGTGGACGCAGAAAGCAGCGTCTTTATCTGACAGTCAGACCATGTAGTTGTTACCTCCGACTTTTCATTCAGTCCAATAATATCTTGATGCGTGCTGCTCCATCCAACTTTTCACCTGCGATTCGACGATCCGACTAGAGGCGATCATGTAGTTCTACCCTAAAACTTAACTTCTCAAAGGCCATATAAACCCCATAACAAACTAAAGAATACTCTTGAAATAATTTAGCAGACGTCAACTGTCATCTAGCCAAGACAGGTTTGTATAAAGGAGAACCCTTTACATACTTTAAAACTTGCTACCCCAGGCAAATGCCCCTAACTTTTTACTTGCCCCCTTGCAGCAGATTCAGGAGTCGGAGTTCACGGCAGGCATCTTCTTCTTCTTCGGTAATCTTTGTATCTTCTTTCGGCCCTTTGGCGATTCCCGTGCGTTTCAGTGCATGTGCAGTTGCCCGGTACTGGGAATTTGATCCAACTACGCATGCGCCGAAACGCTGTTCAGTACACGAAGATTACTGGAGAAGATGGCTGCTGTGAACTCTGACGCCTGAATCTGCTGTGAGGGGTGAGTAAGACTAGTTAGGGGCATTTTCCTGGGGTAGCAAGTAGGCTTGGGGGGAGTGGGGTCCGGGGGGTGTCAAAGTATTGGTTTGGTTCTCCTTTCACAGACTGGCTTCTGTTTTGTTTCAAAAGTGACAACCACCAGTGCAGAGACTAGCAGGTGACAGATACTGCTTTCAATAACAATTGCATCTACAACTTTAAAACCACTGAAAAGGGTTATTAAATTTATTTTTATTAGTCAACTGTGTATTTTGGGGTTTACATCCCCCTTTAGGGCTAGAGCAGACGGGGAGATTCGGGGGCATTTTGTCGCCTGGCGACTTGTAGCGGCGACTTGTAGCCCCCGAACCTCCCCGAATAGACAGGTCCTTAGGCGCACCGGCGTGACTTGAAATCGCCTGCGCCTATTCACACGCAGCGGCGCGATTTGTGGAATCGCTCCAAACTGACTCGCGAGTCAATTTGGAGCGATTCCACAAATCGCGCCGCTGCGTGTGAATAGGCGCAGGCGTTTTCAAGTCACGCCGGTGCGCCTAAGGACCTGTCTATTCGGGGAGGTTCGGGGGCTACAAGTCGCCGCTACAAGTCGCCAGGCGACAAAATGCCCCCGAATCTCCCCGTCTGCTCTAGCCCTTAATAAGGTTTTTGGTATGGCTCAGCGGCGACTATGAACAAATGTCAGGCCTCCTCCTCCCCCTATAGAGGTAAAACAGCCACTAATGGTTTATACAAGAATCACATCTCCCCAATGAACTGTACACAGGGGGGCTAGAAGGCACAACAACCTCAGTCACCAAACCCTGCGGGACACTGCATTAACCCTTCACTGCCATTTGTATAAACACCACAACTGCTACTCATCATTCCAACTCAAAAGTCCCAGAAGCCGCCGCTTACCTTTCTGAAGTAGTTCTGCTCCGTCAGTCTTTTACCATTCAGGCTGCCTGGCAGCAAAGCGTCAGTCATTTTCCCACAGCTGGATCGCACCAAATCCTCCTCCTGCACCCCACTTCCCTGTGAGTAGCACACCCCAATGAGCGTATAGACAGGGCAGCAGGTGCCTAGGGTAGGAATAGGAAGCTGTGCGCTACTAGCCACCCTCCCTCTGCTCCTTTCTTCCAGCTCTATTCAGCCTGCCTTGGGCGGGGAACCTTCTGGCTGAGCGCTCGGACACTCCCCCTTCCACTGTACTCTGCCATGGAAATCACGCCCCAGGGCAACTTTCGCTCGGCGTTGTATTGTTACCTGAGTTGTGCAACTTCCTGGACACCAGGCTACCTGCTGTGGAATTCTGTGCTGTATGGCTGCTGTTGTGAGTGGCAATAACGCAGCTGTACCTTGCTGGAGGATGTTCATCTCCCTTGTGCCGCCAATTGTTTAGGGTGACCGTACAAGAAGTTAAATGGATACACACTGCCATGTGAAAGCATCAGTTAATAGTGCTGCTCCAGAATTCTGCACGGAAATCCATTTCTCCAAAGTGCAAACAGTTTTTTTTTATATTTAATTTTCAAATCAGACATGATGGGGCTAGTCTAGTGACCGGCGATCCAGCCCATTTTGGCGCCTAAGGCGGCCTTCAATTTGCCACCCTCCCCACAGCGTTCACTTTTTCAGCGCTGTTTGTCTACGGTGAAACTGCACTAGAAGAGCCGGATTTCCAGGTTGAAAACCCTCAACTCGCCTCATTGGCAGAGCGCCCCTGACTAATGATTAGGGTTACCACCTTTTCTGGAAAAAAATGTCGGCCTTCCTATATATTTATCTTTTTTCCCTTTTAATAACATTGGGATCAACCATAATTTTTACCAGCCAAGCCAGTAAAATACCGCCCAGGTGGCAACCCTACAAGTTATGTGTTATATATTCAGGCCAACCCCGCACCCCCCTTTCCGGGGCGGGTTGAGCTTCTGACTGCTCTTCCTGCCAGCAACCTTACAAATGCCGACTTCCGGGTTGAGCTTTTATACACAGGCGCCTGCTCGCCCCACCCTTTTTGTGACATCATCGGTGGGTTGGAAGGAGGGCGAAGGTGGAAGGAGGGCGAAGGTGGAGGGAGGGTGGGTAGCGGGTCAGGGAAAACCTGACCCTGTAGGCTAGACTTATTGTGATACACAACTGCATTTATCACAGAATATATTGCTTTGTAATAGAGGTGTAAATAGGGATTCTGTCACGGGAAAACTTTTTTTTTCAAAACATATCCGTAAAAAAAGCTGGTCCAGCAGAAATCTGCACTTCAGGTTTTTAAAACAGTAAACATATTTTTTCATATCTAATTTTGAAATCTAACATGGGGCTAGACATATTGTCCATTTCCCAGCTGTCCCAACTCATGTGAGTTGTGCTCTGATAAATTTCAGTCATTCTTTACTGCTGCATTGTAAGTTACAGTGAAATCACCCCCTCCCTTTCCCTCCCAGCAGCCTAACAACATAACAGTGGGAAGGTAACCAGATAGCAGCTCCCTAACACAAGATACTCATAGGGGTAGATTCATCAAAGAGTGAAGTTCTGCCACTTAAAGGCGTATTCATCAAAGGGTGAACTTTCACTTCACCCATTGATGAATACGCCTTGCAAAATCCCATAGAAATGAATTGAGAGCTGTGGAATTTCCCTCTAGTGGCGGAACTTCACTCTTTGATGAATCTACCCCATACTGTGAGGAGCTAGTGAGAGTGTGCTGCTGGAGTAACATTTGTAACAGAAATTGCAAGGTTAGTCCTTGCTAAGCTTTTCTTTTCAAATTTTGTTGTTTTTGCCTCTAAAATGAGGGAAAAATCAGCTTTTCCTGCCAAGTGCAGGTTGGCTGAAGCTAAAGAACCCGGAGCACGTGAGGGTTCTGGCAAAGGTGCAGTTAAATCCAGTGTTCAGGTGAAGTCTCTGGAAGTAAAGAAGCCGTGTGAAAGGAAAAGTTTGCAGAGGAAAGTGAAGGCCTTGTCTGCAGCAGGAAAGAAGGAAAGTGCAAAGCATGGGAACAGCACAGTACCTGGAGTGGAAGCAGGAGGGCCAACACAAGCCATGGACTCTGTAACAGCCTTGCCTGTCTCAGCTGAGAGCACTTCTGCCATTACTGCCAGGAATTCTGCTCAGGAAACTGGGGAAGGAACCAGTAGCTCTATAATCTGCTTGGCTAGTGTTTCAGCCATGGAGGCAGCCATCATGGAGGAGGCAGCGTGTCTGAGCACTGGGGAGGCCTTGGAAGGGAGCTGCCATAGAGTACAAGCCAGAAGTGATTCCAGCAGCAGACCAGCAGAGGGAGCCCAGGAGCCAGAAAGTGCTGCAGATGGATTGTGCTGCAAAACCAACATGGATGCTGGAAAGGCTGGAGGGCCAGCAGAGCTGGAGGAGGACCGCAAACTACTGGCAGAATCTATTGCTGAGGAAACCCCGAGAGGCAATAAAGGTGCTGTACCTGCAGACAAGGTAAAACATTCTATTTCTTTTGGGTTCCAGGGTGCTAGAGACTTTGCTAAACTGAATGAGGGTTCAGCCCCCATAAAGCAGCACCAGGGGAGAGTGTGTTGGTCTCTGATACAATCATTAATGCCATTAAAGTTATGGAAAGTCTGCAGAAGAGGAAGGTGGAACTGAATGGCACCTTAATGAAACACATAGAAAGCACTGGCCTTGCTAGTGGGGAATCCAGGGCCCAGGGCATAAGGACAATGGTCCAGGAGCAGCTGGAATGGGACATTGCTGGGATTATGGACATTATCAAGCCCTGGGAAGACTTCTACCAGAATAAATGCCACTTTGGGACAATGAGTGGAGGGACACAAGTCACTTCTCACACTGTTAAACAAATGATCCTGGACGTGAACCTTGAGCTCACTGAGCCCCCTAAGGGCAGAATAGACTCTGATCTTAACCCCATGTTTCCAGTATTGACACTGCTGATAGAGTGTAAGCTGTGTGGCGAGTGGCAGTGGGGAGGAGCCCGAGTGGAGGGTGCCAGTGGAATGGATGAGATTGGGGGGAAGGAGGCACAGAGTGAGTGCAGGCTGGTGGGTGAGCACGTGGTGAATGGGGGGAATCCGGTAATGCAGCCTAATATTGGGGGACAGCAGGCGGCTCACAGTGTCTGAGGAAAAAGCTCTTCACTGATCAGGGGCAGCAAAGTGGCACTTTGGAAGGGCAAGTTTTCAAAAGGAGGAATGTTGGGAGAATCAGGTGGGATGGGGAGAAGGAGAAGTTTCCTGGGACAAGATTTATTTGCCGCAATTTAATCAAACAATCCATGGGCTTCACCCCAGATGACATTTATGCCTTTGTAACTGCCTGTGATGTAGAATATGATGTCAGTTTCAAGCTCTCTCAGGGGCTGGAGAAATTCTGGGCATTGTATGAGGAGAAGAAGGGGGTGCAGGAATGGGAGGGGTTTAGAGCCATTCCCATAACCAGGCCAGAGACAAAGGTGGTGACTATCCTGTTTAAGAATGAATCAATCCCCCCGGAGGATATTATGGTCTTGCTGAGGAGGCAGTGCAGTATGCTGTCCCCGCTTGCTCGTATTTACAATGAGGAGCAGTTCTGGGTGGCGGGGTACAGAGCACAAGTCAGGTTGGAGGTGCAGAATAATGTCCCTAAACATCTCCCCAACTCTTTCTTCATAGGCAAGGAAAGAGGCTCCTGTTTCTACCCTGGGAAACCTCGCCAGTGCTTCAGGTGTGGCTCCAGACGCCATCTGGCCAGTGACTGTGAGAACAAGGTGTGTGCGCTGTGTGGGGCCCTGGGCCACGTCAGTAAAGAGTGCAGCAAGATCCGATGTAACCTGTGTGGTACCTTGGGCCACACACACCGGGAATGCCCAGATGCCTGGCATAATATCACCAAGGCATTTAATATTCAATAGTAAAATCCAGGTCCCACTGTGACACATTCAATTACAATGAGTAGAGAAACAAGTCTGCCAGAAAGCAGTTCCATCCTAAAGTCCTGGCTCTTTCTGAAAGCACATGACTTAGGCAAAATGACCTGAGATGGCTGCCTACACACCAATATTACAACTAAAAAACAGTTCAGTTCAGGAATTAAATTTTTTATTGTAGAGTGAATTATTTGCAGTGTAAACAGTATAATTTAGAAATAATAACTACATCATAAAAATCATGACAGAATCCCTTTAACAGTCCCACAGCTAAATTGTTTCAGGTCCTAGTGTTTGAGGGGGCCACAACTTGCAATATTTGGCACAGTGTCTAGAGAAAAATTGCAAGAAATTGAGTAGGGTGGCTGAGATAAACATATAGGGGTAGATTCATCAAAGAGTGAAGTTAAGAGTGAAGTTCTGCCACTAGAGGGAAATTCCACAGCTCTCAATTCATTTCTATGGGATTTTTAAATGCGTATTCATCAAAGGGTGAACTTTCACTTCACCCATTGATGAATACACCTTGCAAAATCCCATAGAAATGAATTGAGAGCTGTGGAATTTCCCTCTAGTGGCGGAACGTCACACTTTGATTAATCTACCCCATAGTGAATAAAGTACCCCCCTTTTGTAAAATATAAGGATATCATAAGTCATCGAGGAGTTCCATGACCATCTTCAGGTCATGGAACTCCTATCTTACTTATAATATCCTTATATTTTACAACAAGAGGTACTTTATTTATTATAATACACACATTGTAGTGAGTTGTGACAAAAATGACATCACTAAACTCTGTTGTATATTATAAAGGGATACACTGAGAATGTGTTGGGGTGTTGCTACTAGTAACAGAAAGCAGAACACAAGGAGGGTAAATTTGTACTACTTGCATTATTTCGGACATCGTTGATTAAAGCAGAAGTGTTGCTGCATTGGTATTGGCAACAGAAAGTGGCACATGAGGCAAATATGCAGCTTGCAATATTTGACATTGTTTCATGGGAAACCACAAAAGTAAATGGACTGACTTATTTTCGGCCAGATGTTGTTGAGGCCCTTCGCGCAGGCAGATAAACTGCCAACTTTGTCTGAAGAGTCGTTTCTAAAGTATGCATGCATTTTGCAATATTTCACTCTTGTTTTGTGGCAACTGATTACAGTAAAATGATGTTATTCTAGACAGAATTTAGTGAAACAGACACATTGAGAGCTGTTGTCATGAGGCTAGCCAAGAAACTTGCTTCAGGCAGCAGGAGGTTATCAGGAGCAGCAAAAATCTTCAAGAGCAGAAATTTCAATTTTTAAATAGGAATTTCGCCTCTTCCAGTGCAGGTGTGGAGGAGCGGCATCACTGAAAATGCCTTAAGGCAGCACCAGGGTCCAAAACTCCCCTGACTGCGTAGGTTGAAATAAATGGTCTGATGGCTTGAATGCAGTGGTGCAGCCTCTACAAGGGAGACTGCTGGGGGGCATCGGGGATCTTTAATTTCACATGTGACCTACAACACAAGAGATTTCGGGTCTTGTGGAGGGCCTAGATAAAAATGTGCAGGGGGCCAAGGCCCACATAGTTCATCACTGACAAGCTGCAATATTTACACACAATCCACCATGGGTTTATTACCCAGAATTCTAGTGAAATTGCAGACACCACTAATATATGTGTAATCTACTATTGATTTCTTCCTGTCCTGATACAGTTATTTATAAGAAATTTTGTAAGTCACAATGTATTTAATTCGGCATGCACTGTATTGTATAGTATACAACATAATATCTTCTAAAATTCTGACCTCTCTCTATTCTAATCTGGTTTCCTCTAACAATGACTATTGAAATTGTGTAAACATTGGTTGCTAGGGATGGTAGAGTACTGTGTCAAAGAATGTGCTATACTGATCCTGACCAGATATAGCATAAAAAAGCTACCTGAAGGGCAACAGAAAAATCAAAGGTTTTCATATACAGTACCTTACAAAGTTATTTAGACAGTTAACCGATTTGTTCATTACTAAACAAAAATCATATATTTACATTTTGTGATACTTGTATTGCAAATTGCTGAAACTCAAAATTATGTATTTCTAATAAACCCGAACAGAAACAAAAGCAATGCTTTAGTTTGATTTTTGTATATGCTATAGAAGCTCTACATTTCCATATATGAAAAACAAACTTCCTTAATAAGGATTCAGTTGTTTTTGGTCTCCACCAGTGAATCATTGGAATAACCGCCACCTTTTCAGGATACAAATCTAGAAATAGATCATAATTCAGGCTGGAATCCAAGGAATACTACAAAATAGAAGACTAAAGTTGGTTATACATGGACAATCTTCCATGCAAAAACATATACTATGTGAGTGTTCATATGCATGCATGGTTACCTTCCATGGTTCCACTGGGGGCTGACAGCAGAACAATGGAAACTGCAGTTAGTGAGTTCAGGGTGCTTTGTAGCCCTCAGTTTCAGGAGATTGACAAAATGCCCTGTGTTTGTTGCCCTAAAAGACAATGAAACTCAACTTCACTGAGGGGTGTGAATGTGAAAGGCCCCTCCCCCATAGAGAATCTAATTGAGAACTGGAACACTAGCCTGTTGTACTATTTCTTTGTCCTACCACCATATATAGGAGCATGAACAGTGTAGAACGTCAATGATATAGTGAATAAAGTACCCCCTCTTGTAAAATATAAGGATATTATAAGTTACCGAGGAGTTTCATGACCATTGACCTGTTTTTATACAGGTCATGGAACTCCGAGGTAACTTCTAATATCCTCATATTTTGCAACTGGGGGTATTTTATTTATTATAATACACAAGTTTCAGGGAGTCATGTGACATAAATGACATCAGAACTCACTGTTTATAACTGATGACATCAGAACTCACCGTTTATAAGGATATAATTTACAAGATATTAAGGCTTTTGTGTATTATATGTGTATATACTACGCATGCACAAATCATTAGCTGCTGGACAGATCTCTGGCATGAACAAATAAAGTGGCAGCTGCACAATCTGCAAAAGGTACCTTTGCTGTGCATTTATATAATGAAACATGCAATGTGTAAGCTGACAGGTCATTGCCATGGATTGCAGTGGATTTGAAGATATGGGGCGGAAAGCTGTGGATTGCATGTCGAGAAAACATACCATATTCCTCTAGAAGCTAAAGGTGGCCATAGAACATGGGTGTCCAAACTTTTGGCTTCCCTAGGCCACATTAGAAAAAGAAAAATTGTCTGGGGCTACACATGAGTTACACAAACACTTCTGATTTGTAAAAGTAAAGAAAATACACTATAATACCAGTTGGACACCTGGATATTGCAGTAAATAGACTTATTATTTTGGATTCGGCCGAACCCCAGAATCCATCCCGAAAGGTTCAGCCGAATACCGAACCCTAATTTGCATATGCAAATTATGGGTGGGAGGGGGAAAAAATTTTTACGTCCTTGTTTTGTGCCAAAAAGTCCCTCCCTGGCCCTAATTTGCATATGCAAATGAGGATTCGGTTCGGCCAGGCAGAAGGATTCTGCCGAATCCTGCTGAAAAAGGCAGAATCTTGGCCGGATCCCGAACCGAATCCTGGATTCTTATTCTGTTTCAAGCTGGCCTGCATTCATATCCATCCTGGGCCACATGCAGCCCTCGGGCCACAGTTTGGACACCCCTGCCATAGATGCACAGATTATATCATACGAAACAAATTTTCGTATGAAAACATTGGCCATTGTTAGTGCTGATTCGTCAGATACTTCATTTTTCTACATCACCCTCTGTTTCTCCAACAGTTAAAGGGATCCTGTAATGGGAAAAAAAAATTTTTCAAAATGCATCAGTTAATAGTGCTGTTACAGAAGAATTCTGCACTGAAATCCATTTCTCAAAAGAGCAAACAGATTTTTTTATATTTCATTTTGAAATCTGACATGGGGCTAGACATTTTGTCAATTTCCCAGCTGCCCCTGGTCATGTGACTGTTGCTCTGATAAACTTCAATCACTCTTTACTGCTGTACTGCAAGTTGGAGTGATATCACCCCCTCCCTTTCCCCCACCCAGCAGCCTAACAAAAGAACAATGGGAAGGTAATCAGATAACAGCTCTCTAACACAAGATAACAGCTGCCTGATAGATCTAAGAACAGCACTCAATAGTAAAAACCCATGTCCCACTGCGTACTATTCAGTTACATTGAGAAGGAAAAACAACAGCCTGCCAGAAAGCAGTTCCCTCCTGAAGTGCTGGCACAAGTCACATGACCAGGGGCAGCTGGGAAACTGACAAAATGGCTAGCCCCATGTCAGATTTCAAAACTGAATATTAAAAAATCTGTTTGCTCTTTTGAGAAATGGATTTCAGTGCAGAAGTCTACTGGAGCAGCACTATTAACTCATGCATTTTAAATAAAACCTGTTTTGCCATGACAGTTTCCCTTTAAGGAGGATCTGTGCATCCTGAACTCCTGAAAAACCTCTGTGGTACACAAGAACAGGTTCATAGCATATTTGAAGAAAAATGCATTGGAAGGCACTTTCCAAAGCTATTTAAATGTTTTACTTCTGGTGATTCCCTTTTACTGCAATTAAAAAGGCATTGTGGGGGCCAGTAGAGATCACAGATTTCCCTTGTATGTTAAAGCGCTCACTCTGACATTGCTTGCCTGAAAGCGCCAGTAAAGGCTTTTATATCTGGAACATCAGTCATTATAATTGAATTATACGGTAACAGATGTACATGCAAAGTTAGTGCCCTTTGTCATTTTAATGTGTAAGAGGAATGACTATGAACTGTTTTTTCTAGAATGGTTTAGTTATCACTACATCATCTACTGAGCAAAGTGGCTATATTTTTGGTTCATTCCACTTTTATGTGATTTAAAAAAAAAAAAAAAAAAAATCAGTTATGGATTGTTTCTTGATGACTAAACTGCTTAGCCATGTAAGTTCACATGTGCCATGTTCCTTTACAACTGAATAAACGTGCAAGGTGCATTACCCTTCCCCTGGCATTGGTGAGCATAAAATGCGCGTGAAGGTGTATCCAGTTTCGAAACAATAAAAGAGTAATTGTTCTTTGAAGTAAACATTGCCGTTATCATGTGGCTCCTGACACAAAACAAAACAAAGGAGAAAGCTCAAGGTCAAATTCTTTAGATATGAATATATTACTGAAGGTTCATCTGATGGTAAGCCTATATTTTGTTCACAGATTTTTTTATTTATTTTTTACTAATACAGGTATGGGATATGTTATCTGGAAACCCGTTATCCAGAAAGCTCTGAATTACGGAATGGCCGTCTCCTATCGATTCCATTATAAAATAATTCACATTTTTGAAAATGATTTCCTTTTTTCCTGTAATAATAAAACAGTAGCTTGTACTTGATCCAAACTAAGATATCATTTTAATCCTTATTGGATACAAAACCAGCCTTTCGGGTTTATTCAATGTTTACATGATTTTCTAGTAGACTTAAGATGGGAAGATCTAAATTACGGAAAGATCCGTTATCTGGAAAACCCCAGGTCCCGAACATTCTGGATAAATAGCTAAAGATAGAGTGTGCTCCAAAAGCGGATCCAGCTCCGTGCAGCCCCGGGTGCCAGCCGTACCCTCTGCCAGGGTCAAGTACACATGTAGAAAAGAAAGCAGCAGCACTCCGGTATATTTGAAAATCTTTGAAAACTTTACTCAAATGCCAAAGGCAACGTTTCGGGCTACGCAGGCCTTTTGTCAAGCCATTCTGGATAAAAGGTCTCATACCTGTACTAATGTAAATGGCTATATTATAAACAGCCGATCTTACAGGACCAGAATGCGAAACATATAGATGAGTTCATTGTAGTGCAAGTCTTCATTTATTGATGGTTTTTTTTTCTGTACACACCATTGGTGCATTCCTGTTGGTCCAATCAGGGCAGTTTCCTGGAGCCCATTGTTAAAAGAGGGCCCAGTGTTGGTGATAGGGCAGAGGCTTGGGCAGTGGCAGGACTTGGGTTGGTTGAGGGAAGAACATGAGAAGCTTACCTCCCAGGGCCCTACATTCAGTTATTCACCATGTACACACATTCCCTACTCATTTTGTTTCAAAGCCACTGGTTAATTACATTAATAATATTTCTTTGAATAGACCTGCCAGTGTTTCTCTTAAAGTTTAAGTCCTGTTTTTTTAATATAGAATTAAGGTTATCAACTCCAGTGTGTTAAAGCAATGTTTTTTTGTGTTATCTGGTCAAAGCCCAATCAGTCTATTCAGTACAGTCGAGTCTTACATTATACATATATGACACAAAAAATCATTAAAAACTTAAACTACAGCTATTTCTAAATAAAAATTCCATTATGGAGAATTTTCAAAAGCGTAGGTTAATCAAACATTATAAATGCCTAAATGCATCACATTTGCATATTTGTAGTGTGAAAAGCTACACTGCAGTCCTGATCAGATATTGTTTTGGACCCATACACACACCAAGAGGCTTCTTACTCAATTTGTAAGTTTATATACATGTAAAACAAATATGCCTAGTCAATGCCTGCAGACTTTTCCCTCCTTCTACCAAAGCAAAGTTACGCTGACCATACACAGGGAGATTCTAAGGAGCAGATCTCTCCCCAATAAGCTCACTTTGAGGTGGGAAATATCGGCATGATCCGATTGTGGGCCCTAGGGCCCAATGATTGGATTATAATACAGCCAATACGGCAGTCAGATCATAGGAACACATCAACGATTGAATGCGGCTGTTATCCAACAGGTTTTTTAATCCTGCACGTTCAACATCTGCACACCTCCCAACTGTCCCTTTTTTGGAGGGACAGTCCCTCTTTTGAGAGCTCAACCCACAGTCCCTCATTTGTACTGGAAAGTCCCTCTTTTCTCTGCACTGGACAGCCAGAAAAAGAAACTAACTAAGTTAGAAACTTAAGTTTCTAACTTAATTGGCTTTTGGCCGAGAACAGCTAACAAGTGCAGCTAAGATTCTCTGTAACAATATTGAGATAAGAAAATAAGTAATTGTAACAGTTTAGATGAGGAGAAATATTTTTAAACTTTCATAACCTGCCAAATTTTGTAAAATGAACATTGTAATTAGGGGGTGTGGTTACAAAAACGGACGTGGTCAAAAATGTAGCCACGCTACAGGAAAGAACAATTTTTGTCCCTCTTTTTACTTCCAAAGTGTTGGGAGGTATGCATCTGGCCGACATTCGGCCAGATATCGATCGGGGAAGCCCGTCTGAGGGCTTCATACACGGGCCAATAAGCTGCCGACTCGGTCTGTAAACTTTTATCAGCCCGTGTATGGGGCCTTAAGTTTCTAAGAAAGAAAAATACATTGGGGCTCATTTGTAAACACTGAGCAAATTTGAACCAAGGTCAGTAACCCATAGCAACCAATCAGTAACTGGCTTTTTACAGGAAGCTGCAGGTTGAACAAGGAAAGCAAACATTTGATTGGTTGCCATGGGTTACTACCCAGCTGAAGATTTGCCCAGTGTTTATAAAAGAGATCCACTGTGCCATTAAGGGTAATCACACTTAGGTTGTTTTGTTGCCAGAGTGAACGTGAAAAAAGACAAACTGCCTTTGCTGCAATGTAAATCGCCATAGGCAAATTATTAAAAACACATAAACATGATACCAGGCATGTTATTTTTTTGAAATGATGACATTTTACAAATTTACTGCTGTAATTTACATTGCTGTCAATGGCATGGCTTTAATCACCTACTTATAATGTGGCTGACAAAATGACCAGCGTACCTTTGCTCTAAGCCTTTTTACACATATGGTGCCAACTTTGCCTCCCATATGAAAAGACTGAAACCACTGCGACGGGAATTTTTAATTCCAACGCTGCCAGCCCCTGCCAGCTCTGCCAGACCTTATGTAGGTATGTTGGTGGTGAACACATAAACTAAGTCAGAGCTGGATTTGTTGGGTTTCAGAGATGAAGGAACACAGAAAAAAATGCTGGTTCTGCTCTTATTGTATTGTGTCTGTGACTTTAACTTAAAAAAAAAGTATTTAAACAAGAACCTATGACTTGAAAGGACACTGACATAATTACCATTCTTTTGTACAAGCTTAAAGAGCCTCAAGTAATTTTCTGTTACATAATGTAAAGGTTTTGTGATTATGTTGATACTCAATTACACTTTAAAACGTATTGGTTTTCTTTGATCAGTTTTGGGAAGATTTAGTTGCCTGGTGACTAATCTCCTCTTCTTCTGGGCAACAATCTTTCCCCCTGCCTTCCGCCTGATATAATGAGAAAACACCAGCACAATGGCACTTGCAGGCCGGCGCTTTGATTTCCCATATCGTTAGAAGTTTCCTTGTGAGGCAACTTCGGGCGACTTTAGAAATCGAAATTCTGCAGGTGATTTTTCATTATAGCATAGTAGCAGAAGGCAGTTCGGGGAGATTGTCACACAGAAGAAGATGCGATTAGACTCCAGGCGACTAAATCTCCAGGCTGATACCCCCCACCATTGCATTAGGCAACCCCACTGTTGGGAAACACTACTTTAGAATAAGGGAAAACAACACACACAATGTTGCAAAACTGGAATTTCCACATTGTCCCTTATCGTTTGAGCTGACAGTCACAATACAGTTGCTTCCCACACTCCAAAACATATAGGGAGATTGACTGGGTTTTGATAAGGTTAATAGAAATAACTGCTCCAGACTCACCCCTCACTATATTTTGTCCGTTCAGTACCACAAATCCCGAGTGCTCAGCCACCAGCATCCCCACTGTAACTTATAACCACTTCAATATAGATCAGGCAGCACTCTGGATAAAAAAGAGAATTTTTATTGCAACAAGTCAAGGACCTGCATCGCTTGACATGTTTCAGGAGAGAAGCCCCTTAATCATAGGCATATGATTAAAGGAGAATTCAACCCCCCTTGATATTTTCTCCCCATCTGCCCCCCTCCATTGCCCCCCTCCCTGCCTCCCCCCTGCACAGTCTTACCCCTGAATTTTTCTCCTTCCAGAAATAGCGACCGCAAATGCAGAGTGAGCGCAGCAGAGCACACAGTCGCCATCTTCTTAGCTTTGGTAATCTTTGTGTCTTCTTCTCTTTGGCACTTCCTGTCTGTTTCGGCGCATGCACACTTCTCAAAACCTGTAAATTTGCTACAACTGCACATGTGCCAAAACTACACTCCATTCACGAAGATAAGAAGATGGTGGCTGGGAGCTCCACTGTGCTCACTCTGCTTTTCCGGTCGCTATTTCTGGAGGGAGAAGAATTCAGGGGTTAGTCTGTGCAAGGGGGAGGTAGGGAGGGGGATGAACGGAAGGGGGCAGATGGGGACTTAACATCAAGGGGGGTTGAAAGGGGGGCTTTCTCCCAAAACGCATCAGGCAATGCAGGTCCTTGACTTGTTGCAATAAACTTTCCCTTTTTTATCTGGAGTGCCACCTGATCTATATAGGAGTTTGATAAGGTTAGAATGTGTGTCTATGAATGTGATAGGGACATAAGCGCTACAGAGATGGTTGTTGTTTCAGTTTTATAAAGCACAGAGTAAATGTGTCCGCTCTATATAAAGAGTAATAAAAACAATATGAAAAACAGGAGAAATTACCTGTTCTTGCTGTAGAAAATGCACTTGTGTTAAGTTAAGTTTCATATGATATAGGGGCAGATTTACTAAATTCACATGAAGAATTCGAAGTTCGATCGAATTTTTTAAAAATTTGAATCTTCGAATATGCAAATTAGGCAAATTTGACCATCGAATATTCGATGGTCGAAGTACTTCCCCTTTAAAATGTTACCTAGTTCGACAGATCCAAGCTGCTGAATTGGATATCATTATTTTTGATCGAATAAAAATAAAATGATCGATCAAAAAAATCGTTCAATTCGAACGATTAATCGATCAATCAAATTTTTCCTATTCGATCGATCGAATAGTGGTAAAATCCTTCAAATTTCGATATCTGAATTTGAAGGATTTTACTTCACCCACTATTCCCATGGTCGAATTTCGAATTTTTTTTATTTGAAATTCGACCAATAGTAAATCTGCCCTAAGTATACATACGTTAGTAAATAAATATATATATGTGCACAAGTGTGCTTTTGTTGAATGGAGCTGGGATTGTTTTTGTATGTGCTATAAGGTATCACAAAGTGAATTATTAGGCCAAATTAAAAATGATTGTATCCTATACTGTCTTTTTAGTTTCCTACCTTTCTGCCAATTCCCATCATTTCTCCAAGTTCTTTGTGATGTGTCAAATAGAGATTGGGGTTTCTATCATTCATGTGAAAACTAGGAATATACATTGTGCAAAACAAGTGAAGTAAGAGCATTCACAGTAAGAATACAACCATCTCCCCTCAAATAACATCCATGCGTAGACATGTGACTGGAAAAGCTCAAGTTTATTGCTTTATAAACCATTTTAGATCACTAAAGCAGTCAGTTTGTAGTTTCCTGTCTCCAGGCATCTTACTCTCACAGCGAGTTTAACACATGGGTGGGATGCTGTGAGTTACGTTGAAAGGATCCAAAAAAGGACAAATTGGGTTGTGGGCTTTCTATAAAAGTCATGGCTAAATGAAGACTAAAAAAAGCGTGTTTTGTTTTCTTGACAATGAGCATGAGCCACAAAATATTTTTTAAAAAAAAAGGCTGCTAAGAATTTTAGCCAAAAGGCATACACTCCGCAGCATCACACTTCTTAAAGTACTGTACTCTGCACAAAAGGACTGATGATTAAAAAGAATCCAAGGTCAAGGTGTGCACTGTTAGTCATTTAGCAAATAAAAGTGCCTTGTGTAATACCATGGCTATAAATATATTCCATACAATAATAGTTTGTGGCTTCAATTCAGAAAGACTGTAAATCTCATTGGGTGGCCATCTGAACTGTGCTTTTATTCTCCAGTGCTGACGTCTTTTTCCATTCCTATTAAATCCCAGCTTCCCTTAGTGTTGATGAGTGGTTCCCAGCAGGTTTTTTTTTATTTATTTACACTCTACTGCATGGCATTTTACAATGCACCTGCAAATTAGAACTTTGCTAAATCTAACAGTGCTGAACAGCAGCATTTATGCAGAGCTGAATGTCCATGCTATTGCGTGTTTTAGCAAATATCAATGATGCTATAACAGTGTGCCCATGCTAGTGCCAATCATTGCTAGCTGTGTAAAGGACCTGTAGATAATGAGGTGTCTGGGGATGCAGAAGGTAAGGGCTGGTACTGAAAAATGAAGCTGCTGAGAGATGTGAAACATATAAACAAACTGAACAGGAACCTGGCCAGATATTGTAGAGGGGGCTGAACAACTTTTAGGGGTCCAGACCTGTTTCAACCTGTCTAAACAATTAAGTATGAAAATGTTTAGTGAAGCAAGGGATGGGGTGCTGCTACTGTGAATGAGAATTGTGCATGCATAACAGTGAAGGTGATAGCAAAGTGTGGGAAGCAGGAATGAGGGAGTACCTGCTGTAGGTAATTTAGTGAAATAATTAAGGTGCAGGGAGTTTAACACAAGAGAAAGGTAATTGAAGGGGTAGCTGTCTGGAATTGAGGCAGCAGCACCTGTAAATAAAATTGTGGGAGAGCAGGAAAGGAGGAGGCAGTGGCTGATGCTGGCATCTATTCAAGACAGTGAAGAGTTGTGCTGGCAGCTGTACATAAAACTGATGATCATTTTTAAGGTAATTTTCACACCACAAACCATTACTTGATTACAACCAGCCATGATTTGACATGGTGTAACTATCACGACAGGTGTGTTGGGTTTATTTTTTGCACAACATTTAACAGCATGCCTTTTAATCATATTATATATCTGTCACAGAATTAGTAGATTTATTGCTTGGTAGACATAGTACATACATTTGCATATTCTTCCATACTAAATCAATTTACCTGTTGAATGAATGGCCTACTGTACTTTACCGAGAGACCCAAAGCCACGGTATACATTGGAGTGAATACTAATAAAGCGTTGAAGGTTCTAATAACAAACAGTAGTTCAGATATGGGATACGGATCACTTAGTGGCGCCACCTAGTGGTGCAGTGCAAATTGGACATAATCACTAATCTATTTGAATTCATGATGCACCTTGCAGGTGGTCGTTATCTTGACACTGATTTTTTTTATGTAGCATTAGGGATGTCATAACAAACGATCTCCTCGCCATTGCTATTTATATTGTAAACCTTTCCCTCCACAGAATATTCAAGGATTATTAGACATCCATATTCCCCATGACTAGGGTTGACACCTGACTGATATTTTTCTGGCCTGATGAGGGTTGATCCCAGTGTAATCAATAGGAAAAAAAGAGAAATATATAGGAATGCCGGTATGTTTTTTTGAAAATAGGTAGCAACCCTACCCATGACAGGTGTAACAAAAGTTAGAACGCTTTTCTGTTGTCCGAGAAAATAGCAACTCTTATCACTGTGACTGTCACCTATTGGAAGAAAGAAAACATAAACAGAAAGCATGTCATGTCAGGACATTTTTTAATCAAAGTATATCTCCAATATACTTTAATTAAAAAACATGTACCATTTTTATAAGAAACCTGACTTATGCAGTGAAATTCTCCCTTTATTCATTGCTGTAGGAATTGTCAGATTGTGCCTAACTGCTCTGCAGTGGGAGCTACCCAGCCATGCTGAACTCAAGCAACTTTGTTTTCCTGTAGAGCAGTCAGGGACTGTGTAGAGATTTGTATTGGGTTTTATTTTTGCCTTTACATCCCCTTTAATGTTTCCAACTCTAGCTGCAGGGACAAAGATCATGGAGCCATGACATATACAAAAACTATAAAATCCTAATTAAATTACATGACAACACTGGGCCCAGTGCAGTCTGCCTATTCTGATTATTAATGTGTCTTGCTGTATCAGCTTCTGACAGATATTATTTGACGTGTGCTGTTTTAATAATTTATGATGATCCCTAAGCTTATCCCAGGCCACATTGAGCATGTGCACAGTCTTATTATATTCTCTACTTCCCCTTTAAGTGGTTAAAAATGAATTAGGCATTTTAAAATTCTGGTGAGAAAAGGCTGGATGTTAGATTAATATGAAAGGCTTCAAGATATTTGCATACCACTTAAACAATCTAATATTTTTTTACTGTGTGTGCAGAACAGTTGCAGAACTATGACCCAAGTTACCTTTTTAGATTGGCCCTCCATATAATTTGAGTTTTACATGCCTGATCTAGGGAAATAGGAATCATGTCATTTATTATATATATATATCTATATATATACATATATAGAGTTGGTTAGGCCGGCACTGCTTGTATAATGAGTGTTCGATGCCTGGGTGCTTCCAGCAGAGAGAGTAGATATAAGTTGAGATAGACGAGTTCTTAAAGTTCAATCAAAAGGTGAAATTAATTAGAAACAAAAAAACTGATGTTTCGGCTAAACCTATAGCCTTTCTCAAAGGCTATAGGATATAGATATTATCAGTATATTCTATATACCAATGTATTCAAATGCAAATATTTGTTTTAGGAGAACAGCCCAAGAAGCCAATTCCTCTTCAGGATCAGACAGTTAAAGATGAAAAGGGAAGGTGCTGGGTTCTTTAACGCTGTTGGTTCAAAAGAAGGTATGTTGTAGTACATTCTTTAGTCTGCTTTTTTTAATTTTCCATTTTGAAGATAATGTAATGGTATCTGTAGATCTGATGGAGTAAATATTATACATTTCTCTATAATGCAGGATGTTGCAGTATTTAGTCTTATGTATATCTAAATCCAAGTTGTTATTTGTAGTAGTTGAAAGTTTACATAGTAGCTTAAAATAAGGCAGGTGCCACCTGAATGGTCCTTATTGATATGATACTTAATTGCTTGGTTTCCCTTTTTTTTGGGGGGGGGGATGTAGTACCTAATGAGCTCTACTTCCCTATCCCACTGAAGAGGTTTTGGTGGTTGCAAACTTCCCTGTGAAATAGTTTATGGGACACATTTAAAGGGAAGTAGAACACACTGGGTATTATATGTATGTAAAACTTTAATAGGCAGGGTCGCAGGGGTGCCCTAGGCAAGCCTGGCTGGATGCAGCGGCAGCTTTGCGTGAGTGCACATGCGCAATGTGTGCATGCGTGATCGCGTGCATGCTCAGGAGCGCAAGAAGAAAAAAAAACACAGAAAAAGTCCAGGCAGAAAGGGGACCGGACTGGGGGTAGACAGCAGAGGAGATACGTGCCTGGCGCCCTCCAGCTTTGTGCCCTAGGCATGTGCTTACTCTGCCTACCCCTCGGTATAGATATCTCAGTCAAAGGCTTCATCCCTTAACACCAGTAGATTTTACAAGAGATTGCTGACACCAAAGCATTGTTTTCACAGGCTTAATCTTCCCTGTCTTGCAGCTTTCAAAGGAGAGAGAAAGCCCAGATCAAAACCCATTTTAGGGTTGGGGCAGACAGGGGCAACTTTGTGGGATTCTGGAAATCGAAGCGCTGCAAGTGCATTGGCACTAGCGTTTCTTCATTCAAGCAGGCGGCATGCAGGGAGCAGGCAGTTGGGGGAGATTGTCGCCTCACAGAAGATGCGATTAATCGGCAGGTGAATAAATCTCCCAGAATCTGCCTGTATGTCACAACCCTTAAAGACATTTAAAGACCACATTTAAATAGACTGATGTGGGGGGGGGGGGG
>CM044438.1:39302729-39335353 GCA_024363595.1 Xenopus borealis
GGGGGGGGGGGGGCTGCTACAACCACATGGATGTACGAATTTCTCATGATGGTTCTGTTGTCTTTTCTTTTTTTACTCTTTGTAATAGAATAACCATTGGTATTCAGATGTTGCGACAAATGGGCTGGAAAGAAGGACAAGGAATAGGTCCTCAGACAAAGAGAAGAGCACAAAAGCAGAAGCCCAGTATGTGGAAATGGAATTTGACGCTACATCTATTTGATCAGGGTGAAGAATTCTTTAGCTTCTCCAAGTAAGTTCAAAATGCTCTAGCTCCTTGGAACTATATGTTATTGGGCAACACACTATAAACTTGCTTCTACCCTGCTTTATTTCTTTGGGGAAGGTTTTTGACTGCTATACTCCTGGTTAAATCATGCATATTGTTTATTATGTAGTTAAAGGGTCGTTCACCTTCCAAATACTTTTCAGCCTTCCTCAAACTCATCCTACAAATTAGTAAGCAAGCAAGGAATTATCAAATGCAGACTTTTCCATCAGATTGTCAGAATGCCATTTATCACCCATCCAACAGTAGTGATAGTTACACCATTACAGCTAATTCTTTGAGTACATGTGGTAATGTTAGGTTTGCTTGCTTCTGATCACACTCCTAACAAATATTTCTTGCTTCCAGAGACAGTTTGGACCCTGGAGACAAGTGTTTCGACTGAGGACTTGTCATTCTAAAAGTTAATATTTGGAGACTTTTTGCCAAATTGTGTTACTTATTAGAGGTGATATTTTACAACTATAGATGTAGGGTGTAACTATATGTAACTATAGGGGGTGTGTGTGTATGCTGGGTTTTAATTTGGAGTGGTTGAACTTGATGAACTTTGTCTTTTTTCAACCCAATTTAACTATGTAACTACTGTATGTAACTATGTATAGAGAATTAATTTTCTTGGGGTATATATGTGACACAGTATAATTACAAAAAAATCTGCAGTATTGCTGAACTATAGTTTCTGTTAATTTTGCTCCTAGAAAGCTATGTCAGGATGTATGGCTGTGCATTACCCCCTGCGAGCTCTGAAGGATCCCAAGTAAGTTCACATATTTAATGATATCTAATGATCTTTGTGGTATACACAGAAGCATGAACAATCCTTACCCCTATCAAACAGCTTTTATTGTGTTAGTGTAGTTCGTACAGTATACTACTACTAGTTTTGTCTGGATTAGTGAACTAGAGCAAACATTGCCAGGTTTTTTACATGGCTCCTTCTGTTAAATACATTGCTTATTTTAGATAAATTTGTTACAGGATGAAGAGGATGAATATGTTCCTGAAAACGTAACATTTGCACCCAGAGATCTAATACCAATACATTTTACAATAAAAGATAAAGTTCATGGCTTGAACTATTGTGGGCTGGATCCTAGCCTAGCTTATTATAACCATATTACATTTTTTGGTGATGGCAATAAAGTGATGAATAGTCTGTTTATTGATTTTAAACACAGTAGAGGAAGGAAGGTCTGAATGTCCGGACAGGTGAGTTTTTAATAGTTAAGGTACAAGAAAAATAAACGTTCATCTGGAGAGTAGAAACCAGACTGCTGCCTGGAAAGTTTGCTGCTACCAGACTGCTGCCTGGAAAGTGTGGAAACGGTAGCAGCTAGGTATCATTTAGGAATGCGCACTTTAGCATTCCAAGCTTTTCCCTTCCTGAAGGAACCAGAACATTTTCCAAAGATATGCAAGTTCAACTTGGTTCTCGTGGACAACCATGAGGGTTCTACTACAGTTAGATAACTGTATGTGCTATAGGTGTTAGAGGCTAAATAAGTAAAAAAAATAAATAAAAGCTATATGATGAATAGAGCAAGCAGAGTCTCCCAACTGTGGGACTAGCCTACCTGAGGGGATTGTTACAGGGGCATTGTCTGAAAGACGATTTTGGCGAGACCTTGGGAATATTTTAATGAGCTATGAAGATCCCTAGACAAAGGTTTGGGTCTCAACTGAAAAAGTTTTGCTGCCACTGGAATAGTGTTACTGATGTAGGGAAACAATTGTATGTCATTTGGTGTTGGTGTGTTAGAAAAGGAAGATGATGACATCTATGGTAGAGAGTCTTTGTGCAATTATGATACTGTACCTTAAGGAAGAAATTGGAGATGGGTGTTTTGGATGGACAGCACCGAAAAAGTACAAAAACAGGAAAGGTGAGTTCTTTATACTATTTACATGCTAATTTCATTCCAGTTCTTGCCAAACAGTACTCGATCCCTTCCAACAATAATAGAGCACAGCAATTCCACTAATTCCACTACATACATGGAAAATAGTGACATAGTTCATTAGAGTACAACTGTAAAAAGAGTGATTGTAGCAACTACAGCATATATTAACATACAGTTCAAATGAAATAAAAAACACTTAGGGGCAGATTTACTATTCGTCGAATTTCGAATTAAAAAGAATTCAAAATACGACCATGGGAATAGTGGGTGAAGTAAAATTACCGCAATTCGATCTTGCTAATATTCGACTGTTCGATGGTCGAATTACTTCCCCTTTAAATTTTTATTCGCCTACCTACTTCGCCAGAACCAAGCTACCGAATTGGGATTCATTATTTTAGATCAAATAGGAAAAATTCGATTGATCAATTGTTCGAATAGAGTCTATTGATTTGGGAGTTTCTTGATGTATTGCTGTTGATGGATGTTGGGCTTGCAAGCACCCTGTGTGAATTGCCATAGTGTATTTGCCAATAGTTTCAGTGGTAGTGCAGTTTATGCGTATTTACACCTAATGGAGCTTTTTTTAAAAACACAATGTTAAAAAAAAGCCTTAATCCTCTGTGTAAGATAGGTGCGTGGATATAGATTAAAGGCAAAACAACCCTGTTGGGATTATTTACTGTTTAGATTATTTTTTTTCAGCAGGTTTAAAGTATGGTGATCCAAATTACATAGAGTCCCCTTTATTGTGACTTATATAGCCCCAGCAAGTTATGCAGCATCATACATTAATTTATAACAAACGAGGGTCAATTATTTAACAAACAAATGTTTACAGGATAAAAATAGGAGAAGAGGGCCCTGCTCATTAGATCTTACCTCGTAAAGGATTTGTAAGGGGTTGTAAAGTGATGAGAGTGTTGTCTGAGTGTAATGTTATCTTTTTGAATAACAAAAATGTGCAAGTATGTAAAATATATGTTGGATGTAATGTGTGTAAATTGCCACTAGATTATTTAATTTTAAGTGTAATTGCTAACCCGGCCACCAGAGGCCACAGTAGGACATAGAAGGGCTATAAAAGGAGGTGCCCCAATCAAGGTGAGCAGTCTTGATGGAAGGCGTGGCAGTGGAGACTGGTGAGTGGAGACTTCACAGATAGGAGAAGTGGCCCCAACAAGGAGGAAAGTGGAGTTAGACTCCTACGGGCACTCCGTAAGCAAGGGAATCAGTGATAGCCTAGGGCGAGGTAGGAAGGACACCAAGGCTTCAGGCCAGGACTTGCATGGAAAAGGTCCTAACTTGGAAGAGTGAAGGGGTATCAACCAAAGGTATCGGGCCACTATTGAGGAGTGGGGGGATATGGGTGGAAGCATATACTGAACTACTAGCAGTTAGGTGGGATCCAAGATCTTAAAGGGAAGGTTTGCCTACTTAACAAAGACTGATTTTATTGAAACATCTGTAACTGAAGAGTTGTGTAACATGCATCTGACTGAGAAGCCTCTGGTGTGTTGAGAAGTAAAAGTTGCTGTTTTTGAAGATTTATCTGATGAGTATCATTGTTGGGGTTTACTTCCCCTTTACAACTGGAGTTGTCACAGATTGACTTGCTAGGCAGCTGTTCTAATCGATTTCATCACTACACACTATTAATCACTATATACAGTATTTATTGCTTATTTATAGCATTTGTGAATAAAAATGTCTTAATATATTATTTTTCTGCTCTTTTAAATATGCTGATACACAAGTAGTTCTGTCAACAGAGGTGTGCCTCTGTGATTATTTGCACATTTATTGGCAGCAAAGATCTGGGTTGTCTTTAAAATGCCTGAAATGTGTCCTTGTTTACAATAGTCATATTACCTCTTCAGTGTTATAGATAACCCTCTGGAATCATATTAACTCTTTTATGGTGCAAGAGGGAATTCGTTCCAAAACTGCAGAGCTTAAAGGGGTGTCTTACCTTTAAGTTACAGAGTGACTAATTCTAAGCAACTTTTCATTTTACATTTTTTATTTGCCTTCTTCTGGCACTTTTCAAGTTTCAAATAGGAGTCACTGACACCATCTAAAAAGAAAATGCTAGGTAAGGCTACAAATTCATAGTTGTTACTACTTATTATTACTCATCTTTCTATTCATATTCCAGTCTTTTATTCAAATCAATGCATGGTTGCTAGGGTAATTTGGATCCTAGAAACTGGATTGCTGAAATTGCAAACTAGAGAGCTGCTTATTAAAAACTTCAAAAACTAATTGCAAATGGTCTGAGAGTATCACTCTCTACATCAGTGGTCCCCAACCAGTAGCTCGCAAGCAACATGTTTTTCTCCAACCCCTTGGATGTTGCTCCCTGTGGCTTCAAAGCAGGAGCTTATTTTTGAATTCCAGACTTGGAGGCAAGTTTTGGTTGCATAAAAACCAGGCATACTGCCAAACAGAACCTCTATGTAGGTTGACAATCCACATAGGGGCTACCAATAGCCAATCACAGCACTTATTTGGCACCCCAACAACATTTTTCATGCTAGTGTTACTACCCCAATTCCTCTTACTTCTGAATGTTGCTCATGGGTTCAAAAGGTTTGGGATCCCTGATCTACATCATACTTAGGCGCATATTTATTATGCTGTGTAAAAAAACTGCAGGAAAATACACAACACATTTTCTACAAAATTTTTCTTAGAGTATTATTTTCTATTACAATACAAACACCATTCATTTACACAGTTTTTTTTTCCCGGCATATTTAGTTGGAAACAACCTTTCCATAATTCAGATCTTTCTGCATCATAGGTTTCTGGATAATGAATCCCTTATCTGTTGTAGCCTCTGATACGAATATGAAACTTTTTGTTTTTAAGGTCACAAAGCGCTTACGTATGTTGGTAAGATATTGGATGGCTTTTGTATTGCTTTGAAACCAGCTGCATCGAAAAAGGTAGAGAAACGAATTACTGTTCTTCTAATTTGGAGATATAGACATGTCACTGACAGTATTTGTATGCATATTACTCCCAGAGTAGAGTTGGGGTGTTGGCTATGAAATATTACTCCAGTCTATAGGAGGATCGCACCTTGCCCAGCCCAGCATAAATGATAGCACACTTAAGCACATCCAACTGTCAGGTGTCTTTGGCAACGCACTGCAGCACTTTTTTTTGGGGTGATAATGCACATGTTCTCACATGGCATTTACATATGGCAGAATACACTACTTAGACTTATCTTTAAAATGTGTTAATATCTGGCAAGGAAGTGTTTACAATACAGTTTGGTCATTATTTGATTATACAAACTGCATGATGTTATCATACTAAAAAAACTGTTAAAGGAGAAGAAAAGGTTAAAACTAAGTAAGCCTTATCAAAAAGGTCCAACCAAATATACCAGTAAACCCTCAACACAATGCTACTCTGAGTCCTCTGTCAAAAGAAACACAGCATTTATTTATTTTTATTGTGTACACATGGGCTTCTGTATCCTACTTCCTTATTTCAGCGTAAACCTCTTTGCCCCAGGCGTGAACATGCTCCTCTCCCCCCTCCCTTCTCTGCTGTAATCTGAGCCCAGAGCTATGAGTGAGCAGGTAGTGATGTCACACCAAGCTAATACTGCAGCTGTTATCCTTAACAGAGAGCTTTTTACTCAGGTATGGTATAACATTTAAGTATGATTAGGGTTGCCACCTTTTGCATATCTTTTTACCGGCCGGTGTGGGGGCGGAGCAAAAAAGGGGTGGATCATGACGTCACAAAGGGGCATGGCCATAAAAGGTCCGTCCTGTGACGTCAAGAGGGGGCGTGCCGGTGACGTTTTGGGGGCGTGGCCACGAAGCGGAGCCTGGAGGAAAGAGGAAAAGGTAAGTTTAAAGGGGATTGGGGGCTGGCCGATGGGTCTTTTTAAGGGTATTACAAATTTACCGGCAGCTACATTGCCGGTAAATTTGTAATACCGGCCCCGGCCTTGGCAGGTGTTTTACCGGCTAGGCCGGTAAAATACCAGCCGGGTGGCAACCCTAAGTATGATGCAAGCTGCGTCACAGCTCATCCGGTTGTTGTGTTGTTCCAGACTCTGCCCTTTGCGAGACGCCAGCTACTCCAAGCCAGTAAACTTCATTAGTGCTTGAAGCAACATTGTGGCCATTTATGGAGTTGTGGGGATTTAAAGCACTAATGGTACAACATTCTACAGAATAAATATAGCATTCTAGCTTGCACAATTGCCGCTAATATATTGGCAATAAAATGCCTCTGTAGCTTTCCTTCTCCTTTAAAATAGTGGGAAAATTAGCATCTTAATGATATCACACAACTCAATTTGGAACTCTTGCCAGCCGCCAAGAATTTTTAGTCAATTTGAAGCAGTTTGAACCTTGTATACACTTTTAAAAGCTGTGCGCCGAGACATACAATAAGTACAAAATGTATGTGGTTTTACACAAAAATGCTTTGGGCATTAAACCGTTGCATGTGCTTGTCTGAAAATCAGTCCATAAGTCAATGAGACACTTGCAGATGACATCAACCTGTGATTATTATTATTATTCACTACAGGTATGGGATCCTTTATCCAAAAACCTATTATCCAGAAAGCACCGAATTATGGAAAGGCCATCTTCCATAGACTCCAAATAATCCAACATTTTAAAAGTGATTTTTTTTCTGTAATAATAAAACAGTACCTTGAACTTGATCCAAACTAAGATATAATTAATCCTTATTGGAAGCAAAAGCAGCCTATTTGGTTTATTTAATGTTGAAATCGTTTTCTAGCCAATTTAAGGTATGAAGATCCAAATTACAGAAAGATCCATTATCCAGAAAACCCCAGATCCCGAGCATTCTGGATAACAGGTCCCATACTTATTACTGTCCATGGAACTTTATTAGTACCTATAAATCAAGAACTTATGAAAAATGTGTGGAATTCAATGCTAACTTCCATTCTGCAGTTATATTCACCCCCAGAGCTCCCCCAAAAGATTACTGACTGGGCAAAAGCCCTCTGGGTAGGTAATTGGCCTGCTAACGGTCCTGCTATGCTTACAGCTACTTTTTTCTTTCTACTGGCTCCTTATACCTGTCTACACAATATCTTGAGATATTGTTAAATATTTTGAGATTATTATTAAATGTTTAAGGCTGTTGGCAGATGGGAGTTCTTGCACTTCATCTTCTCTAGTGCAAGGTGTTGTGTTTGGTAGCTGAGGATGAGGAGAGTATAACAATGCTTTATTAGCAGGTTCATGCAGCCATTGCATAATAGCAGTAAGTCTTACTTTCACTTTCAAGCTGTACAGAAAGTCCTATGTATGCACAGTGACACATGCAGGCCATTTGTATAAACACCACATATTCCCCCTATAGTAGGAAAGGATTTGGACGAATATATAAACAGTAACAATTAGACTGTATGTATCTTAAAGCAATATATATATTCTTCACATGACATAGTCCTTGGTCCATGCAGGTAGTTTCCTGATTCTCTCAGTATGCCTTATCAGTTCACTTTCTTCTGCACTATTGCGGCTGGCATTAGGAGTAGGCAAATGTCCTTCATCAAATGGAACACCTCCAAAGTCATATCTAGCAGGAGCAAGACGACTTGCATGCCATATGCATCCATCAGACAGTTCATATGTGTATATGTTGTCTGATATTAACTCCTTTGGATTTCCTTCTCTGTTGAAGACTGTATACAGAAATGTTATTACTGTAGCTGATGTTACATGAGAAACAAATGCAATTTCTGGCCATTTACTGTAATAGTCTATCAGAGTTATAGCAAATCTGCAGTCTATAGGAGCGTCTGCAAAAGGACCCACAATATCAATAGCAAGTTTTTCCCATGCTGTATCAGGAAATGGTACTGGCTGAAGTGGTGGTGTATGTGTGATAGCTGTTTTGTCGTGATTCTGACAAGTATGAATGGCAGTTACCACATCAGCATCCATTGCTGGCCACCAGTACCGTTCTCTTAGTCTTTGTTTTGTACATACAATTCCTTGATGACTCTCATGTGCAAGTTGTATGAGCTTTTCTCGCAAGGTCTCTGGTACCAATAAACGGTGAGCTCCACGGACAACATAGTCATCTACTAAGGACAGTTTGTGTCTAATCCTGTAGTAAGTTTGAAGATCAGGACTGAGTTTCTTCTCAGCATTTGGCCATTTGTTTTGTAAGATGTCCTGTAGTTTTACTTGGATTGGACATGTGAGGCAAGGTTGCTAAAAATCAGCAGCTGTAACTGTAGATCTCAAAAGCTGCAGGTAAAGGTAAACGTGACAAACAATCAGCAGTAAGATTTTTCAAACCTGGTTTGTATTGCATTTTGTAGTTGAAATTCAATAGCCTTGCTGACCATCTAGCTATACGCATTCCAGCTCTTCTTAGTCCCTTTGTTGTAAGTAGTGTAGTTAAAGGGCTATGATCAGTGCATGAGGTAAATTCTCTACCCCATAGGTAGATTCTCCATTTTTCTGTTGCCCAAACACACGTCTTTTTCAACAGTTGAATATTTACGCTCTGTCTCTGTAAGTGTTCTGGATGCAAATGCAACAGTTTTCTCTGAATGATCAGCATGGATCTGTGTGAGAACTGCACCAATGCCATATTCTGAAGCGTCTGTAGTAACCATTGTGGGTAGTGCAGGATCAAATAAAGCTAGCGCTGGACTGTTCACAATTAACTGCTTCACTATGTCACAGCTATGTTGAGCAGTCTCAGTCCAACCCAGATTTGAAGTTCCACGTAGTAGTGCTCGAAGTGGCTCCACAACTGAAGCATAGTTGGGAATAAACTTAGAATACAATGAAGTAAGACCTAAGAAAGCTCATAAGGTTTGGAAATCAGTTGGAGTAGGTGCTTGTGTAACCGTGTTGACATGGTCAGGCAGTAATCCATCTTGTGAAATGATATGACCCAGAAATGACAGCTGAGTTTGTCTGAAGTGGCATTTCGAAAGGTTCAGTTTGAGTCCTGCAGAATCAATGCATTTCAGAACCCTTTCCAGGTACTTGTCATGGAGATCCATAGTTGGAGCGTAGACAATTGTATCATCCAAGTAGCATTGTACACCAGGTATGTCATGGAGTATAGAAGACATCAGTCTTTGAAAACAACTCGGAGCTGAAGCCAGTCCATAAGGTACACGCTTGAACTGAAACAAACCATCATGGGTGATAAATGCAGTGAGGTCTCGGCTTTCTTCATGCAGTAATGTCACGGTCGGCACCCAATACCAGAACAAACGCCAAGCACCCTGGTCTAGGCTCGTGCTTCACCAGTAGTGTGACCGCCTTTGGCTTCGGGAGGAGCCCTCAGCTACTCAGATGCCACCTGGACTTAAAAAAGAGGTGCAGAGCAGGAGTTCTGGCCAGCAATGGAGGATGACTGTATAAAAGTCTTTAAGGCCAATGGTCACGGTACAGACAGGAGTAGGCAGGTTCGTGGTCAAACAGGCTGGGTCGAGGCAGGCTGATAGCTAGGAGTCGTCACGCAGGCAAAGGGTCAAACCAGGTGATCAATAGATAGGAAAAGGCAGAATCAGTAGTAAAAATACAGGCACGAAACAGGATTCAGAGATCAGGGTAGTCAATAAGCCAGGCAGGGTCAAACACAGATAGAAGATAGATCAGAAGCTTAACAGCACTAGTTAAGGCACCAGGAGCAAATCCTATCACGGGCAACTACAAAAAACCCAATGCCCCTTTAAATATATTTAAACTTCGCGCCATCGCGCACTGGCGTCAACACGCCAGCGCGCATTCGCTATAAAACACAGAAATGCACGCCGGTGCGCACTTAGGAAGAATGAGTGCAGCGGCCGTTCCCACCGCACCACTAGACCACCAGGGTGAGTATTCGTAACAAGTAATACTTGATGATAAGCACTCTGAAGATCCAGGGTTGAAAGTGATTTTGCTCCTCAGAGTTCTGAAAATATTTCCTCTATATGTGGCAAGGGATGATTATCAATAACAACTGCTTTATTATTGGTGAAACCCATTCAGAGGATTTTGATTTTTCAATCATATCTTGCTCTACCAGTTTCTTTAGTTCCATCAAGTTCCTCTGTATTGGAGTTGATTTCTGAAAAAGATCAGTAGTGGATCCAAGACCTGAAACATGCTGATGATCAGCAGAGAATCAAAGCACAGAAGCTAGCAGAGGAAGCAGTAAAAAATGTTCCGCAGAAAAAAATCCAAAGAAACAGAAGAGATATGAAATGTATGTGAGCAACCTTCACAAAGGCCAGAAGAGTACTAAGCTTAGCACAAAGATTCCTTGGTATTGTTCAGTAGCTTTCTGTCATCTATCATTTGCAAGCAGCCATAAAACGTTCCTAACATTTGACTGATAAGAATGAAGAAAGGTAGTCATGGACTCTGCTCAGGTGCAATCTACTAATAGGTACAAGTGCAAAGAACGCATGGCTGTTAAGATTGGTGTAATTGATCAGTAACACCAAAAAATTAAAATGTTTTAAAGTAATGAATGTACTTTTGACCTGCACTGGTGTGTTTGCTTCAGAAACTCTACTATAGTTCATATTATAAACACATTTTTAATGTTCACCAAGATACTTCAGTGACTTGAGTCTGTTGACTGTGAGCTGGTTTTGTATCAACAGATGCCTTAGAAAACTGCCTGGATGAAAATATGATTGAATGGGAGCATGAGAGGGAGTGTGAGGAGTTTATGAGATTGGCAATGCTCTACAAATCTTCAAGTTCGACACTGTCCGCACGATTCACTAGGGCTAAATATGATGATAATACTGACAAAGTTGAAGTTCCAAGAGATGAAGAGGCATCTCTTAGTATTGAAATATACTCAGATGTTAAAGGAATTGTTCAGTATAAAAATAAAAACTGGGTAAATAGATAGGCTGTGCAAAATAAAACATGTTTTCAATATAGTTAGTTAGGCAAAAATGTAATGTATAAAGGCTGGAGTGACTGTAAGTCTAACATAACAGAACAGAACACTACTTCTTGCTTTTCAGCTCTCTTTTGTTTACACTGACTGGTTACCCTAGTTACCAGGCAGTAACCAATCAGTGACTTGAGGGAGGGCCACATGGGTCATAACTGTTGCTTTTGAATCTGAGCTGAATGCTGAGGATCAATTGCAAACTCACTGAACAGTTATGTCTCATGTGGGCCACCTTCAAGTAGCTGACTTACTCAGATTTAGAGAGCTGAAAAGTAGGATGTTGTGTTGTATTCTGTTATGTTAGACATCCAGTCACTCCAGCCTTTATACATTACATTTTTGGCTAACTAACTATATTAGAAACATTTTTTTATTTTGCACAGCCTATCTATTTACCCAGTTTTTATTTTTACCCTGAACTGCTCCTTTAAGTATTCTTCTCAGTCTGGATTTCCCAGATGTTTTACAGTAGATCAGTAATACCATGTAGAGAAGGTATGCTAAGTACATGGTTTTTCAGAGATGGAAATTGAGTCTCGTAGCAGAAAACACAACTGTGAACCCTATGGTCTCTATTGTTTGAATAGATTTATGGGAACACTGTTGTTATTTTGGGTTTTTTTTTTGGTCCTAGATTACATTTCAGCCAGATTTCTTTGTCATAATTTAAAATTTACCCACAATTCCAATGCACACCTTCTCTACATAGTATTACTGATCTACCCATAATGAAATTACAAACAAAATTCCTTAATTTTTTCTGCATCTCTGCTTGTCTTTGAACTAAAGCAACATGGGGGACCAAGCAGCAGCTATGAAAATGTTTGGGAAACTTACAAGAGATGCATTTGAATGGCACCCTGACAAACTACTATGCAAGAGATTTAACATCCCAGATCCTTATCCTGGGTAAGCTCTTTACTAATACTGCTGTAATCTGTTTGCGCATATGATGCATGCATGCCTGGACATGTTCAAATACGTACGTGAATGGTGTTTACAGTGAAACCAATTATTTTCATTTATCTGTTGAGCTAGAAATATAAAATCTACATGAAAGATTCTCGTGTGCAGTCTCAAAAACAAATCTCCGTCTTTCCCTCTGTTTCAGATTTGTCATTGTCAGGGTGCATAAATTGTCCCCTGCTTCCTGTGGCTAAAAACAGATGATAATACCTGTGTGTTACGAAGAATGTCCTTCCAGTTATGCCTTTAACCACTGGCCAAACAGGAAACAGCAGATGAAATACTAGTTATCACTGTCTGGACAGTAATGAGAACAAAGAGTTGTCAAGAATACACCAACGTTTGAAATATCTGTGCAAGAAATTCTGCATGTTATGCTAGTTTTTCAAATATAGCATTCTTTGAATTGTTGAAACTAAAGTAAGTTGGTCCGAGGTCGCTACATTTGTATTCTACAGGTCATTGCCTTTGCCATACATGCCATAGTGAATTTTCTTTCTGTAATCCTTAAGAGCCTTGAATATCATTATAAATGTTGCTCATCAATGTCATCAGTTATAGTTGGTGCTTACTTATATAGTAAATTAGGTTGAAAACAGACACACATCCATCAAGTTCAACCTTTTAACTCTATTTTAACCCGCTTAAGTGCTAGCTGATCCAGAGGAAGGCAAAAAATCCCATCTGAAGCCTCTCCAACTTACCTAAGAGGGGGAAAATTTAATTCCTACCTCCAAAACTAGTCCCTGGGTCAACTTTAACTATGAGATATCTCCCATAACTCTGTATTCGCGGCACTAAAAAGCCATCCAACCCCTTTTTTAAGCTATCTAATGTATCACTGTAAAAAAGACTAAATATTTAGGAGGAACCTCTTTTCTTCTAATTGGAATGGGTGACCTTGTGTCAAGTGTAAAGACCTACTGGTAAATAAAGCATTAGAGAGATTATTATATGATCCCTTATATATTGTTATCATATCATCCCTCCCTATCATATCATCCCTATCATCTTCTTCAGTATAAACATCCCCAGTCTTTCTTCATACCTTTTACCAGCTTAATTGCCTGTCTCTGTACCTTCTCTAATTCACCCTCTTTAATTCAATAATGTCCTGAGAGCTGGAGACCAAAACTGTATGGCAAATTCTAGATCGGGCCTTACAAGTGCTCTATAAATTGGAAGAATGACCATCTCCTACAGTTTACTTAAACGTGTGTATTTTAAAGAATGATGCAACCACTTTTATAAGAGTTTCGAACTTGTATAAAAGGCCATGGCCTTCAGCCTCTTGTCTTTATATGGTCATGGAACTCCTCTGTGACCTCTGTTTACAATAAGGGGTACATTATTCCCTATATAAATAGTGAGTTTTAAAGTCAGATTGTACTGTTTTTAACTTAGAGACACACACCCTAGTACAGACAGGAACAAATATACATACAACATACATCAAAACCATGCCAGTAGCAGCACTGGCAATATCTGAGAGTGGATATTTTGGGAGTTGAAAATATCAGGTGATGTTAAAGATGGCTGCTTGGATGTCAAGAGATTTGGTAGAGCACTGTAGGCTGCGAGTAGAGCATAAAACTAAAGTTTCAGAGAGATTTGTGCACCATATCAAAGTTTAGATTGGACAGTGTGAGCAGTGAAACTTGTAGGGCAGCAGAAGGCACACTTCTTCAGAAGGAAAATCTACACTTCTTTGTTTACTTGTATAGGAGTTTTAGGATAAAAATAGAAAGTGAATAGAGAGCTGGTGAGTTCATGCTGGTAAACCCTCTAGAGTTAGTATTCATATAAAGCATCTAGCCATAAGCACTTTTCCTGTGAACGACACCATGATCCAGCCTTAAGCAACTTGTGCTAATTGATCTTTATTAAAGGGCAAGGAAAGACAAAGAAATAAAATCCCATTTTTACTTTCTTTAATGAAAAAGAAATCTATCTCCAATATACTTTCATTAAAAATTGTGTACTGTTTTTATAAGAACCCTGACTGTATGCAGTGAAATTCTCCCTTCATTTAGTGCTGTGGATAGGAATTGTCAGATGGTCCCTAACTTCTGGCAGGGAAACAATCATACTAATGAACAGCAGGGGGAGCCCCTCCCTTACTTACCAGCCATGCAGAACGCCAGCAGCTTTGTTTTTTGATCATTTATGATGATCCCTAAGAAGCCCAGATCACACTGAGCATGTGTATATAGTCTAGTCTTGCAAAGATGTATAACAAAGTTACAAGATGACAGCCCCCTGTGGCCAACAGGGCATAAATCATTTGTTTGATTAGGCTTGTGGTGCAGTAAGTTCATACAACATTTCTAGCCTTATTCTATTTTACCCGATGGGCCGCTTCTTTAAAATGTAAATGGACTGCTCACCTAAAAAATGCTAATTATGTATGTATTTAATATGTAAATGCGCCAATCACTTTAGAACTGTAAATGAGCTGTCCATATTAGCCAGCCACAGCTAAGCCAATGCCTGCATTTGTTAGTGCACATGCCAGTACTGACATATGGGAGGAACCAGGAATTCTGACCAACTTCAGTTAGTAATATTAGAGTTGCTTGCTATCTACCCAATCCCTTATGCTTATGATAGGTATGTTGCCAACAGAAGGATCAATGCTCTGAACAATCAGCCTCTATTTTGATATGTAGCATTAATTGCATGAGACAACCTAGTCTCTTCAAGTATGCCCCACTTTGGCCCTGTGATACACATGGTAATTAAAGTCCTCTTATCTGCCAGGGTCTAGCTGGGGGCACACAAAGCAAAATTTAGAATATACTGTAAGTATAGGGTCACTAATCCATCTGATAGAATAGTTATGATAGAAACTAGGGTGAGATATTTGTTGCTAGGACCAGTTCCAGCACATAGGGTGTATAATATTACTGGGGATAATATGGTAATGGACTCTTAAATATCTATTAATAAACACATGCATGCGTTTGAATACATGGGCTGCTTCGATAGTTTTGCCAGGGCAGCTTTTTCCTCCCAGTCTGACCCTGCCAAGGATTATCTATTTAAGATTTATGTAAGCAATTTAATCAGCATGTGTATGGCCTGCTGATATTTGTATGTATGTAGGTATAACTTAATTTGTAAAGTGCTGGTAAGGAGCCCACAGCGCTGTACAGTGCATAAAAGTACAATATATATATATATATACATGGGGGAGACAAATCACATAATAAATAACTGTATATATTTACCTCACCGTGGGTCAGTAGCCTCAGTCCCTGGTTGGGGATAAATTTGGACAGTGCCCCTAGTGATTTAATATTTGCCCCATTAGCAATGGAGTTGGGACAGAACTGAATTCTGAGGGATTTAGACTAGGGTCAGATGATTTTGAATCTCTGTGTGCAGATAAACACAGGCCGAGAATCTGTTCCTCTTCTGCTCCTGCTCTGCCTGCACCCAGAAGCATGGTATTTGCTGGGGTACAGACAGACACTGTGGATTTCAGTGCAGATATGTGGCATTTTGCGTCACATGACTGGGGGCAGCTAGGAAACTGACAATATGGCTAGTCTCGTGTCAGATTTCGAAAATGATTTTAAAATTTCTTCGCTCTTTTGAGAATTGGATTTCAGTGCAGAAGCCTGCTGGAGTAGTACAATTAATTGATGAATTTGGAAAAAACTTCAAGTGTCAAGTGTTTTGTCTCCTGGGCTTACAACAATTCAATTCATGTGTGCTTCCAGAGTAGAAAATGGCTCTTTGCAGCCCCAGGTGCACGCCGTACCCCCTGCCAGGGCAATTAGATACAGTTCAACAAGAAACAGCAGCACTCCAGTAGTTTAAAAAAAGTGAAAAGTGATGTTTATATGAGACAGTAAGATTTAAGAATATGGAAGCTCCAGATTCAAGGTAATTCTGGGGTGTTTGTCCCCTGAATTCAGCATCGGAGCCAGAAAGAAAACACTTTTCCATGAATTCTAACATAAGGAAACAGTAAAGTAAGACACTTTAGTACTGTCTATTATTTATTGCTACAATGTTTGGCAATTTTTAAAGACACTTTAACACATTTTTTTTTTTCAATAATATTTTTATTTAATTTTTTTGCATGAAAACAAAATATGTATTAACAGATAAAATTGTTCAACAGATAACAAATCTGGGTAAGTCAAGTAAATCTATGCTCATTAATAAAGTCTATATTTCAATTTCTTATTCATGTGGCCATCATATGTCTCAACATTATCTCCTTTTCCAATGTAAGCTTATTTAAACAACCTATATCAATTAATTCCCATCAATGGTGATATTGGGACAATTACCTTACATTCAGCGGTGCTTTACTTAGTTTAATAACATTCTGTTAAGGTAGTGACTCCTGGGGGTTTCCATTACACTCTGAAGATTTGTGATATTCATTAACTCTTGGTTTGCGTCCTGGACAGATTCGGCTCCCCGTAGCAATTCCAGCTCATACCATGTAGTGTGTTGGAATGTTGTTAATTGTCTGATACTTGGTGATAATGTGTTAATGTATGTAGACCAGGTGTTAATGAAATTTGTAGTATGTTTTTCTTTATTTGTCAGAGTTTCCACCCAGTCCATGTGAAAAATGTGTTGTAGTTTTTCTAATACTAAAGATTTGGGTGGTGGGGATTGTGATAGCCAGTGGCGTAACTACTCCCTGGTGGGCCCCGGCTAAGGATGGGCACCTGGGCCCTGCTGTCGGGCCCCTACCTCTGTAAATCCCATGCTGAAGTGTTGAAAGCATGTGTGCTGTAAAATTTCCCCCTAGATAACCGCCTGCCATAACCATTACCGTGGCTACAATGGGCCCCAAGGGGGTAGGGGCCCTGGTGCAATTGCACCCTCTGCACCCCTGGTAGTTACGCCACTGGTGATAGCCATTTGTGTATTATGGTCTTACTGGCTGCTGCTGCTAAGCGTTCTGCCAGGGCTTTTCCTGATTTGGATGAGTTGGGATCTGATGGAAATTTGCTAAATATGGCCCATGCTGCTGTAAGTGACATTGTTTTTCCAGATGCATTGTTCCAGTAGTCAGCAATCTCCTCCCAAAATTTTTGAATATGTGGGCATAACCATAAATAATGTATTAGGTCTGCTCTAACCTCTCCACATTTAAGGCATTGGTCTGATGTTGTAGTGCCAATATGATATCTTTTTAAAGGGGTTAAATACATGTCTGATGTAATATTTGTAAGGCCATCTCCTGATAGGTGCTAGCTGATAGCTTCTTCATGGCTCGTGTGTGAAGCTGGAGGATATCTCTGTTGTTTGTTTGTGGGATTACCGTGGCCCATTTTGTAAAGTTAGAATTGGAATTATCCGTATCTAATGTGGATCTAATTTGTCTATAAATTTGATCAGTTGATATGATTGTGTCTTTTTTAAGCCATAAAGAGTCTGCTATATTGTTTTTGTCCCTGTCAGTGAGTTTAGCTAAGTGTTGTGTGGTGAAATGAATCAGCTGTAATAGATGGAATTGGTTAGTTTTTAGAAACGGGTATTTCTGTGTGATGTCTACCATTGGTTGCAAGGTGAATTTTTCCGTGATTAAGTCTTTGATGTTTTGTATGCCTTGTGTTTGCCATAGGGTGAATATGGTATTATTCAGACCTGGGATAACATTTTTGTTTTTAATCCATGTGAGATGTATAGAGTTGAATGGGGATATGTTCATTCTTTTACGAATTGCATGCCATGTTTTATAAGTATGGATAAAGAGAGGGTTTTCCTGCATATTTTTTGGTATATTTTTTAACGGTGTATGCAGGAGGGAGTTAAGAGATGAACCTTCCGCTAATACTTCGTCTATGGGTGTCATGGTATATATGTTCCTATGATGAAGCCAGTCTCCCACAAATCTTAAAAGAGCTGCCTCGTTATATTCCACTATGTTTGGAAGATTAAGTCCTCCATCCTGTTTTTGCTGTTGTAGAGTAAAGAAGTTGATTCTAGGTCTTTTTTGTTCTATATGAAGGTTCTGAATATGTGTTGTAATCGCTTTGTGTCTGTTATTCGGTATGGTAACATTTGGATTTTGTAGAGAATTTTGGGGAATATGACCATTTTTATTAGGTGGATTCTACCCATAAATGATAAGTTAGTGTTTATCCATTTCCTAGTTTCTTGTTCTATGAGATCAATGGTTTGTCTAATGTTTAATTTATATATATCATGTTGAGATTGTGGCAGTTTAATTCCAAGGAATGTGATATGTGTTCTTGCTTTATTGAATGGAAAAGGATTGTTCCAGTCTGCAGGGTTAGTGTGTTGTAGGCGTAGTGCTTCTGATTTCCCTAGATTAATTTTGAATCCTGCTATTAAGCCAAAAGTCTAAATTTTCTGTAATATGGAGGGAAGATCTGTTTTCGGCTTATTTAAAAAGATCAGGATATCATCTGCTGAAGCTATAAGTTTGAGTTGTTGTGTGCCTAGTGTAATTCCTTAACAGAGGGTCCAGGGTGATGTTAAAAAGGTGAGAGGGGACAACCTTGTCTTGTTCCTCTTTGTATCATGAATCTGGAGGAGTTTATACCATTTGCTGTAATGTGTGTACATGTATATGAATGGGTGTATAGTGTTTTGAATAGATTTAACATTTGGATCCCAAAGTGCTGAAATTTGAGAATGTGTGTGTGTAATTCTATCAAATGCTTTATCTGCGTCTAGGTTGATTAACATTCCGTGTTTTCTCTTTTCCAGGTTGCATTGATATATGGCTGCAATTGCATTTCGTATTGCTTGGACTGGGTTACGATTTTTGAGGAACCCTACTTGATGTGTGGTAAGTATGTGCGGGAGAATAGTTTGTAGTCTATCTGCCATTATTTTTGTCAGTATTTTTAGGTCTTGGTTCAGTAGAGAGATTGGTCTATAAGAAGAAGGGAGAGTATGATCTTTTCCTTCTTTTGGAATTAGAATGATTCTATCTTCGTTCACTTCATTCCACAGTGGGGATCCTTGTAGCACATTATTAAAGTTGGCTGCGAGTATGGGGGTTAATTCTAGTGTAAGTATTTTGTAGTATTCTGCACTAAGACCATCTGGACCTAGTGATTTTCAGTTTTTTAATTGTTTTATTAATGAGGCTATTTCTTGTTCTGTTATAGGTGCGTCAAGTATCTCTCTATCGTTAACCGAGAGTTTGGACAGATGGGCATCTCTTAACAACTGAAGACCTTCTTTGGGATAATCTGGATTTTCCTCATAGAATTTCTGAAAAAATGTTTCTAGTTCTTGTAATATGTGTTTTGTGTCTTGGGTCCAGCCTTCCTCTGTTTTTAATTTTTTTATGAAATGATGTGAAGTTTGAAGTTTTGAGATTTTAGCTAGAAGTTTCCTAGGTTTGTAGTATTTGTTTTTCATATGAGATATTTTGTATTGTGCATTGTCATGTAATAAAGTGTTAAACAGATTTTTTGTGTTCGTGTATTTCTTTTTGTCCTCTTCTGAATTTGTGATTTTAAAAGATTTATAGTGTTTAGTAAGTTCTTTTTGTAAGTGGTGGTATTTTTCATTGAAACTTTTTTTCTGTTTTATTAAAGGGGTGGTTCACCTTCAAGTTAACTTTTAGTATGTTGTAGAATGGCCAGTTCTAAGAAACTTTTCAATTGGTCTTCATTATTTATTTTTCACAGTTTTTTAATGATTTGCAATTTTCTTCTGTTTCTTTGCAGCTTTCAAATGGGGGTCACTGACACCATCTAAAAACAAATGCTCTGTAAGGCTACAAATGTATTGTTATTGTTACTTTTTATTACTTATCATTCTATTCAGTCCATCTCCTATTCATATTCCAGTCTCTTATTCAAATCAATGCAGGGTTGCTAGGGTAATTTGTACCCTACAAACCAAATTGCTGACACTGCAAACTAGAGAGCTGCTGAATAAAAAGCTAAATGACTACAAAACCACAAACAATAAAAAATGAAAACCAATTGCAAATTGTTTCAGAATATCACTCTCTACATTATACTAAAAGTTAACTCAAAGGTGAACAACCCCTTTAAATAACCCCCTAAGACTACAAGGCCATCTTCTCTTCAAACCGCTTCTTCCTAGATGCTGCTCCGTCGGCGGTGCATACTGCGCACAAAGTTCATGAAGTTCAATTGGCGAGCTTCATGAAGGGGGGCCTATGGGAGGGGGGAGGGGGTTAGCACTGGGGGGTTGGATACCCCTTTAAGCCCACCAACAGGAACTTCATTATAAGAGTAACCATCCCAGACACTTATTTAATTCGATGCCTAGGTCACAAATGTTACGGGTAGACCGGATTGATAGAGATTTGGATATTCTGGGAGATAAATTCATCCATAGGGGTTACCCGAAACAATTAATAAGACGGCTAAGAGTTGGGCCATGGGGTTAGATCATAATGCATTAATGGCACAAGAAACTAAAAAAATGAAGCAAAATATGGGCTCACGGAAAGATATTTACTATGTGAGTCAGTATAACCCCAAAAGTATACAAGTGAAGCAAATTATAATTAAATATTGGGATGTGATTTGCACAGATGAACAACTGTGTGATAAAGAGACCAAAGACAACAACATTTAGTCATTCACATTCAAAAAACTTAAAAGAACAACTGAGTCCATCTGATCCTAGGGATAGATATATAATGAAAAGTGGTATGACTAACTCTGGTTTACGTCCAGGTGTGTTCTAATGCAAAGGGTGAATGATGTGTGATACACTGATTTTAGGGACACATTTCACACACCCGCACACAGGAAAAAGATAGAAAGTTAAACAACGTATGAACTGTGAGACGACAATGGTGGTATACATAATCAAATGCCCCTGTGCAGGGCCGGAACTAGGGGTAGGCAGAGTAGGCGGCTGCCTAGGGTGCAGTCATAGGAGGGGGGGGCGCACTTTAGAAGGGAAATAATGTTTTTTTTTTTTTTCTTTAAGTTTTAATTTCGCCCCTGTCTCCAGTAGCAGCGTTCTGCTCTACTTCAGTCCCCACCTCCCTCTTATTTGCCCTTTGCCTGGCACAGATCTGGGGCAATATTTTTGCTGCTGCTCTGGCACAGGCTGGTGGCACAGGTACAGACTTGGGGGGCTATGGCTGATGGTACAGGTACAGACTTGGGGGACAATGGCTGGTACAGACTTGTGGCACAGGTACAGACTTAGGGGGTCAGCTGGTGGCACAAGTACAGACTTGGGAGGCAATGGCTGGTTTCAGAGGTACATTTGGGCCAATATTTTGGCTTGCTGGCACCGGTACAGATTGGGAGCAATATTTTGGGTGCGGCTGACAAAGTTACATATATTAGGGGCACTTTTTTGGGTGCTGTTGGCTGGCTGGCACACGTACAATTTGATTCATTAATGTGTTATAAGGTTTCTTCATTTAAGAAAAAGGGAATAAGTGGGAAATGGTCATACAGAACGGGGGTGGGGGGCACTGATTGAACCCCTTGCCTAGGGTTCCCGGCCCTGCCCCTGTGGGTCACTTTATTGTCGCAAAGCAGTGAGGCAATTGAAAATAGAGAGAATAGGCATGCATCGAGAGAGCATCAGGGCAGCATTGGACCCTGATAGGGTTAAAAATAGAAATAAAGATGATCTTGAACAGGCTATAGCACAACAGCCGGTGGCCAAGCATTGGGCTGAGGTTAAACACGATGCTTCTTCTTTTTGATGCATGCCTATCGAACAGATACAGACACATCCAAGAAGTGGGAATATTGAAAAAAATGCTCCTGTGAAGGAAAGCCTTTTGGATCTACGAATTAAAATGAGTTACACCTAAGAGTATGAATGAACAGGTCAATTTGGGTAACTACACAATTTTCATAAACAAAAGGAAATAGGATTCTGGTAATTCTACTGTGGTTTTTACAGTGGAAAGAAATGCGTATATGTTATTTTGTTTCTTTTTTTTCTTCTTTAGGATTTTTTTTTACAATAAATGGATTTAAATGGACACTGTAACATGAGATGATGAAGTACACTGGTGACATCTTGTGGATATTAAGGAATTGCACACATTCACATAATTTATGCACTGATTTGTATCACAGGTGTGTTTCAGACACTGTTTTATACACTAATTTATGATATAGGTTATGATGAATATTTATGAGGATTAAATAAAACAAACTGGGTGGAAATTTTAACTTTATATACTGTCAAAGATGTTCACATTTAAATTGCTTAATTGATTGACTCGGATATGGAGCACTGATTGGTTGGTTCAAACACACTAGGTTACATAAAGTTTGTTGAAATGGCATTGTATCATCCTTGAAAAAGGTCGTAATGAGGACCAAAATACCAAATGTTCTTTGATATTCATGGATATATATATAGTGGTGCTCATAAGTGTACATACCCTGGCAGAATTTATGATTTCTTAACAATTTTTCAGAGAATATGAATGATAACACAAACACTTTTCTTTCACTCATGGTTAGTGGTTGGCTGAAGCCATTTATTGTCAAACAACTCTTTTGAAATCATAATCACTACATAAACTACCCAAATAACCCTGATTTACATACCCCAGTTTTTAGTACCGTGTATTGCCCCCTTTAACATCAATGACAGCTTGAAGTATTTTGTGGTAGTTGTGGATGAGACTCTTTATCTTCTCAGACAGTAAAGCTACCCATTCTTCCTGGCAAAAAGCTTCCAGTTCATGTATATTATTGGACTGTCTTGCATGAACTGCATGTTTGAGGTCTCCCCAGAGTGGCTCAATGATATTGAGGTCAGGAGACTGAGATGGCCACTTCAGAACCTTCACTTTATTTTGCTGTAGCCAATGACAGGTCGACTTGGCCTTGTGTTATGGATCATTGTCATTTTGGAATGTCCAAGTACGTCCCATGCGCAGCTTCCGGGCTGATGAGTGCAAATTTTCCTCCAGTATTTTTTGTATTTCACCTGAAGTGAAACCTGAGGGTATTTCCTTGTTACCCAAACTATTTTTCTGGCAGTTGTGGCTGACATTTTAGTTGGTCTACATGACCTTGGTTTGGTTTCAACAGAACCCCTAAAAAAAAGAAAACCCTTTCCTAATCCAACCACAACCAGGAGCTTCTCGCAAGATTTCTGACAGAGGAGTCAAAAGAATAATCAGATTGTCCAAGAGCCAAGGATCACTCGCGGAGTGCTTCAGAAAGACCTTGAATTAGAAGGTACAGTTGTTTCAAAGAAAACAACATAGGATATATATGATGGCAAAAACTATTCACCCCATATTTCAACAAACCTCAGATACAGTACTTTGAGTCCCAGAGCAGGGCTGTCCAACTGGAGGCACATCTGCAAAAAGTTGGACATCACTATCCCTTACTGTTAGACATTATTAAATCTCTAGAAACACTTTAGGATATCTGCATTTCATATGTACTGCTGTTCCCTATCAGGTCTGCCTCTGGCTGTCCACTCCCAAGGGAAAGAGATATGGCCCTGAGGATTGGGCACCCTTGATTTTTTTTTTTATAAATGACTTCAGATGTTTTAAATGATTGTTTAAATATTAATTGATATATTAGCATGTATCATTGATGAATCCCAATCATTTGCTCCCAGGATTGGAGTTTGTGAGGATCACATTCCCTTCTCGACTTTGAAAACTGCTAAAAAGAAGGATAATTGCATTCTTTCCCCTATGTTAGGAAATTGGCTTCTGTATTTAGCCACAACATTAGACCTTGGCACTGTTTACAGTTATTACAGTTTTGCTAATGAAGGTTAATTGCCCTTTAGGGCTAGACCACACAGGAAGATTCAAGGAGATTGGTCACCTGGCGACCAATCGCTGCTTCTTTGGGGCGACTAATCTCCCTGAGTTGCTTGCCCATGCCTCGTGCCCGCTAAACTGTAAGTCGCCTGTTCACACGTGGCGCTGAGTTTTTCTAAGATGCTCAAAATTGCCTCACGAGGCAATTTTCAGCGACCTAGGAAACGCAGCCACATGTGAATACGGGCAGGCGATTCTTCATTGAAGCAGCTGTAAGGCAGGGGGAAGCAGTTCGGGGAGATAATCGTGAGGTGATTATTCACCAGGCGACAAATCTCCCTGAATCTTCTCGTCTGGACTAGCCCGTAAGCTGTGAGGATACAGAGACATATTACTTCTGCAGTTTGGGAAGTCATTTGTTGTACGGCCAAAATGTCACTGTTATATTACTTGTACAGCATACCATAAATGTAGGTGCCAACAAATATATATTCATATACATTTTCTTTTCCAGAACTGACCCTGTACATGTATTTGGAGAGGAACACAAAGCTCCCATCTCTGAATATAATCTTACTTCTGATAACAAAAGGTAGCTTTCTAAATTTATGCCCATTATCAAATCTAACAGAGATATTGGTTCCACATGAACCTCATATTAATAGCAAGTTGTGACATTTTCATCTCATCCACATGTAGCTGTGATCAAAGTGCTACATGTACCATAAACCTAAGCCTCGTGATACACACAGATTATTTATTGGGTGGTCCTTTCTATGGAAACCACAAAAGCTAAAGCTCTTTTTGCTGTTTTTGGATAATTCTTATGTGTCTGGAAAAACAATTCTTTTGGTGGTCACTGTCCATGGAATTGGGTGGGAATGCCGACTTCTGCACTGCTGCACCTGACAGTCCCTGTGTCTGCTGTAAGCAGCATATTTCAAGTAAATGTTTTTCCTTGAGAGGAGCGTATCAGTTATAATTGTGCATATGTCATTCCATTAAAAATTAAGACTAAGGTGCATAGACACCAATCACTACCCTTTGTAAAGATCTGCAGGTGCTCCGTCCAAATGGGTGTTTGGACGGAGCACCTGCAGGACAATTGGAGCAAAGCTTGATCCACTCCCTGTGAATCTATATCGTATGTACCTTTGTAAAGATGTTGACTTCTGTGATTTACTAGCTACTAGTGATGGGCGAATTTGTCCCGTTTGCACGAAAAATTCGCTAAACTAAACTTTTGTCAAATTTTTGATGTTGTGCCCATTTTGACGCCGGCGACAATTTTCTGCACTTCTGTCAATGGGCGCACGCTAAATTGTTGCTGGCATCAAAATGGTCACAGGTGCCAAAACTGGCATCAAACTTTTTTTTTCTGCAAATTTTTGTGGGCGTTTCGCAAATATATTTGCCAACAGCGAAACGCGGAAATTTGCCATGAATTTGTGGCTGGCGAATAAATTCACCCATCACTACTAGCTACACTACAGAAGTATGGCAACCGTTATACTGATGGAGACAGTTTAAGGGTAAGGCCAGAAGGGAAGATTTGGGGAGATTCGACGCCTGGCTACTAATTTCCCCTAACCGCTTCCCCCTGCCTTCCAGCAAATTAAAGAATAATTGCCTGCGCCTATTCACACGGGTGCTGCGCTTTCCCGAAATCAGTTGAAATTGCCTAAGGAGGCAACTTCGGAAAAGCCAGCGCCACGTGTGAATAGGCACAGGCAATTATTCATTAATTAGCTGGAAGGCAGGGGGAAGCGGTTTGGGGAGATTTGTGGCCTCCAAAGTAGAGGCGATTAGTCCCCGAATATTCCCATCTGGCCTTACCCTAAAAGGTCTTATGATACCCCAAGTCCCATTTTCTCTCTGTTTTTTAACCTCTGTTTGCATTTTCCCACTGTCTCTTTTTCATTTATGTGGCTTTTACGTGCTTAAATTTCATTCAGCTGTTCTCTAATTTAGCGCAAATTTCTGTGCAATTTTCACTAACATAGATGGAGGACTGTCAAAGCCCTAGTAACTCACTTCTATTAAATGCATCCATTCCTAGCTGAGAGATTTATTTCTAACACAAGAAGAAAGATTTCAAAGCTCTTGAAGAACTGCAAGGACATCAGTGAAATACATAATGGCAGTTAGAACCTTAATTTGATCGATTGAATGAGACAGAACACGGGCATGTCTAGCAGACCATAGATGCCTGAGAGTGCATTGCTCTATATATATATATATATATATATATATATATATATATATAAAAATGCACACACTTCACATTCCCAATTGTCCAATGCTAGCCGTTAAGCGCATTTATTGCTGAAAAAATAGTCAGCAAAAGCATTATACAGTATTGACAAAAATAACTGTGACCAAAACAAAATGATTTCCAAGTAAAGATGATTATTGTTATACACTACACTAGATGATAGCATATTAATGTCAGTGATTGCTTTCATGTAGAAGATTGTAGCTGTAGTACCCACCCCCCATGGGATCTTTAATGGAAATTAGGGATGCACTGAATCCAGGATTCGGTTTGATATTCGGCCAGGATTCTGCCATTTTCAGCAGGATTTGGTTGAATCGTTGTGCCTGGCCGAACCAAATCCGAAACCTTAAAATCGTGACTTTTCGTCACAAAACAAGGAAGTAAAAAATTTTTTGCCACGCTGCTCTCTTTTGCCCTTCCCTTTCACTAAATTACATATGCAATTTAGGGTTCGGATTTGGTTTGGTATTCGGCCAAATCTTTCGCATCGGATTCACGGGTTCGACCGAATCTAAAATAGTGGATTTGGTGCATCCCTAATGGAAACAATGGTAATGGTTGGCACATGACCAGTACTACACTGAAATAATGCTACAAACCACTTTATTGTAGATATACTAGAGGGCAGATTTACAAAATTCATGTGAATAATTTGAAGTTCGATCGAATTTTAATTAAATTCTAATTTGAATCTTCGAATATACAAATTAGGCAAATTCGACCATCGAATATTCGTATTCGAATGATTCGAATAAAATTTTATTTGAATATTGGAATATTCGATGGTCGAATACTTCCCCTTTAAATTTTTATTCGACCACCTACTTCGCCAGGATCAAGCTACCGAATTGGGAATCATTAGCTGCGATCGAATAAAAACCGATTGAATATTCGATTTGAATATTTGATCGATCAATCGAATTTTTTATATTCGAATTGCAGTAAAATCCTTCGAATTCGATAGCCGAATTCGAAGGATTTTACTTCCCCACTATTCCCATGGTCGAATTCCAAATTTTTTTTTTATTCGACCATTAGTAAATCTGCCCCTTTGTGTTTAATTGCAAGGGTGAAATTGCCAAGAGCAACCAATCAGAATTATCTTAATTTTATCTATTTCTTTTAAAAGTGATGTGTAACACACCTGCAGGCTAATGCAGTATTCACCTTTATGTGTGGGAAAGAGGACTGAAATACATTTGTTACAAAGTAATAGCAGTTACATGATTAAAGGAAATGTTTTTACACTCCAGTGATCTTTAATCCATTTATTCTCTTGTTGCCTTCTTATACAAATGACTTCCCTTTGCAATAACCTCTTTCTATCCCTACCTCTTCATGCTAATCTCCATCCACTGTAGCTGTAAAGGGTTATGATCAGTTTGTTAAATTGGCATGACCCTGGGGTATCGCCATTAGTGTTCTGGGCAAAATTCCTAATGTTACTATACTTTTATGCTACTGTCTAACATCAGGTCTGCCCTTCATAGGCTTTCCCACTGGGGCATTGTAATAAATATTCCACTGGAGAAGACTTACAGTGCAAATAGTGTTTAAAGTGGACCTGTCACCCAGACACAAAAATCTGTATAATAAAAGTCCTTTTCAAATTAAACATGAAATCCAAACTCTTTTTCTTTTATTTAAGTAGTCATAGCTGTTGTAAACCCATTTAAAAAATCTCAGCTGTCAATCAAATATTCCCTGCCCCTCCTAGGCATAGAGGCAGGGCAGACAATTACTTTCATTTTTTATTCAGCACCTCCTAGATGTCTCTGCTCTCCACACATTACATCTTTCTCTTCACCATTTAATTATGTAGCCAGTGCATGGGGATGGACATCAGGTCCCCCATTTTGGTGCACTAACAAGATTCTGAGATAATGCAAGGCTTGCCTTAATAACAGTGTCTGCAAAATTTGTATCTGGTGAATATGACAACACTGAAGTCCTTTGGGATGTAATTGCAGCACCTAAGAAACTCATCTTAAAGGTATTTCATTAAACTATTATAGCATGAACCATATGTTACAGTGATTTGTTTTAGAAATGCCTATCCTTGCGTGATTTGTTTTAAACAGCCTAATCATTCTGCACATCACTCTCTTTGAATGCTTTAAAGGAAAACTATACCCCTCAAACAATGTCTCTATTAAAAGATACTGCATAAAACAACTCATGTGTAAAACCTTGCTTCATGTAAATAAACCATTTTCATAATAATATACTTTTTTAGTAGCATGTGCTATTGGGTAATCATAAATAAAAAATAAGGACAGCCTCCTGGGATTCGATGGTGCACACAAACATACCAAACAAACTATAAAGTTAGGTGACATGAGCCAATTAACAGACAGAGTTGTGTCTGTATAGTTTTCCTTTAAAAAAAAACCCTCAAATTCGACCATTGAATTTTAATAGAATTAAAATCCTTCTAATTTATTATTCAAATTTGAAGGGTTTTAACACTATTCGACCAATCGAACAGTAAAAATCAAACGATTTGAACGATTTTTTTCGATCTAAACAACTTCCCATAGGGAAATATAGCAATTGGGTAGGCTTAAGCAATCGAATAAAAAATTAAAGGGCAAGTCATTTGACCATCGAATGGTTGAATGATCGAATAGATTTTTATTAGAATCATTCAAATCGATTGAATTTTTTAAATTCGATGGTAGAAGTGGCCAAAAAAAGTATTCTAAAATTTGAATATTCATTCCACCAGCTCAGATCCACACCCTGCAAGCGGCAAATATTGAGTGTGCAAGCACTTGTGCACACACGCAGCTGGGGGGGGGGCGGAGAGGGGACTAAGGCAGCAGCCCCAGTGGGCCCCAGGCCCCCCAGTCTGACCCTGTTATATAAACAGAAGTTCCCCAATGAAAGGTGCACTGTGCGGGAGCCCTCGGTGAGAATGGCCATGTCTTGCAGAGCACGTGTGCATAAGCTGACATTACACATGTGCATGATGAGCAAATTGCGGATGCATTCTCTCGTTATTTGCGTGCTTGTGCCAGAACCTGGCAACTCGAACCGGAAGCTTCCTCAGCAGGTGCCCTGTGGGGGGCAATTAAAAAACAAATAAACTACTGTTACCCCAAACTGGAGTGAGGTCTGTGTTAGCCCACACCTTTGATTGGGGAAAATATTTTTGCCCAGCTGGTGACCTTTATAAAGTCACGCTTACTACCATACCTCCCAACATGCCGTTTTTTCGTGGGCCAGTCCCAATTTTGACAACTCATCCTGCAGTTCCTTGTTTGTTACTGAAATGTCCCGACTTTCTCTTTGATCTCCTGCGCCGAACAGCCAGAAAATTATACAAAAGTTTCTAACTTAATTGGCAGACAGCCCAGAATAGATACTTATATACCTTTGTAACAATTTAAGATAAGCAAAGAAGCAATTGTAACAATTTTAGATAAGCATGTCTCTTGGGCAAACTAACTTACAGCTTAAAGGGCAATGTATCTTCATTAGCAAAACTGTAATGACACATAAAAACCACGGAAATGTGTTCAAACTTTCATAACCTGACAATTTTTGTAAAATGGACAAGGTAATTAGGGGGTGTGGTCACAAAAAGGGGCATGGTCAAAAATGCCCGGTCCGGGCAGCCAATATTTTTGTCCCTCTTTCTATTTCCAAAATGTTGGGAGGTATGTACTACATCTTTTGAAGAGGGATCAGTAACTTTGGTGGATCCATGGAGGATGAAATAAAGCTTTTTGTATAAATATCTGCAGGAGGGTGGAGTGTCCCCATGCTGCCTGTGACACCCTGAATCTCTATTAATTGTCAGTAGGGCGGGAACAAAACTTGGCAAAATATGGAGGAACATCTATAAAATCCATCTTAAAAAGTCTGCCTTCATTAGCCTTTGACACAGGACTGTGGATGTGTACCATTCAAAACAAAGAAAGTCTAATTCACTATATAGTAATATTACAGGGATGGGACCTGTTATCCAGAATGCTTGGGACCTGGGGCTTTCTGGATAACCGATTTTTCAATAATTTGGATCTTGATACCTTAAGACTACTAGAAAATTAAATAAACTAAATAGGCTGGTTTTGCCTCCAATAAGCATTACTTATATTTTGGTTTGGATCAAGTACAAGCTACTGTATTATTATTACTACAGAGAAAAAGGGAATCATTTTTAAAATTTGGATTATTTGGATAAAATGGAGTCTATGAGAGATGTCCATTTTGCAGTTTGGAGCTTTCTGAATAACGGGTTTCCAGATAACGGGTTTCTGGATAACAGATCCCAAACCTATATCTGATTATATTACATTGCAAATATGGGAGTCTACCTAGGCACAATGGATTCCTGTATAGTTAAAGGAGACAGAAATGTTAAAATCAGAAATGTCTATATAAATACACAAGTAATCCCTCAAAGTAATGCTGCTCTGAGGCCTCTGTCAAAAGAAAATGACATTTATTTCCTTCTATTGCGTACTCATGAGTTTCTGTGTCAGACTTCCTGTTTTCAGCTTAAACCTCCAGGACTAGGGTTTGAGCATGTTCAGTTAGGTCCTCTCCCCCTCCCTGCTGTAATCTGACCCCAGAGCTATGAGTGAGCAGGGAGAGACTCAGGCAGGAAGTGATGTCATGCCAAGCCAATATGGCAACTGCTATCCTAGGCAAACAGAGAGTTTCTAGAGCAGTTTACTCAAGTATGCTTTGTGTAGCTTCCCTTCTCCTTCACTTAAGATCCTTAAAGAGATACTGACACCTGAAATTAAACTCTTTTTTTACATCTATTATAATATTGCCTTTGAAAGCTACTTCTAACTTTGCCATAAAGTATTTGCATTATGCTTTTACATTACCTGTCTGATCCCCCATGTTCCTGTATGAGGGGGCTGCCATATTTGTGCAGCAGGAATCCGTTAGCATTAGAAACTAAAGGTGGCCATACACTGAGAAATCCGCTCGTTTGGCAATGTCACCAAACGAGCGGATCTCTTTCCGATATGCCCATCTTGAGGTGGGTGATATCGGGATGATCCGATAGTGGGCCCTAGGGCCCAACGATCAGATCAGAATGATGTGCAAACGGGCAGTCGGATCGCGGGACCGCATCAATGCAAATGTGGCTGCGATCCGACGGGATTTTTAATCGATTGGAGCAGCCCATCGGAGGGCCCCATACACAGGCCAATAATCTGCCGACTCAGTCTGTCGGCAGCTTTTATCGGCCCGTGTATGGCCACCTTAAGTCAGAGTGTCAGAGAGTCAGGCTTAGGAACTTCAACTAACAATTATATACAAAAACAAACCTCTCAGCAAAAAATTATCAATATGATCTATAGGTGACATTTAATGTACATTCATATGGTAAAAAGTCATTTTTTTAGTGTCAGTATCACTTTAAGCTGGTTCCTATTTTCTTCCAAAGAGGAGCACTTGGCCAGAATAAAGTTAACATTTTAATTAATGGGCAGGGGATGCCATCTAACTTGCCACCCCAAATGAATTATGTAGACCTTAATTAGACTAATGGCTACACCTAGAGTCCTGCGCGGGTCCATTTTTTGGGACCTGTACCCGACCCGTACCCGCAACCCGCAACCCGGACCCGCGACCCGCATTCATTCCCGATTGGACCCGCGACCCGACCCGTACCCGCAACCCGAGATCCGCAACCCGGACCCGCTGACCATCAAGAATCAGAAGTGCTGTCATTCTAAACCGGAAGTGACATCATCGGAAGAAGCCGAGATCAGAGAAAAAGGAGTAAAACAGGAAGTGCTGTCATTGTGAACCGGATGTGACATCATCAGTAGTAGAAATGCTCAGAAAAAGGAGTAAAAATCGCTATAGCGAGGATCCGCGACCCGACCCTCAACCCGCCAACCTGCAGAACCACCGGCCCGCTTCTATACCCGCACCAAGAAACTCTACGAGCAACCCGCGGGTACCCGACCCGCTGCAGGACTCTAGCTACACCCCTGGAGAATGCTCTTGGATCATACATTATTTTTACATTCATTTCAGCTTGAATATAAACCATGTCATGCATTTCTCTTTGGGATCATTGGTTAAATGGAAACTGTGTGTGTGACTGTGAACAGTGTGAATAGGCCACCCATACATGTGGACAAATATCTGACCACAGGACCAATGATTACATTTCTGGAGTGTACTTGTGTTTGTGTGCAGCTTGGAAGAACTCATATTACTATCCTGCTTTGAGAGTTAGAATATACAATTTAACTAAAAAATTAAAACAGTAATCAGAAATAGCTCCTGGATAAATTTGCCTATTTCTATTAGCTTTATTGCCTATTTGTTATACACCCAAAGCTAGTTTTACTTTCCTTTAAGGACTCCAGAAAGATTATCAGTTTGTTAATACATATACTAAAACCCCATATATCAGCCAAGCCCGAACACAGGATCTACTTTATATTCCAGCAGGTTCTGCTTTCCCAGTTGTTACCTCTCTATTGACAGACAGTGTGTAGCCCAGCATATACTGACAGACACAGTGAAGCCCAGCATATACTG
>CM044438.1:39337890-39377922 GCA_024363595.1 Xenopus borealis
GTAGCCCAGCATATACTGATAGACAGTGTGTAGCCCAGCATATACTGACAGACACAGTGTGGCACAAGCATTTCATGGCACAGACTGGGTCAGACTCCCGGCTGACCTCACATTAGTGGTGGAAAAAGGGTTGCCACCTGGCCGGTATGCAATGGTGGGAACCCCTCCACCTGACCACTATAAACTGGGGTAATTAGGAAAACAGAATGTAGCAAGCCGAATCACTTTATAAGGTAGGACAAAGAGGAGTGGAATAGCATCCTCAGTCACAAAAAAATGGCAGAACGGAAGGAAACCATATTATGCCCATCGATAATGTAATCAGAGCGCATAGCAATGAACCTGTTTGCGTTCCTATGGGCAACATATCCGGACTCTCAGTCCCTAGGTCTCTGCTACTGGTTAGACTCCGCCCACTTCATTCGCTGCCTTTCCCGAGATGCTGTAACTGTGCTTTTTCCGCTTTCTTACTGGAGGGGTTCCTTTCAGCAGTGTGGGCTGTGGCAGCCAAGATAAATAGCTCTGATTTGCCGTTCGTGCTACTATGAATGGAGATTGGTTATGCTTTTGAAACAATAAATATATAAGACAGACTGTCTGCACGCAGTGTATTGCTGTATACTTGGCCTAACGACAACGGATAAACCTTTAAAAATAAAATAATAAATGGTTTCCAACCTGAAGGCACCGCTGGGATTTGAACCCAGGATCTCCTGTTTACTAGACAGGCGCTTTAACCAACTAAGCCACGGCGCCATATAGCAATTCTGCCTGAAAATAGTCCTCCCTTTTGCGATCTTTTCTGCGCAGTGTACTGTTGCGGATAGAGTCTGCACAGTGGGTACTGCTTCATTTTCCTTGGAATTCGTATCGTGAAGCCTCTTGATAGCGGCGATGATACAAGCGAAAAAGCCTTTAAAAGCCCATTCAAATACACAAATGTCACGTTTAAGGACTGAAGTATATTTCTGTCACACATTTCATCCCATAGCTTAGATGTTCTGCTACAGGATAACAAAGCTTCACAGGTCGGATTCCAGAATACGCAGATAGAGCTATCGGTAGCACAGGAGCACTAGGACCCTGTGCAGCGTGGCGGCTTCGTTACCTGGATGAGGGACGCTTTACGACGTCATTAACATTAACACATGTTTTGCCTCAGGAAAAGAAAATGTATTCCTACTACTGTAGCACCAAGTTAGGAGGCGTAGGGGCTGTATGTCTGGAGAACAGCCTGACAGGCACGAAATCCGCCCTTGCCTGTGAGGGGAAGCAACTGCTGTCTGGGAGTGTGCTGGGATCATTGGCAGAAGCGTGAAGAATTAGTAGCCCACCTAGGGTTGCCACCTTTTCTTCAAAAAAATACCGGCCTTCCTATATAATTACCTTTTTTTCCTATTTCTAACATTGGGATCAACCATCAAAAATACCGGCCAGGCCGGTAAAATACCGGCCAGGTGGCAACCCTAAGCCCACCCTACTGTAGTTCCAAAGTAACCAGGCCCGGATTTGTGGAGAGGCCTCCTAGGCCCGGGCCCCTAGGGCGGCAGGATTTTAGGGGGAGGCAGAGCTGCCATCTGGGGGAGACAAGTGTCCCGGGCCCGGGGTTGAAGGGCGGCCCGGCAGTGCTGCACTTTTTGAAGAGCCGTGCCCCCCTTGCAAGTGCAGAAGCCCTGCTGCTGTGCTGCCTGAATGCTGCCAGAAAGACCCGAAGTCACGAAAAGAGCCGCCACTGAAGTCCTGAAGCGGTGAAAATACCTGATGTCGCAAAAGGACCCAACATTGAAGTCCTGAAGCTGTGAAAAGACCCGAAGTCACGAAAACAGCTATATAAGTCCTAAAGCCATGAGTTCAACTGACACCAATGTGTGTTTTTTTTTCTAATCCCCTAGCCACCAATGTTTTATTTTAATACTCTATAGGCCCCTGCACCAATTTTTCTTTAAAATATTTTTTGGGGCCCCGTTTTTTTTTAACTTGTAAGGGGGGCCCTGGAGCCAATGTTTTTTTTTTAATCTTATAAGGGAGCCCTGACCATGTGTAGGGAGGGGTTACTTTTTTTAGCGCTGATATCTGTGTGGTCTTTTAACTTTGATATGTAGTGGGCGGGATCAGGGGTGGGGCTTGGGTGTCAGGGTGGGCGGGCCAGGGCCCCCCGAAAATGTTGTTGTGCGGGGCCCCGTGATTTCTAATGGCGGTCCTGGGGGGCGGCATGCTGCTCAACCACACCAACATTGGTTCAGAAATTTAAATTTCCTGTGTGCCAATTCCCATTGCTCCATCTCAATGATGAAAATTTGAGCAAATAAAAGGGAGGGGACAGAGGCGACAGTGGGCCTAGGGGCACCCGCTATGGAAATCTGGCCCTGAAAGTAACAGCAGTTAAAAAACAGAAATAAAGTTGCAAAGAGACAAGTGGGTGTTGTTCAGTGACAGACAGACACACTGTCCATCATTTTATTTAATATGGCGCTTTCACAAAACAGGCATTTCTACCTGACAATCTGGAAGAGTTAAACGAGGCCCTGGCAATAAACATACAGTATGCAGAGACCCTTCTACAGGCCTAATAAAAAGTTACTTACTAGCACCTTTCAGCAGTCCCTCTAGTATTTGGCAGAATTCATAAATGTCAGCCCAGGCATCTGGCCTATTCCATGATGATACACATAAGTGTGACACACACAGGCAACTCTCATATTTTAAAAACATTTTGGGGCCAGGGCCCCCTTACAAGTTGAAAAAAAAAAACCTAGAGAATATTTAAGAAAAAAACATTGGTGGCAGGGGGCTGTAGACTATTAAAATAATAGTACATTGGTGGCTGGGGGTTAAAAAAAACAAAAGCACACACATTGATGTTCAGTAGAATTGAACTCATGGCTTCAGGACTTCAACTTCCTTTCATAATTTAGGGTCTTTTTACAGCCTCAGGACTTCAACTTTGGCTCTTCTTCTAGAAGAACGAAATTGATAACAGAGGAAGACTGCACAGAACGGCATAAGGAAATATAAGGGAAATCATATCACACTATATACATGGTGCAGCAAAAGAAATGTATTGAGACAATTTTACACCTAGCAGTGATGCAGTTGGTGGGGTAGTAGTGGTGTACTTGTAGAACTGTAAAACTGGAAAATAACTTAATGAAAGGTGCGCAATAACATCAGCCAGGCACTGTCCCCCTCCAATTGATGTTGCATGCTAGCCAGGGGAGCCCTTAAAGGGGACCTGTCACCCAGGCATACAAAGTTGTATAATAAAAGTTATTTAATAAACATCAATACCTGTTAGAAATGCATTTTAAAATCTCAGCTGTAATATATGGCCTGCCCTACCTCTATGCCTTAGGCAGGCCTGCCCGGTTTTGACCCAGACAGCCCAGTATTTTGAAGGGCTCTCTGGGTCTTAACTGGATGCCTGGATTCCCTGTCATAGCCCCACTCCTGACATCACTGATCCGCCTGTGATATGTCATCGACCCTCCTGCCACATCATCAGTCCGCCCTCATTATGTCGTAGCCCTGCCTAGGAAAAAATTGGATTTGAAATGATTTCTTAGAGTGACAGGTCCCCCTTAAATCAGTTACTGTTTATGTAACACCAACACTATGGGGCACATTTACTAAATTCATGTGAAGAGATCAAAGTTCGATCGAATACCGATCGTACGATTTTTTCGGATATTCAAATATGCCAATTTGGCAATTTCGATCATCGAATATTCGAATTATCGAATAGATCGAATGATCGAATATTCGATCATGTGACCATTCGATGATCGAAGGATTTTAACTTTAAAATTTATTCGAATGCCTACTTCGCCAGATTGAACCTACCGAATACCAATAGAAGCCTATGGGAACCCCCCCCCCCCCCATAGGCTTCATTTGCAAAGACCTGCTCGAATACCACTCGTACGATCAAATGCCTCAATGATTCAAATCATACCAATTTTTCAGAAGCTCGAAGGAAAAAGTACGATTTTTTCGTGAAATCGAACGATCTGTATATGTTCGTATGATTTCATCGAGAAATCTAATATCGAGGAAAAAGATAGCCTAGAACTATTCGATAAGCATTCGATAGTCGAATGCTTATCGAATTTGGAATAGATTCGAGGGATTTTGGGTGAATTTTAGTAAATTTGCCCCTATGTGAAAGCGCTCTATCTCTCTGTCTTGAATGTGAAGTATTATCTCTCTGCCCCCCTGAAGTGTGGGCTTTCATCCCTACAAAGCTGCTCTCTCTAACGCTCGCCAATACTCATTGTCCTCTGCTTCCTTAGGCTTACCTTGAATAAACTATATGAACAACAGAACATTAGGGCACTAAAAAAAATAGTATTGCAACAACAATAAGTGTAAAGACTGTCCATCCACGTCCCAACTTGAAAAAAATCATTGACTGGAAGTGGGCGCTTTAAAGATAAAATATACAACATACAACTGCACGAGGACAACTTGTTACTGAAGCAATTGTGCTGGAGAGGAGCAGGAACATTCTGTATTTCCTCTGTCACACCATTAATACTTCCCACGACATTGGAGCTGGAATATTTTCCCATGGCATAAAGCACAACTCATAAAAATAGATTTCTACTGCATAATGGAATTTGTTCAAAGCTGTTTGTACAGTATTTCATAATCTGACACTGATCAATCCTCTACAACCCCCTGACATAAGTAAATGGAAACTATTACAATTTAATATATGCTTCAGATACTGAAATAAGAAACTTTGTGAATACAATCAATTAAATATTCTGCATCATTTCTGAAATGATCAAGTTTTTGTTTACTATCTCTCGCTTATCATGTTTCTCTTCATTCTATCTTCTTGCAGCTGTTTGGTGTCAGATAGTCATTGACAGTTAGATCCAATACATATAGTGGGGGGCTTATTTGCTAGCAGATGTATTAGAGCTCACTCAAAAAACGAATTCCAGTACAAACAAAATCTAACAAAATAACTGCCTTTTGTGCAAATCCTGCATGGATTGGTCATTTTAACAGAGTGAACTCTAATACATCTTCTAAGCAAAAGGAGCCCCCCTATAAGATTTATTGGATCTAACTGTTGATGAATATCTCACACCCAACTCCTGCATGAAGAGAAACAGATGCTGAGAGAGGAATAGTGAAGATGAGTGAGTATAACAGAAACAGTACAGAATTTTTAATTGATTGTATTTAGATATATGTATTAAGTTTCCTATTTTAGTATGATGAAGCTGATATTACATTTAATTTCACAATAGTTCCCCTTTAAAGAGGTTGTTCGCCTTCAAACAACTAGTTGTTTTCAGATAGATCACCAGAAATAACGACTTTTTTCAATTACTTTCATGGCATGGGATGTGCAGCCGGGCCTCCCAACCCCCCTCCGTATACGATTTTCCGGCCGGAATCCGTGGTGCATGAGCTGCCAAGGGGCCCTCAGGTGGTGCCGGCCCTCGCCCAATTGCTCCCCCTGTTCCCCTGATAGTTACACCACTGTATACTGATGCCTCAGACTGACATATGGCAAAATAACAATAACATTGCTATAGTTTGGGTTGTTCACGTTCCAAACACTTTTTCAGTTCAGTTGTTTTCAGATTGTTCCCTGGAAATAAAGGCTTTATTCAATTACTTTCCATTATTTATTTTTATATTATATTATTTATGTTTGTTCAAAATCTAAGTTTAAAGTTGAATGTTCCTGTCTCTGGTGTAATTCAGGTGCAGACTCTGAACTGTTACAATTTTACAACATTTAGTCGATACATTTCTCAGCAGCATCTCTGGAGTATTAGCAACTATTGTACTGGTTCTGACAGCTGGCCTTAATGAAACCCAGAGATTCTGCTCAGCATGGAGAAAGAAAAGAAATATATCAACTAAAAGTGTCAATTTAGAACAGTTTACAGGGTTGGCAACTCCTCCTCCCAGAGCTGCTTTAGGAGAAAAATTACACTTTACACTTCAGTATTAGAAAATTGTTATTTCCGGTGAACTGTCTGAAGATGAACAACTTTAAATACTCACTCAGAAGAGAAAAAATTGATGATGTTTTGAAATACATTAAAAGGGATAAGAAACATTTAAAAAACTGATACCGTAACCTTGCAATGTATAGATTTGCCAGCATTTTGGGTCTGCAGTGTGCTTAGTGAGATTATTCACTTTAATATAACTATACAAAATTTTTAGATAGGGGACCCCAGCAACGAGGAGCATATGTAGTTGGGGGGCAGTGTCATGTTCTATACGGGGGGGGGGACCCCCTATTTTTATAATATTTTGTATTACATTCCATTTTTAAACAGTTTTGGGCCAAACAGGGGCCTATTTGTCTCTGGCCAATACGTTTCAATGTGTGTGGTTGTCTAACTGCTGTGTAATTACTACAAAGTCTTCACTCTTTTTAAATATCAACAAACAGTCCAGATGCCATTTCATCTACTTTGCCAGTCCCCAGCGATCCATTCTTCAGAGCTAATTTGCCGTGGGATATGCAGATTAACCACGGTCTGCTGAAGACCATTTTGTGCTCCTGTTCTTCACTGTGGATCACTGATAGCTGTCTTAAAGACATTCTTACAGTATAGAACACAATGGAATGATACTGGCAAAAGGCCTTGCTAGCATGAGAATGAGAACATCATGATGACATGATGTTCGATTGACATAATGGTTACTAATGAAGTAAAGAAGCAACAACCTCCTCAATACACAAATAGCTAGGGATGCCACCAGTCTGGGTAGTACAAAATGAGATTTAATGCCAATACAGTTGTGGGATCCATTATTCAGAAACCCTTTATCCAGAAAGCTCTTAATTATGGAAAGGCCATCTCCCATAGACTTTATTATAATCAATGAATTCAAAAACAATTTCCTTTTTTTCTCTGTTATAGTAAAACAGTACCTTGTAATTATTCCCAACTAAATTATAATTAATCCTTAGCTATCCTATTGGCTTTATTTAATTTTTAAATTATTTTCTAGTAAACCTAAGGTATGGAGATCGTAATTATGGAAAGATCTCTTATCTGGAAAACCGCTAATCCTGAGTATTCTTGATAAAGTTCCCATACATGTGTTATTAATAGGGAAGAAAGACACAAAAATAAAGGATTTTTTAATTGTTTTTGCAGCTATTATAGACTGCAGCCAGGACCAGAGGAGGCCCAGATCAGCACAGCCCAACACCCGTCTGAGGCCCAGTGGTTGGGGACCCCTAGTCTAAAGCAGACCCCCTGACCCAACCCCAGAAACCCCCCTGATCCCACCCTCAGTCCTTGCAAAAAATTTTGCTTTTGCACTGGTTCCCGGTCCAAAAAAGGCTGGGGACCACTACTCTAAAGCTGGCCATAGACACAATGATCCGATCATACAAATCAAGGATTCGTACGATTTTCAGCCGTGTGTGGAGAGTCCCAACATTTTTCGTCCAGCGGACATGGGTCGATCGGACAGGTTAGAAAATTTCTGTCGGCTGCCGATAATATCTCTGCGTGCAGTGGCGTAACTACCAGGGGAGCAGCGAGTAGTTACGCCACTGTCTGCTTGTATTGCCGATTGAACGATTTTCAGTGTCACTAGGTTTTGTCGACACAACTTTCGCACAATCCCTGTAGGGGCAGAACATCGGCTGATCTTTATTTGATGGTTTGGTGAAGGTTAGTGGAAGGTCGGAAGATGGGGAAGTCCGATTGTTCAAGGATTTGAACGATCGGATCTTTGTGTCTATGGCCAGCTTAAAGGACTCAAGTTGCAGCTTATGGTTAGCTGTAATGATGAGATCAGAAGAAGGCACAATGATGTCAGCGACGTTATGATGCTGAGGCAAGGTTAGTGCATCATTATGCACAAATGGCTTGATTTCTGTTCAGTTTTCTGAATGTTGTAAACCAGACAGAACATTTTGAACAGACCCTTTGAAAAACTGAGATGTTCAGTTCAAAACCACAGGGCCTTTCTCTATCTATATTCTGCCTGACGAGAAGGCCCAAAACTCTACTCTACTACTCTAAACTACTTACAGGTATGGCATCTATTATACAGAATCAGGTTATCAAGAAAGCTCTGAAATACAGAAATGCTAATTTAGAATTGATTGGACATTGGTCTTTTTTCAACCCAACTTAACTATGTGCTGTAACTATGATGTGCTTTTTGTTTTTGTAATAATAAGAAATTGATTGTACAAAGGAGAAACAAAGCCTAAAGTTACAAAACCCCTACCCCCCACCCTACATAGAGCCCCCTCCTGCCGCCAGCTTAAGTGTTACCCCGGGCAAATGCCCCTAAGTCTTTATTTTAGCCCTCCATTCAGATTCTGTTCAGTGGAGTTCACGGGCTCCATCTTCAGCCATTTCCGTAATCTTCGGAATGAGACCAGCGTATCAGCTAGGGTTACCACCTGGCCGGTAAAAATAATGCTTGATGCCAATGTTACTGATAGGACAAAATGGCAAAAATATAGGAAGGCCGATATTTTTTTGCAGAAAAGGTGGCAAAGCTAATAGCAGCACATGTGCAGTTAGTGTGCATGTGCCGATACTGAAGAAAAGAAGATGGCTGCTGTGAACTCTGCTGGACAGAATCTGCAACAAAGGTAAAGTAAAGTGTTAGTGGCATTTGCCCAGGGTAACACTTAGGTTGGGGGGCGTAGGAGGAAGGGGGTCTATGTAGGATAAGGTTTTTTAATTTTAGGGTTTGTTTCTCCTTTAAGGTGAGTACCTTATTATTTAAATGTTTTTACTCATTGGCCAGATTATTGTTCGGATTTCACAAACTGAACAGGCCTAAGAAAAACCAAACTGTTCCGGTCAAAACCGTGCATGTGGCAACCCTACCCCCTATAGGGTTGCCACCTGGCCAGTATTTTACCGGCCTGGCCATTATTTTCAATGGTTGATCCCCTATAGGCACACTGTTAGTGAAGCCAATGTGGACTCTTTGCCAGGTCTGGACTGAGAATTAAAATAGGCCCTGGCATTTCAGGTACACAGAGGACAAATCAGCCCACACAGAGGCCCAAACAGCCCCCACCAGCCCACTAAATACTGACTTTCAATGGCACCTTATGGTAGCAGCCCCTCTGGCATTTTCCAGAACCCACAGATTACCAGTCCGGGCCTGCTCTTGGCCCTCTAGATTATGCTAAACTACAGCTTTGCATCCCCCCCACCACAGTTTGAACAGCTGGTTGCTGCAGCGGAACATAGGAGGGGGGTGGAGGTTTCTAAGGAAGCAAGAGGTGGCTCGTTCTCCTGGAGCAGGTCTCGCTCTCTCTTTGTCTTGTTTCCTCAGCAGCAGCAGCACAACAGAAGGTGCAAGTGTGGTGGCAGAGGGGGCCCCGGCTGTGCGGAAGTGCTGCACATTATCAGCTGCAGCCAGAGATGCTTCCCCGCCTCCACCTCCCATCCAGCAGCAGCAGCAGACAGAGGAGGAAGGCTGAGGCGAGCCAGCTCATGCATGTGCGCTGTGTTGTGTGGAGCTGACAAGTACACGCACAGCTGATGTGGAGCCTCTCCCCTCCTGTAGCCCCCTGGTCGGCTGACAAAGGACTCCTCCTGGCCCCCTGTGTGTCACCATGGCCAGGACTAGCAGGCTGGAGCTAAAGCATCACATCTCTGTCATTTACCTTGGTGAGTACTTCAGGCTGTTGTACCCATGAAAATGCTTCCTGCTGTACTGTCGGTCACTACTACTGATCTTTCCTATCATTGTTTGCACTGCTGTCACATCTATTCTACTGCAGCAGTGATCCAGTGCCAATGGGAGAAGGCATTTAAAGGGTTAACCCCCCTGGTGCTGCAAGTGACAAGGCCATCTCCAGTATGTGTGCTGCCATTATTGGCTGGAATGGAAAGGATGATCTCCAGCCCTGTGTGCATATAACGCTCCGGCGGTGAAATGGGTTAATACTATGATCTCATCTGTCACTGTAGGTATCAGGCTGCTCCCCTGGGCGGCATCATCTTCTTCTGGCCTCTGCACTTGTCTCATGCTGCTGCTGCTGCTGCTAATGTGGGTGACAATCTCATCACTATTGCCTTTTCCTATAGCCGCCTAGACATCTATGTATAAATAAACCTGTGCATGCTCTGCTCCGTGGGTTCATTGCAGCAGGGAATTCAGTCAAGCAGATGCAATTGCGACAAGAGAACATCACAGGTGAAAACGTGTAGCAGGCTAGAAACATGAGCATTCTGTTTGGATTGCAAGGACTGCTCCAGTGACAAGAAGTCTAAGCCTTTCTCTAGGCACCGTATAATTGCACTTGTCAGTCTTGCACAGTAGCACCCAACACAATGCAGTGTATTCTCATTTTAATGTTTTCACTTACAGTGACACCACCAGTGGCGTAACCACCAGGGGTGCAGGGGGTGCAATTGCACCAGGGCCCCCACCCACTTGGGGCCCATCTGCTATTCTTTCCTGAACTAGTTTTAGAGTATTCTCTCCAAAATGAATATGACTATGAAGATTTTCATTCATCCAGGTCATTGTATATACAGTATGATATAAGTAATTCTAAAACAACTGGACTTGCTGAGTAATTATTGAAGACGTTTCACTACTCATCCAAGCAACTTCTTCAGTTCAGTTCAAAAATACTTATGGCAGGTGGTTAGGGGGGAGATTTTACAGCACGCATGCCATCAACACTCCAGCATGCGATTTATAGAGGTAAGGGCCCGACAGGGGGAACCAGGTACCTATCCTGTACCGGGGCCCACCAGGGAGTAGTTACGCCACCGGAACAAGGGTAGGATTTTCAGGTGTGGGTATAGATACTGGTCTGCGGGTAGCAGGTCTGCGGTTCTTATCTAAATCTCTTATTTTATGTTATATTGTCTATATTTTAATCCTTTTAAAAATTTACAAGACTTTGTTTCTGTCCCTGCACACTTTTGATGATGCCACGTCCGGTTTGCAGCAATATCACTCTCAGTTTGAAGGTGGTCGGTAGGTTGCGGTTCGGGTTGCGGATCAAATATGCGGCTTGCAGTTTGGGCTGCGGGTGGTGGGTTCAGGTCTGGGTCTTAGAAATTGGTTCCACGCAGGACTCTATTACATTCAGATAAGAGTGGCATTTTGAAAAAAACACAAGAATTACCCAACACTCAGAGCCAGTGAAGCTGGGATCAACCCCTGCGTGTTTAATTCCAGTCAGTGATGTAACGTTTCGGGGGCACGCCCCCGAAACGTTACATCACTGATTGGAATTAAACACGCAGGGGTTGATCCCCGCTTCACTGGCTCTGAGTGTTGGGTAAAATAGGAATTCGTTATTTTGAAAAAAACATACATTCAAATTGGAAAAATATCTATAACTACAACAAAATGTGTTGCTGGATTTGTAGTAGAATGTCACAGTCGGCGTGCATTATCTATGTGTTCTAATGCTAATTTTAGTATGTTTACATTCTAATAATAGCAGTGACTGGAAACCTGGCCGTTCTGATTGTAGTATTGTATTAACAGTGTATACATACATTCAGCTTGTAATGTATCAGATCAGAGTCAGAATGGCCCACAAGGATACCAGGAAAACTTACGGTGGGCCCAGGTTTCGGTGGACCCTCTCGCTTCTAAACATTTAGCCTATTTCAGTGCCAGTCCGCATGCGCAAAAGAGTGAATACTTCATTTCAAACCGGCAGTCAGTGCGCATGTGCAGAAGGGGGCACACGCATTAAGAAAAACTGCAGCCACAGTTTAAGGACACAAGGGTCCGGACTAGGGGAAGGACTCAGAAGAGTACCTCTTCTGCCTACCCCTAGTTCCAGCCCTGATTCTCTATTTCCTTATGGGGAAAAATGTTTAATAATGGAAGAATAGAGTAAGTTGATATAAAAGACTAGGGTGCAAATTCACTAAAGGACGAAGTGGCTAACGCTATCGAAAATTCGCCAGCGTGACATCATTTCGTAACTTCGCAAATTCACTAACACTGACTGGCGAATTTTCTCTAGCGAAGTAGATAGACTAGCGCAACTTCGCACCCTAACGCCAGGTGAAGTTGCGCACTGACGAAGGATCGTAATTACGCTAATTCACTAAGATTACCATTTTACTGAACGTTACCACTTACGCTAGATGTTACTTCGCCAGGTCAGACCGAAGTTCAATACAATAGATAGGAGTTTGAATTAAAAAAAAAACGCTGTCGTCTTTTACCTTTTGTTGGGTGATAATCTGAAAAACAGCAAAAAGATTTTTTAGGGTTACCCTCCTTCCCCCACTACATTTCCTAACATATGGAAACTCAACTATACAATGGGAACATTTTTAGGGCAATAGGAAAACATTATTTTATTTATTAAAGTTTTCTGGGCTTGTGTAGTGTAATGTAGTGGCTGTAACATACACCTCTATTATACTTTGAAATTCGTGCTGTATGCAAATTAGGCATCGCTAGAGTAAATGCGCTTTGCCTGGTGAAGTAACACTAGTGCAACTACGCTACCGTTCGCCAACCTGACCGTAACTTTGCACTTTAGTGAATTAGCGTAGCACTGGCGAAAATTCACCTGGCGAAGTGCGGCGAACGTTAGCAAAGGCAACGCTAGCGCATTTTCGCTGCTTATTGTATTTGCCCCAGGAGAATAAAAGCGGGCCCCTGGCATCCCAGTCCAATACTGTATCAGATTATGGTACATTAGTATACATTTTTATTAACACTGTAAATATTACAGTGCCTAGTTATATAATGCATTCATGCCCTGTATGTTTAATCACAACAAACAGATTTTTAATATTCAGTTGTTGAATCATTAACGCTCTGTTTAATATTTCACAGAGCTGAATTCTATTATAGCCAACCTTAGGGTTTCTGGCAGCACTTCTAGCTTACAACTGGCTTTTGTTCCATACTGGCATTACCCCTTGGGGTCTACAAGCTGACTACATATGTCAGAGCATTACTTAGGCTTGTGGTTACCATATGTGCACTCTTGCTTATGAAGAATGTGAATGTAAACCTCCACTACAATCTTCAATTGTTCAAATGTGTTACAGTTGAGGATTTTACAGGTGCTACTATGACTATGACTGTGACCATGAAATGCATGCTTAATTGGGTTCAGATCAAATGACTGACTTGGCCTTTCCACTTCTTTGCTTTAATGAACTCCTGGGTTGCTTTGGCTGTATGTTTTGGGTCATTGTCCATCTGTATTATAAAACGCCTCCCAATCAATTTGACTGCATTTAGCTGGATTTGAGCAGACACTATGGGGCAAAATGTGGTCGAATAGTGAAAATTCAATCGAACGATAAAATCATTGGACTCGAATGATTCGAACGATTTTAATCATTCGATCAATCTAAATTCACTAAAACCACTTCGGTAGGTTGAAACTGGTGAACTAGGCAGAAAGTTAAAGGGGAAGTTATTTGACTGTCGAATAGTCGAATATTCGAATGGACTTTTATTTGAATTATTCGAATATTTCGATTTGATCGAATTTTCAAAATTCACTGGTCGAAGTGGTATTAAAAAACATTTGAAAATTCGAATTCGTATCTTTTTGAAAATTCGATCGAACTTCGATCCCTCATGTGAATTTAGTAAATCTGCCCCTATGTCTCTGAACACCTCAGAATTCATTTGGCTGCTTCTATCCTGTGTCACATCATGGAAAAACACTAGTGTCCCAGTACGACTGGCAGCCATGCACACCCAAGTCATCATACTGCCTCCCAAAGTCCAGTCTAGCCTTTCTATTCTTGAGGTTTAAGTGGCTTGCAGCGCACCCTATGTATTTACGGTCATGCAGTCTTCTCTTTATGGTAGATTTGGATATCGATATGCCAACCTCCTTGAGAGTATTGTTCACTTGTTTGAATGTTGTGAAGGGGTTTCTCTTCACCATGGAAATGATTCTGATATCATCCACCATTGTCTTCCGTGGACATCCAGGTCTTTTTGCGTTGCTGAGTTTACCAGTGTTTTGTTTCTTTCTCAGGATGTACCAAACTGTAGATTTTGCCACTCCTAATATTGTAGCAATTTCTCGGATGTGTTTTTTCTGCTTAAGGATGGCTTGTTTCTCCTGCATGGAGAGCTCCTTTGACCGCATGTTGTCTGTTCACAGCAAAATCCTCCACATACAAGCACCCCCCCGTCAAATCAACTCCAGGGATTTTAGCTGCTTCATTGATAATGGAATAACGAAGGAATTGCCCACACCTGCCCATGAAATAGCCTTTGAGTCAACTGTCCAATTACTTTTGAGTCCCTGAAATGAAGTGAAAAAAAAGGCTTTAGTGTTTAGTTCCTCACATTTGTATGCAATCTTTTTGTTCAACCCACTGAATTAAAGCTGAAAGTCTGCAGTTCAAAATTCATTGTGATAATGTACAGAACCAAAATTAGAAAAAGTTGTCTCTGTCCAAATATTTATCGATATATATATATATATATATATATATATATATATATATATATATATATATATACAATGAATATCAATAATATTTCATAATTTTTGTTTTGCTTTCTTATTGTCCTGCTGTGATCTCTAATTTACTGTATCTACTGCCCATTTCTTGCATTAACATAGGAGTATGATCTCCACATTAGGATAATACTTTTAGGGTTTTTACAGCAAACAGTGGAAAATCCTTCTGTTTATTCATAGTGTGACTCCCACAAATCACCATATGGCCATCAGAGCACTGTGTAATCACAAGATAGAACACCGTGTTTCAGCCTGCCCCTGGGACTCAGCAACAGTGTATGTTTTCAGCATATGCACAAATACGCATTGCTGAATGTATAAGAACATAGACAGATGTAACAGGTCTGCTCTTGCTGGTCTTTGGGAGGCATTTTGAGGATACGGCTATATGCTACTTACATTGAGTATGAGACCCGATGGCAAAAATCAGACCTCCATGAGACCCTTACTGGCTCAAGCACAGGGGTGTCCACACTTTTGGCTTCGAGGGCCACATTGGAAGAAGAAAAGTTGTCTGGGCCACACATGAAATACACAAACACTTTTGATTTGTAAAAGTAAAGAAAATACACAAAAAAAACTACAATACCGATTGGATAACCAGATGGAGCTATACACTGGAATATGGTACACCTGGATATTTAATAGACTTATTATTATATTATTATTACTAACTGGGCAATGGGCAGAGTCCCCCATCTCCTGTATCCTTTGCAACATGACATTTTCTTGGGAATTGAGCATTTCAGGCTGGGCCGCATTCATATCCATCCTGGGCTGCATTTGGCCCTCGGGCCGCAGTCGGACACCCCTGCTCTAGGATCTCAAAAATATAACCTAGCTTGTGACCATAGAATATCAAAAGTCCTCACAACATCTTGATCATGCATTGTTTGGGCAGTACTTGTGGGACCTCTTCACCCCTGGACCAGTTTCTGCTATCCTAATTAATCTGGTTTGGATTTAGTTAAACTGAATTAAAAAAAGAAACTAATACCAAACTGAATACAAATATTAATTTGAGAATTAGAAAGCTGTTCTAATAAATAATTAACAGTTTAGCAAAAATATGCAGCCATTAGATCAATGTAGTAGTCACATGAGTCAAATTAAATTCTCTTTGGCTTACACTTTAGTAACAGACAAAGATTTTCTTTTGATTGGGCCTTTTCTTAAAGGCGAGATAAACCTGGAAATAATTTTTTCCCTAATGAAACAAAGTAATTCTGACCAGCTATCCAATAAACAGTGCTTAAAATGTCTGACTTAATCACTGTTGAAAGCAGAATTTTTCCCTTTCTGCACTCTTGGGTTTTAACTGTGTAAAGATACTTTCTCTTCTCCAGCCAAGACTTTATTTGCCACAATTCTTGCATGTTTTTTTCACAGGTCTAGTAATCTTTTGTCTTCTGCTACATCAGTATTCAGCACCAAGACAAGAAAAATAGAAAATAGTTAAGGAACAATAAATTAAATCTGGAAAAAAAAACCCACAATGAATCCTCAATTTTTCATACACCCCATATTAGTTTTCCCTTACTATAACACCCTTTCTTTAAAGGTCTGTATAATATATAATATTTGCCAATGTGCCTTTTGTTTTCAATTTTTTCACATTGACTGAAAATGAAGAGGATGCCACAGCATAACAGGATATTAAGTTAGAGTGTTGGAAGGCATAAAAAACTTACATTGTCTTCAGCTTTGCTCCCCATCATACTTGCCGTAATAGTCAATTTTGACAAAAGCCATTAGGACTGCACATTTGCAGAAGAGCACAGTCCTGTTGGGTTCTTTAAATGTGTTCTATTATAGCAACTGAAGTGGGGGAAAGCTTTGAGGTACATCATTTATATATTTTTCTCTTACAAACTACTTTTTTGCCATCAGCAGAGTACTCTGCTTTCCCTGAGTTTTGTAGCAACATTTTCAGAGAGGGGAAGTAAAGGGGAAATGATTACAGGTTAGTATTTTGAGAAGAGGCAAGAGACATCTTTTCTATAGGAGAACCTATATTCAGGCACAAGGGATAACTATACTAAAGAAAATATGTAATCGCTAACAAAAAATAAAATCTAAAACTGGCTTATATGTTGCTAAAGTAGTGGAAGAAGTCTCAGTGGAAATATTAGCTATTACAATGCTGTATTTATTGAAAGCTTGGTTGATGTGTGGTACAGGGAATACATTAAAAAAAGCTTACTATAAGAAAAGTGCTACAGGAATGAAAAATCTTAATTCAAATTCTTAGTAGACAGACGGTGAAAGGGCAGAATTAATGAGCTAAGTGGTTGTTACCTTCTGTCATTTTTCTCTACATTGCCTAAACTGAAGTCTGTGCGCTGATACGGAGATGGCTCAAGACTGCCAAAGGGATCCCTTCATGACAGTGCTAATGTCTGCCATAGAGCATTTCATGTTAATGTAGTTGGGAAAATCTTCTAAAAATCCAAAAAAATTCTTCTTTTAAGGATGTTCTGGAAGATGCAATTAATCATATATTAGTTGGAGGCTTTTTGGAAGGATTCCATTAGTAAGACCAACCTTTGTAGAATGTAGTGGGACTTGATATTGTAGGGAGTGCTTTTATTTAAAGGACTATTTAAGTACATTTCTGGTAAAGGGATATGTATTCCCTGTCATGCTGGGGTGCACTTTACTTGAATGGGATATTAGGGTAAAACATGTATTTGGGGATTACCAGAAGCCGTCATAAGCAGAAAACTGCCTCCTTTGGCCTTATGCTATATATGTTATATAGCCTTATAATTGGTGGGCAGTCTGTGGCAACCCGCTAAATTGCGCCTCCGTGGGTTCAGCTGTGACCCAACGCTGCATTATTTTTAACACTTATTAACGGCACTTGACTAGATAAATGAGTTTTGTGTTAGCCCTTAGTTATGAAGCATATACGAGGATAAGGATTCACAAAGCATAATCAAAGTAGTACAAAGTATTTAACGGGTGTGTTTGTAACAAAAAAGAATCATTTTGCTGGTGTTTCCTGTTTTTCCTGAGCCCCTATGTCAATATTCCACAAGGATAACCTGTTGGTTTTGTCATGTAATACAGAGGGCTTCATTTCATCTTCTGTGTTTTGTATCACTTTCTAAATGACTTTGCAGCGGAGTTATCACATTTGCTCCTCAACTCATTTGCGAGGTTACTTTGAATTCTTTTTACTTGTATCTGTGTGCAAACCGAAAAACAACTTCCTCCCCTATGTCTTTGCAGCTGCATGCTCTCCCACAGGTGTGTTCTGTTTAACAGCACTTCAAGCAAACTATTATCATTACTCCTTGTTTTGCATCTAAAAAAACCTGGAGGATTTTGGCAATGCCGTTAATTGTTGGCAACAGAATTCAGTCAATATTGAGACAGCTTTTTATTTGCCTGAAGATCTTGCAATGCGTTACCTCTGTTCAAAAATTGAGTGCTCCAAACTACTATGTTGAGGAAATCTAGGAAAAAACCCAAAAAAGATATACTCTATTCATAAAAATAATGTATGGGTCTATCAAGTGAAATGTGGAATTTAGGAAAACATAAATAAGAAGTCTTGTCACTCCCTTCCCCCCTGCTGTATATGTTCTTGGTAACCTACTTTAATTCCATGTTTTTACGGTATATGTTTAGTCCATTTTCATGACAGCACAGAAACCAGAGCAACAGGCATCACAATGTAATAATTTTAATGATTTTCTTTAAAGCAGGAACAGTTGAATTTATACTTTATTGTGTTCACTAAGGGGCAGATTTACTAAATTCACATACTGAAAATTCACATGAGGGATTCGAATATTTGATCGAATTTTCAAAAAGATTTGAATTTTGAATATGCAAATTAGGCAAATTCGACCAAATTCGACCATCGAATATTCAAATTTGAATGATTCGAATATTCAAATTTAATTTTATTCGAATATTCAAAAATTCGATGGTCGAATACTTCCCCTTCAAATTTAAATTCCATCACCTACTTCGCCAGATTAAACCTACCGAAATGGGGATCATTCCCTAAGAATTTGAAAAATTCGATCGCTAAAAATCATTCAAATATTCGATTCAAATATTCGATTGATTGAATTGCGCTAAAAAAATTCTAATTCTAATTTTTTTAATTCCCCACTATTCCCCCACTCTTCGAAAAAAAATTTGAAATTCGACCCTTAGTAAATTTTTATATTTGGCCATGTATCAGCAAAGAGAGCTTATGGCAAATGTTACATATGGAAATTGCTTACTCCCTTCCAAGTGTTGTTAAACATTGGCTTAATATTCTAACAACAAACATTCTTACCAGATGCCGCAATCTGATCTGGTAGATGAGGTGCAGCAAAAAGTTATAATAATGGCAATTGCCAAACTCTACAGAGCTACAGTGAGTAATAGACAAGACATACTGTAGAAATCCAGAAAGTGAGTTTAAGGGGTATGTTTAGCAAAGGTTGAGTTATAGTTTTTTTTAACTCTAATGAACTCAAATGACCTCGAAACTCTAATGGTATCTTGTTTAAAGTGGACCTGTCACCCAGACACAAAAATCTGTATAATAAAAGTCCTTTTAAAATTAAACATGAAATCCAATTTAAAATTTTTATTAAAGCATTCATAGCTGTTTTAAGCTCATTTAAAAATCTGAGCTGTCAATCAAATATTGTCTGCCACTCCTCTATGCCTTAGGCATAGAGGCGGGGCAGATAATTACTTTCACTTTCCATTCAGCACTTCCTAGTTGTCACTGCTCCCCACACATTCCCCCAGTTCTCTTAACCATTTAATTGTGTAGCCAGGACATGGGGATAGACATCGGGTCCCCCATTCTGGTGCATAAACAAGATTCTGAGATGATGCAAGACTTGCCTTAATAACAGTGTCCACAAAATGGCTCCTGCCTGCTTGCTAGAATTATGAATTCCCAGACTGAAGGAAACAAGATTAAAATAATTTATATAATGTAATTAATGTTAATTTTGTTTGACTAATGTGATAAAATATGATTTTTTTATATTTTTTTGAGGTGACGGGTCCACTTTAAGAAAAATTATCGACCTGAAAACTCGAATCGAATTCGAAGTTTAATTGATTTCTCCGAAAAAAACTTGAATGCCAGGAAGGCTATTAACTTCTTCAAACTGGCCACTGGACCCCTGCCATTGACTTCTGCAGAGGAGTACTATTGAACATGAGTAGTTCCTAGGGTCAAAGTATGATAAATTGCAAATTCAAAATTCACGTTTGGATTTTTCCCAACTCCCAACTCAAAAAATTCAAATTGGAATTTACAATTCGAACCTTCATAAATCTGCCCCTTAAATGAACAAATGATAAGTCAAGTGTTGTGTTAAAGGAAAACTATATCCCCCGAACAATGTTGGTCTCTATAAAAAGATATTGAAAAAAAAAACCTCAGATGTAAACCCCTGCTTCATATAAATAAACCATTTTCATAATAATATACTTTTTTGTAGCATGTGTCATTGGGTAATCATAAATAGAAAATTACCATTTTAAAAAATAACGATCCAGGGATCGTATGTGGTGCACACAAACATACCAAACAAACTATAAAGTTGGGTCACATGAGCCAATTAACAGACAGAGTCAGTCAGGTGATCTCTGAGGCAGCACACAGACCATCACGAAATGGTGGTTCAAGGCAAGAGATGTAAAAGGGAAAGATTTACTTAAATATAAGATTCTTTAATATGCCACTTAATTTGATATAAATTGTCTGTTGCTCAAGCATTCATTTTGGGGCTATAGTTTTTCTTTAAATTACACTAATGAGTTAGTATATATATTCTATAAACTCCATCTTTACATAACACTCAACAGTTAAACTTAGTTAGTGAAAGGTTCTATATAATACAGATTGGTGCCTAAACACACTACAGTATCATTCTTAACTTGTAAAATGACTGCCTAGTTTCTAGGGTGGCTTGTACATATATTTTATTCAGTGGATTAAAGGTAACTTTAGCAAGACAAAGGTATGGAAATGCAAGAAATTGTTGATAAAATGCATTTAGCTTGTATGTTAAGAAAGTAAAGCTAAATATGTGTTTATGAGCCTGACTATTATACTAAAGATTTAAATGTATGTCTGTTTTTTTTGGCAGTGACTGCTTTTACACGTGGATGGATTGAAACAGCTGTTCCACACGCTGGTATGTTACTACATATGCATGTTTTAATATAGTAAAATAAATGTACAGTAGTGCATTGATCACATATAGCCTATTTGCACACATGCATATGAATGAAAGAGGGCATCTTCAATGGTGAATAAGGACAGCAGCTGTCTTAATATATCTTGTTAGGTGCATAGTTATGCACTATTCAGTATTTGGGTTTGTACATAAATCCTGGTTATTGAGTTCAGCAATGCTTATTTATAAGCATTAAATTACAGCAATCAATATGGGGTTAATGTCTAGGACTAGCAATAAATAATCGTGGGAGCACTTACCAGTCAAAGTTCAGCTACAACCTTCTACACAAACACTGCAATCCCACACAACCAAGTTCCATATAGAGCACACAAAAAAATGGAGCACCAAAGGAGCTGATTATTAGTCTGTTAGAAAATAGAAATTTATTGAAGAATCGTTAAAAATGGTAAAGGCATGCCCAGAACATATTGTAGGCTGCCTGCTTAAGAACAATATGTTCTGGGTATACCATTTTTAATGATTCTTCAATAAATTACTATTTTTTAACGGACGAATAATCTGCTCCTTTGGTTCTCCATTTTTTTTCGCGCTCTATAGTGTCTATGACTAACTGTAGATGGACTGTATAAAATAGATGTAGATTTAGGGGGTTATACATCAAGCTCTTAATTTATTTCTAAGATATAACTCTGAGAAACTCCAAATGGACCTTATTTATCATCTAAGGTTTGGGAAAAAATCAGAAAACTTCGGACCTTTGCCCGAAAAGTCTGAATTTTTCAGACTTTTCTGCAAAAACACATCTTTTAGCATTTTCTGACTTTTTAGACCAAAATCACGAAATCATCAGATATCCGTAGGACAGCAGCGCAGACACTGGGACCTTCCCCAATGACTTATACAGGACCCCAAGAGTTCTTTTTTTGCCCAGAAACTACAAATTATTAACATTTTGGATATTCAAAGATTGATAAATAACAGAGACGTGTCAACTTTATTATAATATTATGCTTCTAGCAGGCTGTGTATTGATTCCTGCTCATGAGGCCCTTGTTTCAAAAGCTCCATAATATCTTATGTAATAACTATTGGGCAGATTTACTAATGGTCGAATTTCGAATTAAAAAAAAAATTTGAAATTTGACCATGGGAATAGTGGGTAAGTAAAAGGATTTTACAGCAATTTGATCGATCGATCATAACATTTTTTTATCAATTGGATATTCTAATAGAATATTCGAACGAGATTAATCGATCGACCGAATTTTTTTAATTTGATCTCAGCGAAGGATTCCTAATTCGGTAGCTTGATCATGGCGAAGTAGTCGAATAAAAATTTAAAGGCGAAGTATTCGACCATCTAATATTCAAATAAAATTTTATTAGAATATTCAAATCATTCGAATTCGAATATTCGATGCACAAATTTGCCTAATTTGCATATTCGAAGATTCAAATTAGAATTTATATTAAATTCGATCAAGTTTCGAATCATTCACGTGAATTTTGTAAATCTGCCCCTATGCGTTCAGTCACCATATTTAATTGCCAGTGGCTTTCAATTCGAGATAAGGTATTTGTTTGATGATTATGACCAACTGATTATTAAAGGGTGGACTGTCACAATAATTTCAATTTTATCTGAGCTTCAGCTTATGGAAATAAACTTTTTCAGTATAAAATCTATTTCAAGTTCTGTACTGTTTCTGAAAACATAAAGTTACTCCCTTTGCCTAAACAATGTATTAGAACTAGCTGTCTTTGAAAATAACCAGTTCTGACACAAAACCACCAAGAAGAGAGACAGATTGCGGAGAGGGGAACACTAAAGAGTTACTTAATTGTTTCAGAAATGGTACACACTTTTTAACAGATTATTTTCCAAAGTTTATTATTTCCACAAGATGAAGCATATTTTCATTTTTGTGATAATTCCCCTTTAAAAGGAAATTGTTAATATTTCTGTTTCGTAAGCTGGCCTCCCCCAATTTAATAGTTACATATGGGTTGAAAAAAGACAAAGTCCATCAAGTTCAACCCCTCCAAATTAAAACCCAGCATCCACACACACCCTTCCACTCTTTCATAGAAATCATATATGCCCATAGCTATACTAACTGTAGAGTGATATTATGTCTGTCCAAAAAAATCATCCAAGTCCCATTTGAAAGCATCAACAGAATCAACCCTCACAACATCACCCGGCAGTGCATTCCACAACCTCACTGTCCTGACTGTGAAGAACCACCTACGCTGCTTCAAATGAAAGTCCTTTTCTTCTAGTCTGAAGGGGTGGCCTCTGGGTAAAAAGGTCAGCTGATATTTGTCTATAATGTCCTCTAATGTATTTGTAAAGTGTAATCATGTCCCCTTGCAAGAGCCTTTTTTCCAGAGAAAACAACCCCAACCTCGCCAGTCTACCCTCATAATTTAAGTCTTCCATTCCTCTAACCAGTTTAGTTTCACGTCTCTGCAATCTCTAAAGCTCATTTATATCCATCCTAAGGACAGGAGTCCAAAACTGCACTGCATACTCCAGATGAGGCCTTACTAGGGATCTATAAAGAGGTATAATTATGTTTTCATCCCTTGCGTTTATGCCCTTTTTTTATTCAGGACAGAACCCTATTTGCTTCAGTAGCTACAGAATGACACTGCCCAGAATTAGACAACTTGTTATCTATAAAAACCCCAAGATCCTTCTCACGTAAGGAAACTCCCAACACACTGCCATTTAGTGTATAACTTGCATTTATATTATTTTTGTTAAAGTGGATAACCTTGCATTTATCAACATTGAACCTCATTTTCCAGATTGCTGCCCAGTTTCCCAACTTAGACAAACCACTGCAAAGTGGGCCAGGATCCGCACCCCCCTCAGGGCCCCCCGGCAGCTCATCCGCCACTGATTCCCAGCAGGAAATTGCATACGGTAGGGGGCAGGGGGCCCGGCTGCGCGTCCCACACCAGGGCCCACCCCCCTCTAGTTTCATTACTGGATCAATCTCCAAATACATGTATTCTGACTTCTTACAAACCTCCATAATTGATGTAGTTAAATCAAATAATTGATTTTGATTCATTTTGTTAGATCTAGAAGAAACACTAATGGCTTTCTAGAGGTCTGTAACCAGAGAGAAGTTCTTAATTCAAGTGTTTCTACTTCCCAGCACTGATAATAGTTAGTCCCTTTATGCATCCTTCATTATGTCTGTGGGAGACCCATGTTGCACTTGGATTTCAGTAGGCCAGGGTTTATAGTGAAGGTATGTTAAAGGTGATGGTAGACAAGGAGGTGAGTGTCACCCACAGTAAATCTGCTCTACTGCTGGCATCAAATCTCAGAAAAATGTCATCCTCTACTCTAAAATTTGGATCACTACAACTAAATCACATTACTTAGTGATTTTGCTTTATCACAGGAAAATTCGACCACTGAGCTGAATCTCCACAATTAATGTAATTTACTTGTGGCAATTCAAATGTTAGAGAATAATATTTTCAGAAGATGTGTTGCCCTTGGAAGAGCAGATGGTTTTTTCATTCATGTTGTCACCTTTATACAGATGTATTTTGGTGTCCTTGTAAGCTTGCCTCAGCTTTTATATACTCAATCTGTCTGTCCTATCTATGTTGGTGCTATATAAATAAATGTTAATAATACATAATAATAATAATGTATGATGGGAAGCTGGTACTCCCTCAGCATGCATTTTTCCAGATCACAATTATCTATGGCCCTTTTAGGTTCTCATGCGTGTTCTCATAGACCTTTTTGTTTTCCCTACATAAACTGGTTTTTATGCAACTAAAACTTTTCTTCAAGCCTGGGATTAAAATATAAGAACCTGATTTGAGGCCCCTGGAAACATCAACATGTTGCTCACCAGCCACTGGTTGGGGAAATTATATATACCCTTTCAAATGGATACTGTTTTGTTTTTGCAGAATAAAAAAAACATTCTACCATTTTAAATTTGATTTTCAAACTAATTTTAAGATTTACTATTGGAGTGTATTCAGCCATATCAGTTCATTCTCTGATGACCGTATGCCTTTAACTTGAACTCAACATCCTGCTGTGTGCTAGGGCTTGTAGCTCACAATAGTTCAATGTTTGGGAATTTGAAATTTCTTGCAATGAACTGAAAGGGCAGATTCACTGAAAGTGAAAAACTTTAAATGTATAAAATGTATATTCTCTTCTACGTTTTGAACCATGCTTTGCTAACTATAAATTGTTCCGTTAATGCATGTCAGTGAATAATTAATTAACCTTAACATTACAGCAGCATGCAGTGGCAAACTGGAGCAGCATACAGAAAGAAGAGGGGTCATTTACAGTCCCGCTTGGCCTATGAACTACCCCCCAACTATGAATTGCAGTTGGTACATCCAAGGAGATCATGGTGATGTAGTCACAATTAGGTAAAATCATAAAATTTTTTCATGGATTTCCAGTCAAATATATATATTATGTGTTAATCTAATTTCTGTAATCTTGATGGAGATAAAATATAGAATATAGAGCTGACATATTCTGTGCATGTGTACACTGGATTTGTCACCGATTGCCAGAAATTGGGGGAATGCATCAGAGTGATGGGAGACAGAGTGAACAATCTGGTAACTACCAATAAAATCAGGTTGACAGCTCTGAGCATATTAGAATAAGTAGAGACCATTGATTTTACAATACATAGGTCCTGTCCTAAGGGTGCAGTATGTGTGCATAGACTGAACCATGGACTTTTGCAATTTTAGTTTTTTTACTGGTGTCATTACAATTGGGTGCACCAGAATTGGGGCAGTTGTGGTGTCTTAAGAACATGAAAACATTTAAAATAAAGCAAAGATGGCTTACCATAGGCCCTCAAGACCACAGCACATTAGATGTTGCCTCAAATGCTTCTACAAAGTAGATAGTATTGCTATTGTATTAATAATACTATATGCACGTGGTAAACACATACTTAAATGAGCAATTTTATTACTTGTATATATAGAGAGAGCTGCTAACTAAAGGTTGATCATGTAAATTGCATACAGTATTTAATTTGGCAGAATATTTAGCGTATTGTTGAAAAAATTAAGTATATTGGGTTATGTTTAGTATGCAATATGTCGCATGCAATCATACAAAATTCTAGGCAATGTTAAATAAAAGATTACAATGTCAACGGAGCGTAAAAGTAGTGTGCTATATTCACTCAACAGCACAATATCTAAGAAATCATTGCTCAATGACTTTCAAATCAAATTAAATCAGCCATAGCATTTCAAGCTGAATGCACATGCAATTTATCTGCATGCTGATAAGCCCTTGAGTGAATCGGGCAGGGTTTCTATGTTTCCAGCACTGCATATGCTTCTAATGGATCTATGCTTAGCCAATAGCATGGCAGGGGTATGTAATAGACCACTATCAAAACACACCCTTCATTTTGGAGCACAGCAAATTGATTTTTTTCAGGCTTGTTATCAAATAATGGATTTCTTCAGGTCTAAAGTAAAGACTTCTTCACAGACAGACATCTAATTATAAAGTCCAGCTGAGCCCAGAAGACTTACTTGCTAAGGGCACTTACACACGGGCGTTTGTACCTGCGCTCCCCTGCGGCTGAACACAGCAAAACGGAGCGCAGTAAAAACGCCTGTGTGTAAGGGCCCTAAATGTAGTAAAGCAAATACAAAGAAGAGGAGACTCTAGCATGATATAGGTATGGGATCCAGAAAGCTCAGAAATATGGGAAAATATGGACTCCATTTTATACAAATAATACAAATTTGTAAATTTTCTGCAATAATAAAGCAGTACCTTGTATCTGAGAGACTACTAAGATATAATTAATCCTTATTGCAACCAAAACCAGCCTATTGGGTTTATTTAATGTAAGGACAGTACTGTAATTCTGTCATATGATTTCTGTCATATGAAAAAGCAAAATATGTTTTGCAAAGAAAAGATCTGTCGCATAATCGCAATATTACCAGATAAACAGAGTATTATTTTTAGGTGCATTTAGGGCATTGAAACACAGAAGAAAATGCATGTTCTAAAGGAATCATAAATCCCTAAGGCTAATACCAGACTTGGAGCTTATTGAATTGTGGATAAATTTCACTCCTATGCATAACCCAAAAAATCAGTCATTCTTTGCCTGCACCTGAAACAATTTTGTGGCACAGGCAGTCACACACGTTGAATTTAGGTGGCGAAATGTCAGGAGGAAAAAGTACATGTCTGGGACAGCTGGTACCTGGGATGCATGCAGAGTGGAAGTACAGAGACCATCAAGTATTGTTAACTATGAATAACATCAAACTAAAAAAAAGAACATTTTTAATAAGATGTACAGTATATTGTAAAATAAGTACAAATGCCATACGGAATATAAATTCAAATAGTTTGCCAGTAGAACTCCTTTAAACCAAGAGCAGCCTTTTGCATAAACCCAACATAATCAACTCATGTCTTCACCTGGAGTAATACTTCTCATAATGACTGGCTTTCACAAATAGCTTGGGAACAGTGCTAATTAAAAATCTGCAGCTCAATTCTAATGAAACTCACAAAACACAAACAAATAGAAACTATATTGTCGGTTCACTAATGGGAAATGTGTTGATTAACTACACATAGTTCTGTTATTTAAAGGAGTAAGGAATTATGTAATCATGTATTTCTTTTAGTTGCTTTTGTGGTACACGGCCATTGCTTATTCATTTATTTCATTTTTCATGTATATCCTTTCTCGTATGCAACAGTTTTAAGAATTTTGATGTCGAAGATTCTCACAAGTGCACTGTTGACTGGCTGCTGATCGGGCCTTCTTCACGAAGGGAGGAGTACAAAGTATGTGGCTCTTCTATCCCTCCTGCCTTCACCTCTTCACGTGATCATGTCTGGATATTCTTCCACTCCGATGCATCAAGCTCAGGACAGTCTCAGGGATTTCGTCTTTCATATATTAAAGGCACGTCAAATATTTTTTACAGTTTTAGTATTATTATATTAAAGGGGTTGGAAGGGATGAGGAGCAGCAGAATCAAAGATATAGTAAGCGGGAGAGGACAGGCACATTTTTGGGAGTCGCTTTGCTGGATAAATTGCACTGGATGACTTCCTAACACCACTGGTACAGGCACTAGCATCATGGTGTGCTCAGTATATGAATTCCCTATTCTAATACTATCGGGCAGTTTTCTTTGAAGTCATGGGAGGCAGCAGGCACAGTTTTAACTGGCAGTGATGCCCAATGATGATTCCAACTGTTTTTGTCAGATAGGAGAATAGTACCTGAAACCTTCTGTGCAATCTCAAAAGCACCTGTCCCAGTATATTCAGAATGCTATGAACGCAGCCGGGGGACATTTGTGCTGCATTTTAGCCAGCTGAATTGTGTTAGATGTCACATATGGCTGGTATTTAGTTTTAACTTACATTTTGGTACTTTAAAAACTTTTTTTTATATAAATGTAGACCTGAATTCAATGCATCATCCTTAGCTGGCACTGAGAGTTAAAGTACAAGAGCTGAGGTGGAACGCAATTAAATTATTTTCCTGTAATTACATTTTTATGCCACACTTTTGCAGCTGAGATAATGTATTTATTTTCAAAGTGGTTCATGCTGGCCTTGAAGAAGAATGCGCATATAAAAAATAAATAAATCTCTTAATCAAATTGCTTCAGACTAAAAGCTACAGCAAATGATAGCTCCAACTTCCACGCACTTACTACTTAATGTAAAGCATATTTGGAAACCAGCTGGTTCTCTGGTGTATACCCAGAGTGCTTTACATCACTTTAATGCATTTTCCATTACTATCTGCATCTGAATTCAGCTCCATGGATAAGATGAATCTACATTTAAAAAGCATCAGATTTATGTATACAGAACACAGTCTCAATATTTCCCCCAACTGCCAAAACGTAGGAGAGGGCTGTCAAACTAGAATTTGAGGGCCAGATTTGCCACCCCAATATACTTCTTGAGGGACCTCAACATTTTAGTATATCCTGCTCTACACTCATTCTCTATTGTGTACTGCTTTATGGTATGTTATTTTTTAGAGTCAGTCCTTGCACTATATCAAGTATCTGGAAAACTTCCATTGCAAATTGGCACACACTACATTCAGGTTTAGTTATTATACCATTGATTATATTTTTATTGTGTTTTTTTTCCAATAGGAAAAATGGGTCTGACCTCTTGCCCTGCTGAAGAGTTCTTATGCGGGAATGGCAAGTGTATTCCAAACAGCTGGAAGTGTAACTCCCTAGATGAATGTGGGGATAACACTGATGAGAGAAACTGTACATTCCCTTCTGCAGAAACACATACCAGCCTATGTCCAATTGGCACTTTCCCATGCAGCGCTGCTCACTCTATGCAGTGCTTGCCTAATGAACTGCGATGCAATACTGTAAAAGACTGCAGCAATGGTTCAGATGAAGAAAATTGCCCAGATCTGAAGTGTGGTGGAAAACTTGGCAATTTTTACGGTTCGTTTGCCTCTCCCGATTTCTTTCGTGCTGATCACAGCCGAACAGATCTGCAGTGCACATGGTATGTGGATACTCAAGATAATCGACATGTTATTCTGCAAATAAGCTTGCAGCTGGGCTACAATGACTATGTGCGAGTGTATGATGGTATTGGTGAGAGAAGCGAAAGACTCTTGCATACTCTTTCCTATCACAACAATAAACACACTGTGCTTTCTGAATCTCCAAATGGGCAGCTCACTTTATTATACCATGCACGATCAAAAAGTATGGGCCATGGTTTTAATGCAACTTATCAGGTCAAAGGTTACTGCCTTCCTTGGGAGCATCCTTGTGGCAGTGATGAGGTGTGTTTCTCTGACAGCCAACGTTGTGATGGTTGGTGGCATTGCCCTAATGGCAAAGATGAAGAGAACTGCCCTGCCTGTCAAATGAATGAGTACCCTTGTGAAGGAGGCAGCGGCCTCTGCTATTCTTTCCTTGATCGATGCAACAATCAGAAGAACTGTCCTGATGGCTCTGATGAGAAGAACTGCTTCACTTGTCAACCTGGCAATTTTCACTGTGGGACTAACCTGTGTATCTTTGAGACTTGGCGCTGTGATGGCCAAGAAGATTGCCAGGATGGAAGTGATGAACACAATTGCCTGGTGATTGTACCCAGGAAGGTCATTACAGCAGCACTTATTGGCAGCCTTGTGTGTGGATTACTTCTAGTTATAGCTCTGGGCTGTGCTTTCAAACTTTATTCACTACGGAGCAGAGAGTACAGGTGAGCATTTTATGGCCGCAGGGATGGCAATAAGACACACCTAATCAAGTTTTATTCTGGGCAGGTGGATGCGCTTTAGAGTAATTAATTTTAAGCAAAGATGTGTACAGGAGTCTATACACATTACAAATGCAAAATATGGAATAGATACCATGACTGATTGCCATTTTACATACGTTTGCAAGTTTTATTCCTATAGCTTTTATATGCAGTGCAATTTAGTCTACTGTATCTTTAGCTGCCATATACAGCCTTTTTCTTGGTTTTGTGATACAGTAACAAATATATCATTTTACAATCTGATGTTTTTTTGAACTGATCATGAGTTGCTGCTGTCTGTGGATAAAATACAAATGTAACCATTAATGTCACCAGTGGAAGTTTACACACCGCTCTTACCTTAAAGGAATGGTAACGCCAAATGTGAAAGTGTTTTAAAGGAATGACAATATAATGTACTGTTGACCTACACTGGTAAAACTGGTGTGTTTGCTTCAGAAACACTACTATAGTTCATATAAACAAGCTGCTGTGTAGCCATGGGGGCAGTTATTCCAGCACACGATACACAGTAGATCCCATTGTATACCATAGAGCTAATTTGTAATATGCTTTGCACCCTTTGCCTTTTCTCCTTTTTCATCTTTGAAAGGCTGCCCCCATGGCTACACAGCAGCTTATTTATGTAAACCATAACCAGTTTTACCTGCACAGGGCAACACTACATTATATTTTCAATACTTAAAGTCACTTTAATTTTTCTGAGCTACTTTTCCTTTAAACTCAGCTCTCAGCTTTTGTTATTGTCCAGGAAGTACCTGTTTTTATTTTCCCCTGGTTAAAAAAGGAAATGTTCGTTCCATTAGCTTTCTTTGTTTGTAGAACCTTGTAGATGTAGTGACCACCCAGCCTTTGCCTGCAACATTATAAAACAATTCTGGTAATATATTTCTGGTATTCATTGATTAGCTCCTTGTGACCTTTTAAGCTGAATATGTCGAAGCTTTCCAAGTAAGTCAATGTTTGCTGTAGTTCAACATATTGCTGGAAGCTGCAGCTAAATTGTGCCAGTGCTTAAAAATTGACTGCACTATTTTGGTTGCGTTGACAGTTATGTGAATAAAGTAACACTGTGCTTTGCACCCTTTGTGCCTGTTTTTTTTTTTTTACTTTCTTGCAGGGCTTTTGAAACTCAGATGACACGTCTCGAGGCAGAGTTTGTGAGGCGCGAGGCCCCCCCTTCATATGGGCAGCTCATTGCACAAGGTCTTATTCCTCCTGTTGAAGATTTTCCAGTATTCAATGACTCTCAAGTAAACAAACATCTCTTCACTTGTTGTGCATGTGATCATTTGTTAATAAGTAGCTTCAAAGTGCCTTTCTATGCAGTTATATTAATATTTTGTTTTTTCCTTTTATCTTCACAAAGAGGTTTTTTATTTTTGCATATTTTTTGCAAAGGTTATAGTAGGCTGGCAATCTCTGCCGCAGAAACACTGCAATAAAATATAGACACTATTTAGAAGTGTTGAATAGCACTGTTGATGGTTGGCTCACTCACAATATTACGATTGTTGTTTGCCTTTACTTCCGTAGGTTTCCATGCTACAGAACATCCGAACAGCTATGAGGCGGCAAATGAGACGTCATTCTTCCAGAAGGGTTTCTTCTAGAAGGCGTTTGGGAAGACTTTGGAACAGACTGCTTCACCGCCCCCGCCCACGGGGACAGATTCCCCTTCTGACATCCATCCTGTCACAAACACGATATAGCGAAACAGAAAACAGCATAAATGAAGACAACTGGCAAAGTCCATCAACTCCCCCTGAAAGATTTTACACATTTGCCAACAATCAAGAATCGAGTCCTGATATTTCTTCGAATGATTTACATTTTGAACTGGAAGCCATAGAACAGCTTCCATTAAATGATTTACAGAACACTTGCAGAGACTTGCACATGCAGTTTCAGGCAGAACAGTTGGCTCCAAGTTCAGACTCAAGGGGAGCTTGTAATTCAGCCATAACTGAAAGTATAGACGTTACATTGGAAGACTATTTGTCATTTCCTTTCCAAGATGAACTGGTTCCCCTTCCACAAAGGACTTCAACAGAGGGTGCTAATCTAAGCCATCAACAGGGAAAAAATCCCAGTAACTTGCCTTTAAAAGGAATAAACTTGGATCAAGTAGACAGCAAAATGAATGTCCAGATTCAGGTTAACAAGGAGCCATGTTCCTGTGCAATGTCTTGTCAGGACGAGCCTTTAGGTGTACATAGTAGCCTTTATCATTCGGTGGAAAATGGGACAGAGGAGGTGCCTCACCCGCTCTCAGAAAGTTACGCTAGTGACGATGAGTCACTACTTGTTTGCTGATAAACATTCTTCTATCTTATTAATGGGCTAGATTTTGTACTTTTTTGAAACAAACTCATGAATCGGTGAGAAGGCTATATTTTTTATAATATATTACCAATATCAATATCTGCAAACCTGAGCTTGACTGGCAGAATACTCTTTTATATTGGGTTTAATTTAAAAGTATGTAAGGCCATAGAAACTTTTCAGAAATTATACTTACCTCATAGTTTAAAGGTAAATTACTTTTATTAAAGGGGAACTCCACAAAAACATAACTTAAGCTTTTAGAAAAGTAAACATAATTTCAAGCAACTTTGCAAAAAAAAAAATATGAAGACGTTTCATGGTTTTTTATGGTTTCTGACATTTCCCTAAGCCTAGCCCCCTGCTCTCCTGCTGATCTTTCAGACTACTTTACTGAACTGGCTGACTACTGTTACTTTGTATCAGCAGCCATCTGTCCTTAGCCTGCATCCTCCAAACCCAACAATTCATTGCACATTTGATTTCAATAAGGAATGGAACATCACAGTGCAATGCATTATGGGTTATGTAGTTCCTGCATGCTGTCTGTAAGCTGTGCAGAAGTTGTTACAATTTGCAACATCAGTGTTTAGTTCAGGGGTCAGGAACCTTTTTGGCTGAGAGAGCCATAAACGCCACATATTTTAATTTGTAATTCCGTGAGAGCCATACAATATGTTTAAAACTAAATACAAGTAAATGTGTGCATTTTATGTAAGACTAACACTTTTAAAGTACAATAAGTCTTTGAATTCTTTCTAATAATTTTGTTATGCTGTTGCTAACCAGTGATGAATACTACTTCTTACCATTAAAGTGGACCCGTCACCACAAAAAAATATTCAAAATCCTATTTTATCACATTAGTTAAGCAAAATCAACATTAATTACAATATATAAATTATTTTAATCTTGCTTTCTTCAGTCTGGGAATTCATAACTATAACAAGCAGGCAGGAGCCATTTTGTGGACACTGTTATTAAGACAAGCCTTACATCATCTCAAAATCTTGTTTGTGCACCAGAATGGGGGACCCAATGTCAATATTTGACTGACAGCTGAGATTTTTAAATGAGCTTAAAACAGCTATGAATGCTTTGATAAAAAATTGAAATCGGATTTCATGTTTAATTTGAAAAGGACTTTTATTATACAGATTTTTGTGTCTGGGTGACAGTTCCTTTTTAATGCGACTTCTGGTGCTGCATGGTTTTGCTGATGGCTTTGTAGTCTGGTTGATACATGGTGAGGTTAAGTTTCATGCAGGCGTTGAGAATTCCATCCAGTAATCGTGATCGTAGGTTGGTCTTAATGTGCTTTAGATGTGAGATGTGGGTCAGACTCACACAAGACAATATGTGTTTCTAACAGACCACAGCAATGTTGCTGGTGATACAAGGGGAGTTTTAAGCTAACGTTGCAGTCTGTGGTTTATGTGAAGTAAAGTTTCCTGCACCCATGGATAATGGGATAATCATGCATTGGACAATATCTATACATGTACTCCTCCAATCCAGTCACAAAATGCCACTTTTGTTGCTCAATCCACTTACTCACAAGACATAATGCAGAAGCCCAATGTACAGTCTCATGGTAGCATGTTGGGGAAATCTGTCAAATGCCAGAAAAGAAGACATGAAAAAAAAATGATGAAGAACAGTCATATTTCAAATGAGTTATTTTTCAAATGATTTGCAGGTGGTTGCAATTGTTCTGGTATTTTTTATTGTGAAGGACAACCAAAAATTCAGTTGCAAATGTTCCAATATCACCATTTCACTGTATTTCTCCTCATCAGATTAATTATGACATATATGACACCTGCAAATCATTTTTGAAATATCACTCATTTGAAATATCACTGTTCTTCATAATATTTTTCGTCTTCTTTTCTGGCATTTGTCAGATTTACCCAACATGCTACTTCTACCAACTGTACATTTGTAAATTGTCCAATGCTGATTATCCCATTTTATCCATGGGTGCAGGGAACCCACAAACAGGACTCACCCAGCAGAGCAGGGGCAGCGGAAGCAGGATGCAAAGCAGTGCGTCACACTGACGGGAGCTAGGCCGAAGCAAAGCCGGATGCGGATGTGATGCGAGGAGGGCGTGGCCTGAGCTTAGAACATGTCTTCTATCCGCAGAGCGCAGGTCACGCCACCCATTATTTTTTATTAAAGATTTGGCAGTGAGCCAGATGTAGATATCAAAAGAGCAACATCTGGCTCTAGAGCCATAGGTTCCCTACCCCTGGTTTAGTTGCTTCATCCCTGCCAGGATTTCAAATGATGCAGAAAGAGAAGAACTGTTAAACAGCTGGATTTCATCATAGAAAATTGCATTTATTCATACTTTTTGAAGAAACAGGTAACTGTGATTGGTATATATGGGGGTTCTGTGTTATGTGGGCCTCTTTATCAAATTTTGGAAGCCGGAGTTCCCCTTTAAAGTTTCACTTGGAGCAGTAGCACCTAGGGGGCTTAGATCCCTGAAATTATGTTCAGATTTGTTCCACTCCATTGTGTCATTTCCCTTACACAATGATGAATATAATCAGTTGTGCCTAGGGTTGCCACCTTTTCTTTAAAAAATTACCGGCCTTCCTATATATTTAGCTTGTTTTCCTATTGATAACATTGAGATCAACAATCAAAAAAAACAGGCCAGGTGGCAACCCTAGTTGTGCCCAAAATAGTAATATCCTATTTTTTTGCTACAGGCGGACACGCATTTCAGATTAGAGATAAATAGCAAAATACTTTGTACAAAATTTGTAAAACATTACTGAATAAGAGACGAGAAACAAAATATATATATATAAAAAAAAAACGGAAATAGGAGAAGTGCCATTTCTCAGCTAAGGGATTAGTTTTTCTCATTCCTCCTTTCCTAAACATGAGGTTTCCTCTTTTAGCCTAACTAGGAAGCCATGATTATGAGTGACAATGTACCCTCAAAGCTTGATGCAAAATAAATATGAAATGTTTATGTTCTTCCAGAATCAGGAAACAAATATATATCTGTAAATGCCATAAAATGATCTTTGATAAAAGATATGTATTATATTTTTTCATGTCTTTAAATTTCCATTTTGTTTTTTTGTTAAACGTTACCTCAGATGACTTTGAAGCTTGGGTCCTGTAATGAAAGCTTGGGTCCATCAATGAAACCATATCATTAACGCTAAATGACACATTCAATCTTCTATTCACTCTTGAAACCAAATGCAAATCAATATATTTATATTAAGTGATGTAGGATCAACGTTAAGCTGATTAAAGAGCAATGGTTGGATGTTCCTTCAAGAATAAAGGGCGCATCATATATGAAAACAAACAATACTGCTTCACTTGCGTACAAGGCACTTTATAAAGGGTACTTTTCCTGGGATTCAGACGTCTGCCATAAAGCAGATGATTCCTCATCCTTTGATAAGCCTTTATTGTCTAGTTATCTTGTTTCTCAGTGACTTTGCTAGACGTTGTTTGTAGACCTCATTCTGTCCCAGTCAGCAGGATGTTCCGTTGATTTCTAAGAACTGCTTTTGACACTATACTATTGAGATATTGTGGATTCATATTGATTTTTGTATACATTCTTGACAAATATTGACTTGCTGTGATACCAAATAATGTGCTGATCTTTATTTTAAAAGACAGAGGGAAAAAAATAAATATTCCCTTTACAGGGACTGATCTGAAGGATCACCTTTACTGTATGTCTTCAGATAAGAATTCATTATTCTATTCTGCCAAGGGGCAAAATGGTCAGAAAATATTCCATATGTTTGCAAGAAATGCTTCTCAATGATATTAGCTATATACTGTACATCCTGCTGACTTAATATTTATTCCATCAATCAGATTTTGACTACTAATTTGGTTCAGTAAAGCACATCTGTTTATATGTGTCTCTTTTTATTGACTGTTTGGTGTTACCCTGATGTTTCTGTTGACTTGTAAATGATTTTGCAATAAAATACTGAAATATTGGTTTATTACACCTGTCAGCAAATTGTTGTGCACTTATGGGACCTGTTATCCAGAATGCCCAGGACCTGGGGTTTTCCCAATAAGGGGTCTTTCCATAATAAAAAAATATGTAAACATTAAATAAACCCTACGGGATTGTTTCACCTTCAATAAGGATTAATTATATCTTAGTTTGGATGAAGTACAATGCACTTTTATCATTACAGATAAAAAGGAAATAGTTTTTTTTTAAATTGTAATTATTTGATTAAAATTGAGGGTATGGGAAATGGACTTCACATAAGGTAGAGCTTTCTAAAGCTTCATAAGAAACTAATAAGGGGATCCACTATATAGACCACTATAAGAAATATATGTGGACAACAATCACAGGTGGACAGGGCAAAAGTTAGGTACTCCCCAGCAATTTTATTTACTTACCTGATTCCCCTGGGCTGGTGCTCCTATCAGCAGTAACTGCCCCAACCTGGGATATCAGCTTGGGGCAGTTTTCTGCTAGCAGGAGCATGGGGCCATGGTATCTGTTAAGTGATTTTGACTTCTCCTTTAACTCAATAAAGTTCTTTCTTGAATTATAGGGATGGAAACATTACAGTTCTGGTATGACCTCACAGCGCAGGGCAAAACTGGCAGTGGGAATTACGAACCACAGTTTGCTTATGGATTTCAATATTTACATACAGTATGTGTGTATGTATGTATATTTATTTGTGTGTATTTTTATCTTTGTGTAAGTTAAGGAAGCTGCAAAATCAGAAGTAGGGTCACCACCTTTTGGCCCAGTTGGGCAGGCTGTGATGCTGCTGGGGGTGGGGCTGTTATGTTGCAAGGGAGAGTCACAGTGGGGCTGTAACATGGTGATTGGCTGATTGCTGCATCAATCATAAGGAATCCTGCTGGGTTTTCCCTAATTTGGAAAACTGAGCAGTCAGTTTTGACCCAGGCAGCCCTTCAAACAACTGGGCTGGCAACCCTAGTCAGAAGAATATCTCAAAGTGGGGTTGAACAGTTGTCTTATTTTCAATCCAGAAGGAAAGTGTTAGTCCAGTTAGATTTAGGTGCAGAAAAACACATTTGCAATAAACAACTGCTGATTCCACACAAAGGTCCAGAATCGCTGCAACGTGTGCATCATTTGCAGGGGGAGATGCTTATTTGCTTCCATATTGGTGCTGTTGTGCAAATTGCTGGGGATAAAATTTAATAGGCACCTGCTAAACGTGTGCAGTTTTTATTTTTGACTGATTCTGGGGGGAAAAAAATCAGAAAACAATATATTGTGTACAGTTAATATCCCTCCTCTATGGCATTCTGAATGATGGACACAGCTCCTGTGGTGGAAACCTATACAGAAAATTTTAATTAATGAATGGGAATTCCTGAGCAAGTGCTAAAACACATTTATTATCTCTGTTATTGCTCTCCCAGTCTAATTCTCATCAAGCATGGTAAAAAGAAGACTGAGTATCTTTTCAGTATATTTTCATAATATGATATTAAGTTACCTTGACTCGTTGGATCATTTTTGGCTTCTTCAGATGTAGCATAAGTTATTATTTTGTACATATCAGCAACACACATGATAATTACAGTTGCTTTAAACTATAACATATAGAAGCACTAGAAAATGTTACTCCACTCCCATTGAAACCACCGTACAGAAATGTCATATTAACGGGAAAATGTTGATATAAGAGCTCATAAGTTGGAGTAATGAATTTAAAGGAGAACTAAACCTCTTGCTATTAACAATCGCCACCCCCTACACTACATAGTTCCCTTGTCTGCTTAACTCTCCTTGCAGTCAGTGCAGCAGAACTTAGGGGCACCATCTTCAGTCTTCTTCGGGAAGTGAGCACTGGATCGACGCATGTGCAGTTAGAGCAGTCTTCTGGTTTGCAACAACTGCGCATGCTCTGAAAGTGATGGAAATTGCCGAAGGGAAGGAAGGAAACCCAAAGAAGAATGAAGAGCTGGAAGATGGCACCCATGAGCTCCACTGCGTTGACTCTGCAAGGAGAGTTAAGTAAAGAATTAGGGGCAATTACAGGAGCTAACATCTAGGCTGGGGGAGAGCAGGGAGGGGGGCTATGTAGGGTACTGGTAATATGGGCAAAGTGTGTCCCAGTGACATTTATACCTAAAATATTAGTGGTTGAGATTCAGGTGCAAAATTCCTGATGATGGATTGGGCAGTCCATGTGTATCATGCAGAGGGATTTATGTGGGCTGTAAAAAAAGAAAAATCTGAGCCAGGCCAACCACTCCAACTATCACATCACTTTCATCACTCCCTGGGCAATCCTCCCCAGTAGTGATGGAGCTACTAGTGTGTTGGTGAAGCAGTCAGCTCCAGTGAATTTGTACTTCGGGCTGGAAAAAAGTGGTTGGGTCAATAGGTCCAGGTCAGATCACATTTAAAAAGTTCTATACAACCCTTGCTTTTTTTCCAGCAACTTTTTGCAATCTTTTTATTTAATGAATCCCTACTAGGTTTTCAGAAAATAATTTGTGATAAATTATCTCCAATGAATTTTCCAGCAGTGAATATATCCTACATCAGGACTTCCCATACTTTACTAATGTGAGGTCTACTTTTAGGGCCCTTACACACGGGCGTTTTTACCTGCGCTCCCCTGCGCTCCATTTTGCTGCGTTCCGCCGCAGGGGAGCGTAGCTATAGACGCACTCAATTATTTTCAATGGGGCTGTACTCACACGAACGCATGTAGGCACCAAACGCAGGAAAAATGCAGCATGTTGCGTCTGAACTTGCGTTCGGCGCTTACACGCGCCTCGTGGGTACAACCTCATTGAAAAGAATGAGGTGCGTCTAGACCTGCGCTCCCCTGCGTCTGAATGCAGCCAAACGCAACACAGGGGAAAGCAGGTCCAAAACGCCCGTGTGTAAGGGCCCTTAGTGATGATGTCCCACTATGATCAACAAACATATAAGCATTGTTATCATTCTGTTCCGTGGAAAATATTACTTAAATACTGATTTATGAGAAAATTTATATTTTTATATTTAACAACTAGATTCTTATGTAACCGTAACATAATATCTGGATGATAAACATGAAACAGGAGCGTGATTTAGCCAAACTGATTACTTGAGATCTACTGATCACTAGCTAAATGTCTATCGGTAGAACCCGATCTACCTTTTGGTTTCCCCTGAACTAGATACAAGTTGCATATTGTATAACTGAGGCATTGCTCAATCCAACAGCACTGTAGAGAAAGTTCATCTATTTTTCTTTCCTTACATCTTAGCAATATGATGGAGATTCAAACAGCACTTGCTATGTCTATCTGCCATCTTGTGGCACTTAGAGAGAATACAAGATTGTTGAAGGGCATCATTAGCAAATAGTTCAGAGAACAGGACATTCCATGACACCCTTAAAGTTGAACTGCTCTTGGCACCGAAATGTTGGAGCACTAAATGCGTGTATAAAGAAAAGACACTTATTTCACCAAGGGAAGTGGTGGCCCAGGAATGCTTTATTCCATATTGTGAATATATGAATCAACATTGGCTGTGCACCCCTGAAAGAGTTGAGTGCGTAGACTGAAGATTTATTACTATATATATATATAAATATATATATACTAAACGAGAGAGACTCCATTTACTAACCGGATGTGTACGGTGTGCGTCGTTAGGACTTTGGATTGTGTATATATATATATATATATATATATATATATATATATATATATAT
>CM044438.1:39377988-39423771 GCA_024363595.1 Xenopus borealis
TTTTTTTTTTTTTTTTTTTGGTGTCACTATTAATTAACGTAGCCTAACCTGCCACATGCAAGAAGTTTGGACAGCTTTGATAAGATACCTTTCCACACAATGAACAGTGTAGCACTATTATAAATTTGTATTTTAAATACAAATGAAACAGTGGCAGGAGGCTGAAAGCAAATGAATGCATTAATTTAAAGTATCTGGATGTTCTACAACAGATGCGCCATGTCATTAAGGTAGAGACCAAAAGTGATGAAATTGATATTAAGTTGGAGGAAAACATTTACACCAGAAACATTAACTATTGTTTGAACTCCATATTTTTTATGCCACTGTATGCCATAATGTTTTTTTTTTGTCAAAAAGTTGGAGTAACACATCTTTGCCTGTTTAACATTATCCTTCTAAATTTGCCATTATTGCTGTAAGTCCAGCACAATGATGATAATACCCACAACCACTTACATCAATTCAAATTGTTGTAACTTACACTACAGAAATGCAGTACTCCAAAAGTAACATTATAGAACAATAACTGAATTCCACAGTGATCGAAACCATCATATTCACAAAAAAAATAAGAATTTTGTGAAATTATGTTTTTTTTTTTACTCCAGTTAGACTCCAGTTTTAGTTTACTTCACATAAATGGAATCACAATACATTTAGTACTGCCATATTTTAAAAAGCTGCACACCCCTATAAGAGGCCAAATACATGAAAGTTAAATCAAACTTGACCTTTGTAGATACATTGGTCCCATTATACTCTGCTATGTTGACCCAAAACCCATGGTGACCCACAGATTTCCTGCTTGCTGGCTATGTTTGGCTTGAATATTGTTTATCTGCATAATTGTTGCTGCTAATTGGATTTCATCTGTTTAATAGGAACATCAAATAATTTTTTTTTGGGTTGAATATTGGCTAACTATTGTGGGTTAGGATTGAGTGAGGGTCCATCTGGGGAAGTCTATCCCCTATCTGTTAAGCAGAGGGTTGGGTGCTGGTTGAGTTTTCTTCACCTGCACATCACTACATGTAGTCAGTGGGTTAAGGGTTATTAAATAAGGTGGAAGTCTATTATCCATCTGAGAGGTGGAAGCCCATCAAGAGGGGATCATGCATTGACTCCTGCCTGACACCCTGAATTGGTTCATCTATGCAAGAATAATCACCAATGATAATGCAGCTTACCAGTGCACTGTGCATTATCTTGCTGTTTATGAGCTTACAGGTATAGCTATGCACATTTTGCACTCTGGCCGGCCAGATACTAATGCATTAAAGGGGTTGTTCACCTTTGAGTTAACTTTTCGTACAATGTAGAGAATGATATTCTGAGACACTTTGCAATTAGTTTTCATTTTTTATTGTTTGTGGTTTTATAGTTATTTAGCTTTTTATTCAGCAGCTCTCTAGTTTGCAGTGTCAGCAATTTGGTTTCTAGGGTACAAATTACCTTAGCAACTCTGCATTGATTTGAATAAGAGACTGGAATATGAATAGGAGAGGGACTGAATAGAATGATAAGTAATAAAAAGTGGCAATAACAATACATTTGTAGCCTTACAGAGCATTTGTTTTTAGATGGTGTCAGTGACCCCCATTTGAAAGCTGCAAAGAAACAGAAGAAAATTGCAAATCATTAAAAACCTATGAAAAATAAATAATGAAGACCAATTGAAAAGTTTCTTAGAATTGGCCCATCTACAATATACCAAAAGTTAACTTGAAGGTGAACCACCCCTTTAAGACCATTCTCTTAACTTAATACTTTGTATCCAGGTGGACTTAATAGCAGATTTGAGCTTGCACCATTTCTTTAAATGTATCTAAATATGAACCAAGTGAATTTAGCTTTGTCATACTTTTCTGTGTTGTTTTGATTTCCAACAAATAAGTGATGATAATAATTTTAACTTAGGCAATTTAGCTAATAGCCAATCTCCTTTGTTTTGTTTTGTATTTTAATAAGTGTAGTATTTGTAGGTGTTGTGGCTCCTTTAAGACCTGGGTTTCTTAAACTGGGTAGGACGACTTTCTCCGGATTAATAATTTACTGCTTGAAAAAGCCGTGAGGGGGCGAAACCCGTCGCAGTTTTCTATCCAGGAGGCATTTTTATTGCCTCCTTTTATAAGCTTGGTGCTTGATTTTAACTCAGGTGGAGAGGTACCAGGCAAAGGAAGCTCAGTGAGGGAATTCGGAAACATCTTGCACACGATCTGTGTGCTACACTGAAAGGTCAGGAATCATGGCAGCTGTCTTCACTAACCTTGTGAGAGGCAGTTTGGATGAACCCTGGATCTACCTCCAGACTGATTATCAATGGGTGAGAAAAGTTTTATGGGGGACGCCCCGCAGCATTTGTTCTTGCAGTGATTGCCACTAATTTTTTTTCTCCTTTGCTAGTAGATCACTATCTATCCACTTAAAATTATCAGCTGTGACTTTATTGACTCTAAGGGCTCCTACACACGGGCGTTTTTACCTGCGCTCCCCTCCGTTGCGTTTTGCTGCGTTCAAACGCAGGGGAGCGCAGGTATAGACGCACTCAATTATTTTCAATGGGGCTGTACTCACACGAACGCATGTAAGCGGCGAACGCAGGAAAAATGCAGCATGTTGCGTCTGAATCTGCGTTCGGCGGTTACACGCGTCTCGTGGGTACAACCTCATTGAACAAAATGAGGTGCGTCTAGACCTGCGCTCCCCTGCGGCTGAACGCAGCCAAACGCAACGCAGGGGAGCGCAGGTTAAAAACGCCCGTGTGTAGGAGCCCTAAAGGAAACTCTCTACAGTACATTTAAAGGAAATCTCCCATATTGTATTTGAATTGAACTACAACTCCCTTCTTTCCACACAGAGCCTTAAACTAGCGCTTAAAAATGCAGCCATAATTGCAACTTTTATACTGTTCTTTTGGTTACATGGAATTACAACTTGTATCCATGCACAGCAGTCTTGGCTAGTGTTTTAATTAAGTTGTGATTAACGCTTTTTAAACAAATTACAGCTGTAATTTTAGTACTCCTACTCTTATGCCACCTAGAGAATTGTCTTAATGCGATATTAAGTATCTGGTCGGCCAGTGTTTTAAAGCATTGTGAGATATTGTGTATGATTAATAAATCTAGTTGCAGATTGATCCAAACTACACCATTATTCTATTTTCTATATCTTTAACTCCGTGGGGCCTTGGGGTTTTTTGGTTCAGTGAGGGATCATATCGCTCTAATTACTTGGTGAACACCTATCTAGCTACATATTACATTTTGCACACTGTTATCAACCACAATGGAAGACATGCTGCTATTTGGTTGATTAGTGCTAGAATGCTTTTAATACTTCCAGCTCCAGTTGCAGGAACAAAAAACACTGTGCGACTGCTGTGAGGTCATTGTGGGGGCTGGAGGGCAGTTACCTTGCTCTTGCAGACCCCATACACACATGCTGTGGTCATAGGGACATAATAATGTAGATACACTAATCCATAACTTAGTTTTCCACTGTGAACCTTATTCCAAGTGTTGTGTACAGATATGGAACCAGCAGCATAACTATAGAGGAAGCAGACCCTGTGGGTGCAGGGGTGGGGCAGGAGGTATAGGGGACCCATGGGGCCATAATTCGTACACAGTTTCAATAAATATTGGTAAAACAAGTAAATCTCTAGACATTTTATTGGCCTGAAAAAAAAATTGCTGTGGGGCCCAGTGATCTCTAGTTACACCACTGATGGGAACTGTTATCCAAAATGCTCCAGATCTGAGGTTTTCTGGGATCTTTTTGCAATTTGGAACTTCATACCTTAACAGGGTTATGTAATAAAAGCCACTAAATTTGCCCAGGCGCAATAACCCATAGCAACCAATCAGCAGGTAGATTATAGCAGTCACATGTTTAAAAGCAAGCATCTTATTGGTTACTATGGGTTACTGCCCTTGGGCAAACTTAGTGCTTTTTATTACATATGGGGGTAAGTCTACTAAAAAATGTAAACATGAAATAAGCTCAATAGAATTGTTTTCCTACCAATAAGGATTAATTAAATATTTATAGGGATCAGATCAAGGCACTGTGTGTAACAAAGCGCACCTTACCGGTGCGGCGGGGACGCCCGCCGCGCCGCCATCGGCAGGGACGCCTGCCGCGATGTTCCTCTTCTGCCGGCTCCTATGCGCGCGCGCGCACTTCCGGGTTTGATTTAAAGGCGCAGGCGCGCTGACGTATGACGTCAGCGCGCATTGGCGCGAAATTTGAAATCCTTAAAAGGCCGGTTCGGCTTATGCTCTTTGCCCGTGATAGGATTTGTTTCCTGGTGCTTCTGAGCCTTGTGCGTCTGACTTGTATCCTTGTTTGTATCATCTCCTGTGTTTGACCCGGCTTGTTCCTGACTATTCTGAAATCCGTATTCTGACCCCTGCCTGTACTTCGACTCCGATTCCGTCTCACCCCTCTGATTGATTACCCGGTTTGACCCTTGCCTGCCTGACTACCCTAGCTATCTACCTGCCTCGACCCGGCCTGTCTGACTACGAATCTGCCAACCCCTGTCTGTACTGTGACCATTGGCCTTATAGACTCTATCTACAGTCGTGCCCCACTGCCAGCCAGAACTCCTGCTCTGCACCTCTCGTATAAGTCCAGGTGGCATCTGAGTAGCTGAGGGCTCCTCCCGAAGCCAAAGGCGGCCACACTACTGGTGAAGCACGAGCCGAGATCAGGGTGCTTGGCACTTGTTCTGGTATTGGGTGCCGACCGTGACACTGTGTTATTATTGCAGAGAAAGGAAATATGTTTTGAATTATTTAATTTAAATCAAGTATGGGAGACAATTATTCTGTAATCCAGTACTTTCTAGATAATAGGTTCCAAATAATAGATCCTATATCTGTACCTGTAAGATATTGAAGGGGGGCTTCAACTCTTAGGGGCAGATTTATCAAGGGTGTAAAAAGCCCTCAAATTCAACCCTTTTAAGATTTTTCGAAGTAAGATCCGGCAAAACCGAACATCGAATTTTTTTGATTTTACCGCTATTCGATTTTTCGATAAAATTGTACGATAGAACGATTTTACATAAAAATAGTAAATAAAAGTTTGATTGACTGAATCGATCAACCGTAGGATTTTTATTCGAACATAAAACTTCCCATAGGCTTCTATTACAATTCGGTAGCTTTAATCTGGCGAAGTATGCCATCGAATAAAAATTTAATGGGGAAAGTACTTCGACCATCGAACGGTCGAATGATTGAATAGATTTTTATTCCATCTATTCGTTGCGATCGAATTTTGCAAATTCGATGGTCGAAGTGGCCTGATTTGCATATTCGAAAATTCAAGAAATCGAAAATTTTCAATTCAATCGAATTTCTAATCATTCACACAAATTTAGTAAATCTGCCCCTTAGTATGCGGCACTGCTGCATCTCTCCAGGGTTAACACTTCAAGATAAATCAGAAAAACCTTCATAAGAATAAATGTTATATGTACAGGTTAATTGTACAATTTAGTAACTTTTTAACCAAACTGTGCCATTGTCTGTGTGTGTGTAAAATCCCTAAAATTATTAGTTTTACAGTTGAATCTCTAGTGTCATCATAAACATTTGGTTTTGTGTGATGATACAAGACCACATGTTGACCCCCAGTTTGGCAAATATTTGGAAGGCTGAACAGTAACTGAATGACTACTAGATGAATCCAATTTCAGACAAACTCTACTCAGCCCTTGTGTGTCCAGCTTTTATCTTACTCTTTGTCTCTGGAAGAGTAATAGATACTTATTTGAAAATGCCTGGGGAAACACTTTAATTAATTCATAAGTTTATAACTTTTAAAGGGTAAATATATGATGGTATAATGAACTTCTATAATATACAACTATACTAAACAAGGAATAAAATCAAAGGCCACAGAAAGGCTCTTAATACAATAGAACCCTTTTTTACGGACTTTACGTTTTGCTGTAACTGATGCCATTTAGTGATGGTCCCATCCAGGAAAGCTGCTTTTCTTCTTTCCTGGATTTAACGGTTTCCAGGAAGCGATTCGCTTGGCGAAATTTCGCTGGTGATTCGCGAATTTATTCGCCAGCGGCGAATCGCGGGCATTCGCCGCAAATTCGACCCTGGTGAATAAATTCGCCCATCACTACCAATTGGGCCAAATTGGTCCAATGTGCTTAAGACCGGCACTGACCGTGGCATTACTTTATATAATCAGTATGTATGTGCTGTGAATTTAAAGGAAAAGTTCAGTGTAAAAATAAAAACTGGGTAAATAATAGGCAGTGCAAGATAAAAAAAATTTCTAATAAAGTTAGTTAGCCAAAAATGTAATGTCTAAAGGCTGGAGTGAGTGGATGTCTAACAGAACAGAACCTAACTTCCTGCTTTTCCGCTCTCTAACTCTGAGTAAGTCAATGGGGTTCATTTAGCAACACAGGGCAAATTTGCCCATGGGCAGTTACCTATAGCAACCAATCAGTGATTAGCTTTTTAAAGCCAGCTGCAAGTAGAACAATGAATGCAGCAATGTGATGGTTTGCCATGGGTTACTGCCCATGGGTAAATATGCCTAGTGTTGATAAATGGTATGCGGTGACTTTAAGGGGGGGGGCACATGGGAGTTTGCAATTGATCCTTAACATGCAGCTAGGGTTGCCACCTGGCCGGTATTTTACCTGCGTGACCGGTATTTTTGATGGCTGATCCCAATGTTATTAATAGGGAAAAAAACTTAAATATATAAGAAGGCGGTATTTTTTTCTAGAAAAGGTGGCAACCCTACATGCAGCTCAGATTCAAAAGCAACAGTTATGGCCTATGTACATAGGCCATGTTATTTTGCATAGCCTATCTACCCAGTTTTTTTTTTTTTTTTACGGTACAATTCATTTAATTTAAAAATAGAAACTGCTTATCACAAATTCATAAGAGTTTTCTAATAATTCACAGATTCCGGTTGAAAATGAGGCTTTAATCATCAAATAAGGACATTCAAATGTATACAAGACATCCCAGCAATATGTTCTCAGAATATATATAGCTGTACAATCATTTCTGCCAGAGGGGGGTAGGCCTCACCAAGATCACTTTGTGCTTACTCTGATAGGGAAGAGGTTAATCAAAACAGTATAGTAACAGGGCAGCAGTTCTTTGCCGCATTCTCCTATCAAAGCAAGAGTAAGCCTGACGGATTTGAAGAAAAATGTCACCTTAGCTGGGGGAAAGTTCAATGCAATGTTCCCATAGGTGCCAATTCATAATTAGTTGCAATACAGATATTGATTGCTGTCTTCTATGTTAACACAGCTTTGAACATTCCCGCAATAGATGCACTCTGTGCTTTACTAGGTCTCTAGGGTTTCAAGTACACTTTTTTTGTCTTCTCTGAAAATCAGCATGTAAACAAAATGGTACTTCTGACATTTGCACAGATCATTGCGTTTTGATGGATTTCTCATTGTCGGTGACCTGGTTTTCATTCTGAGGCATGACTTCTTCTTCTGGAACGGCAGGCTGAGGGTACACAACGTAACACACTTTTTGCCCACAATACGTCATGGATTCTGAATAGAAAATTTAATTGTTTTAGTATATTTAATAAGAAAAAAACATTGTTATTGAAGGCTTGTCAAATGCTCTCAAACTTAGCTTCCCAAATGCTGCCTGTGGGCCCTTTTCAATTTACATACAGGGTACTTGAGCCAATTTATGATTCCATTCATTTATAAATCACCAATATATTCTGCAGCACTGTACATAACAGTGTATAGCAACTAACATACATACAAAGTGATCTACAACATGGACTTACAATTACGGCAAGTATAAAGCAGTAAGGCATCTCGATCTTCTTAATTTTCTATATTATTTGTTTTTCATAAGTAACATGGATGTGCCTATATATATAGGCCAAAACAGGACTTTATATGAAAAAAACAAAAAACGTTTCGGCTCAACAGTTGGAGCCGTCTTCAGGACCTAAAGACGGCTCCAACTGTTGAGCCGAAACGTTGAGTAAATAAAAACTTTTTTTGTTTTTTTCATATAAAGTCCTGTTTGGTACGTTTTTTTTTGGATTACTAGTATTGCTGTCTTTAACTAGCACACAGGCATTGTTGTTTTTTGGCTGCAACAACAGCCTTTATCAAAGTTTAGCACTTTGATAAAGGCTGTTGTTGCAGCCAAAACGTTAGACATCCTTTATGCTGTGCTTTGGTTTCTATATAGTGTATAATGTTATTTTTATGTAAGAGGTGTCAAAAGTACACAATTTAAACATGTATAAAATAAATGTTAACATGTTTTAAGGGGGGGGGGTGGGTTTCACTTTCCAACATGTTTTTTTTCAGCAAGTTCAGAAATAAACAATGTAGCAGTTCAGAATCTGCACCTGGATGACTGAGCTGCCAGACTGAGACACTAGAGACACGAACATTAAAGTGATACTGACACTAGAAATTCTCTTTTCAAAATATTAATCTACATTAAAAGTTACCTATAGGTCATGTTGATCGTTTTTTGCTGATAGATCTGATTTTGTAAGTAATTGTCACTTGAAGTTCCTAAACCTGACTGCCCCTTCTTAACCTGTCCGTTAGAGTTTCTAATGCTAACGGACTGCTGGTGCAAAAATATGGCAACCCTCCAATTTGGTGCGCCGGCGTCCATTTTGACACACCCCATTAATTCGGCGCTAGGTTTGCGGCCCGGCAGTTGGGGACCCCTGCACTAGAGACACCAGTTTTTTTTTTTATTAGAAACATATTCTAAGAACATTTGTTTCAATGTAAAGGTAAGAAAAAGATCAAAGAAATGACATTTGGTTTGTTTAGAGCTGATTAATACTAGAGGTCTACCATATCTGTGGATGTTTTCTTGTTTTGTAATGTTTGATGTCCCTTGCTCATGCCCGTTCTCACTTATTTATGCAGAGTAGCACAGCGGAGCTAATGGGTGCCATCTTTAGGGTCTTCTGTCTTCTTCTATAAGGGAACGCCATATTTGATGGAAGTGCAGTTGGAGCAGTCCAGTATTTGTACCAACTGCGCAAGTGCCGAAAAGGTCCTTGAATTACGAAGGGGAGGAAGAGAATCCCATGAGCCCTGCTGCACTACTCTGCATAAATAAGTGAGTATGCTGTCCAGGCTTTTCTTATTGGGGGGCTATACTTTAAAGAGTCAGTGACCCCCCCCACAGCTGTTTTAGAAGGTGAAAAATGAAATTTTACACCTCACTATTTTAAAAACGTTCACACATAGAAAATAGAGAGTAATTGGGAAAAAAGTCTTTATTTCTGGTGATCGACCAACTGAACTGGAAAAAGTGTTTGAAGTTGAGCAACCCCTTTATTACCAAATAGCAGAGGTGGGCCTGGCCAGTTGGGCGCCCTAGGCAGGGTAGCCGGGTAGCTCGCCCCCCATCCCCGCCTGAGCAGCAGTGGCTCTCAGTGCTTGCGCATGCATGCGAGGCAACGGTGCTCATTTGCACATGAAAGGCTGGTGCTTTCTAGTCCCAGTCTAGGAGTAGGCTGAAGAGGTAGCTGCTAGCGCACCCCCAATTGTTGCACCCTAGGCAGCTGCCTCTTCTGCCTACCCCTAGAGGGATGTGTGTGCATACTGTGTGCCACGGCGGGTCGCACGCATGGCGCCGCAAGTTTTTTTTTCGGCCAGGAAATCGGGAGAGGGGGTCTGTTTTTTTACTGGTGGCCAGTCCGACCCTGCCTCTTTCTGCATCGTTTGAAATCCAGGCAAGGAAGGAGGGACTGAACGCTGATGTTACAAATTGTAACAACTTCTCCACAGCTTACAGACAGCATGCAGGAACTACGTAACCGACAAAGCATTGCACTGTTATGTTCCATTTCCTATTAAAATCTCATTTGCAGGGAATTGTGGGGATTGGAGGATGCAGGCTAAGGATAGATGGCTGCTGATACAAAGTAACAGTAGTCAGCCAGCTCAGCAAAGTAGTCGGAGAGATCAGCAGGAGAGCAGGGTGCTTAGGGAACTGTCAGAAACCATTAAAATTGAGAAAAGTCTGAATATTTTTTTAATTGATGTATATTGCATAGTTGCTTTAAATGGTTTACTTTTCAAAAAGCTTAAGTTATGTTTGTGTGGAGTTCCCCTTTAAGATTCCCAAGTCACTGTTCAAAAAAAAATACTTACCGATAAATCCATCTATACACTTTGGTTTGTTCTTCCAGTAGACTCCCAGGAAAAAGACTGGCACCCCTGTTAAAATAATAATGAGCCCAACCCCACAGACTACTGGCTCAGAATAAAAGCTAAAAATCAGGAGGAAGGCCCAAAATATCAGATAGGTGATTGGAATAAGCAGATTGACCTAGGAAACAGCAGAACAAAAGGGTTACAATAATTTTATATGCAGCATTTTAAATATATTTTATCACTTACATTCTGAGATTCTTACAGTCTTAGGGGGAAATTCACAAAAGTGGTGATCTTGAGAAGATTAAAAGTGGCGATGATTTTGTCAGATTTGTGAATTTGTTTTTTGCATCATATCAGTCTACATTATCCCTGCTGCTGTTAACAGAGCAGCTGTATCAATGAAATAGAAGATTTTATTTTGGGCAATGTGGGTATGTGTGTGCAGAAAAAATAGTCTTTGTGCAAAATAAATGCAGGATAAAATAAATACAGTACATGCATATATACATGCATTTTGTATGGCAATTCTAAATGAAAAACTCTTGTGGTATTAGTCTAATTAGGAAAGTATTGCTTAAGAAAAGGGAATCCTAGGAGTATACTGTATCATTGAGCTGTAGAACCTGAAAAGGATTTATCATGTCTGTTCTGCTACCTAGCTTTCTCATCAGATATAATTAACTGTAATAAAATGGAGATTAAGTATCCTTAATGTATATTTTTATAATGTGATATTTTTACCTTAATTGGTCTGAACATTTTGGGCTTCTTCAGACGTAGCACAATTAGACCCATAATTGTCACTCCGTAGCAGAGGTAGTTAATAAAGGACACATAATTTATTAAGGTGTACGTATCTCCAACAAGCATGATAATTATAGTTGATCCGCACTGCAACAGAAACAAAATTATGTTAAAGGAAAACTATACCCCCCGAACAATGTAGGTCTCTATAAATAGATATTGCATAAAACAACTCATATGTAAAACCCTGCTTCATGTAAATAAACCATTTTCATAATAATATACATTTTTAGTAGCATGTGCCATTGGGTAATCATAAATAGAAAATTGCCATCCCTCCTGGGATCCTCGGATTCAACGGTGCACACAAACAAACTATAATGTTAGGTCACATGAGCCAATTAACAGACAGAGTTGTGTCTTTTGCTTCCACACTCCAACTAGAGTTGGAAATATTTCTGGTCAGGTGATCTCTGAGGCAGCACACAGACCATCACGAAATGGTGGTTCAAGTCAAGAGATGTAAAAAGGCAAGATTTACTTATATTAATACTTAATATATATACCATTTTGGTAAGATTCTTTAATATGTCACTTAATGTGATATAAACTGTTGCTCAAGTATTCATTTTTGGGGTATAGTTTTCCTTTAAGGTGATGGATGACTTAAAGAAGAAGGAAAGCTACAGAGGCCGTTTAAAGACTAGCCACAATAGTGCAATCTAAAACTATATTCATTCTGTAGAATGCTTTACCATACCTGCATAAACAAATCTAGGTGTTATCTGTCTGTTTAGGATACAGGTGCCATATTAGCTTGGTGTGACCAATTCCTGCCTGAGTCTCTCCCTGCTTTCTCATAGCACTGGGCTCAAATTACAGCTGGGGGGCTGGCAAAAATAATATAAATGCAAGTTATTCACTAAATGGCAGTGTGTTGGGAGTTTCCTTAAGTGAGAAGGATCTTGGGGTTTTTATAGATAACAAGTTGTCTAATTCTGGGCAGTGTCATTCTGTAGCTACTAAAGCAAATAGGGTTCTGTCTTACATAAAAAAGGGCATAAACTCAAGGGATGAAAACATAATTATGCCTCTTTATAGATCCCTAGTAAGGCCTCATCTGGAGTATGCAGTGCATTTTTGGACTCCAGTCCTTAGGAGGGATGTAAATGAGCTAGAGAGAGTGCAGAGACGTGCAACTAAACTGGTTAGAGGGATGGAAGACTTAAATTATGAGGGGAGACTGTCCAGGTTGGGATTGTTTTCTCTTGAAAAAAAGGCGCTTGCGAGGGGACATGATTACACTTTACAAATACATTAGAGGACATTATAGACAAATATCAGGGGACCTTTTTACCCATAAAGAGGATCACCACACTAGAGGTCACCCCTTCAGACTAGAAGAAAAGGACTTTCATTTGAAGCAGCGTAGGTGGTTCTTCACAGTCAGGACAGTGAGGTTGTGGAATGCACTGCCGGGTGATGTTGTGATGGCTGATTCTGTTGATGCTTTTAAGAGGGGCTTGGGTGATTTCTTGGACAGACATAATATCAAAGGCTATTTTGATACTAAACTCTACAGTTAGTATAGCTATGGGCATGTATGGTTTGTGTGAAAGAGTGGAGATGTGTGTGTATGCTGGGTTTTCATTTGGAGGGGTTGAACTTGAAGGACTTTAACTATTTAACCCCAAAGCAATAATATATATGTACCACAAACACAGTCCTTTACCCGTCTGGTTTATAATCTTAACGTAAGTAAATACCAGGAAATGATTGAAATATAGAAACACTGCAAGGAAACCATAGTAGAGAAATATTATATTAATGGGACAGCAGGAGTATATAATGAGATCTCATTAGTTTGAGTGATGGATGTGGCCTGTGTGCTTTCAGCCCATGGGTATTATTAACCGTTCCTAGAGGCTGGATATTCTCTGGCAGTTAAGTGTTTGTGGCTATTGGGATTTGGTAGTAACATGTGCAAAGTAAGTCATTATTCTAATTGCAATAGCAAAATTAGATAAAATTATTTAGGGATAACTGGACTCCCCCTAGATTGTTAATGAAATGTAAATACTAATCGTGTAATACTTCATTTTTTTATGTTTGTTTGAATGTAATAGCTGATGGACAATTTACTTTTGCTAACCCCAACCTAGTTTGCTTTCACACAGCTGACCTGTAAATTCTACCTTCTGATTGATTGCTGTTGGTTACTAGACCTGTTATTTGTGCAGAATTTTCAACTGATTTTATAATTTTTCTACTAATCAGGTATAAGGTTGCATTTTCTGTTCTGCTGTTTGAGAGCACAGATTATATTGGTTCAGTGGTGTAACTAGAGTGCACCGGGCCCCCTCCAAAAAAATCCACCCAGCACACTCCAATCCCCATCCTCCCACCCATTTCCTGCCTCCGCCCACTTTCCACCCAGACCTCAGCCACTTCTACTACACTCCCCACGCAGACTCCACCCATTCCCCATCCAGACACCACCCACTCCCCACCCAGACTGCACCCACTCCCCACCCCACGCCATTACACACTGCTTCCCAGTTCAGAGAGCTGGGGAAGGGGGTTCTTGTTGTTCTTGAAGCAGACCCTCTATAGCTTCCTCTAGAGTCACACCACTCATGGGTTCCTAATGTAGTGCTTCTAGTAATAAGTTAAATATTGGTGGCTGCTTGTTGCCACCTTTTCTGGAAAAAAAACTTATATTTTTACTATACTTTTCCATTAATAACATTGGCACCAAGCATATTTTTTACAGGTCATGCAGGTAAATACTGGCCAGGCAGAAGCCCTAGGAAGAAGAGAGTAGATCATGTGAAAGTAAACAAAGGTGTTGACCCCAGGGTACTAATAGAGCTTTTCTCTGTGATTGCCAAACCTCTTCACTTAATTATGCAGGGTCATTTGTTCTCTGGCATTGTGACAAGAGATTGGCAAATTTGCTAATGTGGTGCCATTCTCAGCCTCAAAACTATAGATTTGTTTGTTTGACACCATTGGTAGGAAAGCTTTGAAGGAGGTAATGAGCGATAAGATTAGGGGGCAAATTTATCAAATTCACATGAAGGATTCGAAATTCAACCGAATTTTCAAAAAGATTTTAATTTTCTAATGTTTTTGAAGACCACTTTGACTATCGAATTTAGAAAATTTGATTGAATCGAATGATTCAAATAATTCAAATAAAAATCGATTCCAATATTCAAATATTCGACAGTCGAATAACTTCCCCTTTAAATTTTTATTCGACTGCCTAGTTCGCCAGTTTCAACCTACTGAATTGGTTTTCATTATTTTTGATCGAATGAAAAAATTCGATCGAATAGTTAAAATCGTTTGAAAATTTCCTATTCGAACGTTCGACTAATAGAGTTGCTGTAAAATCCTTTGAATTCGAATTTGAAGGATTTTTATTCCCATAAAACTCGATGGTCGAATTTGAGGGTTTTTTAACCCTCTAATTCGACCCTTAGTAAATCTGCCCCTTCATGTGTAATTTTTATGAATAGACAAGAAATCCTCCACAATAGAGTCACCTGGAGATATATAATATATTAACGCATTCATGGTTGCTCAGAATTGCAGTTTTGCCAATATTTCCTCACTGGGTAAAATCTAAGTAATTAAAAATCTGACTTTAATACGAAATGGATGTTTTCATTTGTAAATGTCTACTCCGTGTAATCCCACAAAACAGTGAGAAAACTGTGTTGCATTCTTTTCTTCTGAAGGTCGCACATGACATGTAGTGGTTTATTAATCTTTCATTCACTTCTGCTACTTATTATAATAGGCTTAGTTGTGGAACTTTCCATTCATTGAGCAGTGCTTTATATTCTGCATCTCAAATTAGACGCTAAAGCGGAATAGTTACCATATAATGGCCCCATTTATATTTTATTTTTCATTTTAAGAGCGGCCTTTTAAGTATATCATGTGTTTACTATATAAATAATATTAAATAAATATAATATTATTTATTATATTGATGTAGTATCATCAATTTCAATAGATGGAAGGGGGACCAAACAATCCCTTTTCCCTTTAAGAGTCCAATGCTGGTAAGGCACAGTTTTACAGCACTTTCAAGTGTTTGCATGTAACTCCCAATACAAATTTAAGGTGGAATTTTCAAAGATTTCATGTCCTCCAATGGACTTACAAATATTTGTCTAAAAACCACCACTTTAAAGCACCCTTTTCTTTTTTTATAGTTTTTTTTTTATTTGCCTTTTTCTTCTAACTCTGTCCATCTTTCAAATGTGGGTCACTGACCCAATCCAAAAATCAAATGTTCTGTAAGGCTACACATGTGTTATTATTGCTACTTTTTATTAATCATCTTTCTATCCAGGCCTTTCATATTCCAGTCTCTTATTCAAATCAATGCATGGTTGCAAGGATAATCTGGACCCTAGCAACCAGATTGTTGAAACTGCAAACTAGAGACCTGCTGAATAAAAAGCCTAAATAATAAAATAGTAAAACCTATTGCAAATTGTCTGAGAATATCACTCTCTACATCATACCAAAAGTTAATTTAAAGGCAAACAACCCCATTAATTGTATCTTTGCAGGGAATCAAGTACAAGCCACCGCTTTATTATTACAGAAATTTCCTTACAAATAAAAAGAAAATCATCTTTAAACCTTTGAATTATTGAGATAAAATGGAGACTATTATGGGTGATGGCCTTTCCATAATTCGGATAAATCTGTATAACAGGTTTCCAGATAGCGGATACTTGTACTCACATTGTTTTTAGACATTCTTATATTTAAGGGGCACATTTACTAAGCTGAAGGATTCGAATGTGAAAAATTTTATTCTCAAATTTTTTTGGGCTACTTCGACCATCCAATTTTCTAAATTCAATCGAATGATTTGAATGAATCATTCGATAGAATAGAATGATTGGAATAAATCGTATGATTCCAATAAGAGTTTTTTTTTTCATCCGATTTTTCGAAAAAATCGTACGAATCATCTTTTTTTCATGAAACCGGATGAATGTGTATTATTTTTTCGTGAAACCGGATGAATGTGTATTATTTTTTCGTGAAATCGGATGAATGTGTACGATTTTTTCGTGAAATCGGTTGATCGGTGTTCGATTGCTCAATAGATCGAATAGCTGTAAAATCCTACAAATTCGATATTCCATTTTGTTGGATTTTACTTTGGGAACATTTGTGAGGGTCGAATTCGGGGATTTTTAACCCTCGAAATTTGACCCTTGATGAATCTGCCCCTAAGTGTATATTATGTTCCATTAATTATATAGGCTGAATAGATATACCTAAAGTGCAGACAATAGAGACAGATATACAGTACATATAAAAGCTTAAAATACACTCTTGTACTTACACAAACAAGAAGAGCTGGGACTGGGGTGCAATATTTAAAATGGATCATAGCAAGCAGGCTGGGTAAATGGCCTTCTCTGGCTCCAGAGAAACATAACCTGGTGGGAAGAGAATCAGAATCAGCAGAAATAATGAATGTCCTTATGCAGGCCCCAATTTGTGGAAAGGAAGCCAAGACCTGGGCCTAGGACGGCAGGATTTTAGGGGGCATGCCGCCCAACCACATCGATTTGGAAACTCTGGGGCTGCTCATCATATACAATCGTTTTCCAAATTTCCCATGCGCCAATCCCCAGTGCTCCAAGTCTGATGAACATTTGTGCATGAATGAAGGGGAGGGGACAGGGGTGACAAATGGCAGCGGTCCTAGGGGTCACTAAATCCAGCCCTGTCCTTAAAGGGAATGTAAAGTAAAAAAAAATAAAATCCCATTTTTACTTTCCTTAATGAAAAAGAAATATATCTCCAATATACAGATAATCTTTGGATTATTTGGATAAAATTCTGGATAATGGGTTTCTACCTGTACACTTATTTACATGCCTAAAGACTTAAAGGGATACTGTCATGGGAAAACATGTTTTTTTTTCAAAATACATCAGTTAATAGTGCTACTCCAGCAGACTTTTGCATTGAAATCCATTTCTCGTGACATGGGGCCAGACATTTTGTCAATTTCCCATCTGCCCCATGTCATGTGACAGCACTTTAGGAGGGAACTGCTTTCTGGCAGGCTGTTTTTTTTCCTTCTCAATATAAATGAATGGAATACAGTGGGACATGGGTTTTTTGATTGAGTGCTGTTCTTAGATCTACCAGGCAGCTGTTATCTTGTGTTAGGGAGCTGTTATCTGGTTACCTTCCCATTGTTCTGTTGTTAGGCTGCTGGGGGGGAAAGGGAGGGGGTGATATCACTCCAACTTGCAGTACAGCAGTAAAGAGTGATTTAAGTTTATCAGAGCACAAGTCACATGACAGGGGCAGCTGGGAAATTGACAAAATGTCTAGCCCCATGTCAGATTTCATAAGGAAATATAAAAACTGTTTGCTCTTTTGAGAAATGGGTTTCAATGCAGAATTCTGCTGGAGCAGCACTATTAAATGATGCATTCTGAAAAAAGAAATTTTTTTCCCATGACAGTATCCCTTTAGGAGTTTTTGTCACCAGCAAAATGAATGAGCCAGCACTAGTAATCTGATATTAGTATAGCATGTGATAAGGGTCTACCTAAAAGTCGAGGAGAAACTTTGTAATCATTATAACGTGATCTATGCCTTTGGAATAAATTCTTTAATTCAGTATCTGGGATTACATGTCAAATAAATGGTAGACAGATTAGAAGAACATGTGCTTCTCAATATGTAATTCTTTTGTGGAGAAAAGCCATTGACTTCTACTTTGTCACATGTTCTGTAAAGAACCTCTTACCTAGATAAAAAAATGACCCAAAATTGTTAACAATTTGGTTTAGTTATTGCATTGCTGCCAGAGCTCTGTATTGTGGCAGACCACCTTCTCTGTTAGTATGAATTTGGAATAAAATATTCAGTTTGCTTCACAGGATATTTATTAATCAAAAGTGAGTCTGAAATTTACAGAGCTAAAGCCTTTTAAAGAATATACAAAATGTACTGTACCAGCTCAGAGGTTCAGCAGCCCTGTAATAGTAATGAACTATGCATTCAAAGTTGTACATAGAAGATCCCCATCTTCTTTTTTGTAACTTACGATTTTTATTTTGCAGTAATAAGCATAGTTTACAACTTTATGCATTATAAAGATTTTTCAGATCTTAATCAAAAAGAATAAAAATAAAATTATAACATTAATCCAAAGTAAAGGGGAAAAGAAGAAGGTATAATAAGTATTTTCAGCCTTTAGATTCAGTAGAGTAGGTAGACACTGGAGTCATGCATTGGAATGCATGTAATTATAACTTTGCTTAGAGGTTATTTCTACCCAAAAACATTATTTGAAGATTTAGTTTACAACTGTCATGTGGATTCGTTGAGTACCCATGCAGACCAGACCTTCAGAAAGTTGGGAGTTTTGTTTTGGATATAAGCTATTCTTTCTTCAAAGCTTTTATTGTTATTAACTCTGTTAATTACTTCTGTCAATGTAGGAGGATTTGGGTCTTAGATCCCCATCTTCTGATCCTGTTTGGCCATGTTTTTGAGTGTTATAGACACTGCACATGCTCAGTGTGATCTGAGCTGCTGTTAAAGGAGTTGTTCATCTTCCTACGCTGTTTACAGCCCATTTGGTTTCAGACAGTTGATCAGAAAGAAACAATTACAGTAGTTTCTATTTTTTATTTGCAACTAATATTGAAGTTTGAAGGTTAATTTTTCACCTACTTATGTCTTTCTGAAGCAGCTCGGGGGAGGGGGTGTCACTGACTCTGTAAACTGTTCTAAACTGATGCGTATTATGCACAGATTTATCAAAGGTTGATTTAGAATTTTAAAAAACTCTAATATCAGGAAGGCAATCAACATATTAAAATGGTTCAATGGACCTCTACCACTGACTTGTAAATGAACTCGGCAGGTTTTAGGTGGCAAATATTCAAATTAGAACTGTTTCCATGGTCAAGGTGTGATCTCACGTTCAAATTTGCATTCGAATTGGGGGATTAAAATAAGAACGTGTATTTTGACACCAAAGAATAATTTGAAAATTTGAATTTACTATTCGACCCTTAAAGGAGAAGGAAAGCTATGGAGGCATTTTATTGCCACTAGATTAGCTGCAATAGTGCAAGCTAGAATGCTATATTTATTCTGTAGAATGTTTTAACATACCTGAGTAAAAAGCTCTCTGTTTGTTTAGGATAGCAGCTGCGGTATTAAGGTGGAGATGTTGCCAAACGAGCAGATCTCTCCCCTATATGCCCACCTTGACGTGGGCGATATCGGGCTGATCTGATCGTGGGCCCTAGGGCCCAACAATCAGATCAGAACGGTGCAGATATGGACGGTCGGATAGCCGGACTGCATCAACGAACAGATGCGGCTGCGATCCAACAGAATTTTTAATCCTGCCCGATCGACATCTGGCTGACTTTCGGCCAGATATCGATCGGAGAAGCCCATCGGATGGCCCCATGCACGGGCTGATAAGCTGCCGACTCTGTTGGCAGCTTTTATCGGCCCGTGTATGGCCACCTTTAGCTTGGTGTGAACACTAGCACCTGAGGAAGGATCATCTAGATACGAAACATGTAGTGCATTAAATAAAAGATTACTTATTTGGAAAAGCATTGGTTCTCTAGACTGATATATTGTGACTTGTGATGATAAGGAAGTTTGGCAACTCCCAACTCTGTCTGATGAACCCAATACATGGATAACGGAATGAAAACAACATTTGATTCCTTAGCTTGGTGTGACATCACTTCCTGCCTGAGTCTCTCCCTGCTCAAAGAGGTTTCAGTTGATGGCAGGAAGTCTGGTACAGAAGCCCATGTGTACACAATAGAAAGGAAAGAAATGCTGTGTTTCTTTTGAGCAACACTACTTTGAGGGTTTACTGTATATTTAGGTGGATCTTTCTCATAAGGTTTACTTAGTTTAACTTAATCTGCCCCAACATGTAGCAAACTGTAATAATTGCTACAATTTAATGTCATAAAGCAGAATCCGCACATGGATCACTGAGCTACCAGACCCAAGGGACAGGAAGATTAAACCTTAGACTTCAAAAATGGTAAAAAAAATGTATTTCTGCCGAATAATCTGAAATCAATTGAACTGAAAAAAACTGTATGGAAGGGGAACAAACCCTTTAAGAATCTAAGCTTTGTGGTTGTCAGAGATCATCAACATATTCTTTTGTCATAGACACTAATGCTACAAAGATTTATTGTTAATCAGTTATGATGCAGAATGCACTTGTTTCTGTACTGCCAGGAAATGTGACTCCTGAACTCCAGTCTAATGTTACACATAGGGTCAAATTCACTAACTGATGCTATTTCTTAATTTTAACATTTATTTAACAATGGGGAAATAGCCTATGACAATGAAACCCTCTGTGCAACAATGCATTGTGGGTACTGAAATATAAAAAATTAATTGGGCTATAGTGATTTATAGTACTGTGCCACTATAAAAGGATTTTCACATGATTTCCTAAGACAGTTCGAGAAGGTGATTTGGAGCATCAAAGCATGGCAGGCAAATTGTCCTACATCACTGTATGTGGCTTAAACAAAGTAGATCCTTTCAATTAATATAAAAATGTTTAAATTGGCAGTAATAAATATATACATGGTTTAGATATATAGAGCTTCTAATGTGGAACACTTGGAAGTAGGAATTAGTAGCAACGCTGTCCTGCATAAAGTAACCATCAAGCTTTCAATGAATATTTCATTGAAGGAGCAAGATGTTACTAAAAAGGCCATTATTTCAGTATAAGTTTAATAGCAGCTTCCACAAAGGAAATTCCTAATCTTTCCATAACAAAAAATGGATTTTAGCCAGAACTCAGCTTGAAAACACTTTTCATCAATATTTTTATCAAAAGGAGGCAAGAGTTATTTTTAAATGGGAGAAATGTAAAATAAATTCAAGCAGGAACACTCAACTCAATTTTTTATAATTTAGAAATGTAAAAAGGAGAGATTTGAATGGAATGAGATCCATTGTATTTCTGTGGAAGGAGGATAAAATATGTTGAATTGCACCTTATTTTTGCACTTAGCACCCTGCCTTGCACATACAAAATTACCCCTATCATACACTAGAACAAAAAGCAAAATAAATATGCGTCTGCTTTAAGAGTCAACTAATACCTCAACCCTACTATCATTTTCTCTCATCTATGTGGATACATTCTGGGAATCTTCTCAGAAAACGATAACATACGCTACATATTAGATGGTGTCATAAGCTCCAGGTAGCAAAGAATACATGTAAACAATTAGCAGATTAGGGGTAGTATTTACTTTATCAAAAGTAGTCAATCTTAAGGCAAAGTGAAATGAGTGAAATGAATCAGTACTGATAAATGTTAACTGCTAAATATTTTGGATACTCTCTATTTTTAACACTACCGTAAAGCTTGATCAAAGATTTGAAAAGACTGATCAGATTTAAGGTGTTAGCTGCTAAAACTACAGTGTTAGATCATACTTCCTCAAACCTTGATGAGGTAAAGAGGTATCCATTTATCCCTCCGAAAGTGGACAGCGCCACTGAGACTGGCATGATCCAGGAAAAATAACCCAGTAGCTTTTCACCAAATGTCTAAACCAACAGAAGGTAGAGAGGCTGAAATATAGAGGCAGGAGGCACAGAATAGTTTGTCTGAGATATGGGCACAGTCTTTTTACTTACAACTGCAACGGCATTTGAAGACATGAGTTCTTGAGGCGACATAGCAGTAAAGTATGCGATATTGGTGAATGTGTACACAAATGTCACCAAGGGGATGGATATGAATATGGCACGAGGTAGGTTTCTAATAAAAAAGAAGCACAAAGCAATATTAGTGGAAATGCACTTTAAAGTGTTATTGCTATTACAAATACAAATGTTTTACTATCAGGTATATATATATATATATATATTAATATAGAAAAGATCCACACTCAAGGATGAAAAAAGGCCCTAATGGGGGCCGAAACGTCGGATTGATGTACAAAAGAAATATTATTTGATTTTTCACAAGCAAGAATGGAGTGCGGATCTTTTCTATATTAATGTATGCACACATTTGGATCCTGCACCCGATATTGATTGAAGTAAGGATTCCGGATCAGAGTGCGGTTGCATAAGACAAGATATATATATATATTCTTAGAGCATCCGCACTCGGATCTAGATTTTGCTTATACTTGGTGCAAGTTCAAAGTCTCCTTAGTATAATTATTCACATAGAACTGCACTCCAGTTAATAAAGGAAGGAGGAGAGACAAGAGAGAAGACAGGAAATCAGGGAGAAATGGATGAGGATAAAAAGGAGATGAAAATAAAGAAAAAATGGTCCATGGGTCTGAAATCAACAAAGGAGGGGAGAAAGGGAGAGTAAAAGAAGAAGGAAAGAGAATGAAAGAGAAGTAAAAATCAAACTGTGAAGGTTGGAGGAGCACATCACGAAGAACAATAGGTATAACACATAGACAAAATAATTATATGTATGTATAGTTTTTTTTAATATAGTACTATTTATGTATGCAGCACTCTACAGTAGAACAATAAATAAATATAATAGAAATCATCATAACAAAATAAAAATAAATACAAAGTACAGGTGCATTAAAAAGTCAGAGCTAATTGTCAGAGATAAGAGGAAGGATATCTCTACTCCACAGAGCTGACAATCTTAGAGGAAATTTATATGTATACATTAATCAGGAGAGCTTTTCTCAAGACAGTCACACTACTAAAAATCATTCTCACCTTTTTTCATAAATTAGGTCTCCAACTGTAAAAATAAATCTATCTCCAATATACTTTAATTAAAAACCGTGTACCGTTTTTATAATAAACTTGACCTGTATGCAGTGAAATTCCCACTTCATTTTACTTGCTCTGACAGCTGTAGATAGGAAACTTCAGCCTTAATTCCCAGAACTCAAGCAGATTTGTTTGTTTCCCTGTAAAGTAGCCCACGCCTGTGAAGAGATTTGTATCCGCAGACCCAGTGCAGTCTGTATATTCTGATTATTAGTCAGTCTTGCTGTATCGGCTTCTATGGAAGATATTATATGACTTGTGCTAATTTGATAATATATGATGATCCCTAAGCTTAACCTCCCAGCTGAAACGGATGCCACACTGAGCATGTGCACAGTCTTGGTCTTGCAATGATGTTTAACAAAGTTACAAGATGACCGCCCACTGCGTCAACTTTGAAAGCATAAATCATTTGTCTTATTAGGCTTCTGGTGCAGTAAGTTCATGTTTATATTTTGTATACAAAATACAGCATTTCGAACATTATTCTATTTTAGACTTTAGTTGCCCTTTAATGATTTTCTGCTGAGTAATTTTATACCCATGTTTGACAATGCATTATGCAGCAGTTTAGCTGTGTAGTGTAAAAAAAAATATTTTATTTATTGCAATTGTCATATCACTACATACAGACCAAGTTGGGATCTTATCTACTTGTATATGAGGAGCACCAACGGGCTTGTCCAACTGATATCTCACAAAAGGTCCAAATAACAATTGTGCAAGTTTGAAATCCTGTCCGATGAGAGGCACACTGACATGCTGATCCAACCCTCATCCAACGGGTCTCCCCCCGTGGGTGATCGGTTCAATGCTGATTTTTATTACCGCACTCCTCCTTCCACTAATCTGCGTGGTGGTGCTGGTCCTCCGTTGACCTGGCCAGGTCTCCTAGCTGCTTTGTAGTTTAGAAAAATGTGGCATAAGAGATTTACACTGTTATGCATTGGACTTTGATGAATTCAAAGGGTTAATTGTATAATTGCACTAATGAGATGTGGCATAGGTGAGATGGGAGGAGTTAAGGGTATAAAAATACAGCACTGTGCACTTTGTATATTTATCCTGAAGAAGGGAGGCTGTGTTCCCCCCGAAATGTTGATAATTGGTGGCATTAATAAAAGGGGCACAATCCCCGACTGCAATACTGGTGTGTGCGGACCGTTTTTCTAAACTACTGATCGGTTCAATGGCCTTAGGGCACAGAACATAGTAGGCCGAATCAAGCCAAGATCTGCTCCAAACATCACCAAACCAGCAGATATGGGCACCTTTACACCTTGACCCTGTTTCTTCATATATATTTATAGGCACTGGAAGTATGAAGATACACTTAATTCAACTGAGTTCCAAAAAAAACCCAAAAAACTAATAAAAATGACTTGCCTTCTAGGTTCAACCATCTCTTCCGTGACATAGTTAAGAAAGTTCCAACCACTGAATGCAAATGATGCTTGTAAAAAAGCAAGTGCCAGCTGCCCCACTGTCGGAATCATCCAGAAATTAAACGCATTGCTCGGTTTTAGCTCTTCATAGTTTCCTGTAGGTTAACGCCATATACATGTCAGAGTTGGGACAGAAATTGTATAAAGTCAGCTATTTTCAGTTTTGTGTAATATCAGGCTTGATGTTAGTGAACCAATTCTAGGGACATCAACAGTACATCTAAATCTTTTAGCCCAAGTAGTTGAACTTATATAACTGGTTGCAACTGTTTGCAGTTTTCAGTAAACAGGTTTGGTATCCAATCCGAATCAATTAAAAGATATATACCTTTAAATATCTGCATGAATCCGACTACAATAATGAGGCCCAAAGCTAACAGTTTTCCAGCAGTGAAGATATCTTGGATACGGGTGGCCCATCGAACACTTGAGCTATTCACCCAAGTCAACAGCACTGCAGAGAAAAAACAAAAAAATATCTCACAAATTCCCAGTACAATGGCCTGGATGAGGTGTCCTAGAATAATACAACAAAGGTGATAAAAATAAAAGTGTTTGTAATTTGTACTCACATTTTATGGTTATAGTGATGTGGCTATGAAGTGCAGAGACAAATGATAACCAATGTTACTTACACAAGCAGACAATAGACAGGACCCTGGAGGCATCGTAGGGAGGGACACATTCAGGGAACACTGGCTGAAGGACATAGTTGGAGAACGTCAGTGTAATAACTGCCAGACTTGTTGGATACATGATGAGCACTGTACTCCAGAGCAGGAGAAATCTGTCTCCCCAAGATAAGCATAGAAAAATAAAGAGCATGTATGAGTAATTTTCTCAAATAAATTCAAATTTGCTTTTGTGAGCCGAACTGCAAAATGCATGGGGCCAAAGAACTGAGTTTCATCTGTCTGTAGTCACCACAATGTCTTCATTTGACTGTGTCTGTGGATTTCTGATGGCATTGTTGCTTGCTGTGTAAACAGTCGCTTTACTGTATCTTCAGTTTCTTATAATTAGGAATAATGACATATTATAATTAGGAATATCTGTGCTGATGCACAGTGCTGTGTGTTTACATAAGCATGTTGCAATTGCAAATACAAGGTTTTAGGCCCACAAAAGGTCCTGTATGCTACAGCAGAACATGTTCAGAAGTGTAAAGATAAGTAAGTATATGCAATACCTCAGCAAATATGTGATGATTCTTAGTTAAAGGGGAACTCCAAACCAAAATTTGATAAAAAGGCCCACATAACACTGAAACCATTAATACAACCATCACAGTTACCTGTTTCTTCAAAAAGTATGCTGAAATCCAGATGTTTAACAGTTCTTCTCTTTCTGAATCATTTGAAATCTTGGCAGGGAAGGAGGGACTTAACACTGATGTTACAATTGTGACAACGTCTCCACAGCTAACAGATACCTTGCAGGAACTACACAACCCACAATGCATTGCACTGTGATGTTCCTTGCCTCATTGAAATCACGTTGCAGGGAATTGTGGGGTTTGTAGGATGCAGGCTGAGGACAACTGGCTGCTGATACAAAGTACCAGTAGTCAGGCAACTCAGGAAAGTAGTCAGATAGATCAGCAGAAGGGTAGGGGCTAGGTTTAGGGAACTGTTCCAAAACAATAAAAATCATGAAAAGTATGCATATTTTTTAATTGATGCATAATGCAAAGTTGCTTGAAATTATGTTTACTTTTCCAAAAGCTCAAGTTATGTTTGTGTGGAGTTCCCCTTTAAACATTTATTATTTAAATGATTATTTTGGTATACAGTATGGTATACTTTAGTGGTTCTGCGGAGGAATGTCCAGACAGTTCATATAAAAGATATGATGAACAGACATGACAATACATAAATGATTATTCATAGTTAAACATTTATGTTTCCTTAACTGTACATGGAACAGACCCAGAATTTAAAAGCCACCATTTATCTCCTTAATACCACAAAACTTGCCTGGGCCTTACCCATGGTTCAGATGCAGCTGCCGCAAACCAGTCATTTAGGTCTGATCTTTTCTAAATCAATGCACTCATTAGATCAGTTTCGCGCTGAAGTGCTGCATGGCTATTGTTTTAAAAATGTGAGCTGAAGTCTAGTCTAGCAACATGCTGGGCATGTGGGACATTTCCATTTCTCTACTAGTTACTGACATGTAGAAAAGTCCAGCAACTACGTAAATCATTTAGACTTTTCCAAACAACAATAATAATTAGACTAAAAAACTTCAATGTGAAAAAACAAGTGGAACATAATGAATCACATTCTACCCTTCGTTTTTAAAGAGTGTGCCAACATTCTCAATTAATCTTGAAAACCTAAAATGAAAAATAGCTTGAAATTTTAAAATACAACTTCTGTATGTACTAGCTAGCTTTAAGATGGAAAATAGTTTTGCAGATCCTGACTACTTGCATAAAGTAAACAGATGTTTTAACCAGTTTGTAAAACATGCAGTCTATGAATATACAGATACAATGCTTAAAGAAGAATCCAACCTGTAATGAAAAAAACCCTCCCCCCCTCCCCTGTGTAGCCCCCCCCCCCCGGCCAAATGCTCCTAATTTTTTACTTACCCCTCCTGCAGATTCGGGCCATGGAAGTTTATGGCAGCCATCTAATTTCTTAGGTCTTTTTCGGAAGTAGATCGGCGTTTTCGTTGCATGCGCAGTTGGAGGAGATATCTGGACTTGAACTACTGCGCATGCACCAAAAGTCATGGACATTTCCGAAAAAAGAATGGCTGCTGTGAACTCCTGTGGCCCAAATCTGCACTAGGGGTAAGTAAAAAATTAGGGGCATCTGCCCGGGGGGGCCGGGGGTGGGGGGGAGGGAGTGGTTTCTACAAAGGGGAGGGTTTTTTTTTCATTACAGGTTGGATTCTCCTTTAAAGGTGGCCATATATATATTATCTCAAATATTTAATTATGATCCTTGTCTGACATCAAGGCCAAGTTCCAGAGGCAACTTTTACCTAGTCAGGGTCTGTAGAAAATGAAGTGTCAAAATTTATCCTAGCCTTATGTCTAAATCAGCCCAAAACACTTTAAAGCAAGACAGTCTTTATAACAAGACTTCCTCTGAACGGCAAATTAATACAATAGAAATGAACAGCTAAGCGTTTCTGAAAAAACATTTTGAAACCGTAACTGCAGACTGAGCACAATGAGACTTTTCTTATTCTGCTGTGCAGGTAAGGAGTCCTAGAGAGAGAATTTACATTCATTATTACAAACGGTTCCAGTTTAGTTTATAGAAGATGTGGCTTTCTTGAGGACAAAAGTAAACAAAGTTTAATGTGTCTAATACTTACCCTGCTAACCCACCAAAAATCTCAGTGACATATGAATAATCACCTCCTGATTTTGGGATAGTTACTCCAAGTTCAGCATAACACAATGATCCAAGGGCTGCCACTCCTCCACCAAGAACCCAGATAACCAATGCCAATCCTACAGAACCAGTGTGTTCCAGGACTCCTTTAGGGGAAATGAAGATCCCTGAGCCTATAATATTGCCTGAAAGAAAGAACAGGTTCAGTGATGTTTTAATTAAAAAAGAACAAAGATGAATTTTAATATTTCTCTTCAGTAATGTTTTACTATTTACAAAGGACTTTGCTTAGCTCAAAAGTCTGGGGCACAAGTCCCAAATCTGAATCAAATCAAATCTGAAAATTTCATTGTTTTAAAATGTAATTAATCTTAAAACAAATTCAATGTTGGTGTGCAGGTTTCTTTGAACACTAAAAAGGCGCTTGCGAGGGGACATGATTACACTTTACAAATACATTAGAGGACATTATAGACAAATATCAGGGGACCTTTTTACCCATAAAGAGGATCACTACACCAGAGGCCACCCCTTCAGTCTAGAAGAAAAGGACTTTCATTTGAAGCAGTGTAGGTGGTTCTTCACAGTGAGGACATGGAATGCACTGCCTGGTGATGCTGTGATGGCTGATTCTGTTGATGCTTTTAAGAGGGGCTTGGCTGATTTCTTACAGACATAATATCAAAGGTTATTGTGATACTAAACTCTATAGTTATTATATGGCCATATATAATTTATGTGAAGGTATGGAGAGGTGTGTTGTGAGTGGATGTTGGGTTTTCATTTGGAGGGGTTGACCTTGATGGACTGTCGTTTTTCAACCCAATTTAACTATGTAATTATATATCCTTTGTGACATGACATTTCCTTGGGAACTGAGCATTTCAAGCTGGGCCACATTCATAAACATCCTGGGCCACAGTTTTGACACCTATGAATTAAGTTGAGCCATCTGTGACACCACAGAATGGGTCCTGGAACTCTAAACCCTATTTGAGCTACACCATGGATATACTTAAAAAATTTTGGCTTTTGCTTGTGAAGCATTCCGTTTCTAATGTTCTACTACTACATGATTTTATTTTACTATTGATGAAAAAAATTGGGATTAGTTTTGAGATCCAATCAGTTTGTCACTTACTTTTTTGCCTTTTGCCCCCTCTGACTTGTATTATTATTAAATTATTTTCACCCCTGTTAACTTGGTTCAGCCACATAAGGTGTCAACTAAACTTATCCTTCTTCAGGAAAATCTTTTATGCTTGTTTTCTTACTTGTCGACCAAGCCTCCAAAAGTTGGCCAGATGTAGATCAGACAAGGTTAAAAATCCTGACAGATCGCAGCCGCAACTTTTTGTTGATGCGGCCCCGCAATCTGACAGCCCATATTGCTCTAAAGAACACGATCGGATCATCTCGATATTGTCCGCCTCAATGTGGGCATATGGGGGAGAGAGACACCACCAAACGAGCAGATCTCTATGTGTATGGCCAAGAGTCAGGCAATTGCTTTCACTTTCCATTCAGCACTTCAGTGTTATACAGTACATGCCTTTTAACATTTAAGATGCACCCATGCAAAAAACATATTATGGGTCATTTATGTCTGCAAGTGCAGCTGATGTCCCCACAATTTCCCTGTAGTCAGTTGCATGTAAAATCACTTTCATTAAAGGAGAATTAACCCTTCATTAAAAAAAACCCTACCACCCGTAGACCCCCCTTCCCCTCCCAGCATAGTTGTTACCCTGGGCAAATAACCCTAACCTTTTACTCACCCCTCACGGCAGTTTCAGGCATTGGAGTTCAAGGAAGCCATCTTCTTTTTCTTCAGTAATCTTTGAGTCTTCTTCTGGGTCTTCAGCAATGTCCTTGAGTTTCAGCACATGTGCAGTTGTCCGGAACCGGGAAATTGCTCCAACTGCGATTGTGCCGAAACACTGTTCAATAGATGAAGATTACCAAAGAAGAAGAAGATGGCTGCCTTGAACTCCAATGCCTGAAACTGCAGAGAGGGGTGAGTAAAAAGTTAGGGGCATTTGCCCAGGGTAAGAGCTACGCTGGGGGAAGGAATAAATGGGGGTAGGGGTTTTTTAATGAAGGGTTTAGTTCTCCTTTAAAGGCGCACTTCCATATAGTTGAGCTTGATGCTGCTCAATATTTCCTGCCCTCCGTTCTAAATTGTGCTTGGTGTGCTAACTGATGCAGGGGAACCCTGGAGGTACCCACCTAGATGTCAATTACACAGCGACCACTGGAAATTACGGTGGATGCACTTCCACAACATTGTGTCGAATTTGCAATTTTGGTTAGGGCCAGAAATAAGGGTAGGCAGAAGCAGCACCTGCCTAGGGTGCAATGATAGGGGGCATTGTGCAGGTACCTCTTCTGCATACCCCCAAGTACGTAGTCACTTCCTTCTGCTGGTCTGCCCTCCACTCTGCCTCTTCCCCCTCCCCACTGCTGCTTTCCATCCCCACTGCCACCCTCTGCCACTTCCCCTACCCACTCCGACTCTGCCCTCTGTCAATGCCCCCTTTTAGCGTCAAGGTGTGCGGGTGCGTGTGCGCAGGGTGGGGGAAGCGAGGTTGCTGGCCGGGTTGTCTAGCGTACCCGGTTTCCTTGGCCTGGCCCTGATTTTGGTGCATCAGGTGCAATTTTGGCAGGTGTAGTACACTTGTGTCAAGCGCATGGCCCCTTGCACCTTCAATGATTTTGGAATTCAAGAAAAATATACTGCATGGGGAGGGGGGCGATTGCATTCAAAATTGCACCTTTCACACTGGACTGGTGGATATAAATGATCCCTATTGCATTTCTTACATTTAGCTGAGTCAGGTAATGTTATAAATTCAAATAATGTTTAGCAGGTATTAATGCAGTAGTAAAAACAACAATCTAGCCTTCATTAATAGCAATATCGTCATCAGATCCATTTTAGAAAAATTATTGCAGGAACAATTTAATTGAATTAATTTTGCATAATCCTTTTTGTCCAAAGCACAGATTGAGCAGAGACCTTCTCCTATTCTCCAGGTGTTTGCTCTGCTGGAATACATGCCATAAGAAAGTGGTGTCTCTGCCAGGGAGGTGAAAGTGAGGTGGTTAGAGTATTTTACCTGCCTGACTGATAAAAATGTTGCTTGATGCGTATATTAATAGGTAATTGTAGAGAAAGACCATTTTTTTTTTTTTCCAGAAAAGGTGTCAATCTTACAGGTGGCACCCACCTTGCTATTGGGCCAACACACAAGACAGACAGTGAAGTATTAAAAGAAACATACAGATAACTGCTATGTCCTCATGCTTGAACAATATCTATTACATTCATACTGGGTGACAGATTTCCCTTGGGCAAATCATATTTCTCAAATAGAGACTGCAGTACAAATGCTTATCGTTTTTCTTGCAACATAAAGCAATTTATCACCATGTGATATGTCAGAGGGAGCAGGTATTCAAAATAAACCATCTGGAATTATGCTCTTCTCTAAGAACACTTGCCCACTAAAGACCACTGTTTAGGTTAACCACCAGGCCCAGGCCTGGTTGCCACCTGTTTGGATTTCACCCGAAAAGCCACTTTTTTTAAAGGGCTGCCCGAGTGAAAAGTTCCTGTCTGGATTTTCAAACTAGGAAATCCGGACATGACATTGTACTGTATATACAGGAAATTCTTTATATTAATCCAACTGTTTCATTTATGAAATGCCAGTGAGGCAGGTAGGTATGACCTGCACATAAACAAAATAAACAGATCGGCAAACTGCTTTGGGAGAGAGATCCTAGAAAGGTTGCGTTTCCTTGCTTGAACACAACCCATGCAAATGACTTACATGGAAAGGCCAGCTTTAAACACAGGCTGAACGTGCATTTGTCAAGCAGTTACGTGCATGGAACAAAGAGCGGGTATCTTCTTTGCAAGACAGTTGTGTAATGGCTCCAAGTTTTCTTGCTTGAAGGAAATCTCATTCGTACTCAGCAGAACCTCTTTATTAGCCAGCAAAAGCCTTTAGCTTAGTGGCACAAGGTCAAACTAACACCCCAGCCACATTCAGAGTCCCTTCATTTTCCCCCAGGCAACCACCCTGAGAAATGATGTCCCTTTTCCTAAGTGCTTCCTGCTTGGCATGCAGATCTGCAAACGGACTTTCACACATTGGCTTGCAAAAAGGCAGCCAAAGCAACTGCGGCCACCTAACCCTTTAGTGTCTGAAATATATACAAGCTGGGAAGGAAGAAGAAAGAAGGAAGAAGCAGCAATGAAGTACTTTCATGGGCGAGTTTGCTGAAAATCAGAACCATATTTCTTTCACAATCTTGCACTTGATTAAAACAATTATGTTATATATGCTATAGAAATAGCATACATAAAACAGTAGTACAAATGTAAAAATAAAAAGTTAAAAGCCTAAAATAATTAAAACAATGTTTTTATGAAAATTCAAGTCAAAAATTTTGTTCACACGTCTCTTGCAGTATACTGACCTGCTGCACATTTCCCCATGCACAGCAGCATGTACAGGGTTATACACAGTGAATACTGTACCCCCTGTTGTAAAATATGAGGATATTAAAAATCACCAAGGAGTTTTATGTCCGCATAAAAGCTTTCATAAAGGTCATGGATCTCAGAGGTGACTTTTAATATTCTCATATTTTAAAAGGAGGTATTCTATTTAATAAACCAGTTTCAGTAAGTCATGGGGCAGAAATGAAATCACTAAGCACCCATTATAACTGATAATATCACAAGGCACTGTTTATAATGATAAGATTTACAGGAAATTTGCTCTTGGTCCATTATCCAGAAAGCCCTGAATTACAGGAAGGCCATCACCCATTGACTCAATTTTTATCATATAATTACAGAAAGACCACTTATCTGGAAACTCCCAGGTCCCAAGCATTCTGGATAACAGGTCCTATATCTGTTTGTTTATACTCAAAATGCTCATTTTACTTTTGCTTCTGTTGGTTCCTCTTCAGGTAGGTTCCCCTTAGTAACAGGACACTTAAGGGTCCTTTAGTTAATTCAAGCAGCTATGTCCCTTTCCCTGGGTCCACATTAGTTCAAGGGGATTACCCACGAGGTGGCAGTAGTTTAAAGTATAAAAGGGTTTAGCCCCATGTGCTCAGGGTCTGTCCTGGGACCGTGCCTCACTGGGAGGTATTACAGGTCCAAGCTTGCCATTTGGAAAGTTAGATAAGAGCTATTTAGTGATAGTGAGCATAGTCACTCTATGAGTAAGTACAGGGCAGCTAGTGAGCAGTATCTGCTCCAACGAGGAGAAGTAGTGGGGTTAGGACCATGTGGTGTGTACACCACTATCTCAGAGACTCAGTGGGTGAGGTGAGGACCAGTGAGGGTGCCAAGAACCAAGACCCCAAGCTGACTATCCCTGAACAGAAAGCTTTCCACTCTGGGAGAAAATTGCCCCTAGAGGTGTTCATCCTAACTGTGCTATTTCACTGTTTGAAGAATCCTGTTACTGGTATCCTGTGGTCATGTAAGTGCTTGTGAATTGATCCAATGTGACTGTCCTTTGTGAATAAATAAGTTATTTTGCTGCAAGAATCACCTATCTGTTTGGATCCTTTGCTGCACTGATCTACACCAGGAACCAGAAGTTCCCAAGGAGGGGTATTACAGTTCAGTCTGTCCTGACCTTGGGTGGAGGCACGCCATTTTAAAATATGCCTGCATTCCCTTATAGGGGAGGCACAGGACTCCCATAACACCAAATGCAACTAAATGCTTGCTAGATCTCATGCAGTAGCAGAAGAGGGCTATACTTCCATACATCATTTCATGTATGTAAAACTAATCTATCCTTGTTTAGTTGAAACAGTGATTGTGCCCTTGACCCACTTTGTAGTATTACTTTATATATTTTTTGTTTCTGCTCACTGATCCACACATGGGGGCAAATTCACTAAACAGTGCAAGTTCGCCAGTGTCCTCTTCGCAGCTTTCGCAACACTTCGCCAGATGAAATGTCGCTCAGCCAACTCTAATTAACTAAAGTGCGAAGTTACATCCAGGGTGCTGAACGATGGCGAAGGTGCGCTAGCATTACTTCATCAGGCAGAGTGAAGTTGCGTTAGCATTGCCTTATTTGAATACGGGAGGGAAGTTAAAGTTCAATGGACGTATATGTTGCAGCAAATACATTACATTACACAAGTCCGGGAAACCTTAATAAAAGAAAATAGAGTTTTAATATTGCCCTACACATGTGCCCGCTGTATAGTTTATGTTCCATTTGTTGGGAAATGTAGGGGGGAAGCCAGGTACCCCAAAAAAATTTATGATCTTTCGCAGCCTATCCCTCTGTAAATATGATAAGACGCTAGCGTTCTTTTTGGGACTTTTTTTTAATGAACTCCTATCTACTCTATTGCACTTTGTCTGGTCTGAGCTGGTGAAGGCAAGTCTGGCGTAAGAGGTAACGTTCAGTAAAATCCGCATCTTGATGTGAATTGGCAGAGTTACGCTCTTTTGCCATAGCGAAAATTCGTCTGGCGTTAGAGTGCGAAGCAATGTTAGCGTACCTCTCCTTGGCTATCAAAGGGCTGCCTACGCTGGTTAATAATTTTCGCTAGCGTTAGTCACTTCGCCCTTTTGTGAATCTGCCCAATGGTGTCTTAGCAACTTATTACACACATGTTCATGCCATTTTCAAGGGGAGGGGTATAAGGTTTGGATTTTTTCACTGTGTTGTTACCTTGACAAAGGTCTCAAGGCAGAACGAAACATTGGAATAATATATATAATATTTTAAGTAGTTTATACTGTATATAAACTACATTGTACATAATAGTAAAAATTTGTGTCAAAGTTTGCACCAATCCAGCAGCAAATGAGTTACTAAACTGAGCACATTTTGCAAGTTTTATTATAGTATCCCATACTTATTTGGGCTTGTTCAGACAAAAATAGTGTAAAAAAGGAGTTTTCTGCAACCGAAGTGCAGCACAAAATGCAATATAGGTTGCAATTTGCTATGATAGTTACTCATAATTATATATGCTCTGTATCCTTTTCCCCACATAACTCCAGTGTAATAGCAGCTAAGAGGGGGAGTTGTGCCTAACCCAATTGTGGATCAATCAAAAAGTACATGCACAGCTCAATTCAGATTCATTCAGATTTATTTGTTCTGTGTCATTTCCAGTGCACAGTGTCAAAATGATGCCTCTGCATGATCAGAGTTGCAAGTCTGCTGTGCCTATTGAGGCAGTTTGCAGAGGGAAGCTTGGAATTACTGGAAAATTGTTTGTGGTAGCGGCAGGGTTTTCCTGTGTCAATAAGCACACTTGTGCACAAATCATAACAGGAGCTGTGTGAAAGACACACCAACACAACTATAAGGAAGTGCTACCTACTATACTTATACTATAGCCTTCTCCTCTCTAATGCAACCAGGGCCATTCGGATATTCGAATATACAAATTTGGCCTCTTCGATATGGGAATTCCCCATAGGCTTTTTTGGCTAAGTCCTGCTCGAATACCATTTATACGAGCTAATGCTTCGTACGATTTTTTCGGAGGCTTGAAGGAAAAAGTAAGATTTTTTTCGTGAAATCGAACGATAGTATTCGATCGTACGATTTCATCGAGAAATCGAATTTAGCGCAAAATGATAGCCTAAAACTATTTGATAAGCATTCGATAGTCTAATGCTTATCGAATATTGAGGGAATTTGTAGGATTTTTGGGGAATAATGGTAAATTTGCCCCCAAATGACTGGAAAAATATTTTTGATAAAACTAGATCTTCATCTATGAACATTACAATGAAAAAATTATCATTCAAACTATGAAAAGATGGTATCTGACCCATCAAAGGAAACATGAAATATACTCAACCGCTTCAGCCTTTGTTTTAGAGGATGTTCAGACACTGGCTCTCTGATACATTACCGGTGGCCTTGTCCTGTAGCATAATAATTCTACAGAAAAACTATTGATCTTCTGAAACAGCATTTCAATTTTACCACTCCATTTACTTCTTAATCTACACATTAAAGGCTTGAATAATGTTGGAAACATTGTTTATAGACTTTTTATGAGGCCAAATTGATTCTTGACTCATTTTGGTTCAACCTTGAGTTTCAGCTCTGTTTAACCAAAGTCCAGCAAAACTTCACTTCTAAAAAGATGACAGCATTTCTTAAGGAAACAATGACAACTTTTATATATATATATATATATATATATATATATATATGGACCCCTTGGATTCTACATAATAAACGCTCATCATGATTCTCCCAGGTCTTTTAGTTGTACTCTCTGGAGAATGTTTTGGTTATGTTTATCAATTCTGCCTTTCCTATTTCCCTTTTACTTCCCTAATACTTTATGTTTACAATTTGATGCAGTATGAATTTGGAAATTTAAACATTTTTTATAATAACATCCTTGGACATCCCAAGGCAGCAGGTTCATTGTGTATGGGGAACACTCCTTGGTAATTGTGCTGTTTCAATTGGCTTTCTGCCTTTCAAAAAAAAGGCTTATGTAAGTATGTCACACAGACAGGAAAGCCAGGACTATATCTCTGGTCCGATAGCAGGTTCTTTACAAAACCGCTGAGTTGGTAATAACATTATGTAGCACAGCAAGGCATTAATAAGGTTAAACTACAAGCAAAATTACATCACATGAAAAAAAACAAACTTCTGGGGAACATTTATTATACTGTCACTCGTATTATAAGAGTGCATCTAATCCTTGTGGCTGCCAGTTACTCATTTATATATGTCACATTGTAAGCCATGAGGTCCAGCTCTAGCTTTTAGCATACTTTCCACTAACATAGTGTATACATTGAGTTATCCACTCCCCAAGGTTCTATTTACCATAAAGGCACTCAAGGGCACATACTGTACCGAGGGTGGCAGATTTAGAAGGTGGCAATTGGGTGCCTTATTTGTAAATAAAATGTGTGCAAACAAACAAACCTCCCCAGCTTACCACTGGATATTTGCAGCTAAATTCTGCAGAAAAGTTGAGGGGTTGGGGGGTGTATTATGCTCTACTAAATGTCAATGAACACAGGGCTGCAATCAGTAATCATGGTGCCTAATACTACTATGTTAGTAGGGCCCTTCCCACAAGGAGGATTGTGGACTCTGCTAACAAGTAGAATAGGATGCCAATAACAAAAAAGTATGCCCAACACTAGGTCATGCCCCTGATTTGCCCCATTATGCCAAAAACACACCCATGACCCATACAAACCCTGCCCACAAGGTATATTCCATATGTGACACCCAAACCCCACTCTTGTGTCTCTTGGGCACCCTCTACCAAATGGTCCTACATGGTGTACCTGTCTACCCCCTAATAGTAAGAAAAAAAAAGATGCAGAAACATCGGAGCTTCCAAAAATTAATATACTTGATTTCACAGATTAAAAGAACCATTTCCCAACCCGACCCCCTTTGGCTCACAATATCATGTCACCCCTTCCCCACATTTTTTGTTTGTAAAGTGGTGTATGTTGGGACTTGAAGTCCCTCTGTTTTCCAGAGTAGCTTGTGCACAAATTCTCTGGAAAGCAGAGGGTCTTCAAGCCCAGAATCCATCACTTTACAATGGAACAAGTTGAGGGAGGGGTTGCGTTAGACTGTAAGCGTAAAACGAGGAGAAATGGTTCTTAAAGTGAATCTTGGTTTCCTTTCAGTCTGATAATTCAGGTATACTATTAATATAAATGGAAAGAGCAGCTTTAAAACATATGTAAATTTGTATTTATATAGTGATACATATCTACACAACACTGTACAGCAGAACAAACAGGGGACCAGTTTAAAGAACAAACAGGGGACCAGTACAATAATAAATACAAAGTACAGTTACATTAAAGATTAAGAGATACGTGCCAAAGAGACAAGAGGTAGGAGACTGCTGCCTTTAGACAGGTCCAGACACAGAAGCCCAAACTGCCTCCTACTTGTCCAATAAATATTGACTGTTTATATGACATAACCATCTTATGAAATAAAACATTTTTTGGTTACCAGTGGGCTAAACCAGATGCAATAAGTAAACAAGATGCATGTGTATGATATGGTATTTGTTACAAATAGTATTTCACATGTGTCTATCTGTGAAGTCACCCCCATGCGGACAAGCTAAATTGGATCCCATTTGTCACAAATAGTATCTCACATTTGGCTGGAAAGTCACCCACTTGTACTTTGTAACTCATATGCAACTGGCAGTCCACTTATGTGCATCTTGTATACTCTGATATTCCACCAGACTTTAATCTATCGGTGCCAATAGAGGTATTATTGTATTTGATTTTTATGTTTTTGAATTTATGTATATTAGTAAGTGCAATTAATTCAAGCGATATGTATTTCACTTCTTAACCATATATTTTTATGCATTTGCTATGCATATGATAATTACTGTGAGGAATTGTCTGTGGAACAAAAAAATGCATTTTTATATGTTTCAGTATTGTGCTTATGTACCTTTTTTGTCTAATTGAATGAGTTCATATGAAAAAGGGAGGGAAACCCCAGGTCTGGCACGATAAGTACATCGCTTGAGCCTACCGCCATGTTCTAAAGCTGGATTTACCCATTTTGGTTAAGTTGCTTTAACATGGTTTTGAAACAATAGCAAACCATAGCAGGGCACAATGCACACTTTACTCCAACGCTCAGTTCTTATTATGTAACATGCAATTAACTGCTTATTAAGTGATGCTAGAATTAGGTTGTATGTTCTCTAGGTGATTCTAGGTGAAAGGTTACCCTAAGCATTTGCCTGCTCTGCATTCTATTCTAAGGTTCAAGCATTCTTTGAAGCTTTAATCACATAGGGGGCTATAAGCTCCATCATGGAGTTACCTGGTTTAGCAGAGCCCGACTCGTGCCTGATTTAAAAAAAATAAATGTACATTAAAATTCTTAACAAGTAACAACATGAAAAATCATTGTGTGCTTTAAATCCCACATTCCAAGGGGCTTTTTGCGGACTAAGCTATAAACGGATTATACAATGCAGAACTGAACAGATTTCCAAATGAATGCTACTATCCTAATTCTCTACAGTTCCAAAATGAGAATGAAATAAGATTGGCATACTGATAGTATACTGCTATACTCAATCCATTTTTTTCTTTTACTATCTTTGTTTACTATCATAAAAACAAATATACTCTATAATAAGAACCAGATTTCAATTTAAGTTGAAGACTGGAAAAAATGCTGAAAAAGCAAAACAATGCAGGAAATGTTTTACTCAAGAAGAACCACATTTTTCAAGAGCATTTTTTTTTTATAATCAAGTAAAAGTCAAATGAACACCCCCCCCCCCCCTTTATATTTCTAGTGGATTTTAAAGCCTTGAAGGATTTGTACTGATAAACCATACTTTCCTATTAAATGTGAAGGAAATAATGTACAATGGTCAAAAATGGGAGTTAGAGGGCCATTGATTGGCCTTAAACTGTTTTAAGAGGTGTTCATCTCAATACAATGACCTGAAGCTCTCAGTCAACCCCAAAGAACAAAGAAGGCTGACTTTACATATCATATGGTATAAAAGAATGTCTGTCTATTTCCTGAGAAATAGAAGACAATGCGTTTTTCATATGGATTGATTTTTTTGGTTTGCAGCACCTTTCCTGAACTTGTTAGTAGTTATATAACTATAAAGGAAGGGGCACAAGAGAGTAGAGGGTCCAGTAAGGCACTAATTAATGAGCAAGTTTAATATATTTTGGTAGAATAGGACAACTTACTAATATTTTGAGCCCCTAAATTGAATTTGCTATGGGGCTCAGTAATATCTTGTTATGCCACTGCTCCAGACTGAAGGATCCCACCACTGGGTTGAATAGATTAAGTTCCAAATAACTATTATATCAGATAGTACATCACAGTAATTCAATTTTTATTGTTTTCTATTTTACATTAATCAAATAAATCATATGTATTATTGTACCAAATTCCTTATTTTTGGATTTAGTTTAATACTAAAAAAGATATGAAAAAAGATTTGGCTGAATTCTGATTCTAAATCAGAGTTCTAAATTCTAATATGCAAATTTACAGTCAAGAAAAAAAATGTAAAAACCCTATGAGAAAAACTGTCCATTTGGCTTCTAAAAAGTTAGAAGCGACAAACACACACAAGTTGGAATGACCAAATTAAAACCTGGGGGGATTCTGCAACAAGTACTTGTGATGTACACAAAGAAACAAGCATAAATAATGAATTACTATGTATTGTATTAGAATGCCTGCATTTAAAGAATCTGAGCTTTTTCCTTTCAGCTCCTGGTAAGTTATAGGATACAGAAATAACAGTTAGGTGACTTGTCCTTTTCAGTATGGATTTATAATACTAAAATGGCTTATGACTTTTAAACCTTTGGTATAAATTGGATTATATAGTGTAGTTTAGCAGCATACTGATTGGCCATTGTTCTTAACCTGTTCCCAATTAGTGCCTATATGGATAATTCATACTTGTAGTACATAAAAAGAGCTTTTTTTCTGTCATCCCCAATGAGTGGTTTCATTTACATTTGATCCTTTTTAAGTAGTTCATTGCCTTTATTATTACCTTGTTTCAAAATCCTTCAATCAGGTGTTGAGATATGCTGAAATAGTTTCTGGAATTTTCTCACTATGCAAGGAACAGAATGTTACTAAGAATCCAAGGGTGAAGAAACAACCCCCCCCCCCCCGGGGCAATTAAATGTGGTTAAGAAACAAGGAACCTATAATCCATTGCTGTTGGTGTCCTGAGCTATTGCTTTCTACATCTCCCGGCATTCCTCTGTGGCTGATATGTGCTACAAAATCATGGAGCACTGTGCGTGCAAATCTTTAACGGGACAATGTAAAGTGAATCCTTGGTGGTGAAAGGGTAGGAGTACTTGCACATAATCTACTTCATGATATTCAAGCAGATTCATTCTCATTAGATCCATAATACTTAAAGGGTAAATTAGATCCATAATACATAATAAGAGTTGATCCATAATACTGATCAAAAAGCCACCAAAGAGTATATATACTTTATATACATGTATAAGCTTAGTGTAGGTTGTCATTCAATAATTCCCAACCTTTTTTACCCCTGAGTAACATTCACATGTAAAACGAGTTGGGGAGCACCACAAGTATCCAAAACTTCCTAGGGGGTAACAAATAATAGCTATGATTGGCTATTTGGTAGCCCCTATGTGGATGGACAGACTACATGAGGCTCTGTTTGGCAGTACACCTGGTTTTATGAAACCAAAACTTGCCTCAAAGTCAGGAACTAAAAATTAAGCAACTGTCTTGAGGCCACTGGGAGCAACATGTTGCTCACAAGCTACTGGCTGGGGACCACTGCTTTAGAGGCATTTAATGGGTTGTTAAAGGGATTATGTCATGATTTTTATGATGTATTTTTTTATTTCTAAATTACACTCTTTACACTGCAAATAATTCACTCAACCATATACAATTTCATTCCGGAACCAGCAAGTATATTTTTTAGTTGTATTATTGGTGTGTAGGCAGCCATCTCAGGTCATTTTGCCTGGTCATGTGTTTCAGAAAGAGCCAACACTTTAGTATGGAACTGCTTTCTGGCAGTCTGTTGTTTCTCCTACTCAATGTAACTGAATGTGGGCCCTGGGTCTTACAATTGAGTGTTGTTCTTAGATTTACCAGGGAGCTGTTATCTTGAGTTAAGAAGCTGCTATCTGGTTACCTTCCCATTGTTAGGCTGCTGGAGGAGGGAAGGGGTGATATCACTCCAACTTGCAGTACAGCAAGTACATGACTTGGGGCAACTGCAAAACCGACAATATGTCTAGCCACATTTCAGATTTCAAAATTAAATATAAAAAAAATATGTATGCTCTTTTGAGAAACAGATTTCAGTGCAGAATTCTGCCAGAGCGGCACTATTATGTTTTGAAAATTTTTTTTCCCCAAGACCAGATCCCTTTAAGGACTAAAATTATTGTATTCTGAAATGCTTATCTGTCAAGTGTTTCACAAAATGCTCCCTACATACCTGCATGATACCTCCACTGCAATATAAGAGCAGACCAACAGCAGCTACTCTACCTAAATGGAACATATAACATAATTCTCTATGATATTAAGTGCAATGAGCATCAACTTCTATGATGGGTTCTGTTGCCATTTATAAGAATGCAAATTAGCCTTGTTGCCCTTGATATAACAGTCTGTACTGCTGCTCAGGGGCTTGCAGCCAACACAAAATTAAACTGTTTATTTTACTAATTTGATCTCTCTGATAATGCCCTTGTGTTCATTTTCCCTTTTGGGGCAAAATATGTATTTAACTGCAGCTTGGCTCTTTAGAAAATATAAACTAGCTGAATATCTTTTCTTCTGTCACACTCTGATAATTTAAAAATGTTTAGTGGTGAACACAACTATCCCTCTCACTATTTTATATGTTGTAGTTCATGTCATTTTCAACTACTGTTAGGTGATTCTGTTGTGTCCAATAAAAGAACAGCCATTTAGGAGTTTTAACCCTAATCCCTTATAAATATGCATAATGAAATAAAGGTATGGGACCTGTTATACAGAATGCTCGGGACCTGGGGTTTTCCAGATAACGGATATTTCCATAATTTTGATCTTTATACCTTAAGTCTACTACAAAATCATGTAAACATTAGTGATGTGCGAATCTCCCGAGATTCGCTTCTCTGGAAATTCGCGAATTGGCGAAAAATTCGCGAAACGAGTCACGGGATGCGCTTTGGGTCCTACGGGATGCGCTTTGGGTCCTACGGGAGAAAAGCGCTTTACAAATGTTGTTTGTTGTTGTTGTTTTGACGCGCATCATGTCAACTTTGGCGCGTCGTGTCATTTCCGACGCGCGACTCATTTTTCCGGGGGAATTTTCGCCAAGCAAAATTTCGCTGGCGATTCGCGAATTTATTCACCAGCGGCCAATCGCGAGAATTCGCCTCGAATTCGCCCCTGGCGAATACATTCGCCCATCACTAGTAAACATTAAATAAACCCAATATAATGGGTTTGCCTCCAATAAGGATTACATTTATCTTAGTTTGGATCAAGTACAAGCTACTGTTTTAATATTTTACAGAAAAAAGGAAATCAATTTTAAAAATTCAAATTGTTTGGATATAATGGAGTCTATGGGAGACAACCTTTCTGTAATTTGGAGCTCTCTGGATAATGGGTTTCTGGATAACGGATACCTGTATTATAATTCTTAAAGGAAAACTTTACCCCTCACACAATGATAGTCTCTATAAAAAGATATTACATAAAACAGTTCATATGTAAAACCCTGCTTCATGTAAATAACCTGTTTTCATAACAATATGCTTTTGAAGTAGTATGGGCCATTGGGTAATCATAAAAAGAAAGTAGCCATTTTAAAAAATAAGGGCCGCCCCTGGGATTGTTTGATTCTTGGTGCACACAAACCATACATGTTAGGTCACATAAGCCAATTAACAGAGTTCCGGCTTTTCGCTTCCACACTTCTTCCGATTACCGTTTTAGTTGTAGTATTTCTGGTCAGGTGATCTCTGAGGCAGCACAGAGATCATCACAAATCGTGGTTCAAGGCAAGAGATGTAAAAGGACAATATTTGTTTAAATATATATACCAGTTTGATAAGATTCTTTAAAGGGCAAGGAGAGGCAAATAAATAAAATCCAATTTTTACTTTCTTTAATGAAAAAGAAATCTATCACTAATATACTTTAATTAAAAAATGTGTACCATTTTTATAAGAAACCTGACTGTATGCAGTGAAATTCTCCCTTCATTTAGTGCTGTGGATAGGAATTGTCAGATGGTCCCTAACTTCTGGTAGGGAAACAATCATACTTATGAATAGCATGGGGAGCCCCTGCCTTACTTACCAGCCATGCAGAACTCAAGCAGCTTTGTTTATTGATCATATATGATGATCCCTAAGAAGCCCAGACCGCACTGAGCATGTGCACAGTCTTGGTCTTGCAAAGATGTATAACAAAGATACAAAATGACAGCCTCCTGTGGCCAACTTTGAAGGCATAAATCATTTGTTTGATTAGGCTTGTGGTGCAATAAGTTCATGTTTATGTTTAGTATACAAAATACAGCATTTCTAGCCTTATTCTATTTTAGCCTTTCCTTGTCCTTTAATATGCCACTTCATCTATTGCTCAAGTATTCATTTTGGGGGTATAGTTTTCCTTTAATAAATCGGATAAAAATGACTGTAGGAATGACCAGTGACTGTAGGACTGACCAGAGGCTGTAGGACTAACAGTTGGCCACCTTGAATATATTGCAATATATGGACAAACAATCCTGGTTTGTTTATAACTGCGCAGCTGTCTTTATGCAAGCATATAAAGATGAAAGTCCCCATTTCCAACATACACAAAGGGCGTCTTTAGAAACACATGGGGGCAAATTCACTAAAGCATGAAGCGTCTAACGCTAGTGCTTATTCGCCTGTGTGACATAATTTTGCAACTTCACCAATTTACTAACAGTGTCCCCAGTGAAAATTCGCTAGCGAAGTAGATAGACTAGCGCAACTTCGCACCTTTATGCCAGGTGAAGTTGCGCACTGACAAAGGGATGTAACTACGCTAATTCACTAAGATGCCCATTTTACTGAACGTTACCTCTTGCGCTAGACTTTACTTCGCCAGGTCAGACCTGGTGAAGTTCAATACAATAGATAGGAGTTTGAAAAAAAAACTTGAAGTCCCAAAAAAACACTCTTTCCCCCTACATTTCCTAACATATGGCAACACAACTATACAGTGGGCACATGTTTAGGCCAATAGGACAACTTTATTTATTTTATTTATTAAAGGTTTCCTGGGCTTGTGTAGTATAATGTAGTGGCTGTAACATATACTTCTATTAAACATTTAACTTTGTGCCGAATGCAAATTAGGCATCGCTAGCGTGAAAATCGATTTGCCTGGTGAAGTAATGGTAGCGCAACTTCACGACCGTTCGCCTCCCTGATCACAACTTAGCATTTTAGTGAATTTGCGTGGCATTGGCGAATCTACGCCTGGCAAAGTGTGGTGAACGCAGGCGAAGCCAACACTAGCACATTTTCGACGCTTAGTGAATTTGCCCCATGATGCTTTTACAGTGTTGTAACTAGGGGACCATGGGCCCTGGTGCAAAAACTCCTCCAGTCTGTTTTTAACCTAATGACCTCAGCAGAAATGTAAACCTTTGCAATAGTTCAGCAACCAATCAGCAGCTTGTATTTACAGGTAACCCGTCTAAATGCAAATACCTCATTGGTTTCTAGGGGTTACCACTCCTTTAACTTTTATTATACTGTATTGAAAGCAGTGTGCATGAATCATTTTGGCCAAATCTAATCTAGTTAAATCTATCATGGATTAGGTTTTCTTCACCAGAGGTTCAAGCTAACAGAGACCACATTTAAGACGAGGGAATCAATAGTATATTTTTTTTTCAGAAACCGGATCCGTCTGTGTCTTGTCCAAAGAATATTATCTCTCTAGCCCAGTAACTGAATAAGGCCATAGTCAGGGATTCAGTATGAAAATTAAATTAAAATGTAATGGTTCCTTCCTATAACAATATGTGGACTATAGTTTAGATTTGTTGAGTTAACATTATTAAAAAAATGTATAAACCAAGCGCATGGACATTTTTACAGTATGCTGGCTAAACTAAAACATTAATAAGCTGGGAACAGGCACAATTAAAACCATGGTTCAGGTCTAGTACCAACCTCAATACAGAATGCTTTCAACTGCTTAAAGGGATCCTGTCATGGGAAAACATGTTTTTTAAAAAATGCATCACTTAATAGTGCTGCTCCTATAGACTTCTACACTGAAATCCATTTCTCAAAAGAGCAAACAGATTTTTTTATATTCAATTTTGAAATCTGACATGGAGCTAGCCATTTTATCAATTTCCCAGCTGCCCCTGGTCATGTGACTTGTGCCAGCACTTTAGGAGAGAACTGCTTTCTGGCAGGCTGTTGTTTTTCCTTCTAAGGGCTCATCCAGACGCAAAGATTCGGGGAGATTTGTCACCTGGTGACTAAGCGAAAAATCTCCCTGAATGGCTTCCTGGTATCTCGCACCCACTAGCGCTAACCAGGAAGCCATTCAGGGAGATTTGTCGCCCCAAAGAAGAGGCGCTTAGTCGCCAGGCG
>CM044438.1:39427347-39457565 GCA_024363595.1 Xenopus borealis
ATATATATATATATATATATATATAAATGACTCAAATCACCAGTTATATTTTCAAATCTGTATTGAAACCTTACAACATAAATCCAATAACAATACTAATGAATCAAAACATAAGGAATATTCAGTTTATAAACAGCTAGTTGGTAACTTATTAATTATTACATCTCCATTGCAGTTGGCACTTTTGTCTTTCGAGCTTAAAAATACTTGGGTTGTTTTGTGACCATTTTTGCAGAGCTCTAGCCAGCCAGCATCACTATTTATATAGAAGGGATGACTTTGTGTTGACTTTCCTTACCTATAATGATGGCACAAGCACTGATGAGTCCAATTTCTTTTTTTAGAGTCACTTTTTCTGTGGTGGGGCTTTCTGGGCTTGTGTTGGTGGCATTGGGAATGTGCTGTGTGGGTACCGTCGGATCTTTCTCCTGACTGTTCTTGCATGAGTTTTGTAGCTGATTTTCTCCTGCCATGGCTCTCCAGGTTTCTGAAATTCTGCTGTGCTCAGTTGCCAGTCTGTTGTGCTTTTCACTTCACTGAATTGTCTCTCCCAGCTCTTCTGTGATGTGGCCCCTTCCTGTGCCCCTGGTACTTAGGATGGTTACTCTGCTCCTTTTGCTGCACCTGCAGAGAGCACAGTGACACAGCACAGACTGGCACACACACACTCCCAGTACACTTCTTACATGCTGCTTTCCCCAGCCTCAAAGCACGTTCCACAATAAGGGAGCCAGGGGGAGGGTTCCACACAGCTCTTAAAGGAACAGTGCCTTCTGCTGTACCATCCCTCCAACTTGGAAAAACTTACACACCAATTATGGACCCAGTTTATTTTCCAATATAGAACTAGAAACAAGATTTTCCTGTGAAGTAAAACATTGTATTTGCCCCCATCATCTCTCCCCCTGCTGTTGTAATTCTCTCCTCTCTTACGTTTCTACAATAGTTAAAATCATTTCAAACCCCTTTCTAGGACACTTTTGATCAGTCTAACAAATCGGGTGTAACTACACTGGTTTTAGCTACAAGTGGGCCCAGGAACTAAATCGTTTTAAGGGCCTTAATAGGACAGAAAAAAATAAAGTATTGAAGGGGACTACCAGGGCTTTGACTGAACCAGGGCCCGCACCCCCTCTGGGCCCACCAGTGGTTCAAGAGCAAGTGAAAAAAATTAGGTTTGGGGGGTGCAGGTGCAGGCCAGAGCGGGCTAGTTAAGTTACAGGGACCACATGTGGAAAGAGTACTAATAATAAACTAGTATTTCTAATAGATACAAATCAATGCCAGGGTTGTCACATTTTGTAATATAAAAAGAGCAGCCTTCCAGTCTTGTTCGGGGCATATAAAGCAAATATGATGGGGAGACTGCAACCTATTTTGCAGCAGAGCCGACTAGTTATGCCCGTGAGTTTCAGGATTGGTTTTGTTTGACTGTTTCTAAGTACAATCTGAATATATTGCCTAAGGATGCAATGGTCTAAAAAGCTCTCTTGAACATATTCATTGTATAGAAGATACAAGGGATGTTTTGTCCCCCATGTAAACTCATGGGCATTAATATACCAGAAACTGTCCTTTCCTAGCAGTTCATTGGAATCACTAAGTGCATGGCAGCAAAAGCATGTAGCCATTTCCACACACATTGTAGTGACATACTCAAAGCAATTTATATGCACTGCAATGGAAGGGCATTTTCTGGCATTTTGTCATCCAAGATTGCAGATATCTACTAGTTAATACACATGGGGGTGAATCTGAAGGATGGTAAGGGTAAAATAAAAGAAGAACATTAATTTGCTCCTCAAAATCTGTGCTTTAGGTTATTTTTATGAGCTAAGGCATCTCTGACTAGAGATTTATTTTAACTTAAATGGGAACTTGAATTCAAAAAGTCTATGTTCTAATGAGTGCCCAATGTCTTACAGTCAGTGTAGGTTATCAATTATCAGTGTTGGGATTGGTACACCATGTCAGTAATTATATTACACAGCTATAGTTGTAATAAGAAACCTTTGACCTTTAATTTGCCCCCATCAAAACTTCATGAAACAAATTAATCAATGCTCAGGTTTTGCTTTAATTTACTCTATTACTAAATAGACTAAAGCTTCAGCACAATCTGATCTGACCATGCATTCAGCCATTTACAACCTGTGTGCAGCATTCAGTAAGCAATTTGATCAGCCTAATTGCAATGCTGTACTAAGTGCTGTTTCAGCAAAATAGAAAAAAAAACAAACAAACCAAAGACCTGAAGACCCTCCTTCTGCCTGTTTATGGCATCATTAATAAACCCCGAAACAGAATGAGGTGTTTTTATAATATTTAATCTACATTGTAACAGATAGAAAAAAGGACTAATCAGAGAGATTAAATCAGTTGATCATTCATGTGATTAGACAAGAATGTGTTTTTGACATATTTTAAGATGTCAAGAGTCAGAAAAAATAAGAACACTATTTTTATAGACTGACTTGCATGGTATATTTTGGACTCAATGTTAATTTATGGAAACAGAGTGGAGTAATATGTGTGTTAACACACATATTGTCGCCCAAAGATTAATTTCTACCGTTTGAATGTAATCTTGCAGAATCTGACATTGCTAAAGACCCAATCAAAAATGGCACACAGGATAATTGCAAGCCATGGTGTACAAAAAAACCCGCTATATTCATGGAACTGGAGCGAAAATGACCTTTCTTTGATGTTTGAGTTTTATACTACTGCATTTTTAGTCGTTTTTTTTTTCTTTCTCTGTTTTTACTTTAACTTTATGAATAACTTTCAAGATACAGTATCTCTGCAAACATACATTAAAGAATGGGTTTACATTTCTTCAACATTTTATACTCTGATTATTTTAATGACCAATATTATATATACATATTATATTCACACATGCCTCGGCAGAGCCAATTTAATTAGAGGCAAAGGCCTTTTCAAACCGGAGAAGAGAACAATGGAGGTCCTACAAAATTAATATGACAAAACTATTTAGGCATAACAAGAACCAAGGTCTCATTCAGCTTGCTTATTAAGGACTGAACAGTACAACGTATTTGATTTCAAGTGGGCATAAAATGAAGCTGCTTGAGTTTTATTATACTGGCATGGGATAAGACGAGTGGCATCTTTGTTACTTTACATCTCTTTCAAAGGAGTTAACGTTTAGTTTGATTTTCTGAATCAATTTGCAATTGGTTTTCATTTTTTATTAATTGTATTTTATTATGTATTTATTATTTTGTGGGCGCACAGCGGAGTCAGTGAAGAAGCATTGAGTTGCAAAATTATAACCGCTTTATTGGCATACACACCAGCATTGTGGGAACAGTGGGTGGGTGAGAGTGCTACGCGTTTCGTGCCCCTTGCTCTCCCGGCACTTCGTCAGGACATGACCTGACGAAGTGCCGGGAGAGCAAGGGGCACGAAACGCGTAGCACTCTCACCCACCCACTGTTCCCACAATGCTGGTGTGTATGCCAATAAAGCGGTTATAATTTTGCAACTCAATGCTTCTTCACTGACTCCGCTGTGCGCTCAACTACGGATCCGTATAGAGAGATTGGACTAGCCGCTGGAAGCTGCCGACATCCCGCGAGAGCTGCCACGGGGGAAGAAGACATGCAATTTGCCGGGTGAGCTCGACTTTCAAACTTTACATTTTTTACATGTGGATTATTTTGTGGGGTTTGAGTTATTTCACTTTGTATTCAGCAGCTCTCCAGTTGGCAATTTCAATGAACTGGTTCCAAATTACCCTAAAAACCATACATTGAATTGAATAGGAGACTGGAATAAAATTAGGGGAGGGTCTGAATAGTAATAAGAGTAATATAAGGTCACAATGACAATAAAAACACATCTGTAGCCTGACAGTTCATGTTTTTTTAGATGGGTTCAGTGACACCCATTTCAAAGGCAAATAATTAAAACACATATTCATATAAACATATTCTGCCTTTAGCATTCTCCAACATTCTCTATTAATCATGTACTGATAAGAACTGCACTAAAGTTTTTGTAGTACCACAACAGAAGCATTCCTTTGCACATTCCCATTGTATGTAGAAGACTACTGAATTTTACTCTCCGGCTGCACAAATATCAACATAGCACCACGCAATGAATAAGCCATTAGTGGAAGTTAAACTACATTATAGCAGTCAAGCAACTCCTATTGTAAGCATTTCTGAATTGCTAATTTGAGGGAGCAGGGCTTTTAATGACTGGTCATAATATGCAACATTTAGAGTGATTTTGCATGTGCCACTGGGGGAGAGAATGTTTCATTTACTCTGTTTATGCTAACAAGAATCTATTTTAATTTTGCAAGAAACAGAATGAAGCCCTAGGAGCATGGTGCAAAGCACCTCCTTGCCTATTAATCCCATCCAGAAAAATTGTACCACTAGTTTATTAAAACAAAAAACATTAATGATAAAAATTCAGTATCCCCTTTCAAACAATGTAAATGATCATTTAAGGTTTTACAATTCACAAGACTTTTCTGCTCTCTTTATCAGCCTCATAAGATAGGGTGCTGAGTCAGATAGAATTACACGTCTCAGATAAGCCGAGTTAAATCAAGGTATTTTACAACCGAGGCTAATCTTTATTAGTCATAGAAAATGCCTTGTGCAAGAACAAAGGAATAATTGTACTGAATCCAAGAGTGTCAAAATGTCTTCACAACAGGGAGGGGAGTGAAAGTGTGGAGCAAGAATGAAAGGTATTCATTCATAGGCTTTTTTCTTTTTGATTCTGTCAGGGGGGATAAGGAACATTGGTGCTCTTTATAAACTAGAGGGAAGGAGATTCCTTAACCCCTTGCTGCCATTGACCAAGAAACATGATGCAAATGAATTGGTATGTGATACATTTCAGACTATATGTCTTTTATGTTAGACAACATCATGAATGTATTTGTGTTAATACTAAAAAATAGTAACATTATTTGTAATTCATTTATGTTAAACATCTGAGAAGTATCTATCATCTTGTATCCATCTATTGTGACAAAGAGCTCTGTCCCAGTAGGCTGCCTGTATATGGTGGGAGGTATATTGCACCCAGCCTGAGGTATTGGCCCCTTTAAATATACAGGGTAAGACAGGCTAGGACCCTGGAATAAGGATAGTCCATTATGCTGCCCAATTAGTCTGCAGGTGGGGCTGTTTTAAGGGACACTGGGAAGAGTCCAGTATTGTGAACAAGTAGACAGGAAGGTACACTTACTTGTGTTGCAAGTAAAAATATTTTTTATTCCACAGAAAGGGTCATCAAGAAAGTAGCTTTACGCGTTTTGTGCCTTTGGGGCACTTAATCATAGCCTTTTTGTTTAATAAAAAATATTTTTACTTGCAACACATTTTGGAGTGATGTCCAGTTTTTGTGCCATTCCTACATTTGGATCGCGACTGTTTTAAGGAAGCCTGGCTGTGCAGTGTGTGTATGAAACTGGGTGAAGCTCTGAACACGCTCGGATTTGGTTTTTTGAACCAGCTGGTTATCCAATTGCAACACCAAAGAGGGACTGCCTGGTGACTGCAGTAAAGAGTTTTTTTCTAGTGTTCTGTAAACGTGCAAACTGGTGAGGTTTTCATTTATAATTGACTGTCATACCACAGAACTTGTGACTGTTTAGGGCTAGTCCACATGGTAAGATTCAGGGAGAATTTCCCTGAATTGCTTACCTTGTGAGGCAATTTCGAGCGACTTAGGAAAACACAGCACCACGTGTGAATAGGCGCAGGCTTTACATTTTAGCTGGTGCGAGGCACGGGTAAGGAAATTCAGGCCTCCTGTCTCCTCTGTAATAACTGTTTTACCTGAGACCTACCTGCTGTTATGAGCAATCTATCTCTATGTATCTCTATCTATCTATCTATCTATCTATCTATCTATCTATCTATCACCTATTATCTATCTATCTGTCTATCTATCATCTATCTTTCTGTCTGTCTATCATCTATTATCTATGCATGTCTAGCTATCTACCTATCTATAGCGCTCTCTCTATTCTATCATCTCTCCCCAGAGAAAGAACATCATTTGGACATTGGTGCTCCTTATATATTAGAAGGAAGGAGATTCCTTAACCCCTCTTGCCCCCTCTCTCTATGTATCTATCTATATATATCTATCTATGTATACATCTATCAATCCTATTATCCCTCCCTGGAGAAAGGATATTGTTTTGACTCATTTTATCTGGTATTACAATATTACACTAACTGGTGTAATTTGGTAGTCTGTGTTTTCAGGCTCCGCATATTTTCCATAAATATTACATACCTTACATATTCGTACAACTCTTTATCTGTCAGTTAAGTAAGTTCACCAGGACCCTGATAGGTTCCCATGATTTCATGGCACTGCAAAATATATTTCTCAAGGATCTGGTAAATGAATTGTTATTGATTCAGTCCCACAGCTGCAAATGTCACTACTATTTGGTACTCTTTAGTAATAGAAGTTTTCTGAAGTTATTTCTTAAGGAAAGAGTACACAAAACATGGATTAGTCTCAGGAAGCTTACTTGGATCACAGATAAAATGGAAAACAACCAGAACCCTGACTATTGGTATGCTGTTATGACTAGATTGTGTACATATGGTGTATATGAGGAGTTGGCTGTAGTACATTCCATTCTCCAAGGAAAACCAACAAATTTGGACCATAAAAAAAAAGGATTTGGCACTCAGCTAAAGCAAATTTGATATCATATGTGTGTGATATGTTTGTGAACATCTAGTAATAAAGAGCAAAAAGGACACATACCTGCTGCAGATGTACATGTTTAAGGTCTGTGTTGAAGGGAATTCTCAAAATAGGTGCTAGGCCACTTTCCTTTTTTCATGATGCACCATGGACAATGTTTCTACCTGCTGTGCAAGTTTACAGCATACATGAAAGAGGCAGTCACTGTGCCAGCCATCAGTTTCTAGTTTGGCTGTAGAGAACCTTGGGAAATAGAATCAACAGCATCTGTGGCTTTCACAGGCCAGGCTTGAAAGTCATCATCTGTTTTTAAAACAGCATTTTATCTTGTTGGCTAATTTTAACAGTTCAATGCATCCGGTAATGCTAATTTAGGTCCATAGATGTCACTGTTTGCCTGCATATGTGCTACATTTTTAAATAAATTATGACAATCAAATGTAGGTTTAGATTGCTAGACCTGCTGGAATTCATAGTCACAAGATATACTTTCTACCCTCTACCGTGTGTCTGAGCTGTTAGTTCTTGTTATGTGGTTTTAGTACTTGTTGTGTGGTTTCTTGTTTGCTAGATGTCTTTTCTATAAGTTTGACACACTGATCCCTGGCAGGCAAAAGGCTATAACTTTAACTAATTACCAATTCCTTCAGTACAGTATAAGACTATTAGAACTCAAGCTTTTAGATCTTTTTTTTGTTGGCCTCTAGGTCAGATTTTTGTCTTTTGCAGCTATTACTGTATATTAATTGGAATGTTTTATTTACCTTACTATACTTCTGTTCTCTGTTCCACTTATGACTTTGATGCCAGGGCCAGAACTAGGGGGAGGCAGAGTAGGCGGCCGTCTAGGGCGCAGTCATGGGGGGGGGCGCACTTTTGAAGGGAAATGTTTTTTTTTAATTTCTTTAAGTTTTAACTTCGGCCCTGTCTACAGCAGAAGCGTTCTGCTCTACTTCAGCCCACCACAGATGTTAGGCAATATTTTTGCTGCTGCTCTGGCACAGGCTAGTGGCACAGGTACAGACTTGGGGGGCAATGGCTGGTACAGACTTGTGGCACAGGTACAGACTTAGGGGGCAATGCTGGTGGCACAAGTACATACTTAGGGGGCAATGGCTGATGGCACAGGTACAGACTTGGGGGGGCAATGCTGCCAGCACAGGTACAGACTAAGGGGGCAATGCTGCCAGCACAGGTATAGATTTGGGGCAATATTTTGAGTGCTGCTGGCACAGGTACAGATTGGGAGCAATATTTTGGGTGCTGCTGACACAGGTACAGATAAGGGGCTGGCACACATACAGTTTGATTGATTAATGTGCTATAAGGTTTCTTTATTTAAGAAAAAATGAATAGGTGGGAAATGATCATACAGAACGGGGGTGGGCACTGATTGTACCCCTTGCCTAGGGTGCCAAACTACCTTGGCCTGGCCCTGTTTGATGCACTCAGAAAGTTACCTTAACGGAGGGGAAAAATGAGCCATTAAAGGGGTTGTTCACCTTTGAGTTAACTTTTAGTATAATGTAGAGAGTAAAATTCTGAGACAATTTGCAATTGCTTTTCATTTTTTATTATTTGTGGTTTTATAGTTTTATAGGCTTTTTATTCAGCAGCTCTCTAGTTCAGCAATTTGGTTTCTAGGGAACAAATTACCCTAGCAACCCTGCATTGATTTGAATAAGAGACTGGAATATGAATAGGAGATGGACTGAATAGAATGATAAGTAATAAAAAGTGGCAATAACTATATATTTGTAGCCTTACAGAGCATTTATTTTTAGATGGTGTCAGTGACCCCCATTTGAAAGCTGCAAAGAAACAGAAGAACATTGCAAATCATAAAAAACTATGAAAAATAAATAATGAAGATCAGTTAAAGTTTCTTAGAATTGACCCTTCTACAATATACTAAAAGTGAACTTGAAGGTGAACCACCCCTTTAAAGGCAGATGATACCTATGGTGTCTCCTCAGTTGCTGTAGTATTATATCAAATAATTATTCCTCCAGTTCTGCCTGCTTTCCTTTTAGGCCATCCAGTTTCTGTGCCAGTGCACAAGCAGTGGAATAATCTGGTTGGGAGGCAGGAGAAGTGCCTGAAGTTTGCTAGGGTCCCCAGTGTACATCTGAGAAAGAAGGAGAATGATAAGTGTGGTTTTGACACCCAAGCTAGAGGATTGGCCACCAGAGGCAATAATTGATCCCCCTCTGTAACTCTGAGGCAGAGCTGCTGAGCTCAGTCAGAAAGTGAGACCTGCAGCTGCAACTGTACAGATAGCCCATCCTACTCCCTGTCAAAATACTAGATGCCCAGGAGAGGACTAGGCCACTGTGGAGATCAGCACTGCCTGTGAACTCCAAAGTCCATGTGAGCACCCCAGTGAGCAATACACCATTGGCAAAGGTTCAAGACTGTGATTCCTGTGTGAGGACAGGTGTAACTGAGTGTAATCCTGCTTTAAGGAAGTGCACCAAAAGAATGGTCAAACCCTTATGCTCTTCATTGCTTACCAACCTCCACCTCTCTCCACCTCACCCTTTTATCCTTCCTCCCTAATCCATTCATCCCTCCCTCATCAATTCATTCACACCTCTTCTCTCCCAACTCAATTTATTCCTCATCTATTCATCCCACACTTGTGTCTCTCTCTATACCGCCTGACGACGGCTCGGGTTTGCAAGCCGAAACGTTGCAATAAATAGCAAATTGTTTTTCCACCAACAGAAGACCTGTGAGTGCGGTTTCTTTATATTTGTATATTTTGTTTATGACCAGCACCCAGGCAGTGACTATATGAAGATTGAGTGCACCATTTTGGACTGTATATATATATATATATATATATATATTCATATATTCATATATTCATCCTACCCTTAATCATTCCACCCTTATCTATTCACTCCTTACATCTTTCATTTTCCCATTCATCCTTCCATAATTAATCCCTCCATGCACCTTTCTTTCTACCCTCTATTCCCTATAATCCTGTATACCTCCTTAACTCATCCATGTATTCCTCTCACTCTCCTTCATCCATTCATCACTCTCACAATTGGTCATTAATTTATCCTTATTTCCCTCCCTGACAATACATCTATCCCTCACCTATTCATTCATGTGTATATATATATATATATATATATATATATAGCTTTATAGATCTATATTTAGCATACTATTTTACTATATATATATATATATATATATATATACACAACCATCCAAGCGAAGTCAGCACTCACGAAAAAACAGATTAGTTTGCCTGGGTGCACGGCCAAAATATAAGTATACAAACACTGGAAGAAGGTCAGCACTCTCAGGTCGTAAAATAATTGAAAAACATTTATTTAGGAACTACGGACTGACGTTTCGGCCCCACCGGGGCCTTTCTCTATATATAGTTAAGTCCCAAATATGGCTGTTGAATGAGCTGTTTCTCCTGATGGTTCCAACCTCTCCTGACATTATTGCATGTATGGGGAGTAGAGGGAATGCAGTTAGTATTTTTTTTTTCTGAGTTGGATGGGCAAAACCTCTGTACATCTGTTCATACTTACCATTCACAAGAGATGACGCAATTCTGTACACAGCCATTCTGTAATGTTGGGTTGGTCACAGATGACTGCATTGTGCTTCTTATCTTTTTTGTGCCCATTATAAAATCGGGATTTGCCTGTGGCCATTTTGCTGATGACAATGCCTAATGCCCACCAGTCCACTGCTGCATTGTACTCCTGGTGTTGAAGTATCTTCAACAGAAAGAAGAAGTTTTAAATTAATTGCGGCAAACACTAAATTATAGTGGAGAATCATATGCACGTATCTATGCACAAAGATGCAAATAGGAGCCATATATCCAAGGGTTCCAGTGAAGCCACTGATGGTCTGGTCTCCAAAAGATGAACTAAAATTTTAATGTGGCCATCTTTGTCCAGAAGGACATCTCTGTAAAACAAAAATAATAAACAAACCATATGGGTACAGGGGTTCAAGGACGATCAGAGGTTTATGAAGAAAATGCCTTTGTCCAAATCAGAAGATGAAGGGAGGAAAAAGAATGGTAAGTGTAAAGTGAAAAGAATACATCAAAGCAAACATACATTGGTCAAAAAAGATAATACAGCATAAAGAAAGGCCTTTTTTTATTTCACAATATAACAAAACGAGACATGTAGTGAACTACTTTGATGACATTATTTTTCTGGGCAGGGGATAACCCATATGCATTCTTCTCTATCTAGTATGCATAATGGATGAGGACTGCTCATGTGGAGGAGATGCAATGGATCAACACAGAAAGTGGACAATAACAACTAATAGAACGTATAGAAGTGATTAGAGTTGATGTTATATACTGACCTATGAATGATGCCTTTAGCATGCAGGAATTGAAGGCCACACACCAACTCTGCACCTTTGAACATAAGATATTAATAATCAGTTTCATACATATATAAATATACAGACTCCTGCACCTAGGCATGTAACATTATTTAATGGAGTGCACACTTTTGGCAGTTATATTTAAGTCCATGCTCACCTTGCCTAAGCTTCCTTTTCCAATTACGCCATAGAAATTGTAGCCCCTGATGTTGAACTCGTAGGGGTGCCTTTCTTCAGGGCAGGGTCTCTTCTGACCACTTGCTCCTAGCAAGGGAATAAAGGTTCTGTCACGGTTGGCACCCAATACCAGAACAAATGCCAAGCACCCTGGTCTCGGCTCGTGCTTCACCAGAAGTGTGACCTCCTTTGGCTTCAAGAGGAGCCCTCAGCTACTCAGATGCAGCCTGGACTTAAACGAGAGGTAGCAATGGGGCACGACTGTATATAGCGTCTTTTAAGGCTGATGGTCACGGTACAGGTGGGATTAGGCAGATTTGTGGTCAGACAGGCTTGGTCGAGGCAGGCAGATAGCTAGGATCATAAGGCAAAACTGGGTAATCAATCCGATGAGGATGAGGCAGAATCGGTAGTCGGATAACAGGCACGGGTCAGAATAGAGATATCAGAGTAGTCAAGGGTCGGGCAGGGTCAAACACAGGAATCAGGCTCAAACAGAAGCTTAAAGCACACATACAAGGCACCAGGAAATAAACCTATAACAGGCAATCCAAAAATATAAAAGTCCCCTTTAAATAATTCAAATTTGGCGCCATTGTGCGCTGACGTCATGACGTCAGCGGGCCTGCACCTTTAAACCCGGGCGTCCCCGCCGCACCACTAGACCACCAGGGTGAGTCCTGACAGATTCCATTCATTGCTCTTGAAGTGAATGATCATTTTATATAGTGCTACTAGAATATTTAAGCCACAATTAAATTTGTGCGGACAACATTGAGATATTGATCTATATTGGAATCAATCTGTATTTCCCCAAACATTAGTACCATTTATATAGAAACTCAGAGATCTGACAAGAACATTTTTAGGATCTCCTACCCCAAAGCCTTTTGGAAGATGATCTGCTTTTAAAATATATGTTGAAATTCTGTATTAGTTATAACACCTAGTAGCTGCTAAGTCCCAGTAGCTGCTTTGCCATGTGTATGCATTTCTATGGCACACATTCCCTTAGAGATACACATGGTAGAAAATGTGCATCCACCTGTATTTGGGTTAAGTTTTGTTCATTTCACACAAGGAAATGATATGCTTTTTCTTAAATGCAGAATTTTTCTAGGATAATAATTGATGCCTTTTAAGCACAGTATAGAATGGATACAAACGAGTGTCCCTGTTGCCAAGGTGCATGATTTTTATACTGTATTTATGAGCAAACAACTTCACCAGCATGTGACATTTGTAACAACATCAGCATTCAATTCACTTGTTGCAAGTGAGTTAATGGCTATACATGCAAGCTTTGAATTAAAGTTGTTAAGATATATCCATTCATTGTGCATAGTGTCAATGCAATATCAATTTTGAATCCATTTTAGCACTTTGCAGTTGCACTGCTGTTCATAATAAAAGGCACGAAGTTTGTCCAGGAGCAGTAACCAATAGCAACCAATCAGAAGGTAGAATTTACTGGTCACCTGTTTAAAAGCAAAGATCCTATTGGTTTCTATAGGTTATTGCTCCTGGGCAAACTTAGTGCCTTTTATTGCATATGGGGGTTAATGTTATAGCTAAGGCAATCCAAGCAGAAATGTAGAAACCAGGTATGCACAACTATATTCTGTAGATGCTGTAGTTTGGTGCAAATATTACATGACAGCAAATATGAATATTTCAGATAAATATATAGAAATTATTTCACAACAGAGGAAACTTTGTTTCACAAGAGGGGAAATTTTATTGGTTATTAAACTAAATAAGTCCAAATGAACTGATGGCTGCCTGGCACTCACTAAAAATACTAGCCCTGGCATATTTTTGCATTGAAGGACAGTAAAGGCACCCCTCAAGTAATTAATCCCTATCTTGTCCTTCATGCAGCGGGGTAAATGTGCTGAATGGCCTGAGGCAAAAGGCTTCAGAAGCCTGAACTGTAAGGGCTAGTCCAAACAAGAAGATTCGTCAGCTGGCGACTATCTCCCCTAACCGCTTCCCCCTGCCTTCCAGCAGCTTCAATTAAGAATCACCTGTCCCTATTCACACGCAGCGCTGCTTTTTTGCCTTGTGAGGCAATTTCAAGCGACTTAGAAAAATGCAGCGCCGCATGTGAATAGGCGCAGGCGACTTTACAGTTTAGCAGGCACAAGACATGGGCAAGCAATCCAGGGAGATTAGTTGCCCCAAAGAAGCGACAATTAGTTGCCAGAGGACTAATCTCCCTGAATCTTCCCATGTGGTCTAGACCTAAAGGATTAATTTTTTGCACTAAAAATCATAAACTTTAATTATGTTATTTTAAAGCACAAAAACATGAAATGTTAAACATTGGCATCTAAAAGCTTGCTAGGTCATGTAGCAATAAACAGGGAGGTGTGTATTTCACATTGTTTTAATTGATTTTTCAAGTGTGTAGACCCATTGAAAATGAGGAGTATAATACAAATCTAAGGTTTTCCAGATTTATTCAATTACGGTTTTTATTTTTTTTTAGATTTTTTAATAATAAGATTCTCATAAATAATAATTTTAACGTGTGAGTTTATTTGAATATTGATAAACAGGCATCTAAGTTCAAGCTTCAGTGGAAAGTGGGAGGCAACATTCACAGGATTTAATATGTCTGCCTAGAAATAATTTAGTAAGCTCATATGCTAGTGTAGAGCAGAATTTTATAGTCTGCAATTGTGCACAGTTTTAGAACACGTCTTACTGGAAAAAAAAAAGTTATCTTTGTGGGAAAAAGGGTATCCCACCTTTAGTAGGCATTAAACATACACTATTAGCAATTTCATTTTGCAATAAAATCTTTCTGTCTTGCACATGGACTAAATGGGAAAGAGGCAGGTGTTGGGCCTAGTACAGCATTGACTTTTAAGTCCAGCTACAGATTCCCTGTGAGCTTCAAATGTGACCCTGTGTGAAGAGCTGTACATATGATTTAAAGCCTGTATTATGATTTTGAGTGCAAGTCAAAGTTCTTTTCAATCATCTGATACAGTAACTATAGCAGTAACTGAACTTTGTTAAATATGAGCTTGCTGTTCCTGGATACAGGAGCCTACTTTAATGCTGCATTTAATAGAATTGCGATCATTGTTTCCGTGGGATTATTATGAATGAATTATATCTGCATTATTTTGTAGTTTTCACTAGTTACATTGTTGTAATGTTGTTCTGGTTGCTAAGGTCCAGATTACCCTGGTAACCAAGAAGTGATGTGAATGAGAGATCGGAATATGAATAGGAGAGGCCTAAAAAGAAAGTAATACAACAATAACAGTAACAACAATAATAAAATTGTAGCTTCACAGAGCGATATTTTTTTTTTGGCTTTAGACCCCCCTTTGAAAGCTGGAAAGAGTCGGAAGAAAAAGTAAAATAATTTGTAACCTATTTTAAACAAAAGGAAGACCAACTGAAAAGTTGTTAATACTAAGGGGGTTATTTATATTTATAAATATGAGTATTTTCTGAAAACTGCTCCGACCAAATCCGCACAGGTTTTCTTCCCCTTATTTATCAATACCTTTTGCAATAATTTGCTGTGCAGGAAAAAACTTGAAAAAAAATATGAAAAAAATCGAATCATATGAATTTTTCGGATTTTTTTTGCCTTAAAAACCCCACATCTTCGGATTTGGACTTTTTCCATCCTCGGAGGTATAATAAATCCTGAAAAATTGTGTTAAAGAAAACTTGCATTTTTCCAGTTTTTGGCATTAGGACATTAATAAATCACACCGTAAACGTTGTGCTAAAGGTCAAATACCAAAGGGAAGTTTTGATGTTTTCTACCCCTGCTTATTACATTTGCTTTGCTGTTAAACTTATTATGTTCTATAGACATAGAAAACCAGCACATTCAAATACTGAACAAGTTTAATTTGAAGGAATAAGCAGGATATGTGTGAGCAACGGTACTGCTCCTTTGTATGAAATATGTTGTGTTGATTCTTTTCAAATAAAAGAAACAGATTTGTTTAATCCTGCTGATTGTATTTCAGCAACTACTTTTATCTTCTGAGTTTAATGGCTAGAATGGATTTCACATTGCCCAAAAGGTTGATGCTGATCCCTAATTTTTTTTATAAAAACTTCATTTGCATTTCTATTCTTTCGACAAAGTTTAACGTTGCAACCCTACCGGGATATAATGATAAGACAATCCTGCCAGAATGTAATGATTCCACTCCCCCTTTACAAAATAATATAATGAAGGCGTCATTCACGGGTGGAAGTTCTGAAAAATATTGGAGCACGTTGAATGACAATGTGCTAGCAGCCAACGTTCTTTGCAACTGAGCAATGGCTGCATAGCAACTGAACACAGGATGCACTCAAGCTTGCAGCGTTTAAACTCCTGATGTCCATTTTACCCAGATCTCCTCAAAGCAATGAAACATACCAACATAATTGTATATTTCCAAATAGTCTCCTGGCTCCTTGTTAATATTGCGCAACTGCTCTGCAGTGTACAAAGCAGAGGCTGGTGTGACTATATACAACTACATTAATTAGAACTGAATGTTTTTCTTGGAGATGCAGATGGTTTATTATTAATAATAATAAAAATAATAATAACAGTACAGTGCAAGATGACAGGCCATTATTATTACCTATAGATTTTCTTTAAATAATAATAAAATATATAGCTTGTCATTTGTAGAAGTATAAATAATCTTTCCTGAATTTTAAGGGGCTGATTTACTAAGGGTCAAATTTCGAAGTGGTTAATACTTTGACATTCGACCATCGAAATTTTTTGGGGGTGATTTTCCATCGAATATGGAATTGTTTGAATCATTCAAAAACTGATCACAAAATCCTTCGATTTCTCAGAAAAATTTCAGGACAAGTTCTGTGAGGTCCCTCATAGGCTAAAATAGCAATTCGGCAGCTTTAAGCTGGTGAATAGTCAAAGTCGAAGGATTTCTAAAGAGCCTGTACTTCAAAATTCGAAAATTCTAATTTTAACAATTCAAATCGAATTTTGGGTTATTCGATAGTCTAAGTAGCCCAAAATGACTTCTAAATTAAAATTTTTGAAATTTGAATTATATTCGAATTTTCACTTCGACTCTACTCGACCCTTAGGGGCCAATGTACTAAATTCACATGAATAGATCAAAGTTCGATCGAATTTGATCGAACAACGATCGTAGGATTTATTCGACTGGTCGAATATGCAAATTTTGGCATATTCGATCATCCAATAGAGAATGGTCGAATAGATTCGAATGATCGAATATTCGATCATTCGATCAGCGAAGGATTTGATTTTTAAAATTTATTCGATTGCCTGCTTCGCCAGATTGGACCTACCGAATTGCAACAGAAGCTTAAGGGAGCACTCCCATAGGCTTCTGAGGCCTGATCGAATAGGATTCGTACGATCAATGACTTTGATCGTTTGAATCGTACGACTTATTCAAATGATCGAATAATTCATTTGAATGATCGAATGATCATTATTTGATCATCGAATGATTGATGGTCGAATAAAAGCGTAGCCTAGAACTATTTGATTAGCATTCGAAAATCAAATGCTAATCGAATATCGAGTAAAAACAAATTTATTTTGGGGAATAATAGTAAATTTGCCCCTTAGTAAATCAGCCCCTAAGTATCAAAAAGATAACATTTTGGCCAAAGTAAACAAACCAACCAATGTAAGGCCATAAGTTAAGAAAGGAATATTACAAAAAAACCTACGAAAAACACAAATGGCTGATCCTGTTGATGCTTTTAAAAGGGGCCTGGACCATTTATTTTGATACTAAACTCTACAGTTAGTATAGCTATGGGCATACATGGTTTGTGTGAAAGAGTGGAGGGGTGTGTGTGTGTATGCTGGGTATGCTGGATATTATAAGTTACCAATGAGTTTCATGACCATAAATAAACAGGAGGCTGAAGGTCTAGTGTTTATATATAGGTCATGGAATGCCGAGGTGACTTCTAATATCCTTATATTTTACATCAGGGGGTACTTTATTTATTATGATACACAAGTTTCAGTGACTCGCATGGCAGAAATGACATCACTAAGCTCTGAGTATAACAATGACATCACTAAGCACTGTTTATAAGGAAATAATTTACAAAGTTTGGACACTAATTGGCATGATATTTGCCCCCGTGAGCTCATTTATGAATGTAGTACAATATAACAATGCAAAATGAGGGTACAAATTAGCATGTTTCTTACCCACTATGCAGCAAAACATAATGGAATTCGCATCAGTGCAAGTCACAAAGAAGCATGCATGGTCACAAACACCTTCCTGACTAGTGTCAATGCATGGACAGTTTTGTGTATCTTAGTGCTTTTCTTACCCCATACAATTATGTTACTAACCTGTGTAAGCCAGTGACACCATTGCAGTTATAATTGCTGATGCCGTGATAGTGGGTTTGGCAAGTGAGGTCTTGAGTTGACCCCCAACCCCATGCTGGAGTTCACGGTTGTAGGAGCCATTATTTAATCAGGTAAATAATGGACACCTAAGGGGAGACAGGAAGATTAATAAGAAGAATTTTAATATATTAGATAAAACAGTTGAAACATTACAACATTATTATAAACAGAACTAAACCGAGGTTCTGAAATTAAATACAAGATGATGTACTCAAAGATGTCTACAGGTATAAAATAGACATGCACAAGGAAATTAGATCCAAAGAATTACAGACATCACTTGGTAGACTTTTTGTTGGCAATATGGTCAGTGTTACTGTTAAAGTGACAGTCTGAAAAATAGTGAATTTCTGGGGGGTTACCCTCCTTCCCCCCTACATTTCCTAACAGATAGCGACTCAGCTATACAGGGGGCACATGTTTAGGGCAATAGGACAACTTTATTTTATCTATTAAAGGTTTCCTGGGCTTGTGTAGTGGAATGTAGTGGCTGTAACATTTACTTAGTTAGCAAAGGCAATGCTAGCGCTTTTTCGCCGCTTAGTGAATTTGCCCCTAAGGGGCAGATTGACTAAATGGTGAAGTGACTAACGCTACTGTCAATTCACCAGCGTTACCGCCCACAGAGACATCGCCAATTTACTAACGGGTGCAGGTGTTACTTCACTAGGAGATAGACGCTAGCGGAGATTCGCACTCTATCACCAGGTGACTTTTCACTCTGGCATATGGATGTTACTCTGCAAATTCACTAAAATGCGGATTTTACAGAACATTACCTCTTTTGTCAGAATTTCCTTCTCCAGCTCAGACCAGGCAAAGTGCAATGGAGTCAATCTTCAGTTGCTTACATCATATTCAGTGAGTGGAAAAAGCATCTAAGTTATAAAAACACTGACAACATTTACTTTTTTTCTGGGTGACAGGCTGCAAAAATCCTAAAAATGTTTTTGTGTAACCGGTTCCCCCCTACATTTTCTAACATATGGGACAGAATTTTAGAGTGGGCTCATGTGTAGGGCATTATAACAACTCTATTGACTTTATTACCGTTCCTTTGGCATGTCTAGTTATCGTAAAGTGTAAATGTAATGCAGTTGATGCAACATGTAACATAAAAAGGTGCATTCAACTTTAAATTTCCTGCCGTATGCAAATTAGCCTGAGCACAAGACCTATAACGAATTTGCGCTAGGCAGAATTGAACGCTAGCGTATCTTCACTTTGATTGGCTCGCATTGCCAAAGTAATGACAGAAAATTTTCCAGCGTCCGTTAGCCACGTTGAAATTTTGCGTTTTAGTAAATTAGCGTTGTCCCAGTGTCCCAGTTGAATTGTTCTTTTAACTGTATAAGACCTGCATAAATGATTAGTTGGATCCAAGGAGCTTCCACTTGTAAAGAAATACATGAAATAAAATAGTGTTTCTCATTGTTTATCCTGAAACAACATCTGTCTCTTATGTGGGGTTTTCTGCCTCATTTCCAGCAGCTTAAAACTGACCAAGTACAAAAAAACCCTCAAAATGACAAACGATATGCGCCTAACAATGCAAAATATGCTGCTAGTGTCAAACACACACTATCATCCAAAAAGATGGCTTCAATTAAAGCTTCAACTAAAATACTTCTAATGCAACAAATGGCACAGTGTCACAATTTAAATATGGCTTGACTTGTTCTTTTTTCTCTAGGGTGGCTTGCAGGCTGTTATAGCTATCATAAATACAGTATGTAATGGTCATTCTAAATCATTTTCCAACATCTAAGTTTTACTGGAAAGCCTTTAGACATAAACGTGTGCCTTTTATTGATATCTATTTATTGGCCAAAAATAAAAAGCTTGATTTGAATCGCTTAAATGTCATTTATATATTTTAGTACATGTAACTTGGATGCTCTAAAGATTAATTTGGAAACACATAGCTTGTCTAATTGCTGTGCAATCTAATCTGTCTTTTCTTTTTACTACAGTGTGTTCATGTATTAGTTATTTATGTATACACAAGAATAACACTCTATGTGTTACCACACTTACCATATTCCTAAAGAGGCCTGTTCTTTTTAATTTTTAATATTTTTAATTGACAAATAAAATCATTTTTTTAACTTTTAAAGGCTCCCGTGTGTACCCGTCTACACTGGATATTTATCTCAGCAGCTCTCTACAGGTAGCACCTGGGTCATTTGTGTTTCAAGTATAGTAGAAGGAAGAGGAACTCCAGCAGTATTACTGCAAACAACTTTTTATTCCAGGCAGTGGAAAGCACAACATGTTTCAGGTTCAATACCCTTTATCAAGTGAATAAGGACCATTAACACGTGCTCCCATTTAAAACTCATATGCACTTTGACCTATACAACATAGTGCAGTATGGGTAATATACTGACACATTTTACAACATTGGTATGTATATAGGTTGTATTGCAACACAAAAATGGTGAAGCCAGTGTACAGACCATAATTGTGTGCGCAAACATATAGAAAATAGAGAACATTACAGAATACAAAAATTAAAAAACAATTAAAGTTGGTGTGTGAGATGCAGCCCGAGGCCACACCCGCTGCTCATCTGTAACATGTATTCCCTCCTAGAGGCTGCTGGGAGTTGCAGTTCATAGTGAGTATGTGCCAACAAGCAGTAAAGGGATAAAGTAACACTTATATCTGTGTGTGTAACAATGTTGGTACATGAATAGTGAAGCCAATGCTCAGACCATAATTTTGTGCACATATATAAAAAAATAAATAAAAAACTTTGCAGTATACAAAAGTTAAAACAACTGAATTTGGAAAAGTCCCAAACAAGTATTTATTTATGTCCAATTTTCACAAGTCCAGGATTTTTAAAAATGTCCATTTATTAGGAATGAAAAATGTCCAATAATATAAAAAACAATGAAACACTTTCCTGAAAGAAACAGAAGATCGCAAAAAATTCACTTTAGGCAGGCCACTGTCTAACTAAAACCTGGCCTTCTTAACGATGAGACACTGCACATGATGCCTGTCCCAGGTAAAGAAACCTAAACCAAGTGTGTAAGGGCAAGACATCCTATGATTTACGGGATACAGAAATACCCAAAATATTGGATACGTCCCAATTTCTCAACTATATGTAACAGCATATATTATGTGAATTATAATACAATATTTACATCAGCATATATTGTAGTAATTTATCTCCTGTAACTCACCCTTATTCTATGTAAAACTGCGCATAACTAGCTTGAATCTTTATAGTCATAGGTAGTGATGGGCGAATTTATTCGCCAGGGGCGAATTTGCAGCGAATTCCCGCGATTCGCCGCTGGCGAATAAATTTGCGAATCGCCAGCGAAATTTCGCTTAGCGAAAATTCGCTGGAAAAACGAGTCGCGCATAGTTTTTTGACGCGACGCGGAAATGACGCGCCAAAGTTGACGTGACGCGCGCAACGCGAATTTTTCGCCATTTCGCGAATTTCTCTGGAAATTCGCGAATTTTCCGGTGAAGCGAATCTCGGGAGATTCGCCCATCACTAGTCATAGGGGTAAATTTATCAAAGAGTGAAGTTCCACCACTAGAGGGAAATTCCGCTGTTCTCCATTCATTACTATGGGATTTTGAAAGGCCTATTTATCAATGGGTGAAGTGAAAGTTCACCCTTGAAAAATACGCCTTTAAAAATCCCATAGATGAATGGAAATTAAGAAAAATAAGTTGCAATGTGCCAAATCAAAAATGCAGTAGAGGCACCAAAATGTACAAGAGTACTATTGAAAAAATAAAGATTAAGGGATAAAGGGGTGAAGAATCTCACAGTTCACCCCACGTGTTTATAATCAAAGCATGGCAATGTGAGTTTCCCAAAAATCAAACAAGTTTAATTAAAAATGCAAGAACATTTATTAGGGCATGAATAGACTAGTGGGTACATCCCTGTACATTTCTTTTCTAGGGGCTGTGACTAATCAAAAGAGCACATACATTAACAAATCAAAATTGTGAAACAGATTGACTAAACACCAGTACAAGCTTATTCTATTAAGTGGTGCAGAATTAGTTGGAAACATAAATACTATTGAAACACAGGTGAAAGAACAGTAAAATAAATATGGATGAAAAGTACCCAACACTTACCTGCCTTAAGGAGGGGTTACTTCTAGCACTTCCAGTGTGTGTTGCATCATTCTGGAAATGACAGCATTCATCTCTACAATCAAGCAAGCAAAATGTGAACTGAAGTGAAGGTTAATAGTGAAAAGGCAAAGTTCATCAACACTGCGAAATTGTGCTCAAACTTTGAAGCCACCAAAATTTTGTTGGAATTCTGAGAAAAGTGCTGCAATAAAAAACTGATGATTTTGACTTAACTTTGTACCTTGTGACTATGAAGATTCTCATTCATCCAGGTCATGGTATATTTATCAAAAGTAACTCAAAGCAACTGGACTTGCTGAAGTCTTTTCAGCAAGTCCAGTTGCTTTGAGTTACTTTTGATAAATATTTGTACCTTGTGCTTGTTTTGTAAATCATATCTATTGGTCACATGATATTATGGCCAAATAAGTCAGGACCTGAAAAGAGAGATAAAACAGTAAAAAAAACAAGAAAACAAAAAAAGAAAAAAAGAACCCCCTAACATCAGAAAAGAAAGTTGGCTGGAAATAGTCAGAATGAAAATGCTAATCAGAAACCAAAAAAACAAAAAATGAATTGCGTTATCCACAGTCATACTGCTTGCACACAAGAAAAAAAAATATTACAGTGGAGCAAAATTATGAAGTGAGATGATCACAATCACAGAAGCACCAGGGCAATACATTTCTGGCTGCAGGTCAATGGTTCTGCATGGCAGTGGTGCAGTTAAATATTTTACACCTCAAGTATAGCACAGCAAGGTGCAATAGGAGTAACTGCTGAAGAAGTCTTACAAGCATTTGAGGCTGGTCTCCAGAAAAGAAATCCATCAGGGAGGCATAAATTTTGGATATGTGGATTTAAGGAGATACAACAAATACATTTGTAACTGAATGAAAGCCACCTGAATCATGTGGGAATTGACCAACAATGGAAAGCTTGTATTTCAGAGAATGCAATTTCTATGACTTGGGGCACTTAAAGGGGCAGTTCACATTAGGGATCCTGTCATAGGAAAACATTTTTTTTTCCAGAAGAATTCTGCATTGAAATCCATTTCTCAAAAGAGCAAACAGATTTCATTTTGAAATCTGACATGGGGCTAGACATATTGTAAATTTCCCAGCTGTCCCAAGTCATGTGACTTGTGCTCTAATAAGCTTCAATCACTCTTTACTGCTGTACTGCAAGTTGGAGTGATATCACCCTCTCCCTTTCCCCCACCCAGTGAGCTAGTGAGAGTGTGCTGCTGGATTAGAGGTTTTCCCAGGCCTGTGAGGGTCTGGGGGAGATCCATTTACGACAGATATTGCAAGGTTAGTCCTTGCTAAGCCTTTCTTTTCAAATTTTGTTGTTTTTGCCTCTTAAATGAGGGAAAATTCAGCATTTCCTGCCAAGTGCAGGGGGGCTGAAGCTAAAGAACCCGGAGCACGTGAGGGTTCTGGCAAATGTGCAGTTAAATCCAGAGTTCAGGTGAAGTCTCTGGAAGTAAAGAATCCGGGTGAAAGGAAAAAGTTTGCAGAGGAAAGTGAAGGCCTTGTCTGCAGTAGGAAAGAAGGAAAGTGCAAAGCATGGGAACAGCACAGTACCTGGAGGGGAAGCAGGAGGGCCAACACAAGCCATGGACTCTGTAACAGCCCTGCCTGTCTCAGCTGAGAGCACTTCTGCCATTACTGCCGGGGAATCTGCTGAGGACACTGGGGAAGGAACCAGTAGCTCTATAATCTGCTTGTCCAGTGTTTCAGCCATGGAGGCAGCCATCATGGAGGAGGCAGCATGTCTGAGCACTGGGGAGGCCTTGGAAGGGAGCTGCCATAGAGTACAAGCCAGAAGTGATTCCAGCAGCAGACCAGCAGAGGGAGCCCAGGAGCGAGAAAGTGCTGCAGATGGATTGTGCTGCAAAACCATCAGGGATGCTGGAAAGGCTGGAGGGCCAGCAGAGCTGGAGGAGGACCGCAAACTACTGGCAGAATCTATTGCTGAGGAAACCCTGAAAGGCAATAAAGGTGCTGTACCCACAGACAAGGTAGAACATTCTATTTCTTTTGGGTTCCAGAGTTGCTAAACTGAATGAGGGTTCAGCCCCCATAAAGCAGCACAAGGGGGAGAGTGTGTTGGTCTCTGATACAATCATTAAGGCCATTAAAGTTATGGAAAGTCTGCAGATGAGGAAGGTGGAACTGAATGGCACCTTAATGAGACACATAGAAAGCACTTGCTAGTGGGAAATTCAGGGCATAAAGACAATGGTCCAGTTAAATAAAGAGCTGGGGCAGCTGGAACGGGACATTGCTCACTGAGCCCCCTAAGGGCAGAATAGACTCTGAGCTTGAACCCCATGTTTCCAGTATTGACACTGTTGAGATTGTATGCTGGGTGGCAGTGGGGGAGGAGTGGAGGGTGCCAGTGGAAGGAGGCACAGAGTGAGTGCAGGCTGGTGGGTGAGCACGTGGTGAATGGGGGGAATCCGGTAATGCAGCCTAATATTGGGGGACAGCAGGCGGCTCACAGTGTCTGGGGGAGGAAAAAAGCTCTTCACTGATCAGGGGCAGCAAAGTGGCACTTTGGAAGGGCAAGTTTTCAAAAGGAGGAATGTTGTGAGAATCAGGTGGGATGGGGAGAAGGAGACGTTTCCTGGGACAAGATTTATTTGCCGCAATTTAATCAAACAGTCCATGGGCTTCACCCCAGATGATATTTATGCCTTTGTAACTGCCTGTGATTTAGAATATGATGTCAGTTTCAAGCTCTCTCAGGGGCTGGAGAAATTCTGGGCGTTGTATGAGGAGAAGAAGGGGGTGCAGGAATGGGAGGGGCTTAGAACCATTCCCATAACCAGGCCAGAGACAAAGGTGGTGACTATCCTGTTTAAGAATGAATCAATCCCACCGGAGGATATTATGGTCTGGCTGAGGAGGCAGTGCAGGGTGCTGTCCCCACTTGCTCGTATTTACAATGAGGAGCAGTTCTGGGTGGCGGGGTACAGGGCACAAGTCAGGTTGGAGGTGTAGAATAATGTCCCTAAACATCTAACCAAATCTTTCTTCATAGGCAAGGAGAAAGGCTCCTGTTTCTACCCTGGGTAACATCGCCAGTGCTTCAGGTGTGGCTCCAGATGCCATCTGCCCAGTGTCTGTGAGAACAAGGTGTGTGCGCTGTGTGGGGCTCAGGGCCACGTTAATAAAGAGTGCAGCAAGATCCGATGTAACCTGTGTGGTACCTTGGGCCACACACATCGGGAATGCCCAGATGCCTGGCATAATATCACCAAGGCTTGCCCACGGGTAGAGGAGGAACTCTTTCAGCCAATAGAGGAACCTGTAATGGAGCAGGGAAGGGCAGAGGAGCCAATGGAATCAGGTAATGAAACAGAAGCAGGAGAAGCGAGGGAAGGAGATAGTGAGGAAGAGGAGGCAGGGGAGGTAAGCCAGAAATACAGAGAAGAGAGTCCCCTCAAGAGAATGCATCCCAAAGTTAAGGCAAGTGGGAAGAAGCAAGAGGAGTGGAAAGTAGTAGGAAAGGCAGGGAATAAATCTGGGAAGGTCCTTTTTGACAACAGCATTTAAGTGTCCAACAGATATGTGCTGCCCAGTGGCGTAACTAGATGATACTGGGCCCCACAGCAAATTAATTTTAGGGCCCTCATCATATCCAGAAGCTGTCCTGTTTTACCAATATATTTTGAAATTGCTCATTAATTAGGGCCTCGTGGGGCCCCTATCCCTCCTGGGCCCCCCCTGAGGCTGCAGGGTCTGCTTCCTCTGTGGTTACGCCCCTGGTGCTGCCCCAGGGTAAGAGTTGGGGGGAAGTGGCAGAGAAAGAAGGAGGAGATGAGAAGGATGGAAATGGAGGAACAGGAAAGGCAAATTGTAAAAGGAAAGGGGGAGGAAACGACGAAAAAGAAGGAAGATCAGAAGCAACAAAAAGGGGAAGTAAAGGAAAGTTCCACTAACAATCCACAACCCCAGGAAGGGGCAATAACTGAAGTTAAGGGCAAGAAGAGAAAGGGGAGAATTTCCACAGAGATGGAACAGGGAGAGCTGAAAGGAGAGGAAATTATTTTTCTGGAAGTAGATGAAGGTTTTCAGGAAATTAGAGGGATCCAAGTGAAGAGATACAGTGGGGAAGGGGAAGATGTTCAGGGCAAATCCCTTAAAAAACCTTCAGAAAATCAGAGGTGTAGACGCTCCTAATTTTTGGGTGATTGATCAGTATTTAAGTTTCATGTAATGTGAGAAATCACTTGGAAAGTACAAAGCTGTTAACTGTTACTGTATAGAGAAGTAAATTTTTGTCTTCTATGATATGTGCTAAAATAGCAAATGTATTTGGGTTTATTCAATATTTGTAACTGCTCTTTATGATGACTGTGCATTTTATGTTTATGCTTGTTTTAACCGGTAATTTGTATTAATCTAAACAAAAATTCCCTAACACAAGCTAACAGCTGACCTAAGAACAGCACTCAATAGTAAAAACCCATGTCCCACTGCGTACTATTCAGTTACATTGAGAAGGAAAAATAACAGCCTGCCAGAAAGCAGTTCCTTCTGAAAGTGCTGGCACAAGTCACATGACTGGGGCAGCTGGGAAATTGACAAAATGGCTGGCACCATGTCAGATTTCAAAACTGAACATAAAAAAAATCTGTTTGCTCTTTTGAGAAATGGATTTCAGTGCAGAAGTCTACTGGAGCATCACTATTAACTGATGCGTTTTAAAAAATACATGTTTTCCATGACAGTTTCCCTTTAAATTAGCTTCTGTTATTATGTAGATTGTCTAGAACAGTGTAACTGGGAAATGTAACTGCTACCTATCTTAATTATCCTAGCAACCAAATTAGGCCAGACATTTTAAAACCATAAGGAATAAAACAATGGTTGAAAAAATACTTATTGTTTAATCTATAACATTCTAAAGGTTAAAATTAGTTCTGTAACCTGGAAAACCAATAAAATTTAAATAAAAAAAAAAGTTTCTGTTGTCATGTAGATTGTCTAGGACAATATGCAATCATTACAGAGTTATCTACATTTTTTTTTCCAGTGTCCATACCAACCCAAGACCACTTTATGTTTTAGAAACCTCTGGACTTCAACAGGCACCAATGATTGTTTGCACAGTGGTGTAACTACCGGGGGAGCAAGGGGTGCAATTGGACCAGGGTGTACACCCCTTAGGGCCCCACTGCTATTTCTGGCCAGAAAATCTCGTATGGCGAGGGGCCTGGCTGCACGTCTCGCACCTGGGCCTGCCCCATGCTAGTTAGGGGCTCATTTATCAACACTGGGCAAATTTGCCCATGGGCAGTTACCTATAGCAACCAATCAGTGATTAGCTTTTTAAAGCCAGCTGCAAGAAGAACAATGAATGCAGCCTTTTAATTGGTTGCCATGGGTAACTGCCCATGGGCAAATTTTCCCAGTGTTAATAAATGCTGTGTTTGCAAAAACATGTAAAAACTAGAACAGAGTTTGGGCTATTTGTAGCAATTCAGGTGTTAACATCCTCTGCAATAAGCTCTCCAATCAGAAATCCCTGCAGATCATGCCCCCTCTCCCTGCTCTGCCATTTACTATGCCGAGTTTTGGTGGCAAAAAATGAAGTCACTAAGCCCCACAGAAGTTTGACAGAAGTTGCAACCCCTTACCCACCCTGTATATTCTGACTATGGAGGATTATATTAGGATTATACTTAAAGGGGCTGTTCACCTTTTTGTTGACTTTTAGTATGATGTAGAGAGTGGTATTCTGAGGCAATTTGTAATTGGTTTTAATTTTTTATTATTTGTGGTTTTTGAGTTATTTAGCTTTTTATTCAGCAGCTTTCCAGTTTGCAGTGTCAGCAATCTGGTTGTTGGAGTCCAATTTACCCCAGCAACCATGCATTGATTTGAATGGGAATATGGAATATTAATAGGATAGGGTCAGGAAATAAAGATGAATAATAAAAAGTAGCAATAACAATAAATGTGCAGCTTCAGAGAGGATTTCTTTTTTGAGGGTGTCAGTGACCCCCCTTTTAAAAGCTAGAAAGATTCAGGAGAAGAAGACAAATAATTTATAAACTATAAAAAATAAATAATGAAGACCAATTGAAAAATTGCTTAGAATTGGCCATTCTATAACATACTAAAAGTTAACCTGAAGGTGAACCACGCCTTTAATTTGTCCATTTACACAGTAGTTTTAATGGACAAATTACTAATAGATACATTCTACCAGTATGGGGGAAGTCTGCAGCAAATTTTGAGCACTGCACTAGGCTTGGGGATGTTATTTTCTCTCTCGATATAATGATGTAAAGGGCTGGGATAGACGGCATCCCCAAGGCCACTCACCCTGGTGTGATTCTTGGACTGCAAGATATTAGAGCCTTTTTTTTTTTTAATAATTAATTTAGTTTTTATCAGTCATTAGTTCCCCTGTGATCTGTTGGAGCAGAATTGGATAAGACTGTGCATTAGTATTTTTTGTTGATAAGAAGTAAAACCATGAATGGACATCTCAGAGGAAAACAAAACATCAGATATCAAATCTCATAATTAGTCTGATTTGGTGACTCTATACAAAGTCCTACACTTTGTCCAATTGTAAGAGAATGAGATACGGAGATATTATTTGTGGAAATACGAGATGAAGCAGAACATTCCAAGAATAATCCATTAGGAGGTGTTAAGAGTTGAGCCAGATATTTATTGGCGAATAAGGATGGGGATAATCTAAGAAGACACATGTTAATAAAAGGAGAGGGGTTTCATAAACTTTTATATGTGTAAATTTCAAATGGCTGCTGTTCCACAGCAGTGTTTTTTGGAATAAAATTATGGTAAACAATTCTCAACTGAACATTTTTTAGGATTTCTGAGGGCAGTTTTTTGGGTAATGAAAATTACAAAAGGATAATTTTGAATCGTGCAAGGAAGATTCCAGATGAACTGGGGCAGTGATTAAGGTTGCCACCTGGCCGTTTTTTTACCGGCCTGACCGGTATTTTTGATGGCTGATCCCAATGTTATTTATAGGAAAAAAAGCTAAATATATATATAGGAAGGCCTTTTTTTTTTTAAAGAACAGGTGGCAACCCTAGCAGTGATCTATATAGCAGTGTGGCAAGCTGGTGGCTTGAACATATAAATTTGGGGGAAGTTAGCAAATGGTGAGCAGGCAGCATAGGACAAAGGAGCACAAAAACAGGGACACACAGCTTCTTAAAGGAAAAGGCAGGTTTATTTTACCACTTTTAAACAGTCAATTATGCACTGAAACAAGGGTGACCAATGTAGCAAATAAACATAAATCATAAAATAAAACCTAGACCACTGGGCACTACCTTTACACTTTGAATCAGTCCCTGATTAGACTGTGCCCCTTGTGGATGACCAGCACAATAAACAATATAGGTGGCTCACAACTGTACTCACAGGACTCCTTTCTGGTAGTGTTCAGCCTCCTGGCTTCCTTAATCACTTAGCAATACTGTCTCTGAGAGTAACAACTTTGGCACAGGCTCCCTCTGCTTCATGCAGTAGCAGGCGGCACCCACAGCTCCTCTAGGAGATCCGAACACAGCCAGGTCTCCTACCTGCTGAGAGACACACTATCCCATTCCAATTAAGTTTAAATAGCCTTCTTGTGGAAGGTGAACTCCAAAATGTGAATTGGACCACTGGGATGGATTGCCTGTTCCTTCCAGAACACTATCCAGGGCCAGATAGCAATATTAATTAATAAGGGAGTCTATGCTTTCATTAGTAACCTCTCCCTTGCAGCTTTCAAAATTAAAGGTAAAACACACCTTTTTACAATTTTCCTTGGGCACTCTACCACAGCAGTTATATACCCTAAGAAGGGTTGACCATCAAAATGTTGCTCATCCAGAAGAATGTGGCAGGACTATGTCCACTTTGCAATTAGGGTTTGTGTGTCTTTTTTTTTTAACTCAAAAGACTTTTTTCTGGGTGACCAGTCATATTTCTTTATCTTTTATTTGTTCTTTTTTTTATGGTTTTCCAACTAGTATTCTTTCCTCTCCATTGGGGGAATGTAATAAAAGTCGGTAATGGAAAAACTATTCGCAGTGCAAAAAGTTATGCCTCTGCGTGAACAAATTTTGCTTTGTGCGAATTTAATATAGCTTTTGCGAACTTGGAAACTGTTTAGCGACCACTTCCGACAGTGGAAGACCGTTTGCGGTTTCTTTAGTTTGCGCCAATGCGCAGCAAATGTAATAAAACTTCTTAATCAAAAAGTTATGTTTGCTCCAAAAGATTATGACGCCTTCAAGCAATTAAAATTCGCAATGCAATAAATGTTTATGGAATGTTCTGTCCCCACATGAAGGCGAATGAAGGTGTAACTAACAGTAGCTGTGTGACTCCCT
>CM044438.1:39474169-39505963 GCA_024363595.1 Xenopus borealis
ATAAAATATATATATATATATATATATATATATATATATAAATATATATAATATCCATTTGTTATATATCTAAAATAGACGTTTTTATCCTTTTTAACATCCTTTTGGGTTTTGTGGAATGAGGGTGACACACCTAGGATCTCTGTGCAGCTCTAATATCATAATATTATTAGCTGGTAAATTGCATTGCAAATATTTTTTTCCTGCATCATTATATATTCTGAGTATGTGGGAATATTATACTTGAATTTGAGTACTATGCAAAATATCCCCTTTAACTGCAGGCAAATTCTGTAAGGAATGAAAAACGCTCCACATAGATGTGGCCATCAGATGGCAGTATATGCTAGATGTTTCCTGTGCAGTTATTTAAACAAATACTGTTTGTACAGTTGTAGATCTGTAGATCTATACAAAAAGGCTAAAAAATATATTATGGTGTACAATGTTTTAATTATGCTGCATTTTTAGTGTAAGATAGTCCAAAACATCTTATAATTTAGCAGTGATATCTAAGAGTTTTTTTTTAGTTAGATGAAAGAGGCCATGGTTCCAATGGAACAATTAGTTGATGCTAGGATGTGGAATTGTTTTCCCTACCACAAGGATTGCGTTTATAAACTATTTCAACCATCATTATCTGCAATTCCTCATATCTACTTGATCCCTTATCTTCCAATATAGTGCCATCTTTTCACATGCTAGGGTTGTGCAACTGTGGTCTATATGCGTGGCCTGGGTTCTAGCCTCTTGGGTATGAGGCATCTGTGCTGTGAGAATGGAAAAAACAAAAAGTAAAGAAAGAGGGATAATGTTCTAGAAGGAAATTGGATGATACAAGAAAAAACACAGTAAAAGAAGTAACTAGTGAGACAAAGGGATTGTCAGACAACTGGAAATTGTGAGGGTTAACGGGGACCTATGGTCAAAATCTATAATCTTTCCTAGGGTTTGGGGAATGACTATAAGGTTATTTCTAATTTTTATGGTTTTGATCAAAGTCATTACATTGCCTGTCAGTGTATACCCTTAGAATCTGCTCAAATCACTTGTTAAGAAAACCACACGGTGTAACGATCGGCACCCTAATCCAGAACCCAAGCTAAGCACCCTGTTCTAAGCTCTTGATTCTGCCTATAACAGCCGCCTTTCACCTCGGAAGGAGCCCTCGGCTAATTGGATGCCGCCAGGTCTTAAATAAGAGAGGCACAAAGCAAAAGGTTCTGGACAAGCAAAGGGGCATGAACGTAAGCTAAAGTCTTTGGACAGAAGGTCGAGGTACAAGGCGTAAAACAGAAACAGAGTCAGATCAGACCGGGTCGGGGCAGGCGGAGAGCAACGCAGTAAGGCTGGCAGAGTTCAAAACAGGACAGACAATTGAAGGGTTAAGCAGGAACAAAGTCGAATTTCAGGCAAAGGTCACAATATGGAGGTCAGAATAGTCAAAAGCCAGACAGGGTCAAACACAGGAAACAGATTCAGATCAGAAGCTAAATAGCACAAGGTACAAGGCACCAGGACAAAACCTATAACGGGCAATGAGAAAAAACACAAAATCCCTTTAAATACCTTAGAATTTTCGCACCTTTGCGCGGTGACATCATAACGCCAGCGCGCATGCGCCATAAATAGCTGAAGTGCACGCATGCACCTAGGGAACCGGCGCAGGATCAGATCAACACAGCGTACGTCCCCACTTGAGCATAGCTGGTGGGCCCGCTAGACCACCAGGGTGAGTGCATTTTATTACACAGCCATCTCATCTGCCTAACCCACCCACCAATGAAAAAACAGTAGGCGGTTCTCATTGCAATGCTAGGTCAGGCACCATCAAAATAAGCATTGCCACCTGGCCGGTATTTTACCAGCCTTCTTAACAAATTTCTTATAGCTAAAGAAAATATTCTAGATATATTTCTAAAACCACATGGAAAGCAGACCAAGACAGAGCATTTGGAATGATAATGTTGTGTTTAACTGTTGTACAGCACAGAAAGACAATTTTGAGGAATGGCTAGATTTTTTATTTTGCAGTTAGACCAATATTCAAACAGTACAACTATGTGTGAGTGGGTGCCCCCAATTCAGCTTGTGATCAAACCAAAGTTGAGAGGCCCGGATGAAACATTAGGCATTACTTACAAGAGACTTTGGGCCCTTAGCTGGACCCTGCCTGGCCTGGACTGGCCTGGAGGGGCTGCTATAAGGTGCCATAGAAAGTCAGTGTTTAGTGGGCTGGTGTGGGCTGATTGAGCCTCTGTGTACCTGAAATTCCAGGGCCTATTTTAATTTGCAGTCCGGACCTGGACCCTGCTGTTCATTTTATTCCCTAACGTTCCACCACACATTTGTTCAAAGAGAAGGATCATAAAGCACATAGTTGGCCAGTTAATATTTCTTTCATCAATTTTCTTAAAGGGATACTGTCATGGCAACATTTTTTTTTCAAAATGCATCAGTTAATAGTGCTGCTCCAGCAGAATTCTGCACTGAAATCCATTTCTCAAAGGAGCAAACAGATTTTTTATATTTAATTTTGAAATCTGACATGGGGCAAGTCATATTGTCAGTTTTCCAGCTGTCCCCAGTCATGTGACCTGTGCTATGATAAACTTCAGTCAATCTTTACTGCAAGTTGGAGTGATATCACCACGTGCTCACCCACCATCCTGCACTCTGTGCCTCCTTCCCCCCAATCTCATCCATTCCACTGGCACCCTTCACTTGTGCCCCTCCCCCACTACCACTCGCCACACAGCTTACACTCACACTCTCAGCGGTGTCAATACTGGAAACATGGGGTTCAAGCTCAGAGTCTATTCTGCTTTTAGGGGGCACAGTGAGCTCAAGGTTCAAGTCCAGGATCATTTGTTTAACAGTCTGAGAAGTGACTTGTGTCCCTCCGTTCATTGTCCCAAAGTGGCTTCATAACAGACCAGGTTTACCTTATATGGCCAGACACGCATGATGGGCCAATAACAACCCTGCAATGTGCCTTTTTTGCACTTTATACACTGTCTTTTGCTTTTTGTCATTTTGGAGCAGAGACCTGTTGTCTGCATTTTGTTAAAAAGGGGTGGGAGGAGGCAAGAAGGTGTCACCCCTCCTGTTCTCTGCCTCTAATTTGACACAGCAAGTACAGTGAACTCAATCCACAATGCGGGCTTATGGCAGGGGGAGAGGAAAGGGCAGTTTACACCTTTGGCACGTGCTGGCATCTAATTCAGTGTGCTTCGTTAATTGCAGTCCCCAGTTCAGGACTGTCCGCGACCTGATTCTGGGCAGTGGCCCAGTCAATGGGACCCCTGCTCTAAAGAAATCAAGATTCCTGAGTTTTTCAAAAATTTTTCTGTGCCTAACGAGATGGTTAACATTTCGTCATCTGTCAGTAGGATGCTGTAAATGCAGTTCAGCAGTGTCTATGTGGCCTCAGTTTTCCTTATCATGTGATATGGTAATATGTTGGCATTGTAAATAGAGATGGGCTAATTTATTTGCCAGGCGCGAATTCGCGTGATTCGCAAAATGCCAGCGAAAATTCACCTGCTGAAAATTCGCTGGCGTCAAAAAAAAAAAAAAGTCGTGCACCAAAAATGACGCGACGCATCGAGATTTACGTGACAAGCGTCGTAATCGGTGCGACGCATCAAAAACTCGTTTTGCAAATGCTAATTTTTCGGCGAAGCGAAACGGGATAGATTCACCCAACACTAATTGTAAAGAAAAGTGTGTCTCAGAAGGCCAAGCTGAGGCACATACTACTGTCACTGGCTTTTAGGATTGGTAGTTCCAAACTCTTAAAAGTTAATGGTCGATGTTTGACCTTTAATAAGCCATAACTTTTAATCACACCACTGACTTTATCTTTTTAGCTCAGAGAGTCAATCAAAAACCCTGGGAGCAGCTCCAATAAAAGTTGTAGGACAGAAAATCCTGGCTGAGTTTCATCTGGCGAATGGCATTTTTTTTATTACATTGACCTGGCCTTTGGCCTATTATAAACAGTACTGTGACGAGAAAATAAACTAAACCCTTTCGCTGCCGGGAGGCTGCAGGTCATTTCTGTGAAGTTGGAACAAGTTAGATTTTCAGTACAACTAGTTGTAATTATATATGTAAATGTATATGCCTATATCCAGTATGTAGTCATGTGATAGGGCCTCCTATAACAATACAGTTATTGGAGAATGATACTGTTGAATGAGTGCCCTAATACAGGTCATAGAACAAGGTAGCTTGTGCTCTGCATTCCTTTCTTTACAGTTCATCAGGATCTAACAAAATGAAATATCAGATCTTCCATGACTCAGTCCTGATATATTGTTCTTTTGAATGGACTTTGATGCTTATCCACCAACCAAACTAAAACTTTACAGCCCAGTGACAACATTTACAGTTCCTGAATTCCTATGAGGCTGCAGCCCAGGCAAACAAAAAATGTATTTTTTATGATAGCCGAATCATAAATCGAAGTTTCCTTGAATGATCTGTTATTTTAGTTCTTCCTTTTTTAAAACACAGTAGACTTGTTTCCATTTCAGCTTTAACTATTCATATCTATAGCAAATTTAGTAGAATTGTGTATTATGGTTAAAAGAAAACTATAACCCCAAAATGAATACTTAAGTAACAGTTTATATCATATTAAGTGACATATTAAAGAATCTCATCAAACTTGTATATCTATATATTTAAGTAAATATTGCCCTTTTATATCTCTTGCCTTGAACCACCATTTTGTGATGGTCTGTGTGCTGCCTCAGAGATCACCTGACCAGAAATATTTCAACTCTAACTGTAACAGGAAGAAGTGTGGGCAGGGCCGGATTTACATAGTGGACACCCCTAGGCCCACTGCCGTTCGTCACCCCCATACTCTGCCCTTTATTCGCAAATTTTCATCATCAGGACCGGAGCAATGGGGATTGGCTCATGGGAAATGTAAAAAACTATCATATCTCCTGCATATCCCCAGTGTTTCTGAACCAATGTGGGTGTGGCTGGGCAACATGCCGCCCCTTAAAATCCTGTCACCCTAGGCCCGAGCCTAGGTGGCCTTTCCACAAAATCCGGGCGCTACTAGGCCCGAGTCGTTTTTCGCCCCTGTCCACTCTCTTTTATTTGTTAAAATTTTCATCATCGGGATGGAGCAATGGGAATGGGCACCCAGGAAATGTAAATTTCTGAACTGTGGGTGGTTGTTGGGCAGCATGCCGCCCCCTAAAATCCTGCCGCTCTAGTCCCGGGCCTAGGTGGCCTCTCCACAAATCTGGGCCTGAATATTCACTATAATTGAATCAATGGTAGAACCTTCCAAATCTTATATTATTATTAACATGTATTTCAAGCCCTTTATAGAATTGTTACTGTAATGGATTCCTTAAAGGGCAAGGAAAGGCAAAAAAATAAAATCCCATTTTTACTTTCTTTGATGAAAAAGAAATCTATCTCCAATATACTTTAATTAAAAAATGTGTACCGTTTTTATAAGAAACCTGACAGTATGCAGTGAAATTCTCCCTTCATTTAGTGCTGTGGATAGGAATTGTCAGACGGTCCCTAACTTCTGACTGTGAAACAATCATACTTATGAACAGCAGAGGGAGCCCCTGCCTTACTTATCAGCCATGCAGAACTCAATCAGCTTTGTGTTTTGATCATTTATGACGATCCCTAAGAAGCCCAGACCACACTGAGCATGTATATGAAGTCTAGTTTTGCAAAGATGTATAACAAAGTTACAAGATGACAGCCCCCTGTGGCCAACTTTGAAAGCATAAATCATGTGTTTGATTAGGCTTGTGATGCAGTAAGTTCATGTTTATGTTTAGTATACACAATACAGCATTTCTAGCCTTATTCTATTTTACACTTATCTTGCCCTTTAAGCTTGAAAAAAGGGTTAACAGAGCCCTTACAAATGGAAGCTTGATTTATACACACTCCATGGTAAATTGCTCACAAATGACAATGTTGTTGCCAAGAGCCAGATGAACAAGAAATCTGTTTCTAATCAGTGAATGAAGTTTTCAATCATACTTTGTTTAGCTTTTAGCACCACCGCTGCTGTACAGATCACAATCCCCTTTGGATCATTCTTCTCTGTACGATGCATCTTATCACAGTTTGGTTTTATGCCAGAGCAGAATGTGATTGAATTCATGAATTGTATAAACAAGGGGAAAGTGATGGAGATCAATCATTTTAGGGTGTTTTAATTGTTGTAAAAAAAAAGCAGTAACAGACATTTCTGAAAGTCTTTTCTTATACAAAAGGTTTAAAGGGGATATTCACCTTTGAAACGCTTTCATGAAATAAACATAGTAACTTAGGCTGGAAAAAAGACACACATCCATCAAGTTCAACCTTTTAACTTTTTTTTTTTTTTTTTTTTAAACTGCCTAACTGCTAGTTGATCCAGAGGAAGGCAATAAAACCCCATCTGAAGCCTCTCCAATTTGCCTCAGAGGGGGAAAAATTCCTTCCTGATTCCAAAATGGCAATCGGACTAGTCCCTGGATCAACTTATACTATGAGCTATCTTCCATAACCCTGTATTCCCTCACTTGCTTAAAAGCCATCCAACCCCTTTTTTAAGCTATCTAATGTATCAGCCTGTACAACAGTTTCAGGGAGAGAATTCCACATCTTCACTGTTCTCACTGTAAAAAACCCCTTCCGAATATTTAGGCGGAACCTCTTTTCTTCTAATCGGAATGGGTGACCTTGTGTCACGTGTAGAGACCTACTGGTGAATACAACATTAGAGAGATTATTATATGATCCCCTTATATATTTATACATAGTTATCATATCACCCCTTAAGCGCCTCTTCTCCAGCGTGAACATCCCCAATTTGGCCAGACTTTCCTCATAGCTAAGATTTTCCATACCTTTTACCAGCTTAGTTGCCCTTCTCTGTACCCTCTCTAATACAATAATGTCCTGTTTGAGTGATGGAGACCAAAAATGTATGGCATATTCTAGATGTGGCCTTACAAGTGCTCTATAAAGTGGAAGAATGACCCCCTCCTCCCATGACTCTATGCCCCTTTTAATACAGCTCAAGACCTTATTTGCCCTTGATACTGATGACTGGCATTGCTTGCTACAGCCAAGTTTATCAACTACAAGGACTCCAAAGTCCTTTTCCATAATGGATTTGCCTAGTGCAGTCCCTTTAAGGGTATAAGTGGCTTGAATATTTTTACATCCCAGGTGCATGACTTTACATTTATCAATATTGAATCTCATTTGCCACTTAGCTGCCCAGATTGCCAGTTTGTCAAGATCCTGTTGCAAGGATGCCACATCCTGGATGGAATTAATTGGGCTGGATAGTTTTATGTCATCTGCAAACACTGAGACATTACTTACAACACCCTCCCCTAAGTCATTCATGAACAAGTTAGATAAAAGTGGACCCAATACCGAGCCCTGAGGGACCCCACTAAGAACCTGTTAATGTTCCATTAACAACCCCCTCTGTACCTGATCCTGTAGCCAGTTTCCTATCCATGTGCAAAGACTTCATTAAGACCAACAGACCTTAGTTTAGAAAGCAGTCGTTTGTGGGGCACAGTATCAAACTCTTTGGCAAAATCCAAATAGATTACATCTACTGCCCCCCCCCCCCCCCCACTGTCCAGCATCTTACTTACCTCATTATAAAAAGCAATCAAATTTTTGTAACATGACCTATCCTTCATAAAGCCATGCTGATTGCTGCTCATAATGCCATTTACTAGGACAAAATTTTGAATGTGATCCCTTAACAAGCCTTCAAATAATTTGCTCACCACAGATGCCAAACTTACTGACTTATAATTGCCAGGCTGAGATCGTAATCCCTTTTTAAATATTGGGATGACATTATCTTTCCTCCAGTCCATAGGCACTATACCAGATGAAAGCGAATCTGAGAAAATCAGAAATAGGGCTGGTCTAAAACTGAACTAATCTCTCTTAGAACCCGTGGGTGTATACCATCAGGCCCTGGAGCCTTGCTTACATTCATTTTTATTAGCCTTATGAATCATATTCTGAGGCAGCCACTGACTAGATTGAGCCATTAGTGCAGCTATGAAGTGAGCCTGGGAACTCAGACTCTATTGTATACACTGAAGAAAAGAACTGATTTAGCACATTTGCCTTTTCTGTATCTGTTACAACCATACTGATACTATTATTTAATGGAGCAACACTCTCAACCTGTATCTTTTTACTATTAATATATTTAAAAAACTTGTTAGGGTTACTTTTCACCTGCGTGGCAATTAACTCTTCATTTCCGTTCTTTGACTTCCGGAATGCTGACTTACAACATTTATTACAGTGTTTATATTCATTAAATGCAGCTTCTGTCCCAACAGATTTGTAGTGTTTAAATGCCTTTCTCTTCTCTCCTATTAACTTCTTTACATCTGTATGAAGCCACATAAGATGATTCTTAGAAATTGAGAATAGTAATGATTTAATATCATTTTAAATGACAACCATTTCTGTTCTGTGGTTTTAGCTGAAAACATAATGCCCCAATCAATACTCTGAAGGACAGCCCTCAAGGCACTAAAATTAGCTTTTCCAAAATTCATGGTTTTTGTTGCCCCAGTATATATTTGTGTTTTGCACCAGACATTAAATGATATAACATTATGGTCACTATTACCCAGGGGTTCAATGACTTACACATTTGCTATAAGTTCTGGGTCATTTGAGATCACTAGATCCAGAATAGCATTTTTTCTGGTAGGCTCCTCAACAACCTGTGCCATAAAATTGTCATGCAACAAGTTTATAAACTTATTCCCATTAACTGATATGGCAGTACTGTTGCTCCAGTCAATATCTGGGTAACTAAAACTCCCATTATCATTACCCAAGCTAGCAGCTTTTTCTATTTGCTTCAGGAGCTTAGCCTCCTCCTCATCACTTACATTAGGGGGGTTTATAGCATATCCTTACAATTAATTTGTTGTACTCTTTACAATTGTTGAAGAATTCCACTCATGAGGCTTCTGCCCCCTCATTCTCTAACATAACCTCCTCCTTTTATATAAGCTTTGAAATCCTGCCTAACAAAGAGACATACCTCTCCTCCTTTTCTATTGCCTCTCTCCCTCTGAAACAAAGTATAGCCGCTGATATTAACTGCCCAGTCATGTGACTCATTCAGCCATGTTTCGGCCACACGAGTCCTGCAGCGGGTCGGGGACCCGCTGGTTACCCGCAAAATCCCGCTGTACCCTGCGGGTTGCATGTAGGAGTTCTGGGTGCGGGTATAGAAGTGGGCCAGTGGTTCTGCAGGTTTGCAGGTTGAGTGTCGGGTCGCAGATCCTCGCCATAGCGATTTTTACTCGTTTTTCTTAGCATGTCTACTACTGATGATGTCACTTCCGGTTTACAATGACAGCACTTCTGATTCTTGATGGTCAGCGGGTCTCGGTTGCGGATTGCGGGTATGGGTCGGGTACGGGTCCCAAAAAATGGACCCGCGCAGGACTCTAGGCCACACCAATCGCATCATATTTCCCTCAAGCACCAGCACCTCCAGCTTTCCCATTTTACCAGTCAGACACCTTGCATTTGCAAACATACATTTAATACTGGTACCATGTTGAACATATGACATGTGGTCCTTCCTATCCTTAACTGTACCCCCCAACCAAATCTCCTTTCCTCATTTTCCCTTCTTTTTCCCACTATCTCATCTAATCTGTCTTCCCCTGAATCTTTTACTGAACCCTTCCCCTCCATGCCTAGTTTAAAATCTCCTACAACCGTCTAGCCATCTTCTCCCCCAAAACAGCTGCACCATCATCATTGAAGTGCAGCCCATCCCTAGCAAAGAGCCTGTAGCCGACTGAGAAATCGGCCCAGTTCTCAAAAAACCCTTTTCCCTACACCAATCTCTCAGCCACTAATTAATCTCCCTAAGCTCCCGCTGTCTTCTTAGCATTGCTAGTGGCACAGGTAATATCTGAAAAAGTTACCTTGGAAGTCCTCGCCCTCAACTTTACACCTAGTTTTTTAAAATTGTTCTTGAGGACTTCACCACCTCCTCTAACTTTGTCATTGGTACCTATAATCCCAATAATCTGTGCACTTGCTCCACCACATGCCGAACCCTAGCACCAGGCAGGCAGCAGACTGTTCGGCATATAGGGGCCTTACGGCAGATTACCCTATCCACCTTTCTCATAATTGAATGCCCTATAACTAGAACCTGCCTTTCCTTCCTTGGACTCCCCCCACCACTCCTATTAGAACCCCTGGCTCCCAGGGTGCTCTGAGAGTCAGCCTTCTCCAAACACGCCAGTTCAGAACATTCTTTCCCAGCATCTTCAGCCTAAATAGCGAATTTGCTGTTTTGGACAAGCTGTGGACGAGCCCCCCTACCCTTCTGCCCCCTACTTCCCCTCCTGACTGTCACAAAGCTTCCTCCCTCATTAGCCTCCTCTGCCCCTTCTTGTCCCCCCACTCCACTAGCCTCCTTTCCTCCCCCTCATTTGCTGCTGCCCTCATTGCTGCGAGTTCACCCCTTAGAGTCTGCAGTTCAGATTCCAAAATGAAAACCCACGACATCTCACATGTAAATACTGCATGGAACTGCTGCTCCAACACCACATACATGTGACAAGACACACACTGAGTAATACCAGCAAACCCACTTGCACAAATATTTACACTGGGTATACTATTTACAGTCTCCCAAATGCAATTCCTGACAAATGGCTTTTTGGTTTTAAACGCCTTAAGGTTTTTTTTTTGTATAATCTCTTTTTATTATTATATTATAACAAATGGGGGTACAGAAAGGAAAAGGGGTGGGGGATAAGCAAGCATTTCTTTATAAATCTTGGCAGAAGAAAAGAGTAGCCAATCCGTTGGGGTTATTGTACATTATAACATTGATTAGTTCCACAATTATCTTCCCTAAATCTGAGATAAATACCCTGTCTTTATGCCGTGTTTCAATAGTTACAGTAGTAGTCAATAGGGTTGGTAGTAGATCTAATGTGATACATATTTTCTTATAGCACATTTAGATTACAATAACTTTCCAATCATTGTTCTTATGTTTTTCTATCATCTTAATTTACATAAAGCTCAGTCGGGTTTGGCATCATAGAAAGCTTAAAGGGTGACATTAAACCATGGTGGGGAAAGAAGAGGGAAAAAAAAAGAGTGAGAGAGTTACTCAGCCGCTCCATACCTGAATCACCTTATGGAATATCAAGTTTTATTTTTCTTATACCAAGGTCGCTTTTTTGTTCCTAGAATTAGTTTCCCCTAGTCCGGTATTTTCCCTTCACTCCTTACTTTATCCATAAACAGCGTCCAAGGAGCGCATGTCTTCACAAACCCCTCCTGTTGCCTTAAGGTTTTTAACGCTGCTTAAAGCTGGCCATAGATGTAAAGATTTTTAAAAGATCCAGTGGTTATCGTGAGGCCACGATTGTCTCAAAATGAACGTTTAAATGTCCGATGTGTCCATCAACTAAAAAGACAATTTCAAATGTGTTGCCACTTTCTTTGCCAGGTCCCAATTATCTAGTAGCAATATAAGGTTTAATAGATTTTAAATCTTTTTAATCAGTGGTCAGCATTATGACCTAGTATCATGACTTATATACTGCCACCATGAAAACAATGTGTCTTACTGAATAGAAAAGGATATGAGTAATCACACCCATAACAAATCAAAGATACATTTACTTGATCTTTAATATCATACAAACAGATTTTGCAAGATAATTTGCAGTATGTTCATATTTTATTATCTTTATTGTTGTTTTGTTCTACAGCTCTTCAATTTTTTGCTTAAACCGCTGTCTGTCTTGGGACTATGTAAAGATTAAATATCAGAAAGAAGGATAAATAAAAGAAAGATATAATAAAATCATTGGTATAAAAATCCAGCTTGACAATCTATAAATTTTCTTACTGATGTGATCCCTACAGGAGTATTGTGAAATATAGGCAGCTGCTAATTGGCTGAGGATGGTGGGAGTATTGATTCTTTTTAAGGATAATTTCTGGTGAAAGATGAGGTAGGCTACTTTTCAAGTTGCTGGCATTGTCAAGATTGCTGTCTCAAGTAAATTGTAGATAGATAATGTGTTTAAATGCAGGGGTTTAGTGCAAGAAAATCATTTACCATTGCCAGATATATAGATAGTATGCAATGCCAAAAAGTAACCTCTCCTTAATGGGGTTTCTAGCCTTCATTATGTGCACTCAGCACATAGACAACTTGGATAGGATGAGATTTATCATTCATGCCAACCCATTGAGAATTAGTTTCATGAAATTTGATGATCTGTATAAGAGTATGTTGTGCTTTTATATGGACATGAAACACATTGCAATATTTTATTTCATAGATGTAAATATACAGATGCAGCCACTTGGATTTGTCTGTTAAATGCGCCGTGACTCAGGATTAATTGAAGAAACTATGTTTTCTAAAGTAATCTTTAGTGATGGGCGAATCTATCCAGATTCGCTTCGCCGAAAAATTCTCGAATTTCTAGCGAAATTCTTGAATTGGCAAAAAATGTGTGAAACGGCGTAATTTTTGGTGCGCGTCTCGTTTTTGGCTAATTTTTGCCAGGCGAATTTTTGCGGGCGTTTTGCTAATTTATTCTCCGGCGGTGAATAGCGGGAATTCGCCGCAAATTCACATCTGGCGAATAAATTCGCCCATCCCTAGCCATCTTAACTCATTTAATGCATTTAACCTTTTCATTAGCATACCAAAGCACCATTGTTTTCAATGGTGAAATCTTTAATTGGATGGGATGCTGTGACAAAATATTCTGTGATAAGTGGGTTAAATGGGATATCTGAGTAAAATGATTCTGTGTCAAACGCACAATCCAAAGTGGCTTCATCTGTATATACATAAATATATATTGGCTAAACCTATTAATCTAATATATCTAATACACAGCACTCAGGGCTTCTCAGCTTTCTTCGGAACACCCCATGATGTCATCACAGTTGGCATGAAAATTTGTAAAATTTTTAAAGAAGCCTCTTACTTGTCCAATGTAAAGGTCTATATACTTAGTTCCTGGGTGTTCCTGATTTGTTATTGACCCAGCCTGTCCCTGACCTATTCTAATTCTCTGCCTGTCCTGACCCTTGCCTGTGTACTTGGATTCTGCCTTGTTACTACATTATTGGTGTGTTTGACTCGGCCTGTGACCTCAACTACTCTCTTGCCTCCTGAATCTGTACTGCTTTTCCTGATTGGTATCGCCCTGGCCTGTCCCTCGACTATGCTTCTTGTTCTCGTTTAATTATTACATTCGGTTCCCTTGCCTGCCCAGAATTTTTTCTTCCTGGTCCTCCTACGATAAGACCTGACAGCACCCAAGTAGCAGAGGGCTCCTCCCAAAGTGAAAGGTGGCTGTTATAGGCAGAAGAGTGAGCCGCGACCAGGACCTTGGCATTAGTTCTGGGTTTGGGACTCCATTTGTAAACATAATAATGAACACACGGTTTAAATAGAAGCCCTGTGGATTCCTTTGAGGGCCGGATAGCCCTGTTTTTCTTTTTGCATACATCTGTATAGAGTAACACATTGAGGCTTGCAATTATTTGTCCTTTGCGTTTGCTTCTATTTAAACCATGTATGATATATGTTCATTATTATATTCCACATGGAATTATTATTCCATGTGGAATGACACAGGCATGGCCGGGCCAAGGGGTCGGCAGAGCAGGCACATGCCTAGGGCGCAAAGTTTGGGCGACGCCAGACACGCACCTTCTCTGTTCCCTACCCCCTAGTCCAGTGCCTGCTTGCAGGTGGACTGTGCCGAGCCTTTTTGTGCATGCGCGCATCCCTTTTGGCGCGTGAGCCTATTGGGTGCTGCGACCGGCCAGATTGCCAGTCTAAGCTGTGATACAAATGAAGGCAGCACTCCAATAAGAAGGAATGGCATATTTATTTGGTAAGCAGCTAAAGATACAAGGCCTTTAACAGTCACCAATATCCAATCACAAAGGTTCCATTGAACTATTCAGGTAGGTGTTAACTGAAGCTCACAGAGCTGTAAAAGTGTCATCTGGTCACAATGGTGCCATAACAACTGCATCACACTTTCACAGTTTCAGCTAACACCTACTGATAATAGTTCAATGGAACTACCATTGATCATCATGTTTTGTGCGCATAACTCCTTCCAAAACCACTTATTCAGGATAAGTTCTGATGTAATGTCAGCAGAACCTTCTACCCCCTTACCCTAGACAAACTCAATACTAGATACATTGGTGAAGATTTTACTTTTTTTCTTTAAACTTTTCTTTTAATTCTTTAGGTAAACAGGTTTTGGGAGGTTTTGCCTCTCTAAGTCATAATGAAAATATGCTTATGCACACATCCATCAAGTCAACATTTTTAAATTTATATAAAACCTGCCTAACTGCTAGTTGATACAGAGGAAGTCACACTCTCAACCTACATCTTTTTTCTATTAATATACTTGGTGTTTTCTTAGCCTCTGACACAATGTGCTCCTCTTTTCGTATCTTTGCCTTCAGATCAGGAGTGAGGTGCAGCCCATCCCAGACAAAAAGATTGTGGCCAATTGCAAAATCAGCCCAGTTCTTCAAAAACTCAAATCCATCCTCCCTACACCAATCTCTTAGCCATTCATTAATCTTCCTAAGCTCTTGCAAAGGTAAAATCTCTGAGGAAATTACTTTGGAAGTGCTCGCCCTCAACTTTTCATCTAGTATTTTTTAAAATCATTGTTGAGGACTTCCCCCTAACTTTGTCATTGGTACCTTTGTGTACCAAGTTCACAGGGTCTTCCCCAGCCCCTCCCAATAACCTGTTCACTCATTCCACCACATGATGTACCCTAGTACAAGCAGCATGTAGAGTCCTTGCTACAGATTACACTATCCACCTTTCTAATGATCAAATCCCCTATAACTAAAACCTGCTTTTCCTTCCTTAAGGCCCCCATACATGGGCCGATAAAAGCTGCTTGAGGATTTGGTATTGAGCTGAATTTTGTACATCTTGACAGGAATAACTGACAAATGCCCAATTCATTTTTTAGTGGACAGCAGCCCCAACTGGCAATCGGTGGGTTCTGGCCAGAGGGGCTGTTATAATGTGCCATAGAAAGTCAGTATTTAATGGGCAGTTTGGGCCTCTGTGTGGGCTGATTGGGCCTCTGTGTACCTGAAATGCCAGGGCCAATTTTGATTCTCAGTCCAGACCTGGTGGACAGGTAAGGTCCACTACAGCTTAAAGCAAATTAAATCACTTTAAAGAGTTGCTGTATGGGGTATGGCTAGGGTTGCCACCTGGCCGGTATTTGACCGGCCTGGCCGGTATTTTTGATGGTTGATCCCCATGTTATTAATAGGAAAAAAATATACATATATAGGAAGGCCGGTATTTTTTTCAAGAAAAGGTGGCAACCCTAGGTATGGCTATATACAGCAGTAAGGTGGCCAGCCCTCAAAGGTTAACCCTTTATACAGACTGTGTTTTAGCATAGCTGGAAGTATAAGGAACATACAGCTAAATATAACATTGAATATAAACAAAATTGAGACAGACAATAGATGGGTATCGCAATGAAGCGTAACATATTTGTAGTTAAACACTTTTAATAACAAGAACAGAAAACTAAGTGAACAATTCTAAATAAAAATATTGTTAACCCCTTTTATTTGCATGGAATTTTATGAGGGGCTGAATTAGATAAGCACAAATTCAATGACAATTATTTAAAGCTTTACTGGAAAATTCCATACTGTATAACATTCTGGCATTCACATACTGTTGTATGTTCAAATAACAGCACAATCAGCATAATAGTTTAAGGTGTTGACGTAGGTGTCAATTTATTAAACCTCATTTTTTTTCTGGTTGAGTTTTTAAAGGAAAAAAACTTGAATTTTCTTTCTTTTTCGTTCTTTGTTTATTTTTCAACTTTTGATTTTAGTCAAGAAAAGGAGCCACACACCATTATCTATGTGGTAAGTTGTGTGTCTTTTGGGTTCAGCCTATGGTAAGAACAAGAAAAGACTGACTGCCTTAGACTGGGGCCCACTGGAAGCTTATCTGATTGTCTGACAGGCCAGTCTGTCCCTGACAGTACTACATATACAGTACCTCATTTAAAAATATCAGTTGCAAATAGCAATATTTCAAACCTGCCAAAGGCTATTTTTCCAAGCTGGGTATTGACATTCACTTATTGTACTGGTTTATAATAAAAATATAAATTAAATTATGAGCCTTAATAAATGTCATTAGCCAAGTTTAGGGATAAAATAATATGGAATTTATATTTACTACAGACACACATCAAGCGGTTAATAACGGACACTAAGGCAGATACGTTATCTTGTGCAAGAAAGCATTGCAGAAGTGGTTTCAACAATCATGACATAATAAGGAATAAGTGATTTCTGACAAAAATAATACTGAGCAGCTGAATGGTTCGTCTCACAACAGTGTTTGTGCAAATGTCTCCATTTCAATGACTGTTCAGATTCCAGTTCCCCAGTATCAACCCATTGACACATGAAGAAGCCAGCTAACTTAGGTACTTCCTTCTATACAAAAACATAAATACAACTGGTATTAACTCCTGCATTAACACGTGTACTTGTTGCTTGCCCTATTATTCTGTTTGGGTAATACAGGCTTGTCCAATTGCCTATAATTCTACCTGTCATCTCAGACCTGACTCCACAAGTTTCCCCACAACTTTCTAATCTAGGCCAAAGTTATTTTGTCGGCAATACTTATCTAGTAGTTACATAACAGGGAGAAATGGTGTTGTTTGTACAAGCCTTTTGTTATTTCCTCTTTAGTCACTGGTCTTTAGTAATTTCTTTAAAGTTTTCTCCTGATTGCATGTGAAATTTCCTTTCCCTTGTGAACACAACATTTGCATAATGAGATGGATCTATATCTTGGCTTAGCAGTGAGAGCTGTTGCAGGTGATCATCTAATGCACTTTTAATAGGATGTTGTTTTTTTCTGCCATATCACTTGTAATAAATCCAGAAATTGCAGAACACTTTATCCTGAATAATTACATCCACCTTTTTACATCCACCCACGTCTTTCACTAATGCAGTTTTAAGTAATATTAATTTATAGTGATATAAAATCTAATGCAAGATTTGGTGGCTTTCTTTATAGCTGTGTAACAGCTTATGTTGTAATGAAGTCAACTGCATGTAATGGAGTAAACAGATGCTGTACAAAATCCTGTTATTGCAGCAAATATATCCCTGTTAAAAGAGAATTCAACCCTGTAAAAAAAAAAAAAACCCATACCCCTACCCCGCGTAAACCCCCTCCTTCCTCCCCCCAGCCTAACTGCTCACCTGGGGAAATGCCCAATACTTTAAACTTACCCCTCGGTGCAGATTCAGGCAGCAGAGCTCCGTGCAGCCATCTTCAACCACTTCGACTATGAGATTGGCAATTTCCATCCATTTCAGTGCATGTGCAGTTGTTGCAAACTGGCTATTTTACATCAAACAAGAAAAAGTTGTGCTCACCACTAATTTTTAAAACCATTAGGCGAGGGTGCATTATATTTTACATATTTAAAATGAAGGCTATGATTTTATTTTTACATTCATAAAAATTGAAAAGGGTTGTAGCAGCCATAGCTAAATTCCACTATTAATGGTCATTATTGATGTTATGGAATACAGTAAATGGTATTAAAGATCTGTACATTTTCCCTATTAATATATCATATAAAATTGTTAGTAATAGTGAAGCATAATCCTTTGTGATGAACAGTCCCACAGGCAAAGCATATATTTATATTGGATACTCCACATTCAGATGGGTCTTGCAATATTGTAGATGGACTTGGGTACTCAGGTTTTTGTTGATGCTGGTGCTATATTTAGCAAATGGAAGAGTAAAGAGACCATAAATTCAAAAAAAAAAATTTTTATGTAATGCTACGAAGGTATAAGGCCCGACTGAGCTATATATGCTTTTCCTATGCAATTCAGGAATTCAGTTGGTTTTGGCATTACTGACTCTCAGTTGAGCCTGGTATTAGAAGTCTAAATTGCAAATATCTCAGAAATGATTCTTATCACATGCTGCACTTCTTTTTGCACATAATCAGTACACAAATTAAATAACTTTAAAAGTGTGGTGGTTATACTACAATCTGTTATGCTAAAATCTGTTATGCAGGGTTCAGCAAAAAATAAACGTTGGTCAGGCAGGTCTGTAAAGTTTTATAGTCAATAAACTTCCACTTTTAGCTTACATTAGATTATCTAGCAGACAGCACAGTCCATTTTAGTAGTAGTGGAGGACTGGGAAGCCCATTAAAATTTGTCCCTTCCTGGCATAGAACTTGGGTACATTAGTCATAATGCTTCTATGCAAATGACTACTGAATGACTACACATAGCTACTTTATTGTCAAGCCTTTCTTATTAGTCTAAGTAGCTTTCATACATGTGATCAGAAATTATTTATTTTATTTAACTTGACCATAATTAGTCTGAATATTGCTCAGTGCGCACTTGAGTCCAATAAACACTGCACTCCCTAAGACAAAAGCAAGGAAAATAACAGAAGATAAAAACTTTCAGACACTACAAAGGAAGAAAGTAGAAACATGAGCACAAGGAAATACAGGTATGGGATTTGTTATCCTGAAACCCGTTATCCCGAAAGCTCAATATTTCACGAAGATCAGCTCCAAAAGAGTCCCATGTTAAACAAATAGAATTTTTAAAAGTATTTCATTTTCTCTATTGTAATAAAACAGTACCTACTTGATCCCAATTAAAATATAATTAATAGATAGACAGCACACAGTTTGGGATAGCCATGGGGAGCAGGTTTGGGCCAGTGGGGCACACTGGGGTTTTCCCCAGTGTCCCCCAGCCCAGTCTTCCGTCTATGTACAATTAAATCTATATTTGTCACCTGAGTTGTATACAAGCAATATGAAAGGTAAACCCCATATCATTCTTATCCGTGCCACTGTAATATCTTACAAAGATGTGTTTTTTTTCAGAAAACATATATAGACCAGAGTGTGTGGCCTCTGTATCTGGAAACCCAGATGACTATTAAGATCATTTTGAGATGATTTTGATAGGCGGAGGGTAGTTTTTGTGCTTGGGAGGCTACTTAACCCATTACTTGTTTTGATTTTACCACAGGGCAGGTCATGTAAGAAAGAGCAATTACTGTGTTAGGTCTATGTGAGCTAACTCTCTAGAATGTAATATCTGTGGCAGGTGGGTGAGTAGAAGAAGCTGTTCTAGTTTTTATAACAACCCTCTGTTATTACCCCAGTAATAAATAAACAAAATGCCAAGACATGTCTTTGCCTCTCATTAGTGACAAGATGGTTATGTAGTGCTTGTTCCTACTACATAATAGACTGCTGCTTTAAGAACAGTGAAAACAATGAGACATTGGACAGAGTAGCTTCAATTTCCACCTTAAACTACTATAAACTACTATTATTCACAGAAAACACGTAGGGGGTTATTTATCAAGCTCAGAATATCTGAAATTTTAATGATTCATCTTTTTTGATTCATTCATTTTTTTTTTGGAATTTATTGAAGTCCGATGGTCTGAAACCCCTGAAAAATAAAACCCAGCATCTCAAAGCTCTCGGGTCCTGTATGATTAAATGGGGAAGGTTTGTATTATCTCTACCACACACCTTCCTTCCACTGACCTGCAGAAGTGGTGCTGGTCCACCGTCGACCCGGCCGGGTCCCTTAGCAACCGTGAAAATGAAAGGACGGTCCGCACACACAATTTTGTCCTTTCATTTCCACGGTAAATGGGAAAGGTCCCAGAGTCTGCCCTGCTGTCCGTACTGAAATCTGATGATTTTGGTCCAAAAAGTCAGAAAACTATGAAAAATTTGTGGTTTTTTCGGGCAAAGGTCAGAAGTTTTTTTATTTTTGCCCTTACCTATAAGATCCATTCAGAAATTCAGAGTTTCTCAGAGTAGTATCTTAGAAATCCTGATAAAAATTCAGAACTTGATAAATAACCCCCTTAAAGAGATACTGACACCTGAAATTAAACTCTTTTTTTACATCTATTATAATATTGGCTTTCAAAGCTACTTCTAAATTTGCCATAAAGTATTTGTATGATGCTTTTACATTACCTGTCTGATCCCTCATGTTCCTGTTTGAGGGGGCTGCCATATTTGTGCAGCAGGCATCTGTTATCATTAGAAACTGTAACTAAAGGCCCCCATACTGGGCCGATAAAAGCTGCAGCTTATTGGCCCGTGTGTGGGGCCATCCAACAGACTTCCTCGATCGATATCTGGCTGAAAATCGGCCAGATCTCGATCGGGCAGGTTAAAAAACCTAGTCGGATCGCAGGCGCATCTGTGCATGTATGCGGTCCTGCGATCCGACTGCCCGTATCGTCTACATTATGATCTAATTGTTGGGCCCTAGGTCGAAGTGGTCTTCAAAAACATTCAAATATTCAAATTCGAATCTTTTTGAAAATTCGATCGAATTTCAAATCCTTCATGTGAATTTGATAAATCTGCCCCTTAATGTACATTCATATGTTAAAAAGTCATTTTTTAATGTGAGTATCACTTTAATGTTTGCCTTTCTAAGGATATTGAGAGGTGTAGTTCAATGCTAGCTTGGTGCTGCAGGATGAACCTTGGAAGTAGCTGACGTTCAGGGTTTGGGTAGAATCTAGTTCACACTAAGGGGCAGATTTAGCCGAATAGCCCAAGATTCGATATGAATTGAAAAAATTTTAAAATTAGAATTTTTGAATTTCGAAGTACTGGCCCTTTAAAAATCCAGTCCTGAAAAAAAAAAGCCAGTCCTGAAAACGTTCCTAAGTCCTGAGAATTTGAAGGATTTTGGTTGAAATCATTCAAATTGAACAATGCATTTGAACAATTCGAACAATTTCAATTAGATCGAAAATGCCCCCGACCCCAAAAAATTTGATGGTTGAATTTCAAATTTTTTTCTATTCATAAAATTTGACCATAAGTAAATCTGCCTCTAAGAGTAATGGCCACATAATCCCCAACCACTTAATAATGTGATATCAGTTAGCTTCTAGCTCACTGTTAAACAGAAAGAACTTGATATAGGCACCAAAAGTACCGGGGGGGGGGGGACTGACACCCCAAGCACATAATATAATAAGAGCCAGTGGGTTGAGGCACCACAATCACATAAACAGTGTAGGTACAGCCACTCCAGGCACATTATATCCAATAAGAGACAGCGCACAGTTTACCTTAATTATTACAGGTACTACTACCATTTTTTTGCCAAAATATGTAAGCTCACGTGCCCTCATTGTATTCTAGTCATACATTATCCATTAGCATTGTAAGTATCTAGTGCATTTAAAATCAAAATCAAGTCCACACATTTTTTCTTGAGATAACAGCTTCTGATGAAAGTCCTATATCCTCTCAGATGGATTTTAATTTGGATAACATTTTCCCCACACAATTCCACCACCGACTTTAACATATGCAACATGAAACACGTGTAGTTTAGATACAAAACATTTTTAGGACAAAACAAAGCTGCAATTAAGCACTTTAATGGGCAGAAGGGATAGACAAAAATGTTTTTGAATCCGATTTAATTCTGCTCCTGTTACCCTAAATTTTTGTCTACAAGCAGTGACCATATCATAGCACTATTGTTTATAATAGCTGATAAGCTTGCTTCAACTGTTTCTCCATTAATATGCTACTAAATCTTTTTACTTCAATCTCTTACTTGTACAACTTCTTACTTGTGCAGAGTTCTACAGAATATGATGGTGCTTTATAAATAGACAACCAGAAGTCTCTGTTCCTACACCCACGGTTTTTTTAAACTAAGAGGAAACTCGGACTGTTTAGTTGGGATTTCATTTGAAGATTACACAACACCATTTAGGGATTCTCAGTTCTTTATTCCATCCTCTAAACCTAATGATCAAAAATATTTGGTGTAGCACTTCAGTTTGTGAGGGATGAAAAATATCTGCACAGATCCCTGAATTAGAAATGACACAATATAAGTATATTGAAAACCTATTGTCACAATGATATACAATAGTTTGGGGATGGATTTAAACGAACAGAAAACCATCAAAATAATTTTGTGCATGTCAGTTGAAAAAGGATGCCAGAGAATATTCTTTTAATTCAAGACAAAGTACTCCATCATTCTTAGAAAGGAATCATGAGTTAATGTAGGCACATTTCACTTCATGTTTTCAGTAAGAACCTCACAAGCATTAGCAGGGTGGCTCAGTATCATTTACAATAGTAAGCGTTTGATTATATACCTGTACCTTCTAGCTGTCTAGCCATAAGGAAACCCTTTATTGGGGTCAACTTTGGTTAAATTTTAAACATATTAGGGGTCATTTAAAAACTGGAAGACAGGGTGCAAAGTGCAAAAGACAGGCACAAATGACTCAATTTTTGCACCCTGCCTTCCAACCTAAATGAGTTGCCTCAAGTTTCTGCACGCAGAGAGGTAAGCAAAAAACATTCTTTTGACACTCTTCTAGACTACCCGGTTTAGAAAACCAAATATGGTTTTCACTGATTTCATGTGACACAATCAACACTGGAGCCAGGGTGTTCAAATCTAGAGCAAGCCCTCCTTCCATTTGCTACTGCACATAGCTTCTCAAATGCATTGATGCAGTTGACAGATCAGAGGATCAGACACAATGCTTATACATTTACATGAATTTATTTTTGAGGGAAAGTAACTTTCATTGATTCAAATACAACTAAATCTAGACTTCAATCTTTTTACGTGTGCATTGTTTGATTTTGGGAACTAATGATAGCTGAAACTGAAAAAATAGCAGTGTTGTTTACTTAACAAAAAAATGGCTGCATCATTGTGGTCAGAAGTTTTGGGTGAGGAGCAACAGTATGAAAATTAGTCACAGTTCAAGGAAACTTGGTTGGCCATCTGCAGTATCTAAATATACAATTTTTAGACTGGCTGCACCCTTTTGCATTACAGAGTTCACAGAAGGACAAACATTTTAAAGCGGTCCCTGCCATTGCTCCCCTGCTGATAACACCTTCTTGCACTAACAGGAGCAGAGAGTATTTGGGTTAGCTGCAAAGCCTCATTCATAAAAATTGTAATATGTAAGGTTGCTTATAAAGCAGTATCTATACATACTAATTTATAATTATCCATCCCATCCTTATCATTGGCTGGTTTTACATGGAATGTTTGGGACCTATGGTTTTCCAGATAAGGGTTAGTTTGGATCACCATTTCTTAAAGGAAAAGGAACATCAAAAATGAAAGTGTTTTAAAGTTACCTGCACTGGTAAAACTGTTGTGCTTGCTTCAGAAACAACATTATTGTTCTTATAAACAAGCTGCTGTTTGGAAAAAACAAACTCGCCACGCATTAGAGAGAGACTGCTCCTAGAGTAGGATTTAACCCTTGCAATGGCTATTACAGTTGCTAGCCAAATTGAAACAGCTGTGACAAACTAAAGGAGGTTCACACTAGGTCAAAAGTTTGTTCTAAACCCTAATTTTTTTTTTATTCCTGTTTAGATCTGTAACTGGGACAATGAGTGCTAGCAAGATTGAAGGTCTGACCCAGTGCACAGTCTGGAATTCAATATGTAGTTGAACCGCACCTTTCAATGATATCCCTGCTTCAGATCACTCAGGACGGCCGGCACCCGGCATACATATGGCAGACTGTGCACTAGTAGAAACTTGATGAGAATTGCACACACCGATTACTTTGCAGGTGGGGAGAACCCCTGTTTATTGTGACCACCTGTACATCAACGTTTCGGTGGGGAGAACCCCTGTTTATTGTGACCACCTGTGCATCAACGTTTCGGGAGGGATTAACCCTCCTGACGAAGGGAGGGTTAATCCCCCCCCGAAATGTTGATGCGCAGGTGGTCACAATAAACAGGGGTTCTCCCCACCTGCAAAGTAATCAGTGTGTGCGATTCTCATCAAGTTCCTACTAGTGCACAGTCTGCATAATTTGGAACAAAAGATCCAAAATGCTTACCTCTGTGGTGGATGTGAGCAAATTGCCACTTTAGAGGCTCGAGTTAGAGCACTAGAGGTACAAATTGCAACACTGCAGTCGAAAAGGGAAAATGATCCTGGCTTTATACATCCCAACAGCTTTGCCAGATTGTGTGAAGATGATGGGAGTGTGAACTCTGGATTGGCAATTCTAGATGGGGCTGACCTCTCTAACAGCTGGGAGATCTGTTTCTCTATTAGTGGTGGGGAGGAGAGCAGAGTCAGGCATAAACAGATTGTGGTTGTAGGGGATTCAATTATAAGGAAAGTGGATAGGGTAATCTGTCTTCTGGATCTCTACAACCGAACAGTTTGGTGTCTACCTGGTGCCAGGGTTTGGCATGTGGTTGATCGTATAGACAAATTATTGGGTGGGGCTGGGCATGACCCAACAGCTGATTTTTCCTTGGGGGACAACCTATACAGTTGTGATGGATTGCACCTCAATGGAAGGGGGTCCACTGTGTTAGGGGAAAGAATGGCCAAAAGGTTAGAGAAGTGTTTAAACTAGGCAAGGGGGGGGTGGTTGAGCTAAAGAATTATGGGGAAGGGGAAGAATTATGGGGAAGCTGATGGGGTAGTGGGATTAGTAAGGGGTCATGGGGAGGAGTGAGGCGGGCATACAGTTTACCAGCTAAGGAGGTCCCTCTGTTACAAGGAAAATAGACTAATACTAACTAAACATAGTAATGCACTTTTAAAAGGTAAAAGTAGTAAGATCCGGTGTATGCCTGCAAATGCACAAAGTTTGTCAGGTAAAATGGGAGACCTTGAATTAATTCCATGCTCTAAAAATTATGATATAATTGGTATCATTGAGATGTGATGGGATGAAACATGTGACTGGACTGTGAATTGAAATGGTTACACCCTTTTTAGGAGGGACAGAGGGATTGAAGAGGGGGTAGGAGTGGGTTTTTTCTTAAAGCCATGCACTAAAGAAATAACTATTGCTGGCACTGGTGAGGGTGTGGAATCCCTCTGGGTATCATTGGTGTAGGCTATAAACCACCTCATATAAGAGACGAGTATGAAGCCCAGCTACTTTTACAAATCGAAGTGGCTTCACAATTAGGTCAAGTTATTATTATGGGCGACTTCAATTATCCGGACATTGACTGGGGTAATGGGGTTGTCAAGACAGATAAAGCTAACAGGTTTGTAAATATGCTAAATGACAACTTTTTATCCCAGCTCGAACCTACTAGGAATAACTCTCTTTTGGATCCAGTAATAACTAATAATACTGAAATCATCTCTTGTATCTGTGTGGGTGATTATTCAGGGAATAGTGATCATAAAGGAACAGTTCAGTGTAAAAATAAAAACTGGATAAATAGATAGGCTGTACAAAATAAATAATGTTTCTAATATAGTTGGTTAGCCAAAAATTTAATGTATAAAGGCTGGAGTGACTGGATGTCTAATGTAATAGCCAGAATCCAACTTCCTGCTTTTCAGCTCTTTAACTTTGAGTTAGTCAGTGACTTAAAGGGGGGCCACATGGGACATACTGTAACTGTTCAGTGAGTTTGCAATTGCTCCTCAGCATTCAGCTCAGATTCAAAAGCAACAGTTATGACCCATGTGGCCTCCCCTCAAGTCACTGATTGGTTACTGCCTGCCTGGTCACTAGGGTAACCAGTCAGTGTAAAACAAGAGAGCTGAATAGCAGGTAGTGTTCTGTCATGTTAGACACCCAGTCACTCCAGACTTTATACATTACATTTTTGGCTAACTAACTATTTACCCAGTTTTTATTTTTATACTGAACAATTTCTATAACATGCTCTCCTTTGAGATTCTGTTGCAGAGGCAATTCTATAAGGGAGTAACTAAAGCATTGAATTTTAGGTGTGCAAACTTTGACAGTACAAGGGCATCTGTGGAACATATTAAAGGGGTTGTTCACCTTTGAGTTAACTTTTATTATAATGTAGAGAGTGATATTCTGAGACAATTTGCAATTGGTTTTCATTTTTTATTGTTGGTGGTTTTATAGTTATTTAGCTTTTTATTCAGCAGCTCTCTAGTTTGCAGTGTCAGCAATTTCGTTTCTAGGGTACAAATGACCCTAGCAACCCTGTATTGATTTGAATAAGAGACTGGAATATGAATAGGAGATGGACTGAATAGAATGATAAGTAATCAAAAGTGGCATTAACATTACATTTGTATCCTTACAGAGCATTTGTTTTTAAATGGTGTCAGTGACCCCCATTTGAAAGCTGCAAAGAAATAGAAGAAAATTGCAAATCATTAAAAAAATATGAAAAATAAATAATGAAGACCAATTGAAAAGTTCTTTAGAATTGGCCCTTCTACAATATACTAAAAGTTAACTTGAAGGTAAACCACCCCTTTAAGTGGGAAATGCTTTTCACAGGTTTAAACACAGAACAAAAATGGGAAGTCTTTAAAATGCTGCTCGATAAATATACATGTCAGTATATTCCCCTTGTAAGCAAGGAACATCGTTGCAAGTGTTGGTGTTGAGGTGGGTAATAAAAGACGTGCTTTTAAGGCTTTCAAGTTAGCTGGGACAGCCGAATCATTTACAAGGTAAGACCAATAAATTATGCAAAAAAGCTATAAGGCAAGCAAAAATCGATATGGAAAAGGATATTGCAGTAAAAAAGAATCCAAAATAATTTTTTTTATATGTTAATAGTAAAACAGTGAAGCAGGAAAGGGTGGGACCTTTATTATCAGAGGGGTATAAGGCAAGCAAAAATCGATATGGAAAAGGATATTGCAGTAAGCAGTAAAAAAGAATCCAAAATTATTTTTTTATATGTTAATAGTAAAACAGTAAAACAGTGAAGCAGGAAAGGGTGGGACCTTTATTATCAGAGGGGTATCAGCTGATTGATGAGAACAAGCAAAACGCTCAGATTTTGAATGCATACTTTTCGTCTTTCTACACAAATGAGGAACCAGCTAATGAAGCTTTCCTTATTAATAGTCCCAATTCTAGTAATACATCTAATGATGCATGGTTCACACATGAAGAAATTCAAAAGAGACTAGAACAAGTTAAGATAAACAAAGGTCCAGGGCAAGATGATATTCATCCCAGGGTACTTAGCGAGCTTAGCTCTGTGATTGCCAAACCTCTCTACTTAATTTTTCAGGATTCATTGTGGTCTGGCATGGTGCAGAGAGATTGGAAAATTGATAAAAGCAGCTATTCAAAAAGTTATCCTGTTCTTACCTCATAACTATAGGCCAGTTACCCTGTCAATACAGTGCCACACAGAAGGTTACTGGTTAAATTAAGGAATGCTGGCCTGGAACATAGTATTTTTACAGTCTTTGCATGTAGAACAGCAACAAACTGTGAAACTTTAGTGTTTAAAAAGCCTTTATTTCAGCTTTGGGCATCACCGCAACGTTTCAGGCCATGCGGCCTTTTGTCAAGCATAGTATTTTTACATGCATAGAGAACTGGCTAAAAGATAGATTACAAAGAGTGGTGGTAAATGGAACATTTTCTAATTGGACCAGTGTCATTAGTGTGGTACCGCAGGGCTCTGTTCTGGGTCCCTTGCTTTTCAACTTGTTCATTAATGACCTGGAGGTGGGAATTGATAGTACTGTTTCTATTTTTGCAGATTATATTAAATTGTGCAGAACTATAGGTTCCATGCAGGATGCTGCCACTCATCAGAGTGATTTGTCTAAGTTTGGACATCTGGAGTATGCAGTGTATTTTTGGACCCCAATCCTTAAGAGGTACATAAATAAGCTGGAGAGTGTGCAGAGACGTGAAACTAAACTGGTTAGAGGGATGGAAGAATTAAATTATGAGGTTAGACTATCAAGGTTGGGGTTGTTTTTTTCTGGAAAAAAGGCACTTATGAGGGGACATGATTACACTTTACAAGTATATTAGAGGACATTATAGACAAATGTCAGGGGACCTTTTTACCCATAAAGAGGATCACCGCACCAGAGACCACCCCTTCAGACTAGAAGAAAAGGACTTTCACTTGAAGCAGAATAGGTGGTTCTTCACAGTGAGGACATTTGATGTTGTGGAATGCACTGCTGTGTGATGTTGTGATGGCTGATTCTGTTGATGCTTTTAAGAGGGGTTTGGATGATATTTTGGACAGGCATAATATCAAAGGCTACTGTGATACTAAACTCTACAGTTAGTATAGCTATGGGCATATATGGTGTGTGTGGATGCTGGGTTTTACTTGATGGTCTTTGTCTTTTTTCAACCCAATTTAACTATGTAACTTTGTAACTTTGTAACTATGTAATCCAGCACTGGGGCCTAATAATGCACAGTCACAGGCAAAATAAAGTGCTAAGGAAAAGGATTCACTGCAAAAGCATGCAGCAAATACAAATAAAAAATACTGCTTTCGCTGTGGCTTAACACAACACACTGCAAATTATGCAACATGTGCTGCAAAAGCTGTACAGTGCCACAAATGCAAAAATGTGGGTAATTTTGCTAAGATCTGCCATAGTTTTGCTAAAGATGTTCATGAAGTCGCTACTACAAATGTTGCAGTATTATATGTGGATAAAGCTGGTACATTTATTCCAGACACGGTTATACGCACTGTCAATGTTATTACTACGTCTGCTGACAAGGGACACTACATTAACCTGATGCTTGATACAGGTTCTGCTGTTTCTATACTACCAAAGGATATTTTCTTGAAATACTTTACAAAAGGATCCAATCCCGGTGCTTGGTTGCTTGCCAGTGACTGTACAATTTGAATTAAATACTGCAAAATGTGACTTTTACATTGTGAATAAGGGTACTGCTATACTTGAAAGGGATCTCTTTGCTGCATTAACCCTACAATTAGTTAATGGTTTCATTACAACAGCACCAGTGCCTTTCACTCAGCCAATGTCTAAAATTTCCCCACAAAGCAACACTTCACTGTGTTGTGCAAAGAACTTTGTACACAAAGTTAAGCTGAGACCAGATGTATAACCAGTACACCAGAAATTGAGGTGATTTCCTACTCTATAAGGGAGGCTGTCTCACAGGAACTAAAGAAACTGGTAGAGCAGGATGTGATTGAAAAATCAGAATCCTCTGAATGGGTTTCACCAATTGTTGTAACAATGAAGAAAACTGGAGGTATTCAATTGTGTTGATCTCTGTGAACCAAAGCAGTTGTTATGGATAATCATCCCTTGCCACATATAGAGGAATATTGTGCATAGAAAAAGTCTGAAAGAAGCACTACAGACAGCAAACCTTACTGGGAAATCTTGGAAAGTATTTACAACAGAGTTCCTACATAACTACAGTGCAATGTACCATGCAACAACCCAAGCATCTCCAGCTGAATTACTACATAGCAGACAGATGCGCACTAAGTTACATGTAGCAGACATCAAACTTCCACAAAATACTGTGCCTACAAAATTTTACATTGTCAAACGTCAACAAGCCAAATGCAAGGCTTATACTGACAGAAAACGTGGTGCAAGAGAAGTGCACTTTCATCCTGGATCTTTAGTCAGAATTAAGAAACCAGGACTACTGAAACAAGGGCAATCTAAATTTATTACACCACTTGAAGTGAGATGCCAGTGAGGACCATACACATATGAACTATCTGATGGATGCATACTGTATGTAATGCAAGTTGTCTTGCGCCTGCTAGATATGACTTTGGAGAAGCTTCATTTGATGAAGGACATTTTCCTACTCCTGATGCCAACTGCAATAGGCCTGAAGAAAGTGAACATATAAGGCATGCTGAGAGATTCAGAAAACTACCTGCATGGACCAAAGACTATGTCATGTGAAGAATGTTTATTATTTCTTTAAGATGCATTGTTGTTGTTTTTTTACATTTGCCTAAATGCTTTCCTAATATAGGTTGAATAGGTGGTGCTTATACAAATGGCCTGTAGATGTCACTGTGCACATGAATTATACTGTGGTACACATTACTGTCTATAATGTTTAAGGTGCTAGAGTTTGTTACTGTTGTGTAATGGCTGCATGAGCCAGCTAATAAAGCACTGTTATATTGTACTCATCCTCAGCTATCAAAACACAACAATACTGAACAACTCAAAATTATTGTTGTTGATCCTGCACTTATTTAAGCTAACTTCTTTACTATGTGTAATATTGTCTAAGCACATTATAATTAACTTGTAACTAGACACACAATACATTTATATGCCGTTTTCACAGTATTGCTGGCGTTCAACTTTGCACTGGCAAGAAAAGAAAACCCAATCAATCAACTATGGATGGGCTGTCTACTATTTTCAAGGCCAGAGAATTCAACATAAAATTCTGTATATCTGTAACTCTCGACTGTTATGGGCCAAAATTAGCTGTTGCAATCCAGGCTGTCCACAGACTGAGTTTAGCCAGAATACGTTTATTTGCATGATACTGATTATCTTTTGCCCTTGCAATCTGTGAAAGTGGAAACTGTTCTTTGTTCCTGAGACTTTGGGAATAGAATTGGACTGTGTTACTTTAGGTAAAAGTGATTTATGTTTCAACAGGCTCTCTAAATATGGTTACATAATTCAAAATAATTGGGATTGAACATTTCAGCTCAAGGACTCATTCCAAAAAAATACAGAATTGTAAAGCTTTGGAAGGATTATTATTTTACTACTTTTAAAGTTGTTTTTTTCTGTTAATTGTAATGTACATATATCATACAATTAAGGATTAAGGGAATACTTTTTTTTGCTTTTAAAATTGTCTCTTCTTTTGTAGCTCAATGCATACAGCATGTTATGCAGTTAGCTGTATTGGATTTCTGAAATGTTTTTAAGCATTGTTGGCGGTATTTGGAATGTTTTCTTTGTTGCACCAGATTTTATATGTGTTTGTTTGTCAGATTGTTTTTTGGACTTATTTTCCAGCTTTGTAGAAGGGATACTAATTTATGCAAACCATAGAATTTTATGCTTGGGTTAATGCAAATTACATTAAGATGTCTTTATGATTTAAAATTTATTTTAGAATAATAATGAAATCACTCTTAATCAGCAATTAATTTAATCATTACATAATTTCAAATATTAGTTGTAAGTCACAGTTTCCATAGGAAAGTATTTCCTGTTTGCCATGTGTTTGCCTCCATTTCCCTTTTTCATTCCCAGTCCTACAACTCAAACACTTCTTTTCAGCTTGTGTAAGTACCTTATCTCACAGTACTTAATTACAAAAATACATATGACAAACATGGTAGAATAGGTACTAACTTTGCTTATACTTTGCTGTATAAAAACAGCTTGTAAAGTTACACTTTAATGGGTTAATGCAAATTGATTTTTTTGTCTGAAATGAATGTCATACTGAGCAAAGAACAATGTTAGGGGAAAAATTACATATTGATTAAATAACAATTACATAATAAATTCATGATTGCTTTAATAATTTAAAATAATAATGATGAAAAGTTAGTTTTTTTCTACTTTCATGGAAAAGTATTTTCTGTTTGCCATGTACTTGCCTCCACTGTCTGTTTGTTTTATTTCCACTTCACCAAGATATCCATCTGAAGCTACTTCAGTTAAACCAGTGGAGTTTTTCCAAAGAGATTTTTCAAGCATAAATATTCCTTTAATCTCAATTTGTTATTGCAGAAACAAAATTGTCCTAAGTAGGGATGGCGCGAACTGTTCGCCGGCGAACTTGTTTGCGCGAACATCGGCTGTTCGTGCTCGCCGGAA
>CM044438.1:39506063-39518001 GCA_024363595.1 Xenopus borealis
AGGTGTTAAAGTTCGCCTTCCCATTGAAGTCTATGGGGTTCGCGAACAGTTCGCGAACCGCTCGCGTTTTTGCGCAAGTTCGCGAATAAGTTCGCGAACTTTTTTCCCGCGGTTCGCGCCATCCCTAGTCCTAAGTAATATTTATGCGTTCAAGCATGTATCAGTACAAATAGCAAAGTCTTCAGTAATGGGTTTGGTACAAAATAGTACAGAATCCCTTTCACATTAGAAGGGAAAAATGTGTTAGATTTTTGGAAATGCCATACTTTAATCATTTAATTATAGCAAAGAACTGAAAAAACATATAAGTTGTTAAATCGCCCCCTATTTGTTGTTACAAATTTCATACAGAAAACAAGACAAAGGGGGCTCATTTCTAAACACTAGGTAAATTTGCCCATGGGCATATTTACATAACAACCAATAAGTGATTGGCTTTTTTTCAGCAAGCTGCTGATTAAACAATGAATGCAAGTGGCAAATTTGTCCTGTGATTATAAATGAGCATGAAAGACCTTTAATATACCCCTAGAGTAGATTGTTGGGACATGTGTTACAGGGCTCCTTAAATAAGAACCCCAGGAAAATAATAATTTATTAAATACTACCATGTTGCGAAACATCTGTCCTGTGTATTCAGGCTGCCATGTCAGGAGGTTGTTTGCTTCTTAATACCCATATCATGTTTACAGTATAAACAATAATAAGGTATATTAAAAAAACACTGATTTGATGGATACTGGTCTTGTCAATCATATCTAAATAGCTAATAAAATATTTTAAAAAATATAACATGGCCATACAAGCCAGCAACAATGCAAGCAGCTCATGCTAGCAGAAAAGAATACCACATTTTTCAAAAAGCTTGGGTTGCACATGGTTAACTCTCAGTATCTCTCTAATAAATCAGAAGTAACTCAAAAGAGTAAAAAACCCTGGGCAGACAAAGTCGAGAAATATCAAGCAAATAGTCACTGGTTTTTGTGGTGATGTTAAACGGAATTGAAACTCCTGTTCATTCACGCCTTGAACTGATTATACCAGAACACTCCTTACTGCATTTCTAAAATTTCAAAATATACTATATAAATATATATATATATATATATTTTTTTTTTTTTTTTTTTTTTTTAAATCAGAGTTTAAGTTCACAAGTTTTGTTTAATCAATGTTCATTCATTTTAAATTATTTAGTGTCATGTCTCACTGGAGGTATTGTTATTGCTTTAAACTATAGTATTTATAACTTATAACAGTAAGTAAAATAAATAGAAGAAAATTACATCTGAGATTTTCATTTTATGGAAATACAAGCATATTTTGACTGCAAAGATACAAGGAGAGCAGAACAGGATTTGTTACAAGATAGTCAAGGAATCCTATTACTGTCACCCCTGTGAACTTACAAAATATGTATCAAAGGAAGATTTATGCAGTCATTGAGCCCATCTGCCAAAATCAGAATAGTTTTATGAGAGACACATTTTAATTGGAGTCTGCAGCATTCATAATGCTTGTGGTACCATAGTGTTGATTCTGTGAATCATGCTCAGTTCATGCCATAGTTACTAAGCCAAATAATAGAAATAAGTTAAAGGACAACACAGAAGCAATGTTTGCTAGTTAATTTTGATTTTAAGGAACTAGAGTAAGTGGCCATCTTTACAGTCAGCCATTTTCAATTCCTCTTTTTCTCACTTGCCTTTGAACACATGCATGTAAAGATAGGATAGGAGTCATTTGGTTTTCCAGCTGTTACTGGAGGACAGTGTTTAATTTTTTTCAGGAACATTACATTCAACAGTCCATGAAAACCCATCTCCATATCCTATTTTCATTTAAAGAGTTAATCAACCTACCAATTTTGTATGCTTGATTTAATTTGATGTCACACAATTTGTAATATATATATAGTGAATAAAGTACCCCCACTTGTAAAATATAAGGATATTATAAGTTACCGAGGAGTTTCATGACCATATAAAAACACGAGGCTGTTTATAACTGATGACATCAGAAATATATAGATATATAGTGAATAAAGTACCCCCTATTGTAAAATATAAGGATATTATTAGTGGAGGGCGTGGCCGAATGGCAGACTGAGTAGACGTGCAGCAGGGAAGCTCCGCTCGAGTACCATCCTGACAGCCATTACTAAGAGCGAATAAGCAGTATTTGCAGACTACATACCCTCCGACTACATCGGTAATAACCAGCCATGAGGAGAAATGCACCCAAAGTGCGCTCTGATGCTGCAGCGCGCCTTGAACAGTTTGCCCGCGCACAAAACCAAAATGGCGGCGGCCCGCCGCACAGCCCCAAACAGACTGCGCACATGCCTCCACGGAGCCCCGATACAGCTAAGGAGCCTGAGGAAGCTGTGGCCCAAGAGGACCCAACACCTACAGACCTCATGGCTGCCATTCTACAATGCCAGAACGCGCTGACCACCACCTTTACCTCTAAAATAGAGGAACTTAAGGTAGACCTATCCCTGATAAAGCAGGATCTCCAGTCGGTGCGGGAGAGGACGAGCCGGGCGGAAGGCAGAATAAGTGAGCTGGAGGACCGAACAGCTTCCCTGCCTGATGATATGAGGCAACTTCACCGCCAATTGCTGGCTACTGCTGACCACATGGAGGATATGGAAAACAGGCAACGGAGGTCGAATATCCGGATCGTGGGCTTACCAGAACGCAGCGAGGGGGCCACCCCAGAAGCTTTTACGGAAGCGTGGCTGAAAGAAATCCTGGGCGCCGAAATTTTCTCTCCACAATTTGTGGTGGAACGTGCCCATAGAGTCCCGACCAGGCCTGGTCCACCGGGTGCACCACCTCGCCCCTTCCTCATTAAAATGCTGAACTACAGAGACCGAGATGCGGCGTTACGAGAAGCAAGGAAAAAGGGGGAGCTACACTACGCTGGCACCAGGATCTCGCTATACCCCGACTACTCAGTGGCGGTACAGAAGAGAAGGAGCACTTACATTGGCGTCAAGAGGAAACTCCGTGACCTGGGCATCACATATTTTATGTTATATCCGGCAAAGCTGAGAGTGGTCGAAGGAGACAAGCCGATATTCTTTGAATGGTCTGAGGATGTTCTGAACTGGCTCGAACGCCGGCCAAGAGGTAATCGCAGCCCTCGGGCCCAGTAACGGCCCATAATATTTGGGATGATAACCTAGAGATGGAGCAAAATACTAGGCCTTATTTTCCCCAACTCCAATCGAGTCACACGCCCTGTTTCCCCCTGTTTTGTTTCCTTCATTACCCGTTGGGCTGACCTTGTAAGTAACCATGGAAAATAGTGGGTACCCCAAGTTGAGAAATAACAGTGGATGATCACTATACCTCTTCTTGCCACAACTTAAAAGTATTTGGGGGAATATGAACCCCCACATAATGGCGGGCGGTGTCCTGGTGGCAGATCGTACAGAGGCTCATAGCGATGCATTGGACGTGAGTTCTAAAGCAGTATTTATACGACAAGACTGGTCCAAGTACTGTGCCCTAACCCCACCACTGAGACTGCCCCATGAGTCATATGAACCATTAAGTTCTGGGCCGTCACAGCCCAGGAGCACTGTTACCCTAAGGAGCCCCCGGGCAGGTGCTATGGCCTATCCTCAGGAACGATGATAAGGGGATGAGCTGCTTCCCAATGTTGTAATATACTGTGTACTGGTGAACCAGGGCTCCTAAATTGGGGAGAAAGGTACCAGGGTGGCAGTTCGCACTAAGGCACATAACTAGGCAACAGAACTGAACCATACTGTTATACCATTAAGCCAAAACTGCCTACAAGAATTTATGCTCCAGCTCTCGGAGCATCTGGACACTGAAATCAATTCATTAAGGCACATGGAGCGAGCTCGGACTGCTATCTGTTTTACTTATTGCACAAGTTAAATAACGTTCCACACGTCCCTGGAACAAGAGTTAGTTTGGGAATGATGTATCTCCATGTTGGGGGGAGGATACCGGGAGGGGGGTTTATACTATGGGGTTGTGTAATTGAATGTCTTTTTCTAACTTTTCTCTTTATGCCAAGATGGAGCCAGGTATACTATGATTATGTGTATCATGTCTGAAAATGTTGTGCTATAGTTCACCCATGGTTTCCCTTACTAGGGAGGAGGCCTTCGGCCGCCCTTCCCTTCTACAACCTTACTAGGAACAATGGCGGTACAACAACAGTTTAGTTTGCTGTCATGGAATGTTAGGGGTTTAAATGACAAGATCAAAAGTTCGGTGGTGCTGGAACAAGTAAGGAAATCAAGAGCTGACATTATTATGTTACAGGAAACTCACCTCGTAGGTAAGAGAGTCAGAGCCCTAAAAAAGGTATGGATTACATCTGTCCACCACTCAGAATACTCCACTTACTCTAGAGGAGTGGCCATATTGATTAGGAAACCCCTAAGTTTTACATTTGAAAAGATAATAACTGACAGAGTAGGGAGGTTCATAATTCTTAAGGGGCAAATAAATGGCACTACCTATATACTTGTTAATGTGTATCTCCCGCCGCCCGCAGATTTACAAATCCTTAACGAGGTGTTGCAGAAGGTGTCCACACTGGGCAGCTTCCCCATGATATGGGCTGGGGATTTCAACATGGTCCCGGATCCCGCTATGGATAGACTGAGGCCCATAGCAAGCGATAATAAAATCTTCGCGCAATGGATAGAATCAGCTGGCCTCACTGACACCTGGAGATGGAGTAACCCCCATCTCCAGCAGTTCTCCTGTTATACTGTGTCCTCTTCAGCAATGTCCAGGATTGACCTCATCCTGGCCAGTGCTGAGGTGCTGCGGGCCCTAGAGAGTGTCCACTTCTCCAACCGGGTGTGCTCGGATCACTCCCCAGTTATAATTAAGATAGCGGGCAGGGACCCTGCGACCCCCAGGCATTGGAGACTCCCCCCTAAGTGGATCTCTAATGTTAAAGTAGCGGAGAAGTATGCTCCACTGCTTGAGGCCTATTGGCAGGATAACCAAGAGAGTGCCCCAGAAGACATAGTTTGGGACGCATGTAAGGCCCACACGAGAGGCGCATATATTTCCCTAATTTCAGCTACCAGGAGGGACAATGAAGCTAGCTTGAACTCAGCTAGGATTGAGTTAGCTAATCTTGAGAGCAGCCTAATATCTTGCCCCTCTGATGACACCAAACAGGAACTTGCAGCGGCGCAGAGACGTATTAACCTGCTGCTCACGGACAAAGCTTCTCAGAAAGAAGTGTACCGGAAGGCAGCATGGTTTGACAGGGGAGATAAGAATGGAAAATTACTTGCCATTTTAGCTAAGGGAGATGTCCCACATAATGTTATACAGAAGGTTCAGGGGGAAGATGGTGCAATGATCACTGACAGGTCACCCTTGGTACATAGATTCCAGCAGTACTATCAAAAAAGCTATGCAGCTCCTCCACCGATTCCAACTCGGAACCTCGTCTCTTATGTAGACAAGATACCACTCCCTTATCTTAGCCAACAACAAAAAGATGAGTTAGAATTGGATATGTCAGTGGAGGAAATAGACAAAGCTATAGCCGACATGCCAACAGGGAGGTCTCCTGGCCCGGATGGCATTCCAACGGAATGGTATAAAAATCACGCACAGACTCTGACCCCTAAATTATGTGCATTATTTAACAGGACATCGCAAGATGCCCCACTCCCAACGTCCTGCTACATGGCCCATATAGTACTGATACCCAAGACAGGCAAACCACCGGACAGGTGCGAATCGTACCGCCCTATCTCTCTGTTAAATTGTGACACTAAACTTTTTGCAAAAGTACTGGCAAACAGAGTCAAACGGATAGTCACTGACCTGGTACATCCAGACCAGACCGGATTTATGCCATCTAAGGCTACTGATATCAATGTCAGGAGATTATTTAACAACCTGGCCCTAGAACATATCAACAGGGGTAGCAGGATAGTAGTGTTGCTGGACACAGCTAAGGCATTCGATACGGTCTCGTGGGAGTACCTATGGGTGATCCTGGCTCGGTTTGGGTTTGGGCAGCGGTTTATAGGCTGGGTAAAGGCACTGTACCATAAACCAGAAGCCAAAGTACTTGTCAATGGGGTACTTACGGAGGCAATAGGACTAGAGCGGGGGACGAGACAGGGCTGTCCCCTCTCCCCATTACTGTTTGCCCTGGCAATAGAACCTCTGGCGATAAGAATTAGAGAAGATCAAGGAATTGAAGGGCTAGTAACTGGAAGAATCATGGAGAAATTATCGTTATATGTGGATGACATGCTCCTGTATCTTGCTAACCCACATAGGGCGCTTGAGACAGCCTTGCATGTCATAGAAGAATTTGGGGAATTCTCTGGTCTCCGCATAAACCGGTCTAAATCGGTTATATTCCCGATTGATCAGTTACCTCTGGGTTCTCCAGCACAGATTTGCCACCTACAAGTCGCACAGTCCTTTAAATATTTAGGGATCATGGTTCATAAAGATTACAGAAAATCTGAGGAGCTCAACCTGTCCCCAATAGTCGAAGCTTTAAAGGTTAAGACAGATGTCTGGCAACAACTGCCACTTTCTCCCCCGGGTAGAATAAACTTGTTCAAAATTGTGTTTTTACCTAAACTCTTGTATGTATTCCATAATTCACCGATAACACCAAGGAATCAAGTGTTTAAGCAGGTTCATCTGGGCAGGAGAGCACCCACGCATGAGTTTCAATACACTACAAGCCCCCGGTGACGAGGGGAGGGCTAGCACTCCCTAACCTGAAGCTCTACTTCCTAGCCAGTCAATTAACCTATGCGCACTGGTGGTTGGTGCCCCAGGCTGACAATCCCTCCACTACTCTGGAAGCGTCGACCATGGGGTCATTCGAGGCCCTGGCCAAATTGCTGTATAGAGGCCCCACTGAATACTATAATATCACCACTCCTATGAAAATGGTAGTGGAGGCATTTAAAAAAGGACTTAAACAGGTCCACAGGGCAGGGTCGGTGTGGTCCTGCTGGACACCTCTGTGGGGTAATGACTCCCTCCCGCATCTGGGAGCTCTCCCTGACATAAACAGCTGGGCTACTAGGGGTGTGAAACTTCTACGGGACATCGTGGAGAATGGGGACATTAAAGAATTTCAAACCCTAAAAGAGAGTTATAATCTGCCCAATGCTATGTTCTTTAGATACCTTCAATTAAGGCACGCATTTAGAACGCAATTCCCCAATAGGCCCATCGAAGTGGTGGACTCCACTTTAGAGAAATATATGCGCAGGGAAGCACTTGTGAAACCGACATCATGGTTCTATACCATACTATGTCAAGCCTCCCCAGATAGACAAACACAAAAGGTCCTCTGCACTCAACCCATTATCAATATATTTAAGACATTGAGACATTTTGTGCATACAGCTACCAAAAAATGCCTTACCCTTTAAACAACAGGGATTGTTTGTCCATGTATTGCAATATATTTAAGCTGGCCAACTACGTCAAAGTCATCCCATATCTGGCCAGTCCTACTCTCAAAATTGCATCTGATTCATTAAGAATTCTATTACTTCATTATATATTGGACAAACAATCCCGAGGACCTTTTGTGTTTGTCTATATGTATTTTGTGGTCACAGCCTCATTGCACCCCTGCCTAATGGTTTTAAAAATAGTGGTGAGCACAACTTTCCCTTGTTTGTTAAAGCCTCCCCAGATCCCCTAGCCAAGGTTAAAGCAAAATGGATTAGTGACATTCCAGAGCTGGAAGATGACATGTGGGAGGATGCACTTAAACAAATTCCAGATATCACAATGTCAACCAGGGACAGATACATTCAAACGAAGTTCATTAATAGAGTATATCTCACCCCATATAGGCTTGCGAGGATATACCCGACTACTTCAGACCAATGTGGTAAATGTAACCTAGAAGTTGGCACATATTTCCATGTGTTTTGGTCCTGTCCACTTATCCAGGAGTACTGGGGGGAAGTTCTGCAACATATATCTATCACCTTAAATGTCCCATGTATTAGAAACCCGTTGGTATGTCTTTTGGGGGTGGTGGAGAATTTAGAGCTACAAGCTGGGATCAAGCTATGCTATCTCCAACTGTTATACTATGCGAAGAAGGCCATATTACTACAATGGAAATCCACAGCCCCACCATCATTAGGCTTCTGGCCGACTTTAGTTAACGACACCCTTCCTAATCAAAAAATGACCTACATTGCTAGGGGATGCCCGAAGAAATTTGAGAAAGTCTAGGCTATGTGGCTGGAGATGGAGGACACTAGGTCAGGCCCCATTGTAGTGTATCTGACTAAGGTTTGTGAATGTAAGGTACAATATTTTGAAGAATAGATAAAGACATAATACAGTAGTATAGGTCATAATATGTATTTTATTTGGCTCCACTGGCATAAACTGTTGTCTTGTATGATTCTTTCTCTCTTTCTCTCTCCTTTCTTCTACAATCTGTAAAAAAAGTTTTGAAAAATAAAAACTTAAAAAAAAAAAAAAGGATATTATTAGTGATGGGCGAATCTCCCGCGATTTGCTTCGCCGAAAAATTCGCGAATTTCTAGAGAAATTCGCGAATCGACGAAAAATTCGCGAAATGAGTCACGGGACGCGTTTGACACGCGTCGCGTCGTTTTCGGCGTGCGTCGCGTCAAAAACGACGCGCGACTCGTTTTTTGGCGAATTTTCGCCAGGCTAAATTTCGCAGGTGATTCGCAAATTTATTCGCCAGCGGCGAATCGCGGGAATTCGCTGCGAATTCGGCCCTGGCGAATAAATTCGCCCATCACTAGATATTATAAGTTACCGAGGAGTTTCATGACCATATAAAAACACGAGGCCGAAGGCCGAGTGTTTTTATACAGGTCATGGAACTCCGAGGTAACTTCTAATATCCTCATATTTTGCAACTGGGGGTACTTTATTTATTATAATACACAAGTTTCAGTGAGTCATGTGACAGAAATGACATCAGAACTCACCGTTTATAACTGATAAGGATATAATTTACAAGATATTTACGGCTTTTGTGTATTATATATATATATATATAATATACAAAAGCCGTAAATATCTTGTAAATTATATCCTTATAAACGGTGAGTTCTGATGTCATCAGTTATAAACGGTGAGTTCTGATGTCATTTCTGTCACATGACTCACTGAAACTTGTGTATTATAATAAATAAAGTACCCCCAGTTGCAAAATATGAGGATATTAGAAGTTACCTCGGAGTTCCATGACCTGTATAAAAACACTCGGCCTTCGGCCTCGTGTTTTTATATGGTCATGAAACTCCTCGGTAACTTATAATATCCTTATATTTTACAAGAGGGGGTACTTTATTCACTATATATCTATATATATATATATATAGATATATATATAGAGAGAGAGATAGACGTTGCATGCTGAAACAGCTGGTAGAGGTGTGGGTCAAACAGAAACAGCTGAACATGAGTTTGATGATCCTTAAAGGGGAAGTTTACCTTCAGAGGAAACATTTTACATATTTCTCTGTATGCCTGTATGCTTTCCATTTCATCCTTATCAAAAAAGGTTCATCCCAGTAATACTGGCTTCTGTTTTAATTAATGCAAGATACTGTTGAAAACAAATTATATGTTAAAATATAAGAAATAAAAGTTTACCTTGGTAATAGTAATTTATTCCACATTTATGCTCTTTAAGCTTAGTAATGTTTACGAAAATGAAAGAGCTTTATATGCATTTAAATACATTGTGTTATTAGCACCCTGTTAAAACTTGGGTTTGCTTAAGGCTGGGGACAGACAGGGAGATTCGGGGAGATTCTGTCGCCTGCTATTAAACGCCAGGCGACAGAATCTCCCCGAATCTCCCTGTCTGTCCCCAGCCTAAAAAGTTCTAAGAAGTTTCCTCACGAAGTATCTTCGGGCGATTCAGGAAATCGCCGCGCTGTGTGTGCACAGGCGCTTTGTCATTAATACTAGCGGCAGACAGGGAGAAGGAAATTCGGGGAGATTGTCGCCTGCTATTAAACGCCAGGCGACAGAATCTCCCCGAATCTCCCTGTCTGTCCCCAGCCTAAAAAGTTCTCATAGGGATGATTAACTGTGTTTAACTGGGGAAGTTGCCTTTCTGAATTATTTTGGTTTCTCCTTCCATAGCACATAACTAAAGAGTTATAAAGATACTATTGTTACATAATTTAAACAGTCATATGAAATGTTCTGTAGTATCAGTTGTTTATACTGTATATGTATGAGCAAAATAGTTGGCAATTGAGAAGTACACAGTTGGTATCAACTTTATGCAACAAAACAATCATAAAGCAAGATATTGTTTTGCAGGTAAATGCAATGCAGCTATGGTCATTGGTCCGCATTCAGCTGTACATAAGGAGAAACCACCAACTTAATGTGTGGGGCATGTCTCTGATCCAAACAGTGCTTCTAGGGGGAATCACCTTCTAGAGTAGAAATCCAAAATTTTTTACCTGTGAGACACATTCAAATATAAAAAGATGGAGAGAAACATAAACATGCAAATGTTCTTGGGGGTGCCAAATATGGACTGTGCTTGGCTCTTGGTAGCCCCTAGGTGGACTGGTAGTCTACAGAAAGCTCTATTTGGCAGAACACATACAACGTAAACTTGCCTTCAAGCCAGGAATTAAAAAAAGAAGCACCTGCTTTGAGGCCTCTGGGAGCAACATCCAACAGGTCGGTGGGCAACATGCTTCTCACAAGCCATTTGTTGGGGATCACTGTCCTAGAGGATTCATTAGAATCAATAAAATCATTGCTTGGCAATTTTAAACAACTAGAAAGCAGAGCACATATTTGACTTTCAAATATTTGTATGAGCTGGTGATGATTTCTAATTCACAGAAAGACAAGCAAAAATGATTTATCCATATCCTACATGAGGTAAAATGTATTTGTTTTACGTAAGTTGCAATGTTCTGGCGGATTTCCTCTGTTTCCAAAGTAATAGGGAAGCAGTTAAATAAATGGAGTATATACTGTACAGTAATACATTGATAGAAATCCTGTAAGTACAATTAACAAATCATTGTTTTCAAATGAGTCAAGAGAAATAAACTATTCATGAGTTTACATAATTTATTTTGAAAAACATTTTTGCAAGTAAAAGGAGACAACAACATTTCCAGAACAACTCCCTTTGTACCCACTGCTCTCCAATATAGAGGCTGCTATTTATTTATTTATTTATTTATTTATTTATGATGCACCAGAAAGTAGCACCAGAGGATGAAGGGCAGTCCAGGGCCCTGCATTTAGCACCTGCTTAAAATAGGCATTAAATGTGCAGAGATCACCTGCTCTACGCTGATGTAGGATGATGTATCTAAAAATCCTATACAAATGAACATAGAGCTGTGAAGTTTCTGGACTGAATAGAGTAATGTTTAGATGTTTGACTCGGTATAAATATATATTTAGTGCTTTCACTTATTTTTGTTTGAACTAATATAATTGAGATGCATTTACACATAGCTGGCAGATACTTATTGAATGATCCGTTTGAATTCATGGTCTAGTGGCTCTGAAAAAGTGTTAAAAGTTGGACAATAATTAATGTTCTTTTTTTTTTGGATTATGCTATTATGGAACGAGGTTACAGGTTTAATGTGTATCATAACAATGTTGCCGGGCAGGGAGGAGGTCCATTGGGAAGACAGAGGCAAGCAGGTACTAAACAAATGCTTCAGTAGTATATTTAAACATGGAGGATAAAAAAGTATGCTGTATGTCCTTAAACGTGAAGGGCATTAATACACTTCATAAAAGAAACTGTCTGAAGCTAGAATTGAAAAAACACAATATAAAGATTGCACTGCTACAGGAGACTCACATCAAAAGCAAATATTTACACTAGCAAACCCCAATCAAGCAAAGTCCGAGGTACCGCGATAATGATTGCT
>CM044438.1:39520158-39561698 GCA_024363595.1 Xenopus borealis
ACAGAGATACTACGAGCATGGGAACAAATGTAGTAAGATGTTAGCTAATGCACTGAAAAATAAACAATTATCTACCCAGATTACAAAAATCAGAACATATAAAGGGGACACCACGACAAACACTCAGACCATAGCGCAAACATTCAGAGAATTCTATCAATCTCTATACAATCTACACCCTTCTGCTCAGTGCCAGGACCCTCAAAAGGTAGCAGGAGAAGATTATCTCCACACATTAACCTTGCCAGTGATAAAAAATGAACTCGGAGAACAGCTGGAAGCCCCTATTACTATAACAGAAGTGGAATTGGCTATAAAAAAAACACCAAACGGAAAGGCTCCGGGTCCTGACGGATTTACTGGCCTATACTATAAAAAATTTAAAGATATCTTGCTACCGCATTTTACAAGAAATCTACAAACCACGCAGACTGAGGGGACACTGCCACCAGATGCTACGATGGCATACATTACATTGCTCCATAAAAAAGGCAAATCGCTGCTAAATATAGATACGAAACTGTATTCAAAAATTCTGGCAAATCACCTACAAACAGTAATAACCTCATTTATTCACCCTGAACAAGTAGGCTTTGTTCCCAAGAGAGAAGCACGAGACAACACACTCAGGGTCTATGGAATTTTGAGGCACTGCAGGAGAAATAAAAATAAAATACCACTGGCTTTACTATCAACTGACGCGGAGAAGGCCTTTGACCGCGTATCATGGTCCTTTCTCTTTCAGTGCCTCCAAAAGATGGGTTTGGGACCCCAATTCATTCAAAGCATTGAGAGCTTGTACAAAACCCCAGAGCATGCATGGTTAACGGATCACTGCTGGACCCGTTCGACATCAAAAATGGCACACGACAGGGATGCCCGCTGTCACCACTTTTGGATATTATCACTCTCGAACCATTCCTACACAGAATCAGAACAAATCCAGACATCACGGGAGTCCCAATAGCACATACTAACCACAAAATAGCAGCTTATGCAGACGACATGTTGTTTTTCGTTACAAACCCACACATTTCCCTACCAAACTTGATGAAAGAACTCCAGCGATACGGGTCGGTTAGCAATTTAAAGATTAATTATCAAAAATCAAATCTGCTAAATATCTCTCTATCAGCTATACAAATGGAACAGTTAAGAAACTCTTTCGCTTTCTCTATAGAAGAGAAATTCATTACGTATCTGGGAGGCAAAATTACAGCTAACATAGAAAATGGAGTTTTTGATAACATAATCCCATTACTAAAACGAACAAAGAAAGATCTGGCCTCATGGGAGAAACCAGGTTTTTCATGGTTTGGCCGGATGAATATAATTAAAATGGATGTATTACCACGGTTCCTATACTTCTTCCAAACCATTCCCATTCAAATACCAAAACACATCTTTCAAACACTAAAAGCATTGATCTCTCAGTTTGTGTGGCAAAAAAAAAGACCCCGACTAAAATTCAATTTTCTAACACAACCCAGGAACAAGGGAGGAATGGGATTACCAGATTTTCAGATATACCACCAGGCAGCAATTTTACAAAGAATGCTGGACATCTGGCACACAACGGACACAAAATTGTGGATATCAACAATACAAGCTGAAACGATGACACCACTGCAAGTATTACCTTGGATAGAAAAAGATAAGCGGCTGCTCACAAAACCAATGAACCCAATCCTCTCGACTATTTTGAATACTTGGGACATCTTGAAAGGGAAAATGAAGTTGGTTAAGCCCAATACTAGAATGATTCCAATATTACACAATACTAACTTTCCACCAGGATTGAGATTGACTAACTTTAAACAGTGGACACAGGGGGACACAATGTGGGCCTTTCAATTTATGAATGGAAGGGAACTAAAAAAACTGGAGGAAATCTTACAACCAGATAGTGTCACGTCATTGGACCATTTGAGGTATTATCAGGTTAAACATTTCCTGACGACAGAAGGCACACTGAGTAAAGAAAACGGAGATGATACAGCCTTTGAACAATTGTTCACAAAATCAATGAGATACCCACATGAAATCTCTTTGCTATGCAAAGTCCTCTCAGAGACTCAGGCCTCCCCACTAGTTATTTTTAAGGAGAAATGGGAAAGGGACCTCCAGGTTACATTTACGGATAAGGAATGGTCCTCTATTGTTGATAGATCATTTCGGACAGTGACTAGCTCCAAGCTACAAGAGCACAATTACAAAGTCCTCTCCCACTGGTATAGGGTACCTACAAAAATAGCGAAAATCTACCCAAATCATTCAGACACTTGCTGGAGGTGTAGACAAGGAAGGGGGACAATGGTTCACATTATGTGGGACTGCCCGGGAATACAGCCTTACTGGTCAAAAGTTAAACAATTGATACATAAATTTACAGATTGGGCAATTACAGAGTCGGCAGCTTTTTTCCTCCTCCATCATAACGATATACCTACAACTCAATATAAACATTCAATCGTCCCCACTTTAATTAATGTGGCTAAAGCACTAATCCCCAGATATTGGAGGACAGAACAGATACCCTCAATTAAAGAATGGATTCTACAGATTCAAGAAATTTATCACTTCGAAAGATTGAAACTCCATAGGGATAACCAAACCCAAGAAGATAGATTTAATCAAAAGTGGGCTCACTGGCTTATCTTCATGGAATCATCGGAATGTGCAGTGCTCATCCAGTAGGCAGGCTCTAGTCTTGGTATTGATACAGGGGCACCAGATAAATTATTATCATATAAGGCCTTGCTGTGGAACTGACGGACCTCCCCCCCCCCCCCATGCCAGTATAGAATGTCTGGAAATGTTTTACTTTCTGCATATACTTACCTGCGAATTTCTTAAAGCAAAAGCAGATCACAGCACATAATGTTAAACAAATGGCATAATCCTTTGAGTTTGTTAATAATTTATTAATATTTTATGTTTTCTCTTTATACTTTCATGTTCTGGGCTTTTTTTTCTGGCACATTACTCAGAATTGTATCTATACATATATGTTAATTACAGCAATTATAAAGTACAAAAGAATGGAAAGGCGTAATTACAACATAAATGCGATATGTAAATGTGCAAATGGAAAATTTGTAAATAAAGAATTTATAAAAAAAAAAAAAGTTGGACAATATTGAATTATGAATTCATCCCACATGTTATAAGATGGTATTAATTTTATGCTTGATATTATGTTGGTATTATGCATGAGGTTTCTGTTCATGATTATTATTAGTTTGTTATAACCAATCACTTTTCATGGATAGATAGATATATATACTGTACATATATATATATATATATCTTGAAAAGAAGGGCTTGCACTCTCAGGTCTTATCAACAGATGAAGGAGTTTTATTTGCAAAAAGTAAAGCCTATATATATATATATATATATAAAAGCTGGAATAGAGTCTCACACTCACGGGACTTAAAAAAATGAAAAAACACTTTATTGTGTCACAAACAACACTGACGTTTCGGTCAGCAATCTGACCTTTCTCAAAGTAGGTGGTGACCGAAACGTCAGTGTTGTTTGTGACACAATAAAGTGTTTTTTCATTTTTTAAGTCCTGTGAGTGCGAGATTCTATTCCAGCTTACATTTAGTTTTGTTTGTCTATGGGAATCCCCCATAGGCTTTTTTTTCTATCACCTGCTTGAATACCATTCGTATGATCGAACGCCTCGATCGTTCGAATTGTACAAATTTTTCGAATGATCGAAGGAAATTTCACGATTTTTTTGTGAAATCGAACGATCGGTATTCGATCATACGATTTTATCATGAAATTGAATAGCGAAGAAAAAATAGCCTAAAACTATTTGATAAGCATTCGACTATCGAATGCTTATCGAATTTCAGCCGAATTTGAGGGCTAAAAGGCCTTGAATTAGTGAATAATAATAAATTTGCTCCATAGTTTCCAAATATGTGCAACTTTCTGTCCTTAAATGCGTTCCTAAAATAAAATTGTTAGGGCTCTCACATACCCGTAATGTTGTATGCATGACATAGGCTTAAATCGCGTATATTAGCCGATCAAGTCAAACAGTTGAGTCCACTGTTCAAAAAGTAACGTGCAGTTGTAAAGGAATATCATTTAGAACTTATACCTGATGTTAATGGGATAGAAGCGGAGCGTGCAGCGGAATATTCTTCTGGCTCTTTCTAGCTTTCAAATGGGGGACACTGACCCCAACTAAAAAAGTAATTCTCTGTAAGGCTACAAATGTATTGTCCTTGCTATTTTCATTATTGGTGTTTCTATCATGCTCTATCTTATTCATATTGCAGTAATTTGGACCATAAAAAATAGATCGGCGGTATTACAAACTGAAGAGCTGATGAATAAAAAGTACAAAGTACTCAAAAACTACAAAAAATTCAAACTAATTGCAATTTGTCTCAGAATATTACTCTCTACATTTTAAAAGTTAATTTAAAGACAAAAAACATGCTTTATAGCAGACTACCCCGAAAACACAATGGCAATAATCCGGAAAGCTCACCAACGTCTCCATTTCCTCAGGAAACTGAAAAGGTGTGGTGTAAACAAGTCTGCACAAATAACCTTCTACAGAGCCACGATTGAAAGTATCCTAACTGGCAATATAGCAGTGTGGTATGGAAGTATCACGCAGCAGGAAAAAATCTCTCTCCAGAGAGTGGTAAATCACGCTGAAAGTATCATCTCCACCACACTCCCATCACTATGTGATCTGGACACAGCCAGATGCAGGAAAAAAACTAAAGCCATCACCTCTGACCAGAGCCACCCGGGTCACGAAATATTCATTTGGCACAAACCCAACTACTCACTGAGAAACAGTAGGCCTGAAAGCATAAAAGCCAGAAGCAAAAGACTATTTAATAGCTTTTTCCCAAGGGCTGTTAGGCTAATTGCAAATGAATGTCGCCGATAAGTAGACAGAAAACATCCATCTGATTGCTCCACCACCTCTGTGCAGTTCAAATGAACTTAAATGGTCTAAACTGTAACAACTTAACTTATGACCAATATGTAAATGTCAACTTATGTAAACTTATGTAAAATCTAAACTGAACATGTGTCTTCTGCATTATGCTGCAAAAAGAATTCCTATGTACTCCTGGTACAAATGGCAATAAATCATCTTGAATCTTGAATCTTGAAATGTCTGCATTACATTACATTGTAGTATAATATCAACAAAATAAAAAAGCCATAGTAAAGTCCCTAGGACCAAACCTGAAGTGTGGGTTAAGGTGACTATTGCCATGCTTTTTCATACTTCATACTACACCTTCCACACTTAGGGGCTGATTTATCAAGGGTCGAATTTCGAAGTGGAAAATAGTTTGAAATTCGAATATCGAAGTTGAGGTTTTTTTCACCAAATTTGGCTATCCTTCGATCGAACAATTAAATCATTTCAATCGTTCGATTTCAACAATTTTAGCGTACGATCGAACAATTTTTCTTCGACTTAAAAAACTTAGAAAAATGCTCTAGAAGGTCCCCATAGGCTAACATAGCACTTCGGCAGGTTTAATTTTTTAAAGAGACAGTACTTTATTCGAATATTCAAACAATTTTACTTTGAATCGAAGTCATAGTTACCTATTCCATGGTCAAAATATACAAAAAATAACTTCGAATTTTTTAACTTCAAAAATTCCCTTGAATTCACTTTGAACCTTGATAAATCAGCCCCTTAGTGCCCATAGATTTTTTTATGCTGAAGAATATACTTGCAAGCTAAGGAGAGGCAAGGGTGCAAAATGCAGCAGTTACTTATGGAACAAAGTAATGTTAGAGGGAGGTTAGGACACCAATTTGCCAACCCTAGCCCACACTCATGAAAGCAGCTGTGCTATTTTGGAATGCAAGGACCTTCACATGTAGGTACTTATGGTGGGTAAGGGTGCAAAGTGGCCTGCTGGCCTGCTTTTTGCACTTTGCACTCTCCCCCTCTGTTGTTATATGAGTTCTGTAAAAATTTAGGGGCGGATTCATCACTAATTAAATACTGGAATCCAGAAGGTTTTTTTCATATTCACAAAAAAAAAAACCAGGGACGTTTTAAATAAATGTAAATATTTATTACTGCTGATACCAGTGGAAATTCATTAGAATGTGCTCAGCTGCTTTGAACACTCTACCACCAATATGTTCAATGGATTGTTGCCAAACAGTGTAGAGTGTATCTCAAGAGTTTTCCAATATTGCTGCTTAATTTTATCTACACATGTATTAGTACCCTTTGAGCAGCACCCATATAGTGTAGAGATATGGTAATGTGGTTAACCAAAACAATGTGCATGACGTATTTAAATGGTACAATGGTAGATAAAGGTAGTGTTAGATCAGGTAAGGAATGAATAGGGCTGACTATACAAAGTCATGACAGATTCTGGGGAAAAGTGCAGTATCCCAATAGACTTGCCATTTACTTTATTTAATATTAAACCTAGGTTTACAGCTTTGTGCTACAGGGCCCTGCAGCTTTCTAATATTTCTTGTATTTCATATATACATTTTAGAAAAAAAGCAGTAAACTGTATTGCACCTCCAACAGTCCTAGCCTCTATGACCTATATACTGTGACCCAGAGTCTAGATTTAGACAAATTTTAAAACTAAAGCAAAGTGCATTTTCTTTCCTTGATGATATTGCTCAAATGTTTCAGACCCTGTCTACAAACCCGAAAGCCAAGGAACCGTTTAGAGACAACCAACATTTGTGATTTCAGTTACCAAAGACACAAACAAATAAAAGAAAAACCAGACAGAGATATTCCCTTTGGAATGATTAGGATTTGCAAAATGTACTGGGTCTCAGCCATACAATGAAATTTAAGAGGAATAAAAAAAAATGTTTCCATGCTGGTTCATTATCTGTCGACTTATGAAAACCAGTTTGTGACATTTCTTTACAGACTCACATTCAGCAGAAAAGTTTGAACTAATATTTCCAATAAATAACGCTGACATCTGTTTTTCTTTTTTGAAGAGCCGTGCTATGACACTAAGAACTGAATACACTTTTGCACAGATCACTGTCATGTTTAATTTAGTACAGTAAGTAATGATGTTTATTAACTGTGCAGCAGCAAACCTTAAATCCCACAAACTGTGTTGTGGATACATAACATACTTCCATAAAAAGAGACCAAGGGGAACATTAAATCGAAATAGAAAAGAAGCACAAAGGACATATATTTGCACCTATACTGTCACATGGCACTGAAATGCAAGGAAACAGTGTAAATATTTAGCCCATTAGTCATAAAGTCTACTGCAGCAATACATCATTTAAATCACATCACTTGATTCCATTGCCAATTGATACAGATAAATCCAAGCTTGCTCCCAGATATAATTGGCTGTTTCTCAAACCATAAAATGGATCCATGTGGAGTAGACACCAAAATAAGTTAAGTTCCCTGAAAAGGTCAAAACTATATTTTAAAGTAAAATTCTCTTTCAGATTCCATGTTGACTCCACCTTCACTGACGACTTGTTACTGTTCTGAGAGATGTCCGATAACTGACAGTGATTAGTAGGGATGTACCGAATCCACTATTTTGGATTCTGCCAAACCCCTGAACCCTTTACAAAAGATTTGTCTGAATATTGAACCAAATCCGAATTGTAATTTGCATATGCGTGGGAAGGGGAAACATTTTTTACTTCCTTGTTTTGTATCAAAAAGTCATATGTAAATTAGGATTCGGATTGTTTCATCCAGGAAGAAAGATTCGGCCAAATCTGAATCCTGCTAAAAAAGGCTGAACTGAATCCTGGATTCGGTGCATCCCTGGTGATTAGCAAGGGAAGTTGTAAAACATTGGAAGAAACAATAGTCTAGCTGCAGCAATTTTCATAATTAAAGTTGGTCTTTAAACAATGATTAGCACTAGTGATGGGCGAATCTACCCCGTTTCGCTTTATGCCGAAAAATTCGTGAAACGAGTCGCGGCACGTTTTTGACGCAATTCGTGTCAACTTCGACGCGTCGCATCAAAAACGATGCGAGACTCATTTTTTTTTCAGCTAATTTTTGCCAGGCGTATTTTCGCTGGCATTTGGCGAATTAATTCGCCAGTGGTGAACCGTGGGAATTCGCCCATCACTAATTAGCACTTGCCTATTTTTATAATAACAATAATAATATTAAATGCCTTCTTCAGAAGAACATATTGCAGACTAGAACTGATAAAATAGCAAAGGAATTTTCTATTTTCTTTAGCCAGAATGAGTTTGCATTGCACCTAAAGGTCCTCACATACACTAATATGCTATCAACTGTCCTGCTGGAAATAACAAACTTTTTACGAAACAGCAAGAATATTTTTTGTGGTGATTTTTTCTTGAATTGCTTAAATTTTGGGGGATCTTAACACAAAAAGTCTGAAATACTTGGATCTTCAGGCTAATTCCAGAGCAGACCACAGAAACTTCCAAGTAAGATAGGGACTTCTCCCACTGACTTATATACAACATCGGTAGGTCTAAGATTTATTAATGACCTGGATGTGGGCATTGAAAGTACGGTTTCTATTTTTGCAGATGATACTAAATTGTGCAGAGCTATAGGTTCCTTGCAGGATGCTGCCACTTTGCAGAGTGATTTGTCTAAGTTGGGAAACTGGGCAGCAAACTGGAAAATGAGGTTTAATGTTGATAAATGCAAGGTTATGCACTTTGGCAAACATAATATAAATGCAAGTTATACACTAAATGGCAGTGTGTTGGGAGTCTCCTTAAGTGAGAAGGATCTTGGGGTTTTTATAGATAACAAGTTGTCTAATTCTGGGCAGTGTCATTCTGTAGCTACTAAAGCAAATAAAGTTCTGTCTTGCATAAAAAAGGGCATAAACTCAAGGGATGAAAACATAATTATACCTCTTTATAGATCCCTAGTAAGGCCTCATCTGGAATATGCAGTGCAGTTTTGGACTCCAGTCCTTAGGAGGGATGTAAATGAGCTGGAGAGAGTGCAGAGACGTTCAACTAAACTGGTTAGGGGGATGGAAGACTTAAATTATGAGGGGAGACTGTCCAGGTTGGGGTTGTTTTCTCTGGAAAAAAGGCGCTTGCGAGGGGACATGATTACACTTTACAAATATATTCGAGGACATTATAGACAAATATCAGGGGACCTTTTTACCCATAAAGAGGATCACTGCACCAGAGGCCACCCCTTCAGACTAGAAGAAAAGGACTTTCTTTTGAAGCAGCGTAGGTGGTTCTTCACAGTCAGGACGGTGAGGTTGTGGAATGCACTGCCGGGTGATGTTGTGATAGCTCATTCTGTTAATGCTTTTAAGAGGGGTTTGGATGATTTTTTGGACAGACAAAATATCAAAGGCTATTTTGATACTAAACTCTACAGTTAGTATAGCTATGGGCATACATTTATATGGTTTGTGTTTGAAAGAGTGGAGATGTGTGTGTGTGTGTATGCTGGGTTTTTAATTTGGAGGGGGTTGAACTTGATGGACTCGGTCTTTTTTCAAACCAATTCAACTATGTAACTATGTAACTATGTCCTTTTCTATTCTCTGTCCTGATGACTGTTAAATCAATGTAAGACAAGGAAGCTGATAATTAGACTTGTCTTTGCTGTAGAACTAAGACTTCTGCAACATTGTTGATTAAATGCTGATTTCATAGCAATTGTTTTTACAAATAACTAAAAGCAGCGACAATTTGTAACAAATGTATATTTGAAAGTTGCTTAGAATTACGTTTCTTTTATTGGGTAACTCTTATTTTGGGGTTGAATTGCCCTTTAATGTATGACTAAATGTGGTGTACCACTGAACACAAACATATTTTACTATCTGTATATTAGATTAGATGAGATGCCATGAAATCAGAAGGACCGAGACTGCACACTAGTACACTATATGCTACAGTTCTCTGCCCCAGTGAAGCTTACAATCTAAGGTTCTGATAACATTCAAACAACATACACACTTGGTTCAATTTCATAGATAACCATCATGATAGCTAATTATATAAAAATATTACAAAGCAAACTTGCAGGACAGTATGGCCACTTCTTTAGGTTCATATTTTACAAAATGAATTGAATCCAATAAAAAAACATAATTCTAAGAAACTTTCAAATATACATTTATATTTTTTCATTTTTTTTTCAATTTGAATTAGGATAGCTAATATATAGCAAAGCTAATTATATAAAATATTACAAAGCAAACTTGCAGGACAGTGTGGCCACTTCTTCAGGTTCTTATTTTACAAAATGAATTGAATCCAATGCCAATCTTTTTTTCTGTTTTGAGAGTATAATGAATTTGAATCAACAGATAGTTCCTTCTCTTTAAAATAGATTATTTGTGTAGTAGTACCAATACTTTCATGCATTAGAGACTAAGGGGCAGATTTACTAAGAGATTTTCGAAGTGAAAAAACATCTAAATTTGACCCTCGAAATATTTTTTCGATCAAAAATTGACCTATTTCCATCAAATAGGTCCATTTTCGATCGAATTAAAAATCATTCGAACGATTGTCTGCAAAATCCTACGAATTCTTGGAACTTAGAATATTTTTCTGGACAGGTTCTAGAAGGTCCCCCATAGGCTAAAATGGCAATTCGGCAGTTTTAAGCTGGCAAATAGTCGAAGTAGCCGAAAATTACTTTGAAAATTCAAATTAAATTTTTTTTAATTTTATTCGAATTTTCACTTCGACCTTTAGTAAATATGCCCCTAAGATCTGGTTTTTAGAAATGTTTCAATTTTGTGTGGAAGTGTCCTGACAACAGGACTAATTTTAAGCCTTGGATTTGTCTCTGATCTTACAATCAGAACTGATTTAGAATTTATAACTTCATAACCTTTATTTTTTGTCATTTATAAATAATGATACTTTGTATAAATTTTCTGTACATATATATGTGTCTAATACTGTTAGCTTCCCTTAGCTCAGTGAAAGTCTGAAATATGGACCACAGAATCATGAAAGCTTGCTTTGTTATATGACCTAATGGTTAATAGGTGTGATATTTATGCCACAAAATTTTTCTTCATCTTAGTGCAAAATTACAAATTTTGTACTTCTGATTTACTGGCTAACACAATTTTTCTGTTCATATTGATGCTGAACATGCATATGCTCCTCTGCATATTCCTTTCCAATTTTACAATTCTCTGGTGTTCATTGAGATGAAAAATGAGTTGGCCAATAAAATTTAGACAACGATTGGGATGCTGGAGCACATAAACATTGTACATTTGTCAAGACGATGAGCACAATTAATCCATCGAGACCTGTTCTGCAGATGAATTTAAGATATGCTTTTTCAAGACTTGTATACTGAGGCATTGTGCTTCCCTTCTCAAGTGTTAGAATATATATTTTGCCATTGTTTTAAACAGTTCATGTTTGGGCAAACTGTAATAATTTAAAAGATCCCTTGTTACAGGGGCAACAGATTGTTATCAGAATGGTGAAAACTATGTGACATCGAGATATACTATCTCAGTTGAAGATTTATTGTAACTAGGTTATTTCTTACTAAAGTTTTTTAACCTGGGCTTCTATGCAATTCAGAATGAAATAAATTCAAATATTTAAAATGAATTTCCTCTTTTCCCTGTAATAAAACAGGACCTTGTAATTGATCCCAACTAAGATATAATGAATCCTAGTTTCCATTTGTGGTAGAAATGCACAGCATTGGAAAAATTCTGGAAGGATTTGGGTAATCTAATGCAGAAAGTGGTGAAATTATCCCCCCCCTCACCAGCATTAGCTCTATTAAACTTGGGGATAAATACATTTCCTAAGGACATTATAACTGTACTATCTCATATTCTAACAGCAGCCAGATAAACTATAGCAAGAAACTGAAAACCTCCTTTGCAACCACAAATTCAGGAGGTGATAGAGTTGATAGAGTTAACAATAGAACCACTGTAAAGTTTATATTTGGCTTGTAACTTATTGCATATTTGTTAGAATGTCAAAAGTAAATTTTTTGATGTAATGTAAAATTCCAATAAAAACATTACATTAAAAAAAGACAATTAATCCTTATTAGAGGCAATACAATCCTGTTGGGTTTATTTAATGTTCAAATTATTTTAAGTAGACTTAGAGGAGTTATTTATTAAAACTCATTGTATTAAAAATAACAATTCAACCTAACTCCCAACCATGATTTGGCTCAATTTAATAAACAATCTGAACAAAGGGAGGCACTTTATCAAGAATTGAATTTCAAATTCATGTGAGTTTTTTAAAATTCCCCTAAATCCAAAATTCAACTTACTGAAATGTATTCATAAATACATTTATACGATCCAAAATTTCAACTTGATCAACCCCGATTTGAGTCTTTTCTCCCTGAAAAAAACTTGAATGTCAGAAAGGCTGCATACATCTTTGAATTGCTCACTGGATCTCTCCCATTGACTTAAACAGTAATTTGGCATGTTTTAGGTGGTGAATAGTCGAATTAAAAAAAGAGCCAGAGTATGACAGTCAAAATAGTCAAATTAAAAAAAGAGCCATAATGTGATAAATCTCGAAAATCTAATTTGAATTTTTTTAAAAAAACTCCAAAATCGAATTTGGATAACTCCCTAGTTGAATTCGGCAGTTTTGACCATAAAAAAAAATTCAAAATTCAAATTAGAAATTTGATCCTTAATAAATCTGCCCCAGACGGTACATGCAGGAATAGTCTTGACAAAATTGTGCAAACATTTGAATCATACTACTTTTCTGATTGTCTCCCAAATAAACTTGAACCACCGTCAATCAGTCCAAAAGCCTTGAACATCATGAAGGCAAAAAAAAATCTTCCAACTGTAAAAGGGGATATCTGCCACTGACTTTTACATAACTTCAACAGGTTTTAGCTGAAGTAACTTTGGATTCAGATTCTTTAGTCTAGATATCAGTGCCTTAAGCTGTATTTCCAGCAGATACTGAATGTCAGAGTGTGATAACATTAATGTTTTGGTTTCCAGTGTGCTAGTATCAACTTGAGCATGAGCCTGGAATTTTGGTGGATTAGGTTGAAACTAATTATACTATTTTGTGGGTTCTAGGAGTGCATTAACCTTTACAGATATGTATTGGGGAAGCAGTGGGGTTTTTTGCCACTTTCTTTTATGGTTTTCCCTTGCATCATGTACTGTGAATAAATTCCCATGCAACTTGGTTTATATTAGTTCTGAACCACACTGGTGTGTTTGATATTTTATAAACACAACTTTAAATAATGTTTGTTAGAATAGAAAAAGTATAGGAGCTTGTTATTATTTCATAAGAATCCACATTGTACTTCAGCTAGGGATTGAATTGTAATTGTTCAGTTGCTGTGTTATAGTCTCTGGTTGTTGTTGAGATGGAAAATTTATTGTCTCTCATATGCATTAACTATAAACGGAGGAAAGAATTGCATTCATAGTAAACACATAAATCACATAAGTCACAAATACAAAAACCTTGTAATTTTAATATTTTGCCGTAAAGGAGAACTAAATCCCAAAATGAATATAGTGAGAAATGTCACATTTTATATACAGAACTTATTGAAGCTACCTATAGGTTCAGCATCTCTATAGCAGTAATGATCCAGGCCCTCAAAGTTGCCACAGGAGTTTCCCTTCTTGGAATTTGTTAGATGTAGCTACAACATGCACATGTTGGGGCCTCTTCAGAGACACATATCTTTACTGCTAAAGGGCTGTGGCTGCTTTGGGCTGGTACAGAAGTACAATCTTTCCACCCTACTTCTTTAGTTAAGCTTTAGCTCTCTTTTAAATAAAAAATTCTACTATTTTGGACTAAATGCATATACAGTAAATAAACTTTATCTGGATGATCGCTGCCAGTACATCTGGGCATGTTTGTGACAGAAGTGCAGATGATTTGTTCATTTCTATGGAGAGAACAAATATCCCTTTTCCCATTTAAAGACAAGTTCATTTTGGCCTTTAGTAGGCCTTTATAATTTTTTTTATATGGTTTATTCGACTGTAAACAAACATTTTTTTTTAATAATAACCATTTCTGTGTTTAATACATTTTTGTGGGAACCTGCAAAGCTACTAGGTCCTTTAAATCAACTTTGGGGAAAAAAAGGTGAAAATGCTAGAAAAAACATTTGAAATTATTAAAATGAATAGCCCTATAAGCACCCAACAAAACCTGCTAATCTCATTTCCTGCAAGAGCCTAGGATATAATTTACAGATGCAATGCACATGCAAACATATGAACCAAGAAGTCATCTGGTCCGAAAATTCTGATTAAAAGCTGATCTTGCTCTGGTGCACACTAAACCTGTCAACCAACATTTCCTCTGGAAACACAATGACTCATAGCTTTTGACTGGATGCACAGATAAATTGTTGCCTGAAATACAAAACTCTGATTATTAAATAAGGACAGAAAAACTCCCACAGGTACAGAGAGAGAACAATGAGATTATTTTTGGTCAAACTGGCTGCAGCATGTGAATAATCATAACCAAAGTAACCCTGGACTAACTATGGGTAAAATAAAACACATGCGAAATATGAATATAAGTGCTAGCTGTTATAAATTGATCGTGTACATACGTCCTCTGGGGCAGATTTATTATGTGGTGAAAAAAAACGGCAGAATAATTCACCACACATCACCAGGCATCACCATTTGAAAAATGACAATAAAATGGCATCATGTTTTTACACGATTTTTCTTTAAGCAATTTACTAACAAAGGTCTGAAGTAGTGTAAAATAATGGTGGAAAATCTAGCATTTCCATGGTGTAAATAAAACACCCCTTGATAAATCCACTATTTATTTTACATGGCTTTTTACACAAATGTCTTTGTACACAGCATAATAAATAGGCCCCCATAATGGTGGTGGAAGCTCATTAAAGAAATGAATAAGAGCAAAGTTCACCAGGATTGAACATTTGCACTATAGTGACATTTTTTGGGGGGAGCACCACCTCCTGTTTTTGGGATAGGAAACTATGGAGATTTGGCAGATTAAGGAGCTCCTATTTGTCGCCAGCTAAAGGACAGATCTAAGTAGTTGGCTCCAAGTTGGCTCTAGTACCAGATATCCATAGTAGAATGCCACATCTGTGTTTTAATTGCTGCATCTTTATTTTAGTTTATAAAATAAATAATGATAGGGGAATGTACTGTACCAGCCGATACATACACAAATTAATTAATTAATTTGTAATTAATGTTATGTATGAGACAGTATGTATGTATGTATGTATGTATGTATATAGACAGTTATGTATGACCCACTGGGGCTCATTTATCAACACTGGGCAAATTTGCCCATGGGCAGTCACCTATAGCAACCAATCAGCGATTAGCTTTTTAAAGACAGCTGCAAGTAGAACAATGAAAGCAGCAATTTGATTGGTTGCTACTGGTTACTGCATATGGGCAAATTTGCCCAGTGTTGATAAATTACCCCCAGTATACTCAAATATAGCATTGGTTCTGATAATAAAGCAGGGCAGCCAGTACAGATACAAGGAGGTGGGCTAAAAAGAACCAAAATGCCCAGGACAATAAACAAATGTAGTAAGTTTCTAAAAAAATTCACATGAATCTCACTTAGCACCTAGTCTTGTTAAACAAACCGAGACATCAGGTTAATGGAGAAGTAGTCAACAGTGTGTTTTCTCCACCACCATTGGAGAAAAGGACAATCTGCCTGCAGGCTTGGGCATTTTCTGAACAAAATATTCCCTGTTTGTGCAGTGACAGATTGATATCATTCTTTCTTGTTACTTTACATACAGTTCATGATTGATTTGGGACAGACATTTTGTCTAGGAGAATAACCAGTGAGCCCATGAGGTCGTTTCACTGATAAATAAAGGATTAGGACAAGACACAATAATCCCATGGAAAGATGTTGCATCCTCCTTCAGGTGCTAATGCACAGGTGAATTTCTGCAATGTTGTGGATTCCATTTCAATTCCACAGCACAAAGTTATTTTCCTTCTTTCCATTGTCTGAAGGCAGAAGGAACACTGGGCTGAGTCAAATTCCCTTAAGGAGAGTAAATAAAGATCAAACTGGGTGAAAAAATGAGCATCATTTTATGACAGATGTGAAAAATACGGAATTCTCAAATCCAAGGTTTTCCTTGATTTACCTCATGAAAGAAATATGAAATCAGGCCAAGCATGATGTCAGCAGGTGCTATTGAATCTTCCCACATGACAATTCTGAAAAGTATTATCCTTGTGATTCTTGGTCAAAGATCTAATTCCATTCATGAAGAGATCGGTATTATATAAATAACACATTGGAGACTATGGGGCAAATTCACTAAAGCGCGAAGCGTCTAACGCTAGCACTAATTCGCCAGCGTGACGTCATTTCGCAACTTCGCAAATTCACTAACACGGACTCTGGCGAATTTTCGCTAGCGAAGTAGATAGACTTGCGCAACTTCGCACCCTTATGCCACTGACGAAGGATCGTAAATTCGCAAATTCACTAAGATGAGCATTTTCCTGAACGTTAACACTTACGCTAGACGTTACTTCGCCTGGTCAGACCAGGCAAAGTTCAATACAATAGATAGGAGGTTGAAAAAAAAATGTTAAATTTTTTTCTAAGTCCCAAAAAAACGCTGGCGTATTTTAGCATAGGAGGGTGATAGTCTGAAAAAGATCGATAATTTTTTGGGGGGGTTACCCTTCTTCCCCCTACATTTCCTAACATATGGCAACTCAACTATACAGGGGGCACATGTAGGGCAATAGGACAACTTTATTTATTTATTAAAGGTTTCCTGGGCTTGTGTAGTGGAATGTAGTGGCTGTAACATATACTTCTATTATAACTTAAAGTTCCCGCAGTATGCAAATTAGGCTTCGCTAGTGTAACAGCGCTCTGCCTAGCGAAGTAACACTAGCACAACTACGCTACTGTTCGCCGACCTGAGCGTAAATTCGCATGGTGAAGTGCGGCGAACGCTAGAGAAGCCAACGCTAGCGAATTTGCGCATCTTAGTGAATTGGCCCCTATGTGAGAGTTTATCGAAAAGAATGTTGCACAGTTTAACACAGTACAACAAAATGTGTTGCTTATAGTTGTTTAAGAAAATGAACAGCTGGGAGTTTTGGCTTAGGCCTTTCTCTGTGCTAACCTGGTTATTTTAGAAAATTTGATTTGCCTTACACTTTACTAATGTATGGCACAAAACATTGCTTTAAAGCAGTGGTCCTCAAACTTGGCCCTCCAGCTGTTAAGGAACTACAAGTCCCACAATGCAATGATGGAGTCTGACAGCCACAGTCAGGCAAATGCATTGTGGGACTTGTAGTTCTTTAACAGCTGGAGGGCCAAGTTTGAGGACCACTGCTTTAAAGGAACAATTACAATCAATATTGTACAGCAGCAACCACATGTGTAAGCATTATGTTATAAGTCTCAGGGCTCACTACTAATACTATATCCTGTTCTGTTATCAGAAAGAGACTATAACTGCACAACCCCAATCTTTTATTTACCAACATATTTAGAAACTCTCCCAAACCAATAAAAATGTGGCACGAATTCAGCTATGAGGGTGAACCAAACCCTAAACCCCTTTAGGGAATTGTAGAAAGCACCAAAACGTATACTGTAGAATATTACCTGTTTGTGTCCAAAAAATATTCGGCATCAATGGAGGAATTTAGAAAAGTGAAGTTCAAAACCATTTAAAGAATGTCAGATTCACAAGAGCCATAATTAATTTTGCGAAAACAATGGTTTTGTACACTTAGGAGTTAAAGTGCTACTACAGAACACCACTTGGGATCGTCACAAACGTTACATTAAGAACAGAGCCACATTTCCTGTGTGGGCACCCCTAACGGCCAGCAACACAGTCCACATTGTCCACACGAAGCGGTCTGTCCACTTGGTCCACAAGGAGCTGCGCATTCCCCAGTGCTTGTCAGAAAGAGGATGGGCGACATGCTGCCCCTTATATTTTGTCACCCTTCGCCCAGGCCTTTGTGGCCTCACCATAAATCCAGGCCTGATTAAGAAGATTTAGGAGTAAATCAATTTTGCCAGTTTAGCTCTATCTTTCTGAACTTGACATGATTTACTGACATTTACTGTTATTAACGCAAAAAAACTAACCTACTCTAGTTCTAGTCTGCAGCTTGTTGAGACATTTGGAACAATAAACTCATTCAAGTGACATTTTCGAACAGTAACTGTGCTGGATCAAATGTAGATGCAATACAGCTGTCCTGGATCATGCTCAAAATTAAAAATCTAAAGTTTTACTAAACGTTACATGTGCGCAGTCTAGACAACTGAAGGGGTCATTGGGTAGCAACCAAAGATGGTGGTGTCCTGCTTTTATAAGAATACCCCAGGCAGGTCCAGTTTTCAGCAAAGAGGAACATCTGGCTGCATGTTCCTGCAACTAGAACAAATATGTCATCCCTCCTGATGTAAAATATAAAGGCTACAAGAAACCAACAAGACGACTGACAAAGTTCTTGTCAGCAATATGCTCTATAATAATTATGCTTTTGCTCAACTTCTAGTGAGACATTGGGAGAACACAGAACAAAGCTCAAGACCCCAGCTCTGCCAGACAGAAATGTAAACTACTGATCTACTGTGAAACCCCTCTTAAGGTGGCCATACACTGAGATGTCGCCAAACGAGCGGATCTCTCCCCGATATGCCCACCTTGAGGTGGGCGATATCGGGCTGATCCGATCGTGGGCCCAACGATTGGATCATAAGGGAGGCCATATGGGCGGTCGGTTCGTGGGGCCGCATACGGTCCGACGGGACTTTTAGTTCCGCCGGATCGACATCTGGCCCGTCGGAGGGCCGCATACACGGTCCGATAAGCTTCCGACTTGGTCTATCGGCAGCTGTTATCGGCCCGTGTATGGCCACCTTTACAATTGCAAGCTTTCAGACCATACAGGTCCCTTTGTCAGGCAAAATACAAATGAAAGCTGAACAGGCACATTATATATACTAACAGATCACTGAAAAAAGGGGTTCACCTGACCTGATTGAATCCAGACCCCTGGACTATTTACAACCCACCACCCTAATTACTTTTATTATGTTCTACAAATGATCTAGTCTAGAGTAACTTTTTACTTTTTAGGGATTCTGAGGTTTGTAGTTATGCTTTAAATTCTAGTTTTACGTAGTTCAGGTGGTATTCTCATTGGAGGATTATTTTGCATTTTAATTGGATATCAGTAAAACATTCCTGTACACAATTTTAAAAATGCACAATTTTGTTTTCTTATGTTGGGTGTGTATTTTCTTATTTTAAAGGGAATATAAACCCTCTTAGAAATGTCCTAATGCACCCCTGGACTGGTGACCTAAATATAACTATTGGATTGAGTATATTCACCATTGCAGTTTATCTTGTTTAACACCACTTTGTCACCTTACTGTTATATAACTAGATAGCTGTGAAAATTTTGTTTTCCCAATATTACATTGTAATCACATATGAGAAAGAGAATATATAGGGCTATATAAAGGCAGGTCTGGTGCAGTTTTCATTGGTGGATTCTCTTCAATTCATTGGACCACTGAATCTGGAGATTATTGAGCCTTTTAAGGGGTAGCATACCAAATTGTTTAACGTGAATTCAATGAATGACTTTATTTGAACAAAAACTGAAAAATTTAACTAGTTCCAGTGTACAACGTTCTGATTCTTGGGAGCAACTACATGAGGAGACAAAAGTAGGTATTACATATAAACTACCTGCATATTGGACTGCTACTTATCTGTAAGATAACAACAAACATGAAATATAGGCAGGGTGCATTTTTATTATTTTATCTGGTGACAGATACATGAAAACATGTCTCCTATTCTTATTCATGGTCTTTAAGTCAAATAAATGTACTGGAATGCTGCCTTTGCAATGTTTTTGGACAAATGTATCTTGTATTTCTCTGATGTTTTATTACTTTTGTGAGGCTTTTGTGAACTATACCATAAGAAACAGACAGACCCTATGGTCAATGCTTGGTACAAAAACCAACATTACTGTAGTGAGTAATTCAATTTTGCTAAATTGGGATTTGCTTTGCAAACACTGGATAATAAGTCAAAGCTAGTGTAACCCTGCTTTATTGAATGTGATGTTCTGTTAACACATAGAATGGCCAATACCTGTCTAATACTGCCAATTTAGTGGCAGTGGCATAATTAGAGGGGTCCCATATTCTCCAGAGGTTGACATAAGTGATGGGCGAATCGGCAGTGTTTCGGTTCGCCAAAAAATTAGCAAAATGCCGAGTCTCATTTTGGACGCACATGTCTGTTTTTGGACGCCGGTGTCCAAAGCATGTGTCCAAAATGAGACGCCGGCAAATTTTTGCCAGGGCGGTGTTCCGTGAATTAATGGGAATTCGCCCATCACAAGTTGACATGTTTTACCAATATATATATATATATATATATATATATATATATATATATAAACTTTGCAGGTTTTAGGGGCCCAGTCCAGTGGATGGCACTGGCAATACAGACCTGGGTCACACGCCATCCATCACCCTGCAGAGCCAGAGAGCAATGACTGTATTAGGCAGCTTTCTCTTTGTCGCCTATACAGCTTTTCTCTTCCTAGATATAGCAGCCTCACAGTGCACACTCCTGGCATCTAATCCTGTGTGTGATCTTGGGGCACGTGAAGCTCTACCAGTAGCTCAGAAGCAGGGAGAGAGAAATGTCAGCTGTCACATGCCACCCCCCCCTATTTTGAAACAGATTTCGGCAAGACAATTTGGGAGGAGAAGGGCAACAGAAGATGGAATATGAGTGCAGAAGTAAATGCAAAACTAAGAACCAATGTGTGGGACTGTGTGGAGAATTGAGTTATATTAATGTGGTGTTTATACAAATGGCCTGCAGGTGTCACTGTGAACATACAGGACTTTCTGTACAGCTTGAAAGTGAAAGTAAGACTTACTGCTGTTATGTAATGGCTGCATGACCTGCTAATAAAGCACCGTTATACTCTCCTCATCCTCGGCTTCCAAACACAACAATTAATACAAGGGAAACAAAGGCAGACACAAGATAACAAGGATAGAAAGGCTGGGGTAGAAAGGTAGGAGACAGAAAGTGCAAGGCTTAATTGTCTTAATAAGGTCACAAGTAAGTGGTTTGCAAAAGTGAGTGTGTGATGATATGGCAAAAACATCCTGCTTGGAGTTCTCCGGTATTTATACATGGAATTGCCTTTGTGTCATCCTGCTTGAATTCTGGGGGTATTTATACATGCAATAATCCTTGTGCCATCCTGCTATTAAATGAGGGGGTATTTATACATGAAATAATCTCTGTGCCATCCTGCTTTGAGTTTTGGACGTATTAATACATGATATAAATCTTGTAACTTTGAACAACTTTTCTAGCTTTAAACTGAGAAACTGTTACTAATAAACCAAGCACATGGAAGGCATATTTTATAACAAAATCATTGTTCTAGATCTAGAATATCAATTATAACTTCCTAATGCGCAATACAAACACAAGCAATTACTAAATTACAATTATTTTTCTAAAATATTCCAATTAAGGGACTTATGGTAAATGCATCAGTCTGAAAAATGACAAAATAAAATGTGTTCATTGTTTACACTATATTAGGACACTAATTTAATTTCAGTATTAACAGTGCGTAATTAGTATATTTTTGTGTTTAGCAGATATTTTCTTACAGTTTACAAATTTATGCATTTAATTTTCAGGAAGAAACCAATTTTAGAAATAGTGATGTATTTTAACTGTAATATTTTTTGTAACATTATGTCACAGCCCACTCAATAAAAGGTGGTTATCCAAGTAAAAGAGCTGATAAGGATTGTCAGTTTCATCTCCATGGCATTGGACTGACTGATTTCAGTACAATCTGGAAATCATGGTTAGGAAATATCTTTGGTCTCATCTTTCCTGTTATGACATATAACTGATCTGTGGTCACAAATGCTCAAACCTGTAATGTTTATATCCTACAGAGAAAAACACTGGAGCAAAACATTTCTAACCACCGAGTTATGTCAAGTGGTAGAGTCCTTTATATGGAAAGAGTCCTGTCAAATGGAGATTTCATGAAAAGAGGAAGCTCTCTCTACTTATCGGACTGGATAGAATGTGCACATATCCTGTGGTCAGGCCTGCATTAAAATCAAAGAGCTAACCTTTATTTATATGTGGTCTATTACTATCTATCACAAACAGATATATGCCTGAAGAAAAGGAAGAAAAGCCACATTCTTCATATATGTAAAGTCTCTAAAATATCTGCCATTATGTAATCAGCACAGTATGCATAAAACCTGTTGGAAGCAAGCACAGTTTTTGCTCTGTGTACATCAATATCCACAATATTCCTTTACTATACACTCTTCTGTGTCCAATCTCAGCCAATCACTGGGGATGCTTGTGGCAGTTAACAGTCAAGCCACATTGGTACACAGGATGACAAAGCCACAACAACTGTTGAACCATTGTTCATTCTATGGTTTTTCTAGGGTAAGCAGAGCTCCTAAAAATGCTGATTTTCCTGGGATTGACCCATAGGATGCTAAACATTCTGGTTTTGATTCAAGAGCTCCTGATTTCAATGAGTAGCATGTCAAAATTCCAATACCAATATCATATTGGTTATTTGTTTTTGGCCATTGTTTTTCATTAGACTATGGAAATAATTAGGTTTCTTACCTTAAATGTATCATACATGAGCAGGTGTTGCCTGCCAGTTCAGTTTTTTGTACTGTAGCCATTTATCCCATGTATGATTAGGATTATTTCTTGCAGATATTATCCTTGATATAATCAAAGAAAAGGATAGAAAGTAACACCCCCACTTAGATCAATAGGCTAAAATCTATAATATAGTTAAATACTTTATTTATCTAGGCAGGCTAGAGACCTCGTTCATCCTAATTTTAATTACCTGCATATAACCTCGATGTTCCTGTGTTGCTAAGTGATCCAGCTTCATTCATTCCAGATTCATTCTTTCACCTCTTTACTTCTAAGGCACTGGAGATTTGCGGTTTTTTAGATAGCTCTTTTGTATGAAAAGGATAGTTAACTGACTGAGACCGCAGTCCCCAGTGTTCTGCCTTTCTCCCCGTGTGGGGTCCCGACAGGGGCTTCTCCACCTCTATTCTATTTTCATATTTCCAATCTTTTAATTCATGAATTGCATACTAATGATAAACCTCACTTTTTAATTAATTTATTATTATTGAATAATTGGAGCACAATTAATTGGATTTATACCGATTTAATAATTAATCTTAATTAAATTGAGTCACAGTTAATTTTCTTAAATGAATTTCTAATGAATTTTAACTAATTATGAGCCTAATCATGGAATATTAGAATTGATATATTTATGAAATTCATCACTGGATAAATTATAATTAAGTTAATAAGCATTAGCACCTGGCTATTTGATTTTTAGCACTAGCACTTTATGAATGATTATTGCCCGGAATCTAACTAACCAGGCACATGCATTGCAGGTCTTTCCTTTTTAAACTATTGATATATATTTTTAGTCCTTTTTAAAAATAAAGTATTTAACTATATTATAGATTTTAGCCTATTGATCTAAGTGGGGGTGTTACTTTCTGTCCTTTTCTTTGATTAAAACGTATTGGTAATTATACCTCACACTTGGTTGCAAACCTACCAAACCTTCCGTTTCAAGTATAAATTATCCTTGATATAGAAAAAAAGAAATACATGCTGCTCAGTCTAAAGATGAAAAATTTAAATTCTAACCATGAGTCTGTGGGGCTCATTTATCAACACTGGGCAAATTTGCCCATGGGCAGTTACCTATAGCAACCAATCAGTGATTTGCTTTTTAAAGCCAGCTAAAAGTAGAACAATGAATGCAGCCTTTTGATTGGTTGCCATTGGTAACTGCCCATGGGCAAATTTGCCCAGTGTTAATAAATGACCCCCTGTTTGTTCAAACCTTGAGCTGCCACATAGGTCAATCCGCAATGAATTTGACTTGAGATCACCATGCAGAAAGTGAAACAACTCACCCACCACCTTTTGTTAGTGTCCCATAGCTTAAGGAGAGATGAAAACTCAAAATCAAAGAGATGTGAGCACTTACAAAGAGTTCACAACTGGAGATAAAACCAGTGTTTATTTCGTATAGTTAAAATCATAAATCTCCTAACATGTTTCTTATCATTGATTGGAAATGCATCAGGCCATTTCTGATTTTAACTATATGAAATATATGTTGGTTTTATCTCCAGTTGTGGTCTCCTTGGAATTGCTTGCTTCTCTACAAGCAAGGGCCAGCTGAGCCGGAGGCAGTGCAATCCTTTTATAGGCTCCATTCTACTGAGGAACTTGAACTTGACTTGAGCAACAGGACCGGTTCTCCTCACTCTGCAAATGAAGCTGTGGCAGTGTGTTTAGAACTGTTAATAATACAGGGATAGAGTTAGGTTGGGGGGAATTTAAGAAACTAGTGTGAACTTTACTACAGATATGTGACACATGCCTATTAATTACAGGAACACGTCTGTATAATTTTAATGATGGTCATAAACAAGAAGGCAAAGTCTAATGGCGACTCACTGTATATGCCCTAGCAAATATGTATCATTGTAGCATAAAATTTCCTTTACATGTTCTATATTTCACAGTGCTTTAGAAACCAGATTTAAAGGGTAGTTTTCACAAACATGAAAATGTAATATAAGCTTCAGCACACTGAAATAAGAACCTTTCTAAATACAAACAATTGAAAATGTTGTACCATTTCTGAAATAGTCATGTTTATCTTCATTATTCCTCTCTCAGTATCTGTTTCTCTTCATTCTCTCTTCTTGCTGGTGTCGGGAGTCAGATAATCATTGACAGTTAGATCCAATATATCCTATAGGCGGACTCCTTTGGCTTGAAGATGTATTAGAGCTCACTCTATGAAAATCACCAGACATTTTGGGGTCCGTTTACTAAAGCGCGGTAAAAATTTGCTCACAAAATATAGACAAATTTAACACAGAATATGTTTTCATGAGTTTATTAACCTGTGGTAAATATAAATTTGCAAATTTTCTTGCGCAAGAATATGTGTTCGCCAGTTATCGCATTTGCTGAAAATAACGCTATGTACACATTAATGCCTGGTTTACTAAACAGCAAAATGTGTTAACTTATTTTTTGGCCAGAAAATTCTCAATGGGAGTTTAATTCTCATTAAACGGTGCATTTAAATGAGGCAAAGAGATAACTGGTATGATTTCTTGTTCATATGATTCTATTGGCAGAAGGGTGTGTGCGTGGATGGATGAAGTATGGGTTTATATGATGCATACATGTTTGATTGGTAATGTTGTTGGATGGTATAATCATTAGTCAATAAAGTTTATAACGCCATAAAACAAGACTATTTTCTAGAATAAATATTTGCAAACGTAATTTGTCGACAGAAAATTCGCAACTCACTAAAATTACCACTAACATTAGCTGGTTCGCTAACATAGTTAGAGCAAGTGATCGCAATGACTTCTGAGTGCATCGCTGTTTAGTAAACTCAGTTGATGTGAATATTCTGGCAGACAAATATTCTCTGCGGAAACATAGGGGCAAATTTAATATTATTCCCAAAAAATATCCGATATTCGATTGGTATTCGATTTTTGAATGTTAATCGAATAGTTCTAGGCTACCTTTTATTCGATATTCGATGATGAAATACAAATTTATTCGATCAGGAGTGCTCCCATAGACTTCTATTGTAATTCAGTAGGTCCAATCAGCCGAAGTAGCCAATCTAATAAACTTAAAAATTAAAATCCTTCGCTGGTCGAATGATCAAATATTCGTCCATTCGACTCTATTCGAATGTATTCGATCGTTCGACCATTCCCTATTCAATGATTGAATATGCCAAAATTCACATATTCAACCAAACGAATAAATCCTACGTTCGAAATTTGATCGAATTTGTTCGAACTTCGAATCCTTCATGTGGGTATAGTAAATTGGCCCCTTAAAGTCAAATTTATCACACTTTAGTAAGTGGACCCCGATGTCTCTCTAGATGCAGGAGTTGGGCAAAAGGCAGTTATTTTGTTAGATTTTGTTTGTACTGGGATGGGGTGCGTCAGCTTATGCATACTTTGTACAAACTTTGTGACTAAAGGTGTCTTTTTTTGTTAGTTACAATTCAGTTGTGCAAAAATAGGTTTCACAGGGGCCTGTATGTTGGAGAGCTGGGGTATTCTTGTGTGTGTGTATATTACACTCAAAGTTCATATTATTTGTATAAAAATGTATCACTTTTCACTGTATGACTTCTCTTTAAAGGAACAGTAACATCAAAAAAATTTTTACAAAAATTCGTTAGTATACAACGAAAAATAAACACTAAGACAAATTAAACTTTTGAATAGTAAAGCCTTTATTAGGAAATAACTTACTGAAACTCCACTCCACAGAAAAGGCGACATGGCGACCATCAATGCTGCACGATTGATTTCTCCTCCCTGGCTGGCTTCTGCATGGATTTGGGGGGTTGCCTGAGCGTGTGACAACTGGAGAACCCCTGTGTTTTTCTAGGCGCTTTGGTGCCGGTATGGGAGCTCCCTCCAGTTATCAGTCCTGCCCCCAGTAGCGCTGCTTTTTACCGGCGCATTAACAGCAATGCCTTCCCCTATACCTGTGGAGCGCTTCCTGCCCCGGGACCTGTCCATAGACCTGAGGCCATGAGGCAGTCACGGCACATTACCAGCAGCCTCCCAACCCCCTGCCTGTAGCTGCCCCCGCGAGCTATTAGGTTCCAGAGGGTTACCGGCCGCCTACAGAGGTGAGACAAGAACATTTTGGCTTCCCGGCAAAGTTTCTGGGCCAAACCGAACGCATCCTGCAACGCAACCAGCGCATCTATGAGCGCTCCCTGCCTCTCAAGGTGGATATCTACATGCTGCTCACCCCGGGGGACCTGTGCAAGATCGAAGACGCAGGGGGATGCGGCTGCTGTAGGGGAACCGTGTGGCACACAACTCAGCCACGTGGGGGGCACCGACAGCCACCAAGCCTCGGAGCTGCTCAAGGGAGAGCCGGTCACCTCAAAGCCGCCATCTACTCACTATCACCCTGTGGCAGATTTTTGATCACAAAAGAATGGCGCCATTAAAGAAACGCAGGGAGCTCCTATACGGCATGGGTTCTCCAGGTGTCATATGCTCAGTCAACCCCAAATTCCATGCAGAAGCCAGCCAGGGAGGAGAAATCGATCACTGCAGCACTGATGGTCGCCATGTCGCCTTTTCTGAAGAGGACAGGAAGTGGAGTTTCAGTAAGTTATTTCTTAATAAAGGCTTTGCTATGTAAAAGTTTAATTTGTCTTGGTGTTTATTTTTCGTTTAATACTAACGAATTTTTTTATACCAGTCTTTTTTATGTATATTTATTTAGTGGTAATTATAAAGGTATCTATCAAATAAAATAAATGTAATATCTATTTGTTAATGCGATTCCTTTAAGATGCATGCCAGAATTAGGTTCACTGGGTGATACTTAACTAAGCATCAAATACATACAAAAACATTGCTTTCTCAATTTAAAGTCCCCGTTATGTTAATAAAAATGGCTCCCTGTGTGTAGATGCTGAACAAGGTATACATTTCACAACCATTTTAATAGTTTCAGCGGTACTAGCCAAAGTAATGTGTGACTAAAATTAACAAGAATTCCTTACTGTGTGGGTAATGCAAAATACTTGGTAATACATCTGTGAAAACAAACTCTTCTTACATAAAAACAGTTTCTGCCATAGACAAACATATTATTTTCTATAAAGGTTCTCTAGGTTCCTTGTCATTTATTTTTTGCCCTTGACAATGTTTTTCAGAAGCAGTAGTTGCAGCATCATTTTTAACTTTAATCAATTCAATATTAATTCAGTACCGCCATAGAATTTTCGGCACTTGTGTGTGTTGTGTTCATGTACCTCCTTCTTTAAACTGTGAGGAGGTGGCCAGTAGGGGGGAGCAGACCTGGCGGTAGGGTTGCCACCCGGCCAGTATCTTACCGGCCTAGCCGGTAAAACACCTGCCAAGGCCTGGCCGGTATTACAAATTTACCGGCAATGTAGCTGCCGGTAAATTTGTAATACCCTTAAAAAGACCCATCGGCCAGCCCCCAATCCCCTGTAAACTTACCTTTTTCCCTTTCCTGCAGGCTCAGCTTCGTGGCCACGCCCCCAAAAACATCACTACCCCGCCCCTTTTTGATATCACATGCCATCCCTTTTTGTCCCCGCCCCTTTCTGACGTCACACGCCACCCCTTTTTGGCCCCAACCCCCACCGGCCGGTAAAATTTTTTACAAAAGGTGGCAACCCTACCTGGCGGGTATTCAGAATTACCTTGTAAGCATGCATACAAACATCCCATAACAGCCTCAATAGGATTACAGGAATTTGATCATCACTAAAACAGAAGTAAATCATTTGCAAAACAGAAGTAAGTAATTTGCAAAATTGAAAATTCCAATATTTTCACATTTTAATCTCATATTTTCAAGGTTTATTGATCAAACAATTTCCAAATTTCCATGAATGGCACAACAGAAAACACCAAAGAGATAAAGCTGATGTTTTGATGTTTCTGGATTTAAAAATATGATTTACCTAACAGGTTGTTAATCTCCTACCCACAAAATACTTTACAGGGTTAAAGATATCATCTGTCATATGAAACAAATACCGAGAGTTATAAGTTATTACAAAAGTTATAATGTTTAATTATTATCTGCATGTAAATATCAAAACATGTACCGTATAATGACAAACTATAATCATGAGAAATTGACTGTTATGTTGTTAAAACTTAATAAAAACAAGTTATAAAAAAAAAAAATGATTTACTATTTTTCACCTAAAATCCCTCGAATCCCCTCGAAATCCGATAAGCATTCAACTATCGAATGCTTATCGAATAGTTTCAGGCTTTAATTTCCTCGATATTCGATTTCTCTATGAAATCATACGATCGAATACCGATCGCTTGATTTCACAAAAAAATCGTACTTTTTCCTTCGAGCCTCTGAAAAATTTGTACGATTCGAAGGATCGAGGCATTCGATCGTACGAATGGTGTTCGAGCAAGTCTTTGCAAAAGAAACCTATGGAGGGGGGTTCTCATAGGCTTCTATTGGTATTCGGTAGGGATGCACCGAATCCAGGATTCGGTTCGGGATTCGGCCAGGATTCAGCCTTTATCAGCAGGATTCGGATTCGGCTGAATCCTTCTTCCCGGCCAACCGAATCTGAATTTGCATATGTAAATTAGGGGCGGGAGGGAATTCACATGACTTTTTGTTACAAAATAAGGAAGTAAAAAATGTTTTCCCCTTCCCACGCCAAATTCATTCTATTCGATAATTCGGTATTCGATGATCGAAGATGCCAAATTTGCATATTCGATCCTCCGAAAAATCATACGATCGGCATTCGATCGAATTCGATCGAACTTCGATCTCTTCACACGAATTTTGTAAATCTGCCCCTAAATGTTAAGCAACTAAATTTCAACACTAATCAAAATCTCTGTTCACAGTTGTCTGAATAGCCAAATAAATAATAATAATAATAATAATAATACATGTCTTAGATGCTTAAGTAAAATTTTTTTAAATAACCATTTATATTCCTAGTTAGGGTGGACTGAACATTGGCATAATTTGAAGTACTTTAATTGGAATTATTACTATTGTTATCACAAGTAATCTTGTTTTTGGAGTATTTTTGTAAAATAATATGTGCAGAAAAGAATTAGCCACTTACAATCTGGCCAATAAAAATCCACGTTTCACAGAGAAATTCTTTTGTCTGCATTCTTTATAGCATAATATGAATATCTTGGTCTCACTTTGTTGTTGTTGGACTAAAACAAAACTTCTCGATTATGATATGAACCACAAAGCAGAAAAATTATTTCCACAAACATTGGCAGAAAGGTTACAGAAAGCTTCTATAAATATGCACTAGAGCACATGCAGTTATCTCCTCTCAAGTCAAAATAAAATTGTAACTACAATATTCTCTCTAATTTTTGAAAACTTTTTGCACAACAAATGTTTCTGAAAACCACGTGCAAGATATACCACATGACAGGTGGCAAGAACAGGGCACTGTTTTGGCCCGCACTTGCTTTTATTGTGTCTCAGTACTTGTAGATCAGTTGACTCTAGTAGCATTCTGGGCACATGCTGCCCCTAATATTTTGCCACCCCTAATATTTTGCCTTGCCACAAATCCAAGCCTGAGGGCATTACAAGGAATACTAGTAACTACAATTTATAGTGGGTTCTCAGTAGATATTTTCTATGTAGTTGCAGTGGGCTTTAGTAGTAGCTTTTGTAGGTCTGCATGGCTGTGAGGGACTTTATACAGTATAAACAGGTTTTGCTATATTCCAGCATTCACATAAGATACTTTTCTGCTTTGAGAACTACTAAATGGTGATTGACATGGATTATCAATGACCAATAACACATATTTCTCATACTAAATGGCATTTATGTTTAAAATGTAAACCTTTGTTTTAACACAATTTTCAATATATGATGTTAAATATTTCTTCAACCTGGCCTTCATACAAGAGAGGAATAGCAAAAAAAACCTTTGGTATAAAAATTGACATGACAAATTTCAGTTTAATAAAACTAATATGCACATTAAACTTGGTTTCTGTTGACTTATTAATATAAAAAAAAACACAAGGCTAGAACTGCTGTGTAATTCAGTAGACTTTCTGCAAGCTGCAGATCTATTACATTACTCATTTTGCTATAAGGGATTATTATAAACTTTTATTGAGTCATTGTTTCACCTGCTTATATATGCTGACCTACTGCATTGTTTTGCAAGTGTGGAGGTGAATTATGGGAATGCACATGAGTAGATCCATTAGATAAATTTAAAGGACAGATTTGTCTTTACCTTCCCTTCCCATAGGCAACGAGCACACCCTTTACCATAATAAACTGGAACAAAGCCAAGCTTCCTGGTACAAACAATCAAGATGAATAACTCTTCAATGTTACAACTCTGTGCAGATGCCTTAGCACGTGGCGTGGGTGGAACAACTCACAGGATGACATAACATACTGTTGACAGTACTGTGCTTGTTCCACTTGTATTGCCTTGTTTCTCTGACTCCCACGTTAGACCAAAAAAAAAAAAAAACCCCAAATACAATAGATGTAAAATTCTTTATTTTAAAATATCAACACTTTTAAAGGCCGATTGATTCTAACACACAGTATATGCTGATAGATGATAAAAAAACTTATGTTACATTACATACAGATTTAAAAGTATCTAGAATCTGAAGTTGAGCATTTAACTTTTCGAACATTTGATGTATAGATGACTGGGGAGCAGTTTGGCCCATCAGTCAATAATTCAGTCCAGATTTGTGCTAGCTTACAATGCGGGGACCTTTTTGCTTCAGTAGCTGTAGACACAGGGACTTTGTACCAGCCCTTTATAAAGAGCAGTGCTTAGTGGTGCAAGACTACCCTTAGTGTTCTAAAATGTGCATTTGGAGCATATGTACTGTAAATGAGGACACAAACTAGGGAATGTCCTCTACATTAAAGTATACTACGAAGCTGATTGAGGCACAGCCCAACCCAATCACCATGGTGCCATGAAACTTACTGCTGGGTAAAGAAGTTAGAATGACATTTCCTGTAGCTGATAGGTGGCATCACAAACCCCCTTCCCTCTGTTTGGAGTGGCTATCTTTACCAAGATTTCCTCGGTCACCCCACAAGAATGTCTTCTATGTCCAAGATTTGAACCATTCTAACTTCAAAGCAGTGTCTCTAGTACTTTAGTTGTAGACAGACTGCTAAATATTGACCTGAGGAGTGATCTCTTATATGCTTGTTTCTGTCTCATAAGGTATTCTAATGTTTTTAGAAAATGTCCTTTTTCAGACACTTCAGCCATACATAAATTTTTAGTCTGCTCTGAATCTCCCATATGTTTTAAGGCCTTGTGTTCCAATTTGATCTTGCCTTCGGCTCTTGCTCCCATACATACATACAGCTAGCAATTTGCATAGTGGGTTATGTTTATGGAAGCACTGACATGTGTCTTTTTAACTACACTATTTGTTGAAATTTGAAGTAAGAATCCTGTAGGATTTCTAGAGATTTGATTTGGTGGAATTAGTAGAAGATCAAATTTGGTAAGCCAAATTTAATTAATTTAATCAGAATAGTTTTTATCATTGTAGAAGCCTTCAGGAATTTGTCTTGGACCCCCAAAATAAACAATGGTCAGAAATATTAACGTCCGTAGAAGGCTATGGGAAATGTAATGATCATTTCCAGTGAACTTGATCAATATCAATTGTTAGATTAGTGTTTAGATTAGTCAAGCATATGCTAAAAGTTAAAAACCTGATCTTGAATTTGATTTTCAATATGATTTTCAAGGCAATAGTGATGCTAAATTAATATAGATATAAAAATTAATATAAACATAGATATTGGCATATGTGGGTGTGTGTAGGTTTGTGCACTGGGTTTCATTTGGAGGGGTTGTGCTTAAGTCTTTTTTCAACCCAACCTAACCATTTAACTAATTTAAGTATTGTAGCCAACAAATGGTTGAAATTAAAGCTTACATGTGGAAGAGCACACCACTCTTAGAAAGAAAGGGAAATGGCATTATTTCAGTAGAACTCCCTCCCATGCTGCTTAACATCCTAAACATCTGTTCTTCTGCTTTATCAATGTGGGAGCAGAATCAAATTGTGCATTTTCTTATCACTTTCCCCTAAATCATTAGTTTAAAGCTTTTAAACATGTTGGGAAGCTCTGTTATCTTAATGAAGATAGAGGTTTAACATTTAAAACCATCTGTCAATGGAATCAATATGACTATTACTGGAAATTAGGTCAGATTTTTATTTCTCTCTGCCATTTTATTAGTTACTATTAAAATTATATATATATATATATATATATATATATATATATAGACTTTTTATGCATGTTTATTTTAGTTTTGAAACATCAGTTCTGAGCTGGGAAACTGACAATATGTCTAGACCAATGTCAGATCTCAAAATTGTATATTACAAAATCTGTTTGCCCTTTTGAAAAATGGATTTCAGAGCAGAATTCAGCTGGAGCAGCAATATTAACTGATGAGTTTTCCCAAGATAGTATCCCTTTAACCATAATGCTCAAAATTATATTTGTATATTTGAACAAAATTATTCTTATGATTATCCTATAAAATATAGAAGACATCTGGAAATGTTGCCTCTTTGTTCATTGTTTTGGATATGTAGGAGGTTGGGTTTTGCTGCCAGTAGAAGAAACATATCAGTAGAAGATCATTTATTTTCACATAAGTTATGTAGCTATTCTCTATCATTATTCTGGGGCAAATTTAGCAAATATTAAATGGGAGAATCCTGAAGGCTTCCCAGCAGTGTAGTATCTTCCCTTTTTATTATTGACACTTTGTCAATTCATCGGAATGTGTTCATTGCTCACCAATACAAATCTCATGCAGGGAGAAATTTTGGATAATTAATTTCTGTGCTTTAAAGAATCAAACAAGCTTAGACTTGTTTTCACTATATAGAAATCCATTGTTATGCTTTGATAATTTATAATGGAGCATAATAAAGTGACTCCTCCATTTTTGGTAGATATAGAAGGCACCTTAGTGCCAAGTGTTTGCTCATGTTCAGTTGAATGACTTTAAGATATTGTCTTCTTGTGTTTATATTTTTAGTTTCATGCACACTACCCCACATTTGGTAGCTGGATTCTCCCTAGCTTATGTGTCTGAAGTGCAGTAACTCCATTAACTGACTGTTCAATAAAGTGACAACTGACATTCATTTATAATATTCTTTGAAAAACTAGTAAATGCCTATAGAGAAATGTGTTCTGATGATTGTCCCAGTGTAAGGTGGACTGGGAGCATGCACCTCGTTGGCCCGTGTCACATGAGTGCACCGACGGTCGCAACGAGCGGCGGACATGCTGACGTCACAATTGGCGCCAAATTCAAAAAATAAATTCCCCATTTCCCTGCACCCAAGCTGGTTTTAGTGTTTTCTGATCCTGCCTGAGCTATTTTTGACTACCTGTGTTTTGACATTTGCCTAACCTAACTGATTCTTTGCTGCTTGCCCACGACTTCTGCCTGTATTGACCAAGTTACCTGCCGCCTGCCCATGACCTCTGCATGGACTGACCATTCTTCTGTCTCACCCTCTGGTACTGCATTTGTGAACCTCCAGCTTGTGAGTAGGACCTCTGTCTAATCCCACAGCAGAAAGTCCAGAGCCCCAAAAGGGTGTTAGTGAACACCGGGTGAAGGTAGGGCTCTCTTACTTCACTTCACTGGTAGCCCAATGAGTTTTAGGGCTTCTAACACCTGCAGTTCCGTGACACCCAGTTTACACTCCACAATCTTGTTTCCTTGGGTTCCCCTCTGCAGAGTCCACTGTACGGTATGCCATAGGACTGGATGCATTTCCCAATGTGGGTCATTGATGCTGGACAAAAGAATTGCCCAAATTAACCATGTAAATTTATTTTTCCACTTACGAATAAGAACAATAGAACATAGCAGAAATGCAAGCGTCTGTGGCATCATATTCTGTATGCTGAATAGTTCTAAAAAAAGCTGGCGTTTTTTCATATTTTAAAGGGCAAGAAAAGTGTAAAATAGATTAAGGCTAGAAATGCTGTATTTTGTATACTAAACATAAACATGAACTTACTGCACCACAAGCCTAATCAAACAATTGATTTATGCTTTCAAAGTTGGCCACAGGGGGCTGTCATCTTGTAACTTTGTTATACATCTTTGCAAGACTAGACTACATACACATGCTCAGTGTGGTCTGGGCTTCTTAGGGATCGTCATAAATGATCAAAAAACAAAGCTGCTTGAGTTCTGCATGGCTGGGAAGTAAGGCAGGGCCCCCCCTGCTGTTCATAAGTATGATTGTTTCCCTGCCTGAAGTTAGGGACCATCTGACAATTCCTATCCACAGCACTAAATGAAGGTAGAATTTCATTGCATAGAGCCAGGTTTCTTGTAAAAACTGTACACATATTTATTTAAAGTATATTGGAGATGACCTATACAATATGTAACTGTCCTATTAAACTTAACCTAAGCTAAAAGGAATTGATCAGGATAAAAATAAAAACTGGGTAAATAGACTGTGAAAAATAAAAAAATGCTTCTAATGTAGTTAGGTAGGCAAAAATTTAATTTATAAATCTTATTTAGCCAGTTTTTATTTGTACACTGACCTGTTCACTTAAGAGTACTAATGAAGTTTCGCTAGGCATAAATGAAAGCAAGTGAAAGTTCACTAAGAAATGCTCACACTGCCGAACTTATTGTAATGAAACTTCGTCAGCGTTCGGCTACAGAGACGCAACTTTGCATTTTTGCGAATTAGTGGTAACTACTTTATGCTTGGAGGATTGGGGTGAAGTGTGGCAGAGCCTTCTCTTACAAAAATTTGATGTAGGACATCTATTATACATATATATATATATATATATATATATATATATATATATATATATATGTGATGCATCAAACAGCAATATTGATGTAACTGTTAACCATGTGCTTTAACTCTTAAAAATGCCAAATGAAAAAGCCAAAGATTGCAGCACATATGCAACAGGTGAAATCTTAAAAACAAATAAAAAAATGTTATTAGGTTCCAATAAATGTTAAAGTATCAGAATTGTGAATATCTCCTAAATCCTAAGTTTATTGCTGTAGAGCAGTCACACTATAAGGTGATGACATACAGTATTTAACATGGGAAATGTAATTTTCGGCTGAAAAATTTAAAAATGAATGTTTCTCAGTACTGAGGTAAACATCAGCAGTGTTATCACTCCGGCCAACAGTATGGGGTTTCTGTAGCTTTCTGCCATAGCTAATGTAGTTTTAGGGAACTTCCTGTTTCGAGGCAGCTGTGGAGTACTGATATGATCTCCTTAATGGTGGATTTCCTTCTTATATCTTTTTATCTTATGGTTTCAAAATGGCAGCCGCTGTTTACCATTATCAATCACAGAGGGATGAATGCTGGAAAGAGACATGAATGCTTTTAATAAAATGCAATGAGGTGTCTACTGTGTTACAGAAATGCATAATGGCAAAAGCTGATGTGAAATCATGCCTTAAAGAGATACTGACACCTGAAATTAAACTCTTTTTTACATCTATTATAATATTGGCTTTGAAAGCTACTTCTAACTTTGCCATAAAGTATTTGCATGATGCTTTTACATTACCTGTCTGATCCCCCATGTTCCTGTATGAGGGGGCTGCCATATTTGTGCAGCAGGAGTCAGTTAGCATTAGAAACTGTAACTAACAGGCTGAGATGGGACAGTCAGGTTTATTCGTCTGCCTAGTTCGTCAGATCAAAGCTACCGAATTGGGTTTCATTATTTTTGATTGAATAAAAAAATTTGATCGAATGGTTAAAATCATTTGAATCGTTCGATTCTAAAGATTTTATTGATTGTTCGACCAATTTAACTGCGGCAAAATCGACCATATCGAATATTGAATTCGAAGGATTTTACTTCCCCAACAATTCCCAAGTATTCCCATGGTCAAATTCAAGGGTTTTTTAACCCTCAAATTCGACCCTTAGTAAATCTGTCCCTTAATGTACATTCATATGTTAAAATTTATTTTTTAGTGTCAGTATCATTTTAAGTCATCTGAATGACATAGAAGATTACTTTACAGACTATGAGGCATTGTCTTGTTTATTCCCTCTGCATGACTTTGTGCTGTTCTGAAATGATCTCAATCCACCTGCTCAGCTTTGGTGTTATATTTAAATCTCTAATGTTTTACCTGAGATATTATATTTTTTAGATTATTCTCTATACTGTGCAGTACATGTAATAAAAGACACAATGTTTCTGACAGGTTCCATCTATAGTAAACAAACAGCAGAACGCAACATATAAATTGTTTGTTTTTAAACCGGTGACCAGGTAATACTACCAGCTGATGAATAATCAGCATATTAACCGCCAGTATAAATGCTACAGAAAATAGTCAGCATAATTACACCAGACTTGGTAGTACAGTTGCTACAGAAAATGTATAATCAGTTTATTAACCCCAGGCATGCCAGTGTAATCATTGTAGAAATGGCTGATAAAAAATCCATCAATCCCAGACTACCAGTAAGTTAACTGATAAATGTCCAATAAGCACTCCATTAACTCCATACATGGAGTAAAAATAGTGGATAGATTCAACATTGCAGTGGGGGGCCCACTGGGCCTGCAGCCTCAGGGGCCCCCCACACCATCCCCTGTGCCCCCCAGTCCCACAGTGAAATGCATGGCCCTTAGTGAAGAAAAGAAGGTTGGCAGGGTAAGGGCATTGAGGACACAGCGGGTCCCCCCAAATTAGTGGGCCCTGGGCAGCTGCCCTATTTTCCCTATGGTTAAAGTCTCAGCCAAGACTATACAATCCTTTAAGCCATACTATACTATTGCCAGCAAGACAGGGATCAGTGGTCCTGTTAACAGGCTGTATTGTCCTTGACACTTAGGGGTAGATTTATCAAAGTGTGAAGTTCCGCCACTAGAGGGAAATTCCACAGCTCTCAATTCATTTCTATGGGATTTTTAAATGCGTATTCATCAAAGGGTGAACTTTAACTTCACCCATTGATGAATACGCCTTGCAAAATCCCATAGAAATGAATTGAGAGCTGTGGAATTTCCCTCTAGTGGCGGAACTTCACTCTTAACTTCACTCTTTGATGAATCTACCCCTTAAAGAGATTCTGACACCTGAAATTAAACTCTTTTTTACATCTATTATAATATTGGCTTTGAAAGCTACTTCTAAATTTTCCATAAAGTATTTGCATGATGCTTTTACATTACCGGTCTGATCCCCCATGTTCCTGTATGAGGGGGCTGCCACAGGCCCGGACTGGCCATTTGTGGGTTAGGGCAAATGCCAGATGGGCTGCTATAAGGTCCCATAGAAAGTCAGTGTTTAGTGGGCTGGTGGGGGCTGTTTGGGCCTCTATGTGGGCTGATGGGCCTCTTGTGTACCTGAAATGCCAGGGCCTATTTTAATTCTCAGTCCAGTCTTGGGCTGCCATACTTGTGCAGCAGGCATCTTAGGTTATCATTAGAAACTGTAACTAACAGGCTGAGCAGGGACTGTTAGGTTGACAAAGTCAGAGAGTGTCAGGGTGTCAGAGAGTCAGGCTTAGAAGTTTCAGATAACAATTATATACAAAAACAAACCTCTCAGCAAAAAATGATCTACATGACCTATAGGTAACAATTAATGTACATTCATATGTTAAAATTAATTTTTTAGTGTCAGTGTCACTTTAAGACCCCAAATTTTAGTATGACATAACAGAAAAAATTATTCTCAGATTATAACAAAAAATAATCACTATATATTATTATAAATAATTATAACAAAAAATTAAAGTGGATCGAAACTCTATTGTTCAACCAAACTTTACTCAGTTGTTGCTGGACTTATTGCTGATACCTTATTCGGAACCCCATTATACAGAAAGCTACAATTAACACAAAAGGCATCTCCCATAGCTTCCTTTTTATGTAAATAATATTCATTTAAAAAAAGGTTTTCCTGTATCCTCTGTAATAATAAAACCTAGTACTTGATCCGAAGCTGCATGAATCCATATTGATGTGGGTTTATTTTATGATTAAAACATTTTTAGCAGGTATGGTGATCCAAATCAGAAAAAGATCCATTAACAAAGACCAGGTCCCAAGCATTTTTGATAATAGATTCTATATCTGTATCATAAATGATTATAGCATGCTTGGAGCTATAATTCAGAAGTGTTGTATTCTTAAAGCAGTATAGCTTGAGTGGCAACATTACATTGCAAAAGAATCATCCAACGAGAATCCTACCTAATTGCATTATGTCATCTGTTTTAATATTTGACTAAAATTTAATATCTTCAATTCAAAATGGCACAATAAGATCTGTATGTATGCAAGATAAAGTAATGTGACTGCCATTGTTGAATTACTTAGTAGGGTGGTGTAAAATGATGTTATGCTGAACACAATACCACCCAGTACACAAACATATTTCAGCAATAAGCATAACTCAATATTTATTGATATACAGGTATAATATTTATAGCAATATTTAAAGATATCGGAAACACAACGTACAGAACAAGTTGCAGCAGAGTCTTGAAACTCTCTTACAAAACATCACAAGTCAGTTTACTGGCAATCACAGGCCATTAAAAGTTTTCATGCAACATGAAAATAACGGACGGTTGGACACTTGGGGAACCTCTTCGATTGTTGCAAAGGCTGACCACATCCTGACCTCTAAAGCCAAAGTTACAAGCAGCATTATCCTTACTACTTACATGAAACAAACAGTGGGATGAATCCTCTCGCAATTGCTAAGGAGGCTTTGTTGCACCAGGCACTTAGAGGGGAACTTCACCTTCGACTACTCTATTCTCGCAATTATATATATATATATATATATATATATATATAGCAAACAAGGAAATCCCGGCACTCACGACAAAGTATCAATCAGATGCCTGGGTGCAGTCCGTGAAGAAGGAGGTAGAAGCAGGAAGGCAGATCGCACTCGCAGGACTTATGCAAAAGTAAAGAAGTTTATTTGCAGGCAAAAACTAACGTTTCGGCTGTAGCACCAGCCTTTTTCAAAGTTACAAAACACACACAACATCGGTAAATTTAAACACACACTGGCGGGAAAACCGGCACCGTGACATCAGTGTTATGTTCACCATATCAGTGAACAATAAAGCGCATTGAAAAAAAGGGGAAAACTGAAGAAAAAAACGAAAAGGCACACAAAAGAACGCAAAGGCACAAGAAAAGGAGCTATTACCAACAGTGCACACGCTCCGTAGTCAAAGACAATGGGCAAAGTGAGGCATACTCGCAGTCTCGCGCTAATCCGGTTACTGCTATCACACTAACAGACCGGCTAGCAGAGACAGTGAAACATTAAAATGTAACCATATTTACAAAAAGAAACATTGTAACAAACTTAAGTGGTTAAAAACATTTTCTGGCATGTAGATACAAAGTTATTGTGCATACATCAGGGAACCCAGCTGGGATTACCCGGCTTGTAAGAGAGCACCCTCCCATACTGTGGCACTTAGGAGTTATACTGGCCGAAAATATTTAAAATCAAAAGGACAGGTGGCCGATTGGGGCAGGGCCCAACTCACTGTTTCTAATCAGCCAGCATCAAAGCGCCGGTAGCCAAGAGCGCTAAAGGAACTAACGTACGTTCATAGACTTAAGCACATCCTCCCAGGAATTATTATATCCCGTATCTACTGCACCACTATGTCGGCAACTAAGTATAAATCAGCACTTAAGGATATTTAGGGACAGCAATTAACAAAAAACGATTGTACTGTATATTGGGAGCGTGCATTAACTGGCGACAGTCAAGCCAAAGTGCTAGTGGGATCACTCATTACGTATAGCTGAGTCCTCCTATAAGAAGGTCCTCTGGACAACTGTACAGGGGGTATCTATAGGCAGTGTTAAAAACCTTACACAGGACATACATATACGGGTTATTCTCAAGCTAGGGGTGGGTTACTCGCAGAGTGATATGACACCTCACATAAAAGGAGTATATGACACAAGTTCATTAAGTCCATGTGGGCTGAGGGTGTTCAACCGGTAAATCCAAGTTCAGATTGTAGTAAGAGTTTCTCCCTGTCACCTCCGCGTGCGGGGATGGGTACATGATCAATGATCATGCTGCGGAGATTGGCCAAGGTATGTTTCATCAAGAGGAAGTGTGCTGCAACCGGTGCATCTGCTCTACCTGTGTCAAGTGCAGATCTGATGGACGACCGATGATTGGCCATCCGGTCTCGGAAGGTAGTAATGGTCTTCCCCACGTAGAAGAGCCCGCATGGGCACTTGATAAAATAAATCACAAATCTGGATGTGCAAGTTAGTTTATGTTGGATGTTGATGACTCTGCCAGAGTGCGGGTGATTAAAGGTTGAACCAGAAATCAGGGAGCGGCACGTTATGCAAGACGGACACTTGAAACACCCAACCTTCGGTTGATTCAGCCATGTAGAATTAGGTGAAGGTGTGTAACACTTCACCGGGTCAGTCTTCATTAAGAGATCACGAAGGTTCTTACCCCTTTTATATGCTATCCTGGGCTTCTGTCTGAAAGTAGGGGGTAATGATTTATCCCGTTCAAGAACAGACCAATGTTGGTGGACAGCCCGTACCAGTGCTTTTTTATCCGGAGCATATTTGGTCACAAAGGTGATCCGTTGGTCAGGGTCATCTGTTCCACAGACCCTTGGAATCAATAATTCATCTTGTGTTGTACACAACGCCTTGTCACGCATGGTGTGGAGATCACGTA
>CM044438.1:39572045-39587580 GCA_024363595.1 Xenopus borealis
CTGCTGGCACAGGTACAGATTGGGGACAATATTTTGGCTGCTATTAGCTGGCACAGGTACAGATTTAGAGCAATATTTTGGGGGCTGCTGACACAGGTACAGATTATGGGCAATTTGTTGGGTGCTGCTGGCTGGCACACGTACAATTTGATTAATTAATGTATTATAAGGTTTTTTACTTAAGAAAAATTGAAAAGATGGGAAATGGTCATACAGAACGGGGTGGGGGGAACTGTTTGAACCCCTTGCCTAGGGTGCCAAACTACCTTGGCCCGGCCCTGATACTGGTACAAAAGGTGAGGAAGGCCCTGTGCAGAAAGAGCTTACAATCTAAAGGGAAGGGAATGATACACAAGGTGTGGGAGTGGGCAAGATCAGAGTTAAATGGGTGAGAGATGTGGTACTGTGTGTGGTATTGCATTTGGAAGTTAAAAGTGAGGATAGAGTTCTATAAATAAGTGCATTTTAAGAGATTTCTTGAAAGCAGAAAGGTTGGGAGAAAGTTGGACAGACTGTGAGAGAGAATTCCAGAGGAGGGGTGCAGCCCTTGCAAAGTCTTGAATGCGAGCATGTGAGGAGGCAATGAGAGAAGAGTAGCAGGTCAGTATAGGAGCGTAGTAAGTGGTTGGGTAAGTTTATAGAGATGAGTTCAGAGATGTATGGAGGGGCAGAGTTATGAAGTGCTTTGAATGTCAGGTTCATTCATTTGAATTTAATTCTGAAGGGCAGTGGAAGCCAGTGCAGGGATTGGCAGAATGGAGTGGTTGCTGAGGTGTATAAGCCTCACAGCAGTGTTCATTATGGACTGGAGAGGTGACAGTCTCTGGTGGGGAAGGCTAATTAAAAGAGAGTTACAATAGTCTAATGTGATATGACGAGAGAGTGAATGAGAAAATTTGGCAGCATTTTGGATATGTTCCTTAGTTGGAAGCAACATGATTTAGCAAGTGACTGGATGTAAGGAGTGAATGACAGGGCAAAATCTAGGATAACCCCAAGGCCCCTGGCCTGAGGAGACATGGTGATAGTGGAGAAAAGAGAACCATTTCGGTTTTAGAGAGGTTTAGATAGCGTTGTGACATCCAAGTAGATATAGCAGACAGGCAGAAGGAGACACGAGTTAGGAGTTCTGGGTTGAGATCAGGACAGGAGAGATAGATCTGAGTTTTGTCAGTGTAGAGGTGGTAGTGAAAACCATATGAGCTGATTAGTTTGCAGAGGGAGGAAGTTTATAGGGAAAATAATAAGGGTCCCAGGACAGAGCCTTGAGGAACCCAAACAGAAAGAGGTAGGTGAGAAGATGCTACTCCATTGTAGGAGACACTGAACGAACAATTGGTGAGGTAAGAAGAGAACCAGGACAGGGTTGTGTCACGAAGACCAAGTGAATGGAGGGACTGGAGGAGGAGAGTGTGATCTACAGTGTCAACTGCAGCTGAGAGATCAAGTAGTATTAGTAGTGAGAAATTTATGTTGGCTGTAGCTGTTAAAAGGTAATTAGTTAGCTGGGTCAGGACAGTTTCAGTGGAGTGTTGGGCCCAGCAGGTTATTGTCAGAGAGGAATGAGGTTAGTCGGTTGTAGACTAGGTTCTCAAGTAGTTTAGAGATGAAAGGTAGCAGAGAGATAGGTCGGAGGTTGTCAAGGTAAGAGGGATCAAGAGAGGTTTTTTTCAGAATGGGGGTGACAAGAGCATGTTTTAGTTGAGACGGAAATAGTCCAGTTGAGAATGAGAGATTAGATGAGTTAAGGTTTTGATTAGACAAGGATTGGTGTTGCGGAGAAGTTTTAAAGAGACTGCATTGCAGCAATGCCACTAAGTCATCATGCTGCCCAACATACACTCAGGAACCAACTAGTTTTCAAGCTTTTGCCATCTGGTCTCAGGCTTTGACCCATGCATATCAAACATGTCTTCCCTCTTTATCTGATCCTATGCACCAAGTTTGACCCAGCTTGCATCTCAGATTGTTACCTTGCTACAATTTCACTTAACTGCTGCTACACCACCCTAAATGTCAGATTTTTGCCACCAGATTTAGCTTAGTCAAAGAAATCTGGGACTTAGGCAGGGATTGTCCTTTCATAGATAGGCTCTTTGTGTCCTGTTAAGTTTAGAACTGTTGTGTAGCAGGGTGGTTTTAGAGGATAAAACTGGTATATTTGATGGAGAAGTGAAGTATATATATATATATATATATATATATATATATATATATATATATATATATATATATATATATATATATATATATATATATATAGTAACTGTATTATGCAGCTGTCCAATACATAATTTTACCCCAAAGAGAAGGCGTCTGAAGCTCATATAGTTATTTTTATCATCTAATCTCCATACAATTTTCTTCTTAATTTTCTCATCACAGTAGTGAGAAAGGAGCCAACATATTCTGTGTATACCCACAGTCCAAATGGATAAATGGTTAAATAACCAATTACCTCCATGCCATGCATGAAGAAGCCAAATGAAAATGATATTGTTCTAATGCCCTTAAGGGGAATGAAACTAGTCGAGTAAATACTATTGCTGCTGCTTGTATCTGTAACCTGTAATAGCTGCTGCATTTGTCCAGTAGAAGAAACAACTCTTGCACCTCACTACTAATACTACTGTGTCTAGGGATCACACAGAGCAGATAATAGAAGAAAAAAGCTGAATTTACACACACAGAGTCTCAACATAGTTTGGGGTCAAGGCTGGTAGAATATAACTGCAGTAAGTAGGCTAAATGTCAGGGCAGGCAGCATTTAAGGGAGGTTACATAGGGTTGAAAAAGAACAAAATCAACCTAGTTCAACCCCTCAAGATGAATCCCAGTGCATATATATATCTATATATGTTCAACAGGTATGCATCCATTATCCATAAAGTCCCGAATTATGGAAAGGCTGTCTCCCATAGACTCCATTATAATCAAATAATCCAAATTTTTTAAAATGATTTCCTTTTTCTCTGTAATAATAAAACAGCACCTGTACTTGATCCCAACTAAGATATTATTATTCCTTATTGGAAGCAAAGCCAGCCTATTGGGTTTACATAATTTTCTAGTAGACTTAAGGTATGAAGATCACAATTACGGAACAATCCATTATCTGGAAAACCCCAGATCTCAAGCATTCTGGATAATAAGTCCCATACCTGTAATAGTATAACAATAGCCTTTGGTTATGCTTGTTCAGAGGATGTAGGGAAAGCTTAACATGGCCATTCACAGTCCAAAGCACACATACCCACATATGACTTGGTGGTAAATTGAATAATTCAGTATGGTTGTACGCCCAGCATATCACAAAAACAGAGACATGCAACAATAGTTAACTGTGTTTTTAAAATCCACCAACCCTGAATTGTGAAGCAGAAAGTTCTTTGGAGAAATGCTTTCAATGATATTAAAATGAGGGCTCATCTGAGCAAAGATTCTAGGTGTAATGTACTCTCTGATGGGAATAATGATCAAGTACATCTGTAAATCTGTTCCAAATAAAAGCATTCTGACCAAACATGTTTTCTTTAAACCATAAAAATGACATATTATAAATACAATACATTCCATACAATATAAATAGTAAGTAAAAATAGTTTAAATCTTATTAGTTTCTAGTAAACTAGTTTCTAGTTCTTCAGATTTTCTACTAGACAGAGTTAGATATAGTTAAACATTATATTACCTTTTTCAAATGGCCCTTTTGCGGAATATTAGCTAAAAATAATATCTTACAAATGATGTTTAAACAAAATGTACCCTTATTCTACCAAGAGGATCTGGTGCTTATCACATACAGTTTCCTGTTTACAAAGGGTTACACCATGCTGAAATATTTACTGAAAACTATATTTCATAATGTACCAACTGAAATGTAACTTCTTGTGGGAATTGGGACACCTTGGTGTTTTTTTTTTAATATTTTCTTAATTTTATTTATGCATATATAGATATATTTTTTGCTCATATATGTATATATTTGACCTGTTGTTCTGTAGAAAATTACCAATTTAATGGATTTAGGCTCCAATGTAATCAGGTATTACTGTATGTGGAGTATTATGATTTTAATTCTTTCAGTATGTTACTGTTGTGTACTAGCAAAGAAAAAAACTGTGCTTACAAAATAATTTTGGTGTGATACTGTAGTATAATTCACACAAAAAGAATAATAGATCCTCTGCACCCACACATATCAATATATTAAAGGGCGTTAAGGGGTGATTTATCAAGGATTGAATTTGCATATTTGCCATGATTTGAATTTTTCTTTGCACAAAAACTCACAAATTTGAATTATATTTTCAAAAACTAGAATGTCTGGTATTTATTAAGCAAAAAAAGCTTGAAAACTCAAATGTAAAATATCAGCATCTAAAAGCTGGCAAGTGCATGTAGAAATCAATGGAAGATGTTTGAGGCAAAATTCGAGCTATTTCTAAAATTCGAGTTTTCAGGTTTTAAGTTGAGTTTTAGAATTTGTAAAATAACTGATTTAAATTTTTTAGGCTTATAAACTAGAAAAATATGAGGGTTTTTTCACAATTGTACTCAGTCAAGTTTTTTACATTCAGATTTTTTCATAAATAAGCAAACATTCAAGTTTTTTAAACTGTGTAAAAACACCACAAAATTTTAGATTTTTGTTAAGTATATAGATTGTTTACCCATATATTGCAATATATTCAAGCTCACCAACTATGTCAAAGGTCTGGATATAGGTCTATACAAACTATTGATTGATTAAGAATTGTGGTATTTCATTGCATATTTATAGGTACTCGGTTTTACCACCAACTTGCCTTCCTAAGTAGTGATTGGCGAATCTGGGGCGTTCTTGGGAAACTAGCGAAATGGCTAAAAATTTGTGAAAATAGTGAAATTGGAAAGTTCACGAAAATTGCATTTTTACTTTGTGCCAGGGATCACTTTAGACAAAAAGTTAGCATTGATAGCAATAGGGAACACTTTGCTCACCCTGAGTATTTTTATATTACAAATTGTATGTACAAATATGGTATGAGAACAAAATTCATACATATGTTCTTGCACTCTTCAATATTAATAAACAACATATTAAATGACATTAAGGGGCACATTTATCAGCATTAAAAAGCAGCGCTTCACCTCAGCATAACAGTATTAAGGGCAAACATACTAAAAAAACTTGCATCAAAAAGCTGGTAAATTCATGAACGTACAAGTCAATGGGAGTTGTATTGGCAAACATCATAATTTTCAAATTCTGTTCTCAATTCTGTTTCTATTCAGTTTACAAGATTATTTTAAAATGTGGCTTCACTGCATTTAAGTTGTAGGTTGTTTTCTTTTTTTACTTTTTTGGTAATCAGCATTTGAAATTCGAGTTTTTGTTCAGATACTTAGGCGCAGATTTACTAATGGTCAAATTTCGAAGTGAAAAACTTCGAAATTTGACCATTAAATTTTTTGTTGGGGGGGGGTCATTTTCAGTCGAAAATGGGTATATTCGAATGGGCATATTGATCGAATAAAAATCGGTTGAATGATTTTGCACAAATCCTTCGAATACCTAGAACTTAGAAAAATTTTCTGAACAAGTTCTAGGAGGTCAACTATAGGCTGGAATGGCAATTCGGCAGCTTTAAGGAGGCGAATAGTTGAATTTGAAGGATTTTTAAAAGGCCAGTACTTCAAAACAAATTTCAATTTGAATCGAATTTTTGGGTATTCAAGCCCAAATTTTTATTTTTTAAATTTAAATTTTATTTGAATATTCACTTTGACCCTACATATATTTTCTAAGTAGCCTATGCACAGAATGTAAATTTGAATGGGAGATTTATAACACCTCGACCATGGAAACAGTTCTAATTTGAACAATCACCACCCAAAACCTGCAAGTCAAAATTTCACCTTTGATAAATAAACCTTAAGATTGTCACATTACTCACATTCCCTCCACATGTGTTTGCAAATGGCCTTGCTGTACACTATGGAGAATATTTGTGCCAATCAACCATTGAAATGCAGGTGGTGAAACAATCTAATCTGAAAACAGCTTTTGCATCAAACTCTCGAAGGGCAGAGTGCCATAAACACTGCTGGGAAATAAATGTATTGCCCTATTGACCCTTTCATGTACTGATTATGTCTAACTCGTGTTAGCCACTCCCTCCTGATGCTTTTCGCGCTATTGGCACTAGCCACACCTCCTCTGATGAAGCGCACAATAGTGTGAAACGCATCAGGAGGGAGTGGCTAACACAAGGTAGGCAGACCAGGGGGGATGACACTGCACTGTGGTGTTTTTTGAATGTGTTAATGTAAAAAATGTCATTATGGTTGAAATGCACAAATAAATGTTTTTTAGTATGAAGCTGTGCATGATTCTAATTCACATGTAGTATTAAAAGTGGACCTATGCATGGCTTCAGCTGTGGAGATAGCTGTTTGCTCCATAATTTTCTAAAAATTTATGATTATTTTGATAAGATATTTAATTTGACTTTGAGCTTTTGAGCCAAGTTTGATTTTGGTTTGCAATTAAAGCTGGGGAAATTGTGATTTTGATTTGTAATGGGCTGTACTAGTAGGGCCTAGTTTTTAATTTTTTTTCTACCATTTTAGTAATTTTCACATTAGGGACATTCTTGTCTTCTAAAATATTTGACATCAAAAAAATATTTTATTACGGCTTAAATGTGTACTATCTTTTTCTTTAAAGCATAGTTCAGAACATTGCAATAGATTCTCAGAATGCGGTGACTTTGTTCATTCTTTTTTCTGTAATTTTCCAGGGCCCTGATTTACATTGTGAACTCAAAATGAAAATTATTGGGAGTTTCACGATTGGATAAATACTGACACAATGCAATATTTGGAAATCAAACAGTAAGGGGCAGATTTACTATTGGTCAAATTTGACGGTGAATTTACCCTCAAATTCGACCAATCGAATTGTGGTCTAATTGAAATCCTTCGAATTCAAATATCAAATTTGAAGGATTTTACCGCAATTCGATTGAGCGAACTAGAAATAGAAATAATTTGATCGATCGATAAAATAGTTTGAATCGAACAACTCAAACGATTTTAAACATTCAAACAAATTTTTTTATTCGATCAAAAATAATTAAAACCAATTCGGTAGGTTGAACTGGCGAACTAGGCAGTCGAATAAAAATTTAAAGGGCAAGTTATTCGACTGTCGAATAGTCTAATACATTTTTATTTGATTTATTCAAATCATTAGATTTGATCAAATTTTCTAAATTCGATGGTCGAAGTAGTCTTCAAAAACATTCAAAAATTTGAATTAGAATCTTTTTGAAAATTTGATCGAATTTAGAATATTTCATGTGAAATTGATAAATCTGCCCCTATATGTAATGTTCTTTTTTTTTAGCCATTAGACTGTTACCGTGCTAATAATTTGTTGAAGGGAAAGTCACAAAAAAACAAATGTTTAGTATTATATTGACAGTGACTCCATGAACAATATAATTTTTTGAATAGAGAACAGGAATAATCCAGCAGACACCCACACCGCTTTGCAAAACAGCTTGGAGCTTAATAACAGCTCAGCACTGTTTCAAATATATAAAAACTGTTGATTTTTAAAATTTGATTAAATATTTCATTAAAAAGATCAACATTTGCTGTCTTGCAGCAATGTAACTTGTCAGTTCTCCCTGTATCTGTACCTTCTGGTATATCGGTTTCCTACCACGCTCCAAAAACATATAGTCAGGTTAATAAGCTCCTGGTGAGTCTGACCCTACTCTGTGTGAATGTGATAGGTAACACTGGGGCAAAGACATATGTGAACTATAAACAATATAACAATAATACACTTTGTAAATATGTCAGTGCTTTAATACTAAAAGATAAATAAATCAGGAGAATGCATTGGGATAGTGGCATACAGGGCATGTAGACTGTAGTACAGGTAAGTAGTGATGGGCGAATCGGGGGCAAAAAAAAAAATCACGAAACGTCGCCACATCTCGTTTTGCACTTGGGCGTCCATTTTTGGACACGGGCATCTGTTGTTGGACGCCGGCATCTGTTTTTGGATGCCAGCATCCGTTTTTTTGATCCCGGCAACGGGCACCCGCGTCCAGAACGAGACGCCAGCGAATTTTCGCCAGGTAAAATTTTCCTGCCATTTTATTCGCCTGAGGCGAATGGCGGGAATTTGCCCCAGGCGAATAAATTTGCCCATCACTATAGGTAAAGGGTCTATAATCCAAAATGTTCTGGACCTGGGTTTCTGGATGAGGGAACTTACTGTAACTTCCTGTTCTCCGTACCCGTACTCCGTATGTCTCCCACCAATATGGATTTATGCAGTTTAGTTACCATCAAGTACAAGGTACGTTTTTATTATTACAGAGAAAAGGGAAATCTTTTTTTTAATCTTAAACATAAATGCGAACATAGTGCACCTTAACGGAATTCAAAAGAGAATAAATATCAGTATTGTTGGCTGTATTTACTCGCCATATGTAACATACTGTAAATGTGGCATTTCTTTCACTTTTATCAGATATTTATTTGCCTGTAATGTAGTAAATACAGCCCTCTGTGTTTTGCTTTTCTAAGCAACTATATATATATATATATATATATATATATGTGTGTGTGTGTTTGTATATATGTGTGTGTGTAATTTATTATAAATAACTTAAATACACATTAATTTCTCTTTAAACAATGCCTTCTGTACTATTCAACATCCAGGGTATTTGCTCTCACATTTAATCTGGCTTTATATGTTTATTTTAAGGTTTCCTAGGAGACTTTATTATAGTCTCTTAGAATTGTCTGCCTTATCATAAGATACATCTATAACAGTCATTCCAACAGCAGAATAACAAGGAGTGCCCAAGGAGGCAAATTGAACTTGTTTAAGACCTATTTTAACCCTGAAAGAATAGTTCTTTGTTTATTACTTGAGTGCATGTGGCTACATGCCCATGTAAATACTACCCTACATAAATACCTGAGATTGGTATTTATACGATATTATATAAACATACTCAGTATAATGATTCATTGTTGTAGTGCAGAACAGCATTGCTTTCAGTGAAGGAGGCATCTTGTTTCCAATAGCAGGAATGTTTATATATATTTTTTTTTGTAGTTCCAGTTGTTAATGCTAAGCACTTTTAAGAGCTACCAAATGCCCAGCTAATCCATATTCCCATTTTTAAATCTGAAACGTTTTCATTTTTAAATGCCTGAAGGACACAAATGAAAATGCAAAAGTGTTAAAAAGGACAGCAAACAATTGTGCTTTCTTAATTAGACTTTATTCAGGTGTACCCCCTTTCTTTATAGGCAGAACACTGCTAAATCTCTTACCCCCATATGTAATATAAGGCACTAAGTTTGCACCAGAACAGTCACTCATAGCAACCAATAATATGTTTGCTTTTAAACAGATGAACATTAAATGCTACCTACTAATTGGTTGCTATGAGTTACTGCCCCTCGGCAAACAAACACCCATATGTAAGATAAGGCACTAAGTTTGCCCAGGAGCAGTAACTCATAGCAACCAATAGGATGTTTGCATTTAAACAGATGACCAGTAGATGTTACCTGCTGATTGGTTGGTATGGGTTACTGACCCTAGGCAAACTTAGGGGCAGATTTACAAAATTCACGTGAATGATTTGAAGTTCGATCGAATTTAATATAAATTGCAATATAATAATAATATAAATATGCAAATTAGGGAAAATTATTCGACCACCTACTTCGCCAGGATCAAGCTACCGAATTGGCAATCCTTAGCTGAGGTCGAATAAAAAAAATTTGATCGATTAAAATCGTAAAATCGATTCGAATATTCGATCGATCAAATTTTTTATATTCAATCGATCGAATAGCGGAAAAATCCTTCTAATTCGATAGTCGAATTCGAAGGATTTTACTTCCCCACTATTCCCATGGTCGAATTTCAAATTTTTTTTTATTTCAAATTCGACCATTAGTAAATCTGCCCCTAAGTGTCTTTTAGTACATAAACCACTTAGTGCCTTTTATTATATAACCTTAATAGTGTTCTAAGTCCTATAACATTTTCTCAAATTTGAAAATGCAAGTTTAGGGGTTTGGAACACAATTTAATAAATCTGCTGATTCGAGCCCTCTGTTTAATTCAATCTGGTGCTGACTTTGAGGGCACGAAATGCGTTAGTTTAACCACCCATCCACTGCTGCACGTACTCACCAATTGTGTTGAAATAAAGCCGTTTATTTACTATGAAAATGTGATCATTGCCCTGCGAGTCCTTTGGTCAGCGCTGAGCCCCGGTCTAACCAGATTGAAGCAAGTTCCTGGGGTTGAAGATCCTGAGCACCGCGAGTGAGTAGCGACCAACAGCGGGTGACCAGGTGTGAGCTCCGCTAACTTTGCTACCTTTATTTGTTTATGGGACCCTCTGTTTAATTGACAATGACAAAAAGAACAAGAAGGCAATCATTTCAAAGGTTATATTTGTATAATACTAGAGAAAGTGGAGGGCAGTTCCACTAAAGGCATATTCTTATCTCAAAGATAGAATGGAAAATCTTTGTGTGGTCTTGATCCTTTTCAGCTACAATGCTGGTGAGTACTGTAGCTGAATTTATATGATTGAAATATTAAAAAATGAATGAGATCATATTACTTCAAGAAAGTACCTGCAGACTCTGCCATAACTGTAGAAGCTATTGTTTTTTATTGCCATGGACGTAACTACAGAGGAAGAAGACCCTGCGGTTGTAGGGGAGCCAAGTAAGGCCCTAATTAATGGACAACATCTGGTTAGAACTGGTCAACTTACACAAAATTTGAGGCCCAGTGACATTAAGGGGCAGATTTACTAAATTCACATGAAGGATTCGAAGTTCGATCGAATTTCAAAAATATTCCAATTAGAATTTTTGAATATGCAAATTTGGCAACTTCGACCATCGAATTTTCAATATTCGACCAATTTGAATAATTCGAATATTAACTGTATTCGAATATTCGACTATTCAATGGTCGAAGTACTTCCCCTTTAAAAAAAAAAAATTCGATAGGCCAGTTCGTCAGATTGAACCTACCGAATTGCTTTAAAACCCTATGGGAAGCTCCCATAGACGTTTTAAAGTTTCTTTTGATTGAATAGGAAAAATTCGATCAAAGGGTTAAAATCATTCGAATGATTCAATCGTTCGAATATTCGAATAGCGGTAAAATCCTTCGATATTCGAAGGATTTTACTTCCCTCACTATTCACACTATTTTCAATTCGAAATTCGACTAATGATAAATCTGCCCCTAAGATATGCCACTGTTTATTGGCACAACTTTCCATGTTTTTTTTAAATGTCTGATTGCATTCGCCATGTGCAGTGCCATATTAGCATTTTCTGGAAATGGGTGAAAGTTGCAGCTAACTTTTTTTTTTACAATGTTGATTGCATCAATGCATTATCAACTATGTAAAAAATGTTTAATACCTTTAATAAATAGAATCAGTAGGTACAAAATAATGTGTCCTTATTAGCACTCTGTCGCTTCAGTTGTAAATGAGGCTTTGTAGCATCAGATGATCAAGACAAATATCTTATGAAAATCTGTCTATAAATAGCGCCTTGGAGATTTGCGTACCAACAGCCTTAGATGTGCAACTCCAACTCTGCAGAACCAGTGGCTGCAGCAAAATAATCCTCCAAATAGAATTCTAGGTTATCTGTTTAAATATGGCTCCATGATCTTTGTCCCTGCAGCTGGAGTTGGAAACATTGGAGGGAACGTAAAGGCAAAATTAAAATCCAATACAAATCTCTACACAGTCGCCGACTGCAAGTTGCTGGAGTTCTGCATGGCTGGGAAGCAAGGCAGGAGCTCCCCCTGCTGTTCATAAGTATGATTGTTTCCCTGCTCAGCAGTTAGGGAATGTCTGACAATTCCTATAAAAAGCAGTAAAAGAGAATTTCGCTGAATACAGTCAGGTTCCTTATAAAAACGGTACACATTTTTTAATTAAAGTATATTGGAGGCAGATTTCTTTTTCATTAAAGAAAGTAAAAATGGGATTTTATTTTTTTGCCTTTCCTTGTCCTTTAAGTGCTTACTGTCAAAGAGACAAAGGATGGAGGTCCCTGCCTGTAAAGCTTACAGTCTAAATGGGAGGGTAACGTACAGACCAAATCAGAGTTGTTTAAACAGTTATGAAGTACTGTAGATTGATTCAGTTAATTTAAATGATATAGATGTTGCTGTTGAGTTACATCTGGATAAATTCTTGGTTTCTGGCGCTGTGTTATTTTCCATGGTTGTCTTTGTACCATTGTCAAGTTCTTCATCCGGAATTTTGGCCAGTGGGGGGGGAGTTGAGTGTAATATTATTGGCTGACATGTTAGACTAAGTTATGTTAATATTCTGTTGTAAAGTTTTCAATAAAAACAAAAAAAATTTGCCCTCCAATCCTGACCCTGACCTGCCTGATGATTCCACTGCTTCATCCTTGTCCTGAGCTCTTACCCCTGGGGTTTGGGGTGGCCACAATGAATAGTACTAGACAGCTGTAATAGTGCCATGACATTGATAAAATTAATATTGTATCTGTTTGGGAACAAAGCTCAAGTTTAACTTTGTGGACTTATGTCAGTAGATGAACATGGAGTTATAAGCAACACCTAAAATAGAAGGACAGATCTGAAAAAGAAGTATTACAAGTGTAGCATTAAAGGAGAACTAGTTCCTGCACATGACCATTCAGAACACGGCGATAACTGAAGCATACAAGAGCTGCAGCAAAAACAAGCCTTTTTACTTTTTCTTATAGCCTGTATAATAAAACTGCTGATACTGTTATTCCCTCAGACAATTTAAGTGTATACTAGACATTTAAAGATCATCTAAACTCTTGTATTTATTTCAAATAACATTCCCAATCATTTTTGTGCCCAGTTTTTAAAATCAGTTAATGCTGAAAACCAGTAGCCTGCCATAATAAAACACCTTGTGCAGTCCATTTAATTGAATCAGTGTTATCAATGGTAACCCACAAGAGAAAAACTAGTGATCACAAATATGTCATTCATCCGTATAAATAAATAGAGGCATAAGCTGCCCAAAGAGAGCTTAAATTAAAATTGGGTTAAATGATGTGACTCCACATTAAAATTAAAGAATGTGGTGTATTCCTACTGCAATTTTGTATCTGCATTATATTATTGTTTATTATTATTAATAATAAAATGTATTAAAATAGAGCCAATATATTCTGCAGCCCTGTGTTTATATATAATAATGACTGCTTTTAATGGGTTTGGGGGTTAAAGCATTAGTTACACTAGCTCTGCGAGAAGGAGCAGCAGTGAAAAGCGCAGATATGGTGTTTTATAAAGGCTGCTTTACTGCAGTGTGCTGCCAACTTGATAAACAGTTTATCCAGCAATTTTGTGGTTGAAAGGTTTAACATTCCAGATAAACCATACACAATTCTAGTTTTGTAATTAGTCATGGAGATATATACTAAAGGATGCAGTTATACCCTAGCGTAGCATGTCTTTCTTATTGGAATGGTTAAAGGGTTCTTAAAAGTGCAAATTAGCATTATTAATTTGTAGGGGAAAAAACTGTTATTTTAGATCTGTGGGACACATTGATGGTGGAATTTAAAGATATACACTAAGGTAAACAAGCTAACTAAATGGTATTTCTGTTTCTCTTCATTAAAATAGTGCTTCTAATTATATGCAACACTGTACACAAAGTTTTATATGAATATTATTTCCCTCTTAAAGGAAAACTATACCCCCAAATGAATACTTGAGCAACAGATAGTTTATATCATATTAAGTGGCATATTAAATAATCATACCAAACTGGTATATATATTTAATTAAATATTGCCCTTTTACATCTCTTGCCTTGAACCACCATTTCATGATGGTCTGTGTGCTGCCTCAGAGATCACCTGACCAGAAATATTTCAACTCTAACAGGAAGCAAAAGACACAACTCTGTCTGTTAATTGGCTCATGTGACCTAACTTTATAGTTTGTTTGGTATGTTTGTGTGCACCGTTGAATCATACGATCCCAGGAGGCTGTCCTTGTTTTTTAAAATGGCAATTTTCTATTTATGATTACCCAATGGCACATGCTACTAAAAAAGTATATTATTATGAAAATGGTTTATTAACATGAAGCAGGGTTTTACATATGAGTTGTTTTATTCAATATCTTTTTATAGAGGCCTACATTGTCCTGGGGTATAGTTTTCCTTTAAAGGGATACTGTCATGGGAAAATGTTTTTTTCAAAATGCATCAGTTTTTAGTGCTGCTCCAGCAGAATTCTGCACTGAAACTCATTTCTCAAAACAGCAAACAGATTTCATTCAAGATAACAGCTCCCTGGTAGATCTTAGCACTCTATACTAAAAACCCATGTACCACTGTGTTCTATTCAGTTACATTGAGAAGGAAAAACAACAGCCTGCCAGAAAGCAGTTCCCTCCTAAAGTGCTGGCACAAGTCACATGACCAGGGGCAACTGGGAAATTGACAAAATGTCTAACCCCATGACAGATTTCAAAATTGAATATAAAAAGATGTGTTTGCTCTTTTGAGAAATGAATTTCAGTGCAGAAGTCTACTGGCAGCACTATTAACTGATGCGTTTTGAAAAAAACATGTTTTCCCATGACCGTTTACCTTTAAGAGCTTAAAACCGTTTTTGGTGTCTGTGGTCCAGGATGTTGAAGAAGGCTACAAGGCATGAAGACAGGATACATAGTGAAGAAAGAAAATTCAGGTGTCCCTTAATCTATTTGATTACCCTTGTAGGTGGAAAGACAGTCATAAAAGAATCACAAATCCAGTATGAACTATTCATTGCTTACTACTGCAACAACAACAAAAACAGTAACACATATTTTAGAAGAACTTATTGCCATTGTTAGATACAGTAGAAGCCCCATTTTATATCCCCTGATTTTAAGTTTTCCCTCATTTTACATTGTTCGTCTGTGGTCCCATCTGTATATTATGCATAATACATTTCCATGATTTTACATTTTCCTGGATTTCAAACCATTTTTTTCTGGACCCCTGAAAAATGTAAAATGGGGTTGTACTGTAGTTACAATAGTTGCAGTATCGAATGCAGGTAAAGAGATTCATAAAACATTTAGTTAATGCGTGCTTTGATAGAGGGGTCTGAAATACCTTTATATTTATAAATGTAACAGCACAAACACAGATTTGATATAATTGTAAATGTTAACTATTTTGAAGAGGATGTAAAGGAGGTCAAAGAGCAATACAAGGCATTTAAATAAGAATCCAGGACAACAGGCTGGGTTCTCAAAATCAGGACTGTCCCATGAAAATCGGGCCAGTTGGGAAGTGTGCAGTTATCGGTTTGGCTGCAGATTTACTGCAATATAAAGTGAACCACACATGTATATACCACACCTGTCCCTAAGGCCTGTTAACTGTTCCCCCAAAACATAGTAAACTTTATTACCTAATGCAATAAGCACCAACAATCG
>CM044438.1:39592578-39642094 GCA_024363595.1 Xenopus borealis
TATTTTTGCCAAAGTGCATAACCTTGCATTTATCAACATTGAACCTCAGTTTGCTGCCCAATTTGCGAATTTGGACTATTCCCTAATCGAAGTACACAAAAATAGCTCAAAGTTCAATTTGTTTTATTATGATTTTCACTACGGCCCGTGATAAAGCAACCCCAAAGATTTAGGTTGAACATAGAGTTTATGGGCATTTATAAGAACACCCAAAAACTAGATTTTTGAGTTAAAAAAGACCAATTTGAATTAATGAAAATTTAGATGAATAAGATCGACCCCCAAACTTGAATCAAATTCGAATCGAATTTAAATGAAATTTTGATTCAAGTTTTTTTTCAGAAAAAAAATAGATTTTCTGCATGCCACCGAACTACTCCAAAATTGATTGTAGGATGTCCCCCGTAGGCTAAAACAGCAATGTGGCAGGTTTTAGGTGGCAAATAGTCAAATTCGAATTCTGAAAGGGTCAGTACACGATAAATTTCAAATTACATTTTTTTTTAAAACTCATATAGAATTTGAACTATTCCCTAGTCAAATCACACTAAAATAAACTCAAATATTGGTATTTTAAAATTAGAAATTAGAATTTTCACTTCGACCCTTGATCTGCCCTTAAAGTCATCAAAATTATGGAAATATTTGGAAAACCGTTTCTGGATAACAGTTCCCATACCTGTATATGTACTTACTGTATTTTATAAATGAGCCATCCATTTTCATTAGTGACTGTTAAACAATTCTGCCACTCACAGGCTGTAAGTGCTACAGTATGTCACTACTTGGTAATATGAGCTAAATTTATGTTTTACTTGCCCTTTCCATCCCACGTTCTGAGTGAAGCTGAAACAATATTTGGTGCAACATTAAGCAGAGGATTTTGAAAATGTGTCCTATGACCTCACTGATGTCTTATATAAAGAGTATAAAGTTAGCAGGACTCCAGAGCCCAAATTCACTAAAGCGCGAAGCGTTTAACGCTTGCGCTAATTCGCCAGTGTGACGTCTCTGGCGAATTTTCTCTAGTGAAGTAGATAGACTTGCGCAACTTCGCACCCTTATGCCAGGCGAAGTTGCGCACTGACGAAGGATCGTAATTACGCAAATTCACTAAGATAAACTTTTTCCTGAACGTTATACCACTTACGTTAGACTTTACTTCGCCTGGTCAGACTGGGTGAAGTTCAATACAATAGTTAGGAGTTAGAAAAAAAGAAATTTTTCTAAGTCCCAAAAAAACGCTGGTGTGTTTTACCATTGTAAGGTGATAGTCTGAAAAAGATCGATTTTTTTTTTGGGGGGGGGGGTTACTCTCCTTCCCCCCTACATTTCCTAACATATGGCAACACAACTATACAGGGGGCACATGTAGGGCAAAAGAACAACTTTATTTAATTTATTAATGGTTTCCTGGGCTTGTGTAGTGGAATGTAGTGGCTGTAACATATACTTCTATTATAAGTTAAAATTCCTGCTGTATGCAAATTAGGCATCACAAGCGTAACTGCGCTTTGCCTGGCGAAGTAACACAAGCGGGAACTACGCTACCATTCGCTGACCTGAGCGTAACTTCTTAACTCAGTGAATTTGCGTAGCGCTGGCGAAAATTCACCTGGCGAACGCTAGCAAAGCCAACGCTAGCAAATTTGCACATCTTAGTGAATTTGCCCCCACGAGTTCAATTTACTGACTGAGTGCATCCATTCCTATATTTAAAGCCAATATTAAGGGAATCTACACGTTCTGCAAAACAAGGCTCCATAAGAATGAGTAAAAGCAATACCTTGGTACACAACGTGTTCTATTTCTTTGGTCCTTTCTTTGGTTTTTGTTAAAAGCATTAATTTCTTAAATCTTAACCTCAGCATAAATCATTTATGGTGTATAGAATGGCATGCCCCCTAAAATGTAATAATAGGTATAAGGAATGTTTCCAAGGGCATTACATGCACCCTGCTACCTTTTGAAGCAGTTTATGACTCTAGACAAGGTGCAAATAATGGCATAATGCTAAGATTAGTACAGTCTGACTGGGAGGGTGTGAAACCCAATAGTGTCCCATTTATAGGGTGAGTCACTCACTACAGTAATCCTGGATTTACTAAATTGGTGTAAATGACAGCCTCTTTTCAAAGATATTTCAAGCAGGATGATTTAAAGAATGTACAACATTTATTTTTAAATGACTGGATAAAAGCACATAAGCAGTAACCAATAACAACTAATCAGAGAATGGTTGCTTTTAACTAGCTGAAGATAGAACAATTGAAGTTGATTGGTTACCATGATGCAGATCATTGCACTGATAAAGGAGAAGTAAACCCCCTAAGTGCAAGAATCCCTCCCCTTTGTTGGCCCCCTCCCTCCTCCCCCCCCCAGCCTACCTGTCCCCCGGGCAAATGACCATAACTTGTTACTTACCCCTCAGTCCTCTCCAGCAAATGGCAAACCAGCAAATGCCTCCTACTGCGCATGCGCTGCCAAACGCCGGTGAATCCAGGAAGAAGACCGCTCGGGACAAGATGGTGCATGTGAACTCCGCTGGAGAGGAGCCGCACCGAGGCATAAGTAACAAGTAAGGGGCATGTGCCCGTGGGGACAGGTAGGCCAGGGGGGAGAAGGGGCAACAAAGGGGAGGGATTTTTGCACTTAGGGGGTTTACTTCTTCTTTAATAACCAACAAAATACCAGCTGGGTATATATTTCTTTGTTTCTACTTGTTTTACATAAATCTGCTATTATTATGCAGCACTGTATACTTGGGTTTAAATTTTTTATAAAATAAAATAATTATAAAATATTAAGAACTAGAGGTGGGTTAAACACGAGGCAATAACCACAGAGGGGACTAAATACTTGCTGCTCAGTGACATAACAGTCAAATGATGGCCAGATGTATGGAATGAAATGTTTCTAACTGCAAGCAAACTTAGAGAAAGCAAACTAAACTCAAGCCCTGTTATAGAGGTTAGCAATGTGTGGTTTGAGGATTTAAATAAACCCTGCATAATTTGGCATCAGACTGATTACACGGTCTTATGAACTGGCCACCAGTTCTTTCTCATGGGACTTAGTCCACTTCCTTTCTTAGTCTGGGAATCCACCTCAGCTCCTATGTTTCACAGCATAATTAAACGTCACTTTGCCACCCACAAAAAAAACACACATAGTCATAAAAATACTAAGTAGGCTAAACATTAAAATAATGTTTCCTAGTCATTTACAAAAAACAAACAGTGATTATGTCCATTCTTTTTATATTTTTGTTGTGCTTTTCACAAGTGAATTGACAATACAGGATGTAAAGTAAGAGAAGTACAGAAAGGCCATTTGTACATATGAAAGAAATCTTGCATTTGGGAATAAGTAACTTGTTTGGTATATGCCTTGAGTAGTCTACTGAACCAAATACATCTAAGATTCCATTTTCCCATGCTGAATCATTCTCGGCAAATCCACTAGACAAAATGAAGGAGCAAGACAGTGTATTCTTCCTTGTAAAAAAACTCTATTGTACAGTAAGTTTTGATTGTCATGTTACTGCTGATACTGTCAAGGTATGCCAGTAAATTGCCATATAGATATTGGAAAGTTTGAAAGCTTACAGGGCTGAGGCAAACAGAAATGTCTAATGGATCCTTACATTGGTCTATATATGCCTGACACCCCTTCCCAAATCTGTGAAAATACACTCCAAAACCAGGACTTTCAGTGATTCACAGACTCTCTCCCTTCTTCCTGTAGAGTCAGATCTCACTGTAGGAGGTAGGGATGGGTAAAGTTTAAGGGCTGTGACACACTAGGCTATTTGGGGAGATTGAGTCGCCTGGCGACTAATCGCCTTGATTTTGCGGCGACCAATCTCCCCAAATGCCTTCCCTCACTCTGTGCTGGCTTAAATGAAAAATCGCCAGCGCTAATCACACGCGGCGATTCATTTTCCGAAGTCGCCCAAAGTTGCCTTGCCAGGAAAAGCATTTGGGGAGATCGGTCACCGCAAAATCAGGGCGATTAGTCGCCAGGCGACTCAATCTCCCCAAATAGCCTAGTGTGTCACAAATTTGCACCAGGGCCCGCTCCCTCTTGGGGCCCACCGGAGACGCTAGGAGGACTCCAATGTGCAATTCATAGGCGTAAAGCCCGATAGGGGGGCCCGGGTGCCAATCTTGCACCAGGGCCCACCAGCGAGTAGCTACACCACTGGTCACAGCCCTAAGGGTAAGGCCAGACGGGGACTTTTCGGGGAGATCTGTCGCCTGGCGACTTATCGCAGCGACAAATCTCCCCGAATAGCTTGTTAGCGCTGCACACCCGCTAGACGTAAAGTCGCCTGTGCTTATTCACACGCAGCGGTGAGGTTTCAAAAGTTGCTCAAAATTGCCAGGTGACAGATCTCCCCGATAACTCCCCGTCTGGCCTTACCCTAAGGGTGAAGATACACAGAGCTACTAGTAGTAGCTACTTTCCATGGATACAAAATAGACAATAGTTATAATTGGATTTGCTAAGACACTACTGGGGGAATGCAACATATTCCCTTGGTGCTAAAAATGTACACATTTGCAAAGTTTGCAACCATGCTTGTCTGATTTTTTTTACAGACTAGAGACCTCAACAGTTTTTGCCAATGAATGGCTTTTGAGAACACGTGCAGTATATGTAATAATGGTTCAGAATCGCAAACAGTTTTTTGCGACACAATATTTACAATATATGAGCAATGAGCACAAGCAAATGATTGAGCAAAAAATCATTTTAAATAACACTTGCAATTTTTATTTACATTCTCCCTTGCATGTGTTTTAGCAGAGGAAATTCGCAGGGAATTTTTTGGGAATTTTATAGCCACAAAAATTAGCTGTCACTAGTAGCTCTGTGTGTCTTCAACTTAACAGTGATACACTTTAGTAGATTTTAGCATAGGGCTCTTCATTCCATCCCCTGATCATATAATCTTCAGATCCTAAATATTCCAGATAAAGGAATATTTTTTGTAACTGCTGCACAAGGTATTCAGAGGATAAGCAGACATAACTCTGTGTGAGGTTCAGTCTAGCCCTGAAGATTTGGGGATGTCAGGTGAGCTTGGATCTTCCAAAAGCATTGTGAATTCACGAGCATGACTTTATACAATTTCTCATAGAATATATTTTAAACCAAACATTAGATTGTCAATGATATTTCTACTTGAGGACATTTCTAGTGATGGGCGAATTTATTCGCCAGGGGCGAATTTGCGGTGAATTCCCGCGATTCGCCGCTGGCGAATAAGTTCGCGAAACACCAGCAAAAATTCGCCAGCAAAAATTCGCCAGCAAAAATTCACCCAAAAAAAACAAGTCACCCGAAAATGACGCGACGGAAACGACATGACGCGCGTCGGACTCGTTTAGCGAATTTTTTCGCCAATTCGCGAATTTCGCTGGAAATTCGCTAATTTTTCGGCGAAGCGAAACGGGTGAGATTCGCCCATCACTAGCATTTCTATGGAAAGATTGTTTGGCAATGCAGTTTGTGTTAAATCCTCTTCCAACAATAGGTTGTTTTATATGCTGCTTACAGTGATATCCAACTGATGGATATTTTTATTATGCCACTTTATGAAAAAAGTGTTTTTTCTGGACAATATAAAGACAATATAAACACCTAATCCTGAAACCTACATAAATACTATGTAAAATAGGTATGATAGATGTTATTTTGTATTTAATTTAAAGGGGGTGTTCACCTTGAAACATCTTTCCAGTTCAGTTGGTTTCATATAGATCACCAGAAATAAAGACTTTTTCCAGTTACTTTCTGTTTTCTATTTGATTTTTCACCTTCTAAAGCAGCTTTGGCAGGGGGGTGGTCTTCAACTCTTTAATTGTTTTAAATTCATACATTTAGCTGTTACCTTTGTCCCTGCTGAACAGAGTCCCTGGGTTTTATTAACAGCAGCTGTTAGAATTGACACAATTGTTCTGAAAACAACTGAACAGAAAAAGTGTTTGGAAGTTGAACAGCCCCTTGTCATTGTGCTTGCTACATGTCCACCACCAGTCACTTCTTCACTAATAGGGATACTCCCTTTGTGACATGGGCCTTCCAACTATAACACTGGAAATAATTTACCACTGTCCAAAGGAGCAGGGATTATTCCTGTGTGAGGCACAATTTGGTGTCAATGTGTTTGTTTTCCAACGGTCTCAGAACTACTGAATGTTGTTATATAAGGTTGTTGTCAGTATTAAGGCTAAGTCATTTAAATTGTATCTACTAATTATACCTTATAAATTATATTCCTTGATCTAATATGATGAAAGGGAAAAGTCTCTGATGCATTCATTGTTCCTGTGATGAGACATAAGATTGATGTCTGGTGAATAATCATTTATAACAAATAGCAAAGCACCAATAAGGTATAAAAAGTTGATTAATGGAAAGGTGTAAAGGCAAATGAAGGAGTGTAATAAGGGAGGGGCAATGCCTGTATAATGTGTGCAGTGGTTGTACGAATTGACATAATTATTAACTCAGGTCCAGAGCTGCTCCTTGTGCTTGTGTATTTTCATTCCAAGAGCCATTGAGCTCCACTAGTCTGTTCCGATGAATCATGTACAAATGTACCTACTGATGATTGAGAACCCTGGAGCTGCTGCCATTTAAAGAAGGAGGTAACTTTGAAGTTCCCACCATGTGCAGCATCAATAGACACAGTGCATTTGTGCCTAAAGAATTGGGTGCCAATGCAATTGCATCAAGCACAACTTCCCTTTGTGGCCTCAATAAAGCTGGAAATACTGTGGAAAATGCTGCATACTAGCTAAAGCTGAGAACAAAAAAGTCAACTCCATCCCCAATAAAATAAAAATAAAAATCTTCACCATGGCAACAAGAAGGAGCACGCTAATACTCAAATTCTGCCTTTTGGTTGGCTCATTGCTGTAGTCACATGTCTTAAAGACATATAAGACAGAAGGTGTCACATTATATCACATGGTCTCTCCATCTAAAAGTTGGGCAAGCCAGGGCAGGAGAATAGGCAGCTAAAACAGTTTATGAGTATTTACCCCTATGAAGGGTATTGAAATCATTATTCTAGCTCATATTATGATAGCTTCCCACTTCTGATGGGAAGTTAGTGGCTTCTCAAAGAATTACACATCTTGGCTTACAAAAAATGAAATACAGATGAAGCTACTTTGGATTGTGTGTTTGACACAGAATAACTAAACACATATTTCCCATTTGTCCCATTTAACACAGAAAATTGTGTCACAGCATCACATCTAATTAAAGTGTTCATCATTGTGAACAATTGTGCTATGGTATACTGATGAAAAGGTTAAATGCATTAAATGAGTTAATATAACAGTTTCTTCAATTAAGCCATGACACATTTAACACACAAATCCAATGGCTGCATCTGTACTAAGGGCAGCCTTCAATGCCTTCTTTCAGGCCATGTTTAAAGGGAGTCACAATTTATAACCATAATTCCTGGCAGGATGAAAATGGAACTTTTGGAAAAAGTTCATAAATTTACATTTTAACAGTCAGTGGATACATACTATGTATGGAACACCCAAAGCCCAGGGTAGTACCGGTATATAGTTACCTGTCTCTGTGTGCTCTTCTGCCTATAACAACCCTTTGGCCCTCAACTACTCGGATACTGTACCTCCAGGATTTACTGCACAATAATTCAGTGACTCCCATATGGGCAGGTAAGGTAGCCAAAGTTATACTCCAGAGAAGGACTGAGTAAGGAAAGAGCTGAATGTAGGAGACAGGCCAGGTGAGAACCAAATAACAACTGTAGAATCCTGAAGCAAATTGGAAGTGAGGAACAAGCCAGGTTAAACACCCAGAAGCCACACAGGGGACAGGACAAAGGAAGCAGGAACCAGAGAACATCAGAAGCAGGAATCATAGGAACAAGTAAGCTTTACTTATAATTGGCAGTAAGTGAATGCTGAGTAGGAGTTTTTATGGCCAGACTGAAGGCTAACACTGAAAAGCTACAATATGTCCAGATTAATAGCAGCTGAATCAAACAATTCCTGCTTATAATGCAAGGATACCAAATGGATCACAACAGATTCCTAGCAGTCTGCTCATACAGTACAGTGGTGTAATAAACTGAATTGTAACCTGTAGGTAACTAACTCAAATCCAGGCAGGCTGTTACAACAACTGGGTCTTCTATATACACAAAACAAAATGTATCAATCACATAATTTATAAAAGAGCATGCTAAAAGCATTTATTAAAAGATATTTGCACTCCTTACTTTTTTTGTTGTCATTATTGGGCTTTTAATAGGAGGAAATAAAATCTTTAACGTCAATTTAGAAATGTTTTCACTTTTCAGCTTGATTGCAACTTGAAAAACAAGAGAAGATGATTGCAAGTAATATTTGATTTGCAGATGGAGGGAACAAATATTGACATGATACTGAACCATAAATGATTTTGGTACCTTCTAATGGTGTTTAGTTACAATTTAAAGAGATCCTTTTGTTCCATGTTCAAGTTTCTTTCCTCCTGTCTGCTCCTAAACACAAGCACAGGTGTGTCCAACTTACTGGTTATGTGAGAGATCTGTAGAGAGTGGAGACGCGGACAGAATGTTCCACAAACCAATGAAGATTAAGATTTGTGTTTGCTGGACATTGCCAAGATGTAAGACCGTTTAAGAGTGAAGTGAACTTCATAGTAAAGCTTAGCATTCTTCAGTAAATATGAATTTAGAGTGGCAATAATGCTTGAAAACAAGCTGCACTTGAAATTTCAGTTAGCTCCATTCACAGTTAAGGAGTTTTTGTTTTTAGACCTTTACAAAATTCAGGTAGAAGAAACAGTAGGCAGCTAGAAGGGAAATACTTTTTAGCAGCTGCATTTCTTTACAAGTTGAATTCACTTTTTTTTTATTTTTTACATTATCCAAACGGTTGATCTGGGTTACTGCACCAGTGCAAATGCATGGGGTAATAATGGTCTTTGATGATCGTTTGCTACTTGAAGATTTGTTTGTTAAGACCATACTGGTATGTGATACTGTGTTTCAGCTAATAGAGTGTCTTACACTAAGGGGCAAATTTACAAAATTCACGTGAAGAGATCGAAGTTCGATCGAATATGATTGAATTGCGATAGTACGATTTTTTCGGATATTCGAATATGCAAAATTTGGCCTCTTCGATCATCGAATACCGAATTATCGAATAGATCGAATGATCGGATATTTGATAATTCGATCATTTGATGATCGAAGGATTTAAAATTTTAAAATCCTTCGAATGCCTATTTCGCCAGATTGAACCTACCGAATACCAATAGAAGCCTATGGGAACCCCCCATAGGCTTCTTTTGCTAAGTTCTGCTCGAATACCATTCGTATGATCGGACACCTCGATCGTTCGAATTGTACGAATTTTTCGGAGGCTTGAAGGAAAAAGTACAATTTTTTCTTGAAATCGAACGATCGGTATTCAATCGTACGATTTCATCGAGAAATCGAATATCAAGCCTAAAACTATTCCATAAGCATTCGATAGTGGAATGCTTATCAAATTTCGAATAGATCCGTAGAATTTTTGTGGAATTTTAGTAAATTTGCCCCTTAAGTCATTATTTGGGGCACTTTTAATAAATCAAATACTTGCTGCAGAGAGGCCTCAAATTGCTATAGAGAGGCCTCCAATTGCCATAAAACATTTAGAGAAAAGAAGCATGGGGGGTGGGGGGTGATGGAATGCAGGTGCAATTTTTTCTCTAGGTCTGTTAACGCATAATAACAAAATAGCAACTCAAACTTACTAACTTTTTGCAGTTATTGTGATCTAAGTAAACATCTGATTGGTTGCAGTGGGTTATTAATACCACAAACAGACTTTGCCCCTTTCGATACAATCCCTTGATGATTTGCTCTGTATGGAAAAAAACACATTTTGTCACTGCCATTTAAAATGCCACATACAGTTACTGGTAAGGCTAATGGCATCAAGTTATTGACAATAACTAACATACAGTTCTCCTGGATCTGTGCACATTTGCTTGTGTGCAAATAGACTTATGCTGACAAGAATAGAAGATCTTACAATCTCCATAATGCCAAGCATTCTACTTTTCTATTACTTAACTTGCTGCATTATAAAATAACTGTTACTTGATCTCAACCAAATTACAACCGTCTTTAAGTTTCTATTGCATGCTGCATATTTTGGATTCTGCGGACAGCACATAAATGACCACTTTGCCTCCCTACAGTAGGACTGTGTTGTATTTCTGATTACTTATTAACCAGTTTTAAATGGACTTTTGCCTTCTTTTTTTCCTCTTCAAACAAATACACGGTTCTTTAAACTGTTGCATTCCAGCTTCTGGCATTTTAAAGCCACGTGGGCGATAGCTGCACAATCCTGACAGGACCCAAGTTAGGAACTTTCCTAGTAAGTAACAAGCATAGCTATGTTGTAATGAAAGACTTAAGGAGATATCAATAAAAAAATGAACTTTTGATCACTCAGTACCTTAAAATCATTATCAATGTCATGCCAATCTGTTGTGCCTCCTTGATTAATATCAGATTCTGATACAACTTTGCTGTTATACTTCCAACACAAAACAAAAAAATGTATTTAATGAGGATCCGTATAAAATAATTGGAAGGAGGTGTTGCAAATAAGTGGAAGGAGGTGTTGCGAATTTTATCTATTATATAAACAAAACCTATATTTTTCCAGTGCTGAACAAAAAGTAATGGTAAAAACGAGAGATTTCCCACAGATTTCCCACATTTAGATCTGCCCCTAAATATAAGGTACCAATGATAATACCTGTTCCATGGTACTGCTAGACCAAAGGTTCCCATGCCGTTTCCTTGGCACATATATATTAATTTTTAAATCTGCACTTTGTGCTTTGCATGTATCAGCTGATATGTTCATATAGGGGCATATTTACTAAATTCGTGTGAAGGATTTGTATTTCGATCAAATTCAAAAACTACGGATTTCTGGAATTGTTTTTTTGGCTACTTCGACCATCGAATTTGCAAAATTCGATCGAATCGAATTATTCAAATTAATTGAACGATTCGAATAAGAAAATCGTTCGACCATTCGATGGTTGAAGTACTTGCCCTTTAAAAATGTTTCCAATTGCCTAGATTAAACCTACCGAGTTGCTATACTTGCCTATGGGAAGCTCCCATAGGCTTTTTCTGAAGTTTTCTTGATGGGATGAAAATCATTTGTTTCCTTGTTTAAATCATACGATTTTTTTGAGAAATCGGATGATTTAGTAAAAAATTTTCATGAAATCAGACGATTTCTATTCGTTTGTTTGATTTCTCAAAAAAATCGAATAGCGGTAAAATCCCCCAAATTCAATATTTCAACGGATTTTACCTTCTCCTAAATTCGAGGGTTTTTAAGCCTCGAAATTCGACCCTTGATAAATCTACCCCTTATATGTGAAAATAAAAGTTAATCCCAATTCAGACTTTGTAATTTTTCTTGGTTTACAAGTCACAATATTTAATTACTTTTTTTCCCTAACACTCTGACATCTTAAGCATTTAACATGTCTCTAGAAGAGGTGAGTTCACACTGCCTGACATTTGGGACGCCCTCATAAGGCCATACCACAAAGTTCTCCTGTGAGTGACAGTTTTTAGTACATATGGACTTCATGTTACTCAAAGAGGGCTAAAAGTGTATACACCGTGGGTCAGAGTTTTTAGGATTTTGGCGCAGACCACATAAACTTTCAAATATGTTAGGGACCTCTCCCATTGACTTATATATACTGTACAACCTCAGGAGGTCTGAGATGCCAGAATTTCGGATTTAGACTTTGGGCTTTAATAAATACCGAAATTTTTTCGAGTTTTTGGCATTCAGATTTTATCTTCAGAACATGCTGGCCAGCTAATGCAATATATTTTATAGTTTACAGGGAATCCTCAAGTTACATACACCTGACTTACATACATCTAAAACTTACATACAGAGGCTTTTACAGTAATGCACTGTGGTTTGTTTGGCCTTTATTAGCATTTCACTTTAATACAGTAAACCACCTGCCCCAATACCCTGTAGCATGCGTTGTTAACTGCAGAGCACAGAAAGGTAAAAATAAATACAATCTTAAGACAAATATCAAATGTTTATGTTTACATACAAATTCAACTTAAAGGACAAAGAAAGTAAAACTAAAGAAGTAGGCTAGAAATGTGGTATATTATGTTTTGGGCTTCTGTTCCATTCCCAGGCAACCAAAGCCCTTTAGCAGTAAAGATCTGTATCTCCAAAGATGCCCCAGTATCGCCCGATCTTCATTTCTACTGATTCACTGCACATGATCTGTGCTGATGTCACTTACTGAGCTTAGGGGTCGATATACAATATACAGTACACATATAATATAAATGTCAGAATATAAGGCTGATTAGTAATTAATACAGATAATAAATACGCCAGCACAGAAACCAGTGCAAGCAGCATCGGAATTTAATAATCACTTCTGTAGTATTAGCTTATATGACAGGCCAACCTCATTTTCTTTTGATCATTTGCAACAACCCCTAAGCTTCTCAGCAGCTGCTCAGAGTCCACTGAGCTTGTGAGTGTCACAGACACTTTCCAAGACAGTGACCCCCTGTGTGTTAAGTCCTGGTTCATTGCTGCTATTGACAAACTGAAACGTTAGGCCGGTGCAATAAGTTCAGTATATAAGGCATGCCATTTTTATCCCTATTCATTTAGGGTTTAGTTCTCCTTTAAGAACAAACCTACAGGCCCTATCTCATATGTAACCTTGGGACTGCTTGTATTTTATTAAATAAAAACATCAAAGCAGTCATAAAATTAGCTTTGTCGGCTAAATAACAAGCTCAAATATTTGTAGTACATTTTCATAACATCATATTGATGATTATATCAAATTAATCAAAAGAAGTGCAGAAGGAAATAGCACCAAATAATATGGTAAAAGCACGAAAAGGAGGCATCTTTGAACAATATTTATATTAGCACCATCAGAGCTAACTGCTTCAGTCCAGGGAACACTAAACATTTATTATTATTCTGTTGCTATGTCAGAGCAAATACTATCTGGCTTGGCTTTAGTTTATTCTGTTGCCAGTTACTAGCAACTAATTATATCTGAGTCACATAATATCAGTTACTCAGTAAACACAATGAATGATTTTCTATCACTGGTACAAGGTAAGTTTTTTTTATATGGATAGGTGTAATTAATGTATTAATTACAGTTTTCTCAAAGGTACAATATGTCATTTTATACTCTGCTGTACTGGGTTGGGTGTTCTGGCTGGCTTACTTGTTTTTCTTGTTTTTTAAGTCTATGAAATGTTTTACATGTTCTTTTACATCAGTTTCTGTTTTATGTGAAACAATACTCAGTTCTGTAGGGTCCCACATGCTTTATGTAGCAAAATGGTTAAAAGCATTTTTGGCTTTCAGAGTGTTATAAATTGAGAGAAGATGGGTCTTCTGACCAGAGTAACAACATCTATGGATTGTATCTAAAATAGTTGTGCAGTTTGGCTAATGCTCAGGTCTTGGATCTGCACAAATAAAGGGATGTCTAGGTTGAGCCCTACAACCTTTTATTTTGTGGAAAGATTTTCTTGTGCACAAACAGACAAACTATGGGGGAAATTTATCAAAGATTGAAGTTCCGCCACTAGAGTGAAATTCCGCCACTTTCCACTCATTTCTATGGGATTTTGAAAGGCGTATTTATCAATGGGTGAAGTGAAAGTTAACCCTTTGATAAATACGCCTTTAAAAATCCCACAGAAATGAATGGACAGCAGCGGAATTTCCCTCTAGTGGTGGAACAGCACTCTTAACTTTACTCTTTGATAAATATACCCCTATATGTCCACTCAACCTCATGAGCAGGAATTGTAGAAGTTGAAAGGAGTCAAACCAATGTGCTACATTGGCTTTACATTTGATACATTATTTAGAGGCATCAGAGAACATTAGGGATGAAGTTACTTTCATACTTACAGCAACTGTGTTTACAACACTATTAAGACGTGATAATTCTGAAATAGTACAAAAAATATAGAAAGGGTGTTGTGTATAAGGTATAAGTAAAATACAGTCAAGTCAAGCACTGCACCATACTTATAATACTTTTTGTGGTGTTGGCTGGAAATATGGTTGGGTAGGGTCATCTTCTAATCCTCCTCTAACATTATAATTTATTCAGAACATTGATATTTCAGGCATATTTGGGAAACACATACAGTACAACTATTGTTATAGCAAGAGGGACTAAGAATCTTATATCTGTTACAATCACGTGTGTTGAAGACTTTTTTATTGTATAAATTAACTTTTATATGCCTTGATTCTTAGATGTAGTATTATTAATTATTTCAATGGATTTCCATCTGTTTTATGTCAATATAGTAAAAAAAATCGATATATAAAAGTAAGCACAGTATAAACTGTATATATAGAAACCCAGCTACGTAGGTATTTGCACTCCCTTCCAGGCAATCAGAACCGGGTGCTGCAGCTGTGCATACATCAAATCCACAATTGTAAGAAGTGCACACCGGCATTGTTTGTTAAAAAGTCACTTCTTGATTCTTCTTTATTTAATCAAAAGATTTAAATCATAGTCGTAACGATTATATATATATATATATATATTATGTATTTCCAAATACAACTACACAAAGTGCTAAATTGTGGTTGCTTAGAAGTTATTCATCAAGTTGCACACAATTCACCAGTTCAGTCTTTAGTAAACTGAACACAATAGTAAGGTACAGCGACATAAAAACACCACACAGCCCAAATACAGTACAAATACTTACTTGCTGACCCCCTCTCCGCCCTCTTACATGTTTGAGTTGCTGTAGAGGAGGCAGACCAACGGCCTGGGCCCCCATGGGATTCTCTTCCTCTAATTATGCCACTGGTGAGGAAGATGCAAAGTAAAGGTGCACTGATGCAAGGGAGCCCTAGAAGTAACATTTGCCATGAGGAGATGTTACTTTCAGGGTTGCACATAAGAATCTGCATTGTGCTTAAAAAAGGTGGAACGTTTTATTTTCTTGCACACATAGTGCATTGAGCTTGTGTCATGAAATGAGCCATCATATAAACAGATGCTTAGCATGTTATCTTCAGCTTAAAGTGGACCCGTCACCCCAAAAAAATATTCAAAATCATATTTTATCACATAAGTCAAGCAAAATGAAGATTAATTACACTATATAAATTATTTTAATCATGTTTCCTTCAGTCTGGGAATTCATAATTCTAGGAAGCAGGCAGGAGCCATTTTGTGGACACTGTTATTAAGGCAAGCATTAAATCATCTTAGAATCTTGTTTGAGCACCAGAATGGGGGACCCGATGTCTATCCCCATGTCCTGGCTACACAATTAATTAAGAGAACTGGGGGAATGTGTGGGGAGCAGTGGCATCTAGGAAGTGCTGAATGGAAAATGAAAGTAATTATCTGCCCTGCTTCTGTGCCTAAGGCATAGAGGAGTGGCAGACAATATTTGATTGACAGCTGAGATTTTTAAATGAGCATAAAACAGCTATAAATGCTTTAATAAAAATTTGAAATTGGATTTCATGTTTAATTTGAAAAGGACTTTTATTAAACAGATTTTTGTGTCTGGGTGACGGGTCCACTTTAAAAAGAACTACAGTAACTATATATTGTTAAAGACAGTTTAAAAGTACTGCACTCCTGGGTCTGTTTATACTGTATGTACAATTATAAATATTTATTACATTATCAACATTTTTCAGATCAAGGTCTTGATAAAGTTCCTATTAAAGACTGAGACAGTGATTTATTAAAGGGAAATTCAACCCCTCCCACGTGGGGCTGGGGGTTAGCGGGGGAGGGGTGAAATTCTCCTTTAAGCAATATATCTTTTTGCTTCTACCTTTACATTATTGTAATTACAATACTATACAGGGAGTCATCGAGTTACACATACCTGACTTACATACAATGTGGCTATTAAAGTAACATACTATGGTTTGCTTGACCTTTATTAGTGTCAGGATCGTGCCGCCTGGAGTCTTACCTGCAGCTCAGGGCGGCGCGTACTTCCATGCTGGCGACGCTCCCACAATGGCGGCGCCCATGGCCGCCACGTGGGTAGCAGCGCTGGCGTAATTACGTCATTGCGGCATGCTGACGTCACGCGCCTGTGCCGTTTTGGCACCAAATTCTAACTATTTAAAGGTGCCTTGGATGCCATTATGGTGCCCAATTATAGGACTTAGTTTCTATGTTTCTGGGTGCTCTATATTATTGCTTCTTTGATTTTTGACCCCTGCCTGGACCTTGTTATTGTACTTTTGCTGCCTGCCTATAAACCTTTGCCTGGACTTTGACCCTGATTCTGCCTGATCCTTGTTTGTACAGTACCTTGCTTCTGGAATTTAACCCCTAAGCTTTTTCCTTGGTCCCGACTACCTCCCTAGGGTGCCGATAGGCCTCCCCTGACAATTAACTTTAATAAACCACCTGCTCCAATCCCCTCTGGTGTGTGTTGCATTTGCCCAGGGTACCAGGTAGGCCCAGGGGAAAAGGAAGGTAGGCTTATTTAGGGTAGGTGGGAAGGGAGATACAAATTACAGGGTTTGGTTTTCCTTTAAGAACAAACCTACAGACCTTATCTCGTATGCAACCTGGGGACTGCCTGTACACACTACATATGTAACTGGATATATCTATACGACTATTGCTAGATCTTAAAGGAACAGTAACAGCAAAAAATAAAAGCATTAAATCAATTAAAACATATTGTACTGTTGCCCTGCATGGTAAAAGTTATGTCTTTGCATTAGAAACACTATCATAGTGTAGACTGTGTAGCCATGGGCAGCCATTTGTGCTAAAAAAGGATAAAGGCACAGGTTACTTAGCAGATAACAGATCAGCTCTGTAATGGAATACAAAAGTGTTCTGCAGAGTGCTCTTATTATCTGCTATGTAACTTGAGCCTTCAATGGCTGCCCCCTTCCCTAGACAGAAGCTTGTTTACATAAACTACAAAACTATACAAAACTATAGTTGTATTTCTGACAGAAACCACCAGTTTTTCCAATGCAGGGAAACAATACATTCAGGGGCAGATTTACTAATGGTCGAATTTCGAATTAAAAATGTTTTTTAAATTTGACCATGGGAATAGTGGGGAAGTAAAATCCTTCAAATTTGCCTATCGAATTCGAAGGATTTTAACGCAATTTGATCGATCGAATATTCGAATCGAACATTTGAACGATTTTAATCGATTGATCGAATTGTTTTTATTCGATCTCAGCTAAGGATTGCCAATTCGGTAGCTTGATCCTGGCGAAGTAGGTGGTCTAATTAAAATTTAAAGGGGAAGTATTTGACCATTGAATATTCGAATAAAATTTTATTTGAATATTCGAATCATTCGAATTCGACTATTCGATGGTCGAATAAGCCTAATTTACATATTTGAAGATTCAAATTCGAATTTAGATTAAATTCGAACAAACTTCGAATTATTTACGTGAAGTTTGTAAATCTGCCCCTCAGTGTCGGAACCACCCTCTCCCTAATGCGAATGTGCAGTGATGTCAGTACCTGGCGTGGCCCTGAAATAGGTGAGGTGGGGGTCAGAGGGGCTGAGGGGACGGGCCCCCCAGTCCGACCCTGAATACATTATATATTAATTACTTTAAAACACTTAAATTTTTTTGGTGTTACTGTTCCTTTGAAGGCATGACATTCATAAATTAAGACTATTACAATCGTACACTCGTCACACATTAAACATAAAATTAAGTTGATTTAAAATGTATCTTAGGTCATTAGTTGAGAAGGTGCTCTGTTATGGCATCTTTTTTGAAAGCAGAGAAATGGTTCATGGGGACCACTTAACTATCCTGTATTTACTGCCTTGTAAATCTGAATTTGTTTTTCTGAGCCTTCTGAGAATACAGATCCTGTAATTCTTATACATTGGAGATTAAGGTAAACTCAGCCAAGAAACAGTGCTAACTACTTTATCACCAATGAAAACAAGATTGATGGGGGGCTACTGCTTTTAACACATCTCCCAGCAAAAGGGTTACAGCATAGTATGAGAAAACACTGAAAGCAATAAAATACTGTACTATTTTATGCCACAGGAAACATTCCGTAGTGCACAAAAAAATCACTTAGGGGAAATCCTTCAAGGGTAGTAAAATATTCAGCTACCTCCCACTTTAAATACTGAACATATTTTACTACTTAGTTATTGATTATCCTGTGTGTTAAGTTAAACCAGTAAAACACATGATGAAAAGCAAAACAAACTAAACTCTTTCTGTGTTGTGAATGAACACAGTCGTGTTCCTTTATTTAGGAAAAGTAAGTTGTATACCGGTAGAGTTTTACACAAATTATCCTGGTTATAATGGGAGGACATACAGTACACAGGTTTGTGGTTAAAGAGAGTGTCATATTACCATCATCAACTGTGCAATTGGCCACCTAATTTATCCCCACAAGCAAAAGGTATATGCAAACAATGATAATATGATTATATATGGATTACATTTTTCAGAATAAAAGAAAATGAAGATAATATTCATATAATATGTAATGATTACTCAAGCCACATCATTTCACAAAATGTTACAAGGACCAGCTTGCATAGAAAAAGGAATAAAAACTACAATTTTTATATGAATTTACAGTAACAGCATCCCAAAATACAACTGTATCCATTTTTCCCTTACTGTCATAGATTTCTTCCCAGTGAATACAAATACAATGGAAACAATAAGGTAAATTCATGAAAAATATTTTAGGTTTCCTAATGAATACCTATAATTTTTAGATTAGCCAAGTTTTTTCTCTCTTTGTGAAAGGACATTTTATTTACATAGTTCTGCAGTTTTCTGGTAAAAAGGGATGCACAATGAAAGTCACAGTGAACTCTTTTGATGGTACAAATTTCTAAAGCATTTCCTGTACAGTTATGAGAATAATATTGAGCAATGCCAGGCTGGTATCTTTATGCAATAGTAGAAATTTAGGCTTCTTATGCCCTTACAAATTTGGTATTAGTCTTAAAAAAGTTGTGTAGGCAAAAAGAGTTCACCATAATCATTCAGTTGATTAATAAACATCAAAATTACAGATGGGTAGGGATGGGGCGTTTCAGTTCGCCGAATTTTTCATGAATTTCCCAGAAATGGTGAAAAGTTTGTGAAAATAGTGAAATCGTAAAGTTCATGAAAAATTGGAACGAATTCACTATAAATTCATGAATTTTGAACGATTTCACTATAAATTTGTGAATTCTAAACAATTTCACTAAACATTTGTGAAAATCGGAAATTGATGCCAGAGAATCTTCTCTGGCGAATTTTCACGGGTGCGATTCGTGAATTTATTCGCCAACAGCCAATCGCGGGAATTTGCTGCGAATTTGAGCTAGGCAAACAAATTCGCCCATCACTAATTAAAATAGATCCGGTAATGCGTACCCTCCAAGAGTTGTTAAGGTCCTTAAAAGATTATATCTAGGGGCCTGTTTATCATGCTCTGTAAAAATAAATGCTGACCAAATGCATCACTCATCCCTGTCTGATCTATAGGAAAAAATCTTCTGTATAAAATTCTTCAAAATGCTATGCATTCTCCATCAGCGTTCGATTTCTTCTCCATGGTTCCTTATAGGAGATGTTAATGTTTACATGGTTTTCTAGTAGTCTTAAGTTGTGAAGATCCAAATTACAGAAAGATCCGTTATCTGGAAAGCCCCAGGTACCAAGCATTCTGGATAATAGGTCCCATACCTGTATATATATTCCAGATTCTTTAATATAATATAAACATTCTGGTGGTTAATATCTGTACCCTGGCAGTTTCAGAACTATTCACACATCCATTCATGCAACTCTCACAAGTAACACCTATGTCTAGGAGTTGCATGACACATTGGTAATCCTATCATAATAACTCACATCAACGCCTGTGAATTTCAGATGTCACCTTTCTGAAGAGTTACAATGTGCCTTTGTGATTGGATTGTTGGAAGAGTCTATATGCCGAGAACTCCCCTACACCAGTCAGTTGAAATGAAGAAGCTGCTCAGATGAGCAGTGAAACGTCTTCATTTCTCAGCATGTCCAGTTGCTTTGAGTTACTTGTGTTAGATATACCATGACCTGGATGAATGAGAATCTTCATAGTCATTCTGGTGGTATTCCTTCCAGGGGTATAGTTTCATTTAAATTGGTATTGTATGTAGCGGCTGTCTATACTTGTGTGTGGTGTAATTCCTTTTCAGGAGATCAGTGACTGAACCTGTAGTCTAAAAAAAGGCAGTCACTCTTGGGCATTGCTAATGTTTGTAACGTAATCTCCTGTCAACATGTGGAGAGGGAGAGATTGAAAGAAAGTGAGAGAAAAAGACGAAAGCTGGAAATATGCAGCTGCAGTATATATAAATCTTAATAATACACTGGAGTATATAGGGTGTCGTGAAAATAATCCAACAAAATATTTCTTGCATTTGTCAATCTCTGAATTCAGAGCATGACCAATATAACACATATTACCATTATAACCAATATATACAGTACCTTGCTGCACAACCCACTTCAAAAACACAAGCACTGCTAAGTAACTATGATAGCCATGATAATATGATTTACAGTAAGTTATTTAATGGGTGGTTCAGGGTAGATTCCGGCTTGGTTGTAGCCTGTGTGTATGGCTAGTGAGCTGTTTTTCATATTCCAACAAAAGTCACAGAGCTGTACAGAAACCAGTGCAACTAGCATCAGACTGTAATAATCCGTGTAGCATCAGCTTATATTACAGACCAGCATTTTCTGCTTGATAATTTGCGGCAACCCCGAAGTTTAGTTTCTCAACAGCTGTTCAGAGTCCACTGGGCATGTGAGTGTCGCAGACACTTTCCAAGATGGTGCCCCGCTGTGACAAGTTTGAAGTCCTGAATCATACGCTGCTATTGACAAGCTGAAACTTTCAGCTGGTGCAATATATTCAGTATATAAAATATTGCATTTTATCCCTTCTTATATATTTATCTGTTTTTCCTATTAATAACACTGGGATCAACCATCAAAAATACCGGCCAGGTGGCAACCCTACTTGGCCACTTTAAGCAATGAACACAAAAATCTGCTGAGAAACTAATGAAATTTAATTTACAAACTTAAATAGGTTTAGAGATCTGGATCTGCTGCCCAATAACCCATCTAAGATGAGCCACCATCATGTAGGCAAAACTAATGTCATCTCTTCTTTTATTTCTAAGGTGCTATGTAGTTCACAAGATAAAAACAGTGCTTGGTGTAACTAGATGTTACTGGGCCCCACATCAAATTATTTTTCAGGCCCCCAGATTAACCTGTTTTACCAATATTCATTGAAACTGTATATGAATTGGGGCCCCCTACAACTCCTGGGCCCCCCAGCAACCGCAGGGTCTGCTTCCTCTGTAATTATACCCCTGCAAGTTGGGGGTTAAACTTCAGATCAGTGTAGGAATCCCAATATATACTCCATGCAAATCATTTGTGATCACCCAGACACAGGGTTTTGTATCACAGTAGCAAATGGTTACACTATGCATACAGTATCTTAAAAAGGTGGTTTGCTTTTATGTTAACTTCTAGGGGCAGATATATCAAGGGTCAATTTCAAAGTTCATGGGAGTTTATAAAAACTTCCATAAACTACCATGAACTTGAAATTCGAGTTAAAACGACCAACTGAATTTTTTAAATTGGATGGTTCCACAATCTTGAATCGAATTTGAACTTATTTTTCTGTTCAGGTCTCCTCCTGTTCATATACCAGTCTCTACCTGGTTGCTAAGGTAATTTAAACTCCAGATAACTACTGAAATTCCTAACTGGAGGGAAGCTGAACAAAAAGTGAAATAATTAAAAAAAAAACACTAATAATAAAAAACAATTGCATGTTGTCTTAGAATATTACTTTCTATGTCATATTAGGTAGCTCAAAGGTGAACAACCCCTTTAACATAAAATTAGATTAGAAATGATTTCACATTATTTTGTAGGCTTCTGTACCAGCAATGGAAATCTGGGCCACCATTAGCTCTGCCACAGGACCTTCAGATTTACATGAAATGCAGGTGGGTTTAGGCTGAAATGTGGGCACAGATAGTGGGTTCTTCTTGGGTCTGTCAAAACGTTTCTGCTTGTTTTTTTATTAGTATGGGTCCATGCTAACCTAGCAAACATACAGTTGTTTGGTAGTCTGGAATTCAGAATGGAAGATAAATATGAGAGATGTTTTATAGAAAGATGTGTGCTACAAAATTTTTTAACTAGAACTTCAGTGGTCAGAACTGGTCTTTGTAATTTAAAGGGCATCTATGGGCCCTTAAAGTATAATACCCTAAACAAGGCTTCTCTGTCCATTAGCAAACTTGCATCAAACAGATTAGTGTAATGCTAAACTAATTCCTATTATTATATCTTTCTCCATCAAGAATGGGTCACACACAGCAGATAATGCCTCAACAGTCAGGGTACAGGTATCCAAAATGCTCGGGATCTGGCGGGTTTCCCAATAAGGGGTCTATCCATAATTAGACTCGCCATACTTTAGTTTAAAATATCTTAAATTTTGTGTCCAATAAGGATGACTGTAGATTAGCTGGAATGAAGTACAAGATACTGTTTTCTTATGACACAGAAAAACAAAATCCAAAGTTATTTGATTATAATGGACTCTATGGGAGATGGCCTTCCCATAATTCAGAGCTTTCTGGATAACAGATCCCATACCATTGACCTTTTTCTTAGACAACCAAGGATGTATTTGGGCCTAAAGCTTCTCTAGACTTTACCCGGACTTGTCGCTGATTGGCTTACAGTCTGCATATGCAATGATTGTGAAGATTAGCTTCACTGTCAGATTTAGCTGAAAATGCCTGAGGGCAGGCTGAGGAAACTTATTTTTCCTTTATAGGCCCCCTAAAGCTGCAGTCCTAGGCACAGGCACTGTGGTCCCTATAATAAATATAGCCCTGCTTGGGAATCATCCTTGCAACCCAAAATGTGATTTAAAATGAATAATGCATATCATTTTAATTACTGTTGTTTATTGTATGAATATTTTTAATAATCCTAAATAGCATAGGCCCTAACCTATATACATGTAGCTTGCTGGCACACTATATAAAAAAAAAAAATATATATATATATATATATATAGAAAATGCGTATGGACACACACACCGACTTTGAAGTAGAAAAAAGTTTTATTAATTCAATTACATATTAAAAGCACCGACGTTTCGGTCCACGGTCTAGGACCGTTCTCAAGGTGCAAAAAAATCCGTTTACAAACATGGTTTTTTGGTCACGAAAAGCAGTGTTAATCGGCCATTAACACTGCTTTTCGTGACCAAAAAACCGCGAAACCTGTAGCCAAACATTTTCTTGAAGTGGGACATCGACTACCCTCATTTAGATTTATTGCGATTGATCATGTACCAATGCCGGTTAGGGGAGGTCACAGATCACGCCTTTTACTTCAGCGTGAAACTTTTTGGATCAAAACTCTTGATACTGTGTTTCCCAAGGGCCTAAACGAATACTGCTCCTTTGGTTGTTTTCTAGCTACACGTTAATTTAATTAAGGGAATACTGGGAACTCCGTGTATTCAGGTACTGAATGGGTTAATTACCTCTGATGTCATGAGATGGGTTTATCTATGGACTGTTATATAATGTGTGTTTTTATACCATGTTTGTAAACGGATTTTTTTGCACCTTGAGAACGGTCCTAGACCGTGGACCGAAACGTCGGTGCTTTTAATATGTAATTGAATTAATAAAACTTTTTTCTACTTCAAAGTCGGTGTGCGTGTCCATACGCATTTTCTATTAAATTCAACGACTAGACACAGCACCCGAAAAACCAGTGAGATTAACGATGGACAGCTGGAGCATGTGCAGACGCTAATGGAGTTATATATATATATATATATATATATATATATATATATATATAATGTTTGTGAATGTGTGTTTGCACAATGTAACAATGTTGATAATGCACAAATAAATGTTTAGCATGAAGCCGAGCATGTTTTTAGACTGCATACATAGATATATATAAATAAAAACATACATTCAGATATTTGTTTTTCTTTTCTTTCTGTGTTTGGATGCTTGCAGGCCCTTAAATCATCAGTGAGAAAAAATTATTGCAAGGCAAAGGAAACAAAACCATATTAAAAACGGACTGCATTAGTAACAGAATAACTACTGTCACTACTTATAAGAAATTCATCAAAATGAGAATATAACAATTAAAAAAAGGAATTACTGGGATAAGATGTGAGCCATTTCACTTACAACCATCAATGTATTGATGAAATCATACATAGAACAAGTTCAACACACAAGATAGTAATATTTTACAATTTTGTTTTATTTAGTTTGAAAAATAAAAAAACAAGGATATGTGGTTGCATTTAAAAAAATTATAATTATTAACAATTAAGTGAATAAAGGCATTTCTTGTATTTTCAACAACATTTTTAAAACATACATATCATTTTTCAAGGCAAACAAATTAACATGGGGTTTCTTTTTGGCCAATAATTAAGCAGGAGAAGTTATGGGTAGCTATCTTTAAGGCACTACTTGGCTAATGCAGGGATGCTCAATGTAAAGTCCTTGTGTTTTATTCAGACTTTCAGCTTCCATCATCCTCCACAAAATACTAGGATGGGGAGAACAGGAATTGTACTTGACGGTGGGAATGATGGCAGCATAACTATAATAGCTGCAGAGGTTATGACTTGAACACAGTACAAATAATGTGATTTATACCTGCAGAAGAAAATAAGACACAAGTTGTGGTGTCTGGGGCAGAAATCAGGAAGGATCATGCACTGTTTGTACAACATGGGTTCTACAGTTGTGCCACTGCTGCAATAATTTAGGGACAGTTCAAGCTATTTAGTCCTTAATTAACTTACAATGGACACATCCCCAAATATCAAACTGAACAGAGTGCAAAGTGTCCTGCTGGGATTCCTCTAGTGTACAGAACTAGCGCTTATGCACTTGCCACTCACACCTATTCCTTGTCAGACAGCAGAGTGAGCTTGCAGCTGGCAATAAATGGCATTACCAGCCAACCCTGGGACGCCCAAGAGAAAATGGCAAGAATATGAGTATAGGAAATGCATAATGTTGTAGGACAGAGAGATTAGCTCATTCACATTCTGTTGGTCTGCAGGTTTTCCAAAGAACTTTGTAAAAAAAAAAAAAAAAAGTTATGTATACAGTGTCACAGAAAACACACAGAAAGCATGAAATAATGATTAGCAACAGCAGCTAATAAATGTCCATCACAATGAAAACTGACAGTTTACAATAGTTATAAAATAAGTACTGTATGTTGTATATCTTTGCATAATGTTCCCTTTATTTTTGCCCTGGGGCGCCTCTCTAGCCATGAAACCTTAAATGTGACAGATAAACACAAGGGAAATTGCATGATGAATTAATAGAATAAATACCCCATAACAGGGGCACGCATGCTAGTAGTGCAGCTGCATATAGGCCCTGGGGAAGCCTCCCATATGGGTTTTAGTAAAAGAGGCCCAGACACGAATTCAGTATAGGGGCCCTATGTTGTATCTGTCCAACACTGGCCCATACTGTTTCAGTTAACTGCAGCAGAATTTTCCGAATTTCAATCTGAATTGCCAGTCACGTATAAAATAATTAAATCAGGTATTTTCCTGATCATTAGCATAATCACCTTACATATCCACTGCCAGAATGTTATAGAATGCGGTGTGCTACTTGCAGCCGTTACTGAACTTCCCAGCATTCCCTAACAGCAACAGGAATAGATGAAGGCTCTGTAATGTACCAGAGCAAATGATACACCAAATTCTACAAAAGGCACTTTAGTAAGGCATGTGTGATAAATTACTTTGTGCTCTGCAACATTCCCATGCTTTGGTTTGGTAACAGGGACAAAAAAATATAAATACTGCAGTGTAAGAATACTCTTGCTGCTGAAGGTTGTTACTGCAGTTCATTATCGAGGGCAACTCTGTAGGTACTTTTGGTTGCAGATAAGGTGGAGACTTGCAGTAACCTGGTTGCAAACGTTATCAAGCACCTAAACAAAAATATGTTTTAACTTCTTAATTTAAACGTAGCTCAATAGTATTTAAGAATATACAGAGTATGAAAAACATTTATAAAAATCTGCATAGCCTGGTACAAACAACTTCATATAAATGGAGGGATCTGAAAGCCTAAGAAAAAAAAACAATAACCTGACTTGTTTCGTGTAGCCCCACCAAAACTGCCAGGCTATCTTGAGCATCTAGGTCTTGCATGGTAGGGGTGGGTACCTTTTACACCATTAAGTATATACACCAGAATAAAGCATCACAGGGTTTCTGGCATCCTACTCCACAAATGGCACAAGTATTAAAGCTTCATGGACCCAACTGTATGGATCCACTCTTGGGTGGAGGTGTTTAATAGTGTCTTTCACTGAAAGCAAGTTTTTGACCTTATGCACAGTTGCCCATAGCTTTGACCAGGGAACTCTCTGGGAGCTGCCTGAAGATGCCCCTAAGAGTCTCCAGCTCCCTGCTCAACTGTTCCACCCTCTTCCTCAGCTTATCATTGTCAGAAGAGAGCTCAATGACTTTGTGTTGGGTTTCTACATTCCTCACCTTGGCCTTGTCCCTGCTTTTTCTCACTGCTAGGTTGTTCCTCTCTCTCCTTACCCTGTACTCGTTGCTGTTCTTGTCAACCCACTTTTTGGATTTGCCCCTGTTCTCAGAGGAGGAGGAGGAGGAAGAAGAAGATGATGAAGGGGAAATGCCTTTGAGTGAAGACCTGTGCAGGTGATGATGATGTACTGGGTGGTGATGCGGACTTGGGACAGGAGTAGGGGGAGGAGTTGGGTGTCCAGGTTGCAGGTGCATGGTGGTCTGGGCACAGTGTGTTGCCTGGTAGTGCAGATGGGATGAGTGCTGGTGGGCCGCATGATGAGGGTACAGAGCTGCCAATGATGATGCCCTGCCTCTTGCTGTTTCTTCTACTTCCCTTGGCTCTTGCTTGATCACAAGTGGCCTCAGGCCACCTTCCAGCTTGTTGTCCATGTAGCTTGCCATGCAGCCATACATCAGCGGGTGCCCTGCTGCAACGATGGGCCCGTGCTGCTGCTGGTACTCAAAGTCGCTCTTGGCTTTCTCCTGCTTGTTGCTATGGAAGAGATCGGCCAGAAACTCGTCGTTGAAAGCGGCCGGGTCGATGTAAGCGCTGATATCAATGGAGTTCTCGTTGTCACACAGCTCGTTCTGTTCTAGCGCTGCTGGAGGCTCCCTGTAGCCGTAAGGACCGTGCGGGGGCTGAACCTGGATGCTCATGGGCGGCCGGGGGTCGACCTCGTAGAAGTTAGCTTGTTCCATGGAGCTCCTATAGCCCATCGAGCATGGTGACGAGCTCCGGGAATCCAGTATGAGTTCAGGCTACTTCTTCTTGCAATGCGCTGCTACTGCCCTAGCTGTCAGCCTGTGCAGACTCTACGCCTCTTCTCCCCTCGTGCCCGTTTCACTAATGTTCTAACTAAACGCTCTCGTCCGGTATATATCGTGTTAGTGAAGGCCACGCCCCTGCTTCTCTCTTGCTCTTCGACTGGGTCCTAATGCAAAGGGACTGGGTCCTAATGCAAAGGGACAGCGTCAGTGGCTGGGCAGCACGCGTCTTACCTGCAAGCTGCAAAGTTGTTAAAATAAATTTACGGGCACACACACAGCTCTAATGTTCAGCCTGCGTTAGACTGTCTGGACTCTGGACATTTTCTCCGCTATCATTTAGTAACGCGCAGCGGGTCTGCGTGTTCTTGCCTGCCCCTCTACCTGCTGTTTTCCCTCATAGAATTACAGTATGAAGCAAGTTATACCAGGCGTTACTCGCTGCAGCCTGAATGCAGCCTGCGCCGCTATTAAAGTGTTAACGCCTGCTGAGGTGAAATGAGCACGAGGTGAGGCAATTATAACTTTATATAACTTTTTGTAACAAGGGCAAAAAATAAACTACATATTCGTCAAAATATCAGTTATGTCCAGTGTTGGACTGGCCCACAGGGATACCAGGAAAACTCCCGGTGGACCTCTTGCTTCTAACAATTTGGCCTATTTCATGTTCATTCCCTATTTCTTTATGTGGAAAAAGAGGTTTGATAATGGAAGAATAGAGTATAGTAAGTAGATCTAAAAGAATAAGAGAATAAAGAGGTTAAGCGAGGAGATAAGGAATAATAGTTTGGAAAGTTGGGCCCCTGGTCTAAGGTTTTCTGGTGGGCCCCTGGTCTAAGGGTTTCTGTTGGGCCCCTGGTCTAAAGGTTTCTGGTGGAGCCCTGGTCTAAGGTTTTCAGGTGGGTCCCTGGTCTAAGGTTTTCTGGTGGGCCCCTGGTCTAAGGTTTTCTGGTGGGCCCCTGGTCTAAGGTTTTCTGGTGGGCCCCTGGTCTAAGGTTTTCTGGTGGGCCCCTGGTCTAAGGTTTTCTGGTGGCCCCTGGTCTAAGGTTTTCTGGTGGCCCCTGGTCTAAGGGTTTCTGTTGGGCCCCTGGTCTAAAAGTTTCTGGTGGAGCCCTGGTCTAAGGTTTTCTGGTGGGTCCCTGGTCTAAGGTTTTCTGGTGGGCCCCTGGTCTAAGGTTTTCTGGTGGGCCCCTGGTCTAAGGTTTTCTGGTGGGCCCCTGGTCTAAGGTTTTCTGGTGGACTCCTGGTCTAAGGTTTTCTGGTGGGCCCATGGCAGTCCGACACTGGTTATGTCCAGAGAAGAGCTGGATGTCTTTTCCCTGTGTGAATTTCCTCAGGTGGTCACAAGCGTCCCTGCGCTAGTCACGTGACACCATCTTCTAAGCGGAGATAGAGCCGCTGGAGAGTAACACTAAAATAAAATGTAAAAATAACACCGTTCGTTTTATGCCGATGTTATAGAATAAAACATGTTTGTTGTTACTGTTGTGCTTTAGAAAAGATAACCCCACGCTTATGATAATGAGCAGATTCCAATTCAACTTACTTCTGGCCAATATATGATTTAAAACTGAACTAAAGTAATCTGTTTGAAGGGCAAGGAAAAGTCTAAAATAGAATAAAGGCCCGCATACACGGGCCAATAAAAGATGCTGGCAGGCAGAGTCGGCAGCTTATTGGCCCGTGTGTGGGGCCATCCTACAGGGTTCCCCAATCGATACCTGGCTGAAAGTCAGCCAGATCTCGATTGGGCAGGTTAAAAAAACCTAGTCAGATCGCGGGTCTCTGCGTGTATGCAGTCCTGCGATCCGACCTCCCTCTATTCGGGGAGATCGCCCGTATCGCCTTTATATCGGGGGAGAGATCCGCTCGTTTTGCGATAACACCAAACGAGCGCATCTCTCTGTCTATGGCCACCTTAAGGCTAGAAATGTTATATTTTGTATACTAAATATAAACATGAACTGACTGCACCACAAGCCTAATCAAACAAATGATTTATGCTTTCAAAGTTGGCCACAGGGGGCGTCATCTTGGAAATTTGTTATACATCTTTGTAAGACCAAGACTGTGCACATGCTCAGTGTGATTTTGGCTGCTTAGGGATCGCCATAAATGATCAAAACAACACAAGTCAAATAATATCTGCCAGAAGCCAATACAGCAAGACTGATTAATAAAAAAAAACACCTCTTCTAACTTTAAGAGACAAATTTCCTGGTTATTGCACGCTTACTACACTGGTTATGCAACCACCCTTCAGTAATACACTAGTAATGCAGCCACCCTTTGACCCGCTTTAAAGAGATACTGACACCCCTGAAATGAAACACTTTTTTACAACTATTATAATATTGGCTTTGAAAGCTACTTCTAAATTTTCCATAAAGTATTTGTATGATGCTTTTACATTACCTTTCTGATCCCCCATGTTCCTGTATGAGGGGGCTGCCATATTTGTGCACCAGGCATCTGTTATTATTAGAAACTGTAACTAACAGACTGAACAGGGACTGTTAGGTTGGCAAAGTCAGAGTGTCAGAGAGTCAGGCTTAGGAACTTCAACTGACAATTATATACAAAAACAAACCTCTCAGCAAAAAATGATCAACATGACCTATAGGTAACATTTAGGGGCAGATTTACTAAATTCACATGAAGGATTCAAAGTTCGATTGAATTTTCAAAAACATTCGAATTAGAATTTTCAAATTTTTTTGAAGACCACTTCAATCGAATCGAATGATTCAAATGATTTGAATAAAATTTCGAATATTCGACCATTCGACTGTCAAAGTACTTCCCCTTTAAATTTTTCATATGTTATAAATTAATTTTTTGTCAGTATCACTTTAACTTTAAGCTTATGTGTTAAATGACAGAGCAAGAATGTCCCTAATACGATGTTGCGTGCAATTGCACCAAAAACCATGGAATTTTAAAATCAAATTTGTCAATCTTCTAAGTGCTAGTTACCCACAGGATATTTGCTAACCCTGGTACAGATAGTACAATGTAGAAGGAAACTACAGTATAAGATTAGCCAGTGCTTGGCTACTAATTTGAGGGGAAGACATTATTCACAAAGCTTAAAACTGGGAAGTTAATGTAATCATTATATCTGTCTGTTCAGCAGATATAAGGATCACATTTCTAAAAGCTATGGATTAAACTATACACAATATATATATATATATATATATATATATATATATTCATGTATTGATAGACAATAGATCAAAGTAGTACAAAATGTGTTCAGAAACTTGTAGCTAAAGTTATGTTTTATGTCTTCATTTAGCATTTTAATATCTTTCAAGCCTCTCTTTTTTGAGTGGTCCATATTTACTATCACACCTAGTGATGGGCGAATCTCCCGAGATTCGCTTCGCCGAATTTTTCGCGAATTTCAACTTTGACGCGTCTCGTCTTTTTTGGCGCGCGTCGCGTCGTTTTCGGCGCGCGTCGACGCGCGACTCGTTTTCAGCGAATTTTCGCCAAGCGAAATTTCGCTGGTGATTCGCGAATTTATTCGCCCATCACTAATCACACCACATGTAGGGCATGGTTAAACCAGATATCAACTGTGAGGCAAGATGTTTATTGTTATAGATACAGAATTTTGTATTACTTGATTATAAGCATTATATAAAGTGTCAGTTTTAAATAGTTAATAAAGCACCCCTTATTGTAAAATAAAATAATATTATTAAGAAGTTCCATGATCATATGAAAGCACAAGGTAAAAGGATATTCATGGTTCTTGTCCATTATATATATTATATGCTCAGTAATAATCTGCCAGTATGTCATTTACTGGTAGGTGTAGTAGAGTAATAGAAAACCAACAGACCCAACAGTCATGACATGCATGCTGCTGATTCTGTGTAACTGAATCATTTATTGAAACTTGCTCAAAATAATAGCAGTGTTCAAAAAATAATAGTTTGTTCCAAATAATAGTAGTGTGGAGTTCAATTAGTGAGCTCATTCATCCTGTGAAGAAACAGGTGTCAATTACGGCCCTTATTTAAGGAAGGAAGGCGCAAATGTGCGTGCTGGTTGTAGTGCATTCTCTGAAAATTTGAGCAAAATGGGTCATTGCAGACATCGTTCAGAAGAACAGCGTAGTTTGATTAAAAAGTTAATTGGAGAGGGGAAAACATATAAGAAGTGCAGAAAATGATAGGCTCCTCAGATAAAATGATCTAAAATGCTTTAAAATGGCGACTTTTCACATGGATGGAAGAATAGCCAAAATAGCAGTGACTAGAATAGTGATGAGCAAAATTTTTCGCCAAGTTTTGCCTCAAAAATGATTCTAATAGACTCTAATGGGTGGCGCGCACAATTTGTTGCACCTCAAACATTTTGTTTCCCATCATGAATTTTTGGTGAAGCAAAACGGGTCAGATTCGCTCATCACTAGCAAAGACCAATGATCTGTTCCAGGAAGATCAAAGAAGTTCAAAAGTTACTTGTGAGTACTGTTATTATTAGATTCCTATGTGAAGCCAAGCTATCGGCAAGAAACCCCCTCAAAGTCTCACTATTGATAAAAGACGTGCTGAAGAGGTTACAATCTACCAAAGAACACATTAACTGGCCTAAAGAGAAATGGAGCAACATTTGGTGGACTGATTAAAGCAAGATTGTCCTTTGGGTCTAGGGGGCACAGACAGTTTATCAGACAGCCCCCAAACACTGAATTGAAGCCACAGTACAGAGTGAAGAATGTTTCTCATACTATGGTGTTGGGCCTTTTTATCACATACCAGGGTTCAAGTATCAAAATACTTGAAGAGGTCATGTTGCTTCATGCCAAAATGTAAATGCCCTTGAAATGGGTTTTCAACAAGACAACAACCCCAAACACAACAGTAAATGAGCAACATCAGGAACCTTCAGCAGTGGTGCCTTCGGACAAACAGGGTGACCATGCAGAATCCGGTGTTCACCGATGGCCTTTTGGGGCCCCAGGCTTTCTGCTGCGGAAACTGACTAGGAGTGCATAAGAAGTCCGTAAATGAAGTACCGGCAAGGATTTAGAGAAGACGAACTTGAGGAAAGCCTGATGGTCGGCCTGAAACATCGCTGTATTTCTGTCTGAAAGCCCTTTTGCCAATGAAGGCTTTTTAAGAAAAATTCTTCATTGTATGGTGCTGTCAATTTCTACACATTGGACCTGCAATTTGGGTGGAGGTGGCTAACTAGGACATGCACCTAGCAACGCTATAATCTGTGAGTGCTGACTCCTATTTCTCTTTTAGAAAAGACGTAGTCAGGCAAGAAGTTCAAGACAGGTGGTAGGAATCGTAGTCACAAGTCAAGCAGAAGTCAAAACCAGGAATTCACAAACAGGATCAAAATGCTTCCGCAGGAACAGATAAACTGGAACCAGCTTGGGCAAATTCCAAAATGGAGACTTGCCTTTAAGGGGTTTCTTGGCGACAAGATTAGAATCTGTGTCTGTTGATGACATCATGACACTGGATGCAGGCGTCAAGATGCTCAGCGTCAGACACAAGCGTCAGAGGATATAAAACTGGTGACATCAAAAATACTATTTCTGAGGCAAAACCAAAAAATGCAGAAGAATTGTGGAATGTAGTAATTTAGAAATGTACGCTTTGTACTAAAACAGGAATAGTAGGAGAGCTCTCTACATTTACATACACGTTACCGACATTTGAAACTATTCCTGTACTAGGTTTCATATCTAATAATTTTATAATGTTTATAGTGCTCTATTATTTCTAATTTTGAACATTTTACCAAGTGAGTGAGTCATTAAACTGCATAAAATATTAACATTTCTGCCTCATTAAGTTGCAAGAATAATGTGACAAAAACAATCATAGCAAATGCTATGAAATATCTTTATGTTTGAGCCATTTGTTTTCCCTTTGTTAGACATCCATTTATTTTGACTATTAAATTAGCAATTCATTTACTCCTAACAGGGTAAACAGCTTTGGTTTCTGCATGTATTACACACCCAACTGTTGAAAGATAACAAGCAAGGCTGGGATATGTACATAGAATCAAGTTCGTATTGTTGCCTTAGGGAGAAGGGTGTCCGTGGAAAGGAATTCAGGACTTACGTATGCCAGAGATCCTGCCAAAAAAAGAGGGAAAAATATTTGGCGGAAAAATATATATGGCCTTCAAGCCATATACATGCAAAGATTTGATACATTTATATTGATGTAAATGATATCTCAGGGCGAGTCACTAAACTTTCAGGAAGGTTCTGCTAAAATACAGTAGCATTAAACTATTATTTAAGTATTATTAAAACCAGGAAAGAAAATTCTCAAAGATCATGCTGCTATCAACTATAAAATGCAATTTCACATATAAAAAAATGCATGTTTGCACATAAAAGTAGGACTAATGTAATGGGGATATGGACAAAGTTTTTTCTTGTCTTACAGTATAACCCTTAGCAACTAATGAGTTGTTCAATTAATTTTGTTAGCTTGGTACAACTGTTTCACCCAGCTCTGTAGGTACTGACTAAAATGTACTTAATTATTCCCATTGTATGTTCTCCCGCAACAGGCAATTTTGACAAACAACCTCTGGTGCAATCACATATTAATCAGCCAGATCATTAGTACATTTAAAAAAGTTCTGAACCAGACTCATAATTGTACTGGCAATTTATAATGGTTATACTTAATTATACTACTTTTAGAATGTATACACACTCTTCCTTGCAGAATCCAATATGCTAAAGGAAGTATTAAAAGATGTATATAGTAGCCCTAGCCCTAGTGCTTTGTTTTCTGAAGTTTCCACTTCAGGCAACTTCAGCAATCCCAGTGCCATCCTGCCGGCCATTTACATTCTAGCCCGCGGGAAGGGATATCAGGAAGAAGAGGAGATTTGTCGCTGGGCGACTAATCTCCTGAATCTTCGCGTGTATCTGCCCTTACATGTGTTTTATTAATGGAACAATAACACCAAAAAAATTAAGTGTTTTAAAGTAATGAAAATATCATATAATGTTGCCCTGCAATGGTAAAACTGCTCTGTTTACTTCAGAAACACTACTATAGTTCATATAAACAACATATTGAGTAGCAATGGCAGAAATTGAAAAAAGGCTAAATGGCACTGGATAAATAATGGATAACAGATAACATTATGTACTACAGAGCTTATCTGCTATCTGCTGTGTAACTTGAGCATTTTCTCCTTTGAAAATCTGCCCCTTTGCTAAACAGCAGCTCATTTATATAAACAATAGCAAATACAGCAGTTTTACTAGTGCAGGGCAACACTGCATAATTTCATTTTTTGATGTTACTAGTCCTTTAAGTGAAGCCGTGAGGTATCATACAGCCTAGGTACATCTCACTGATAATAGTGGAACAATGCTGACACAAAATTAATGCGTAACAGGGTGTGTGCTTTGCAGGACATTTCAGCCTGTGACGTTGCTATTTCAGAAACCAGGTCAATACCATGTCACTGATGAATGATCAGACCTGTGGGTGTAAGGGCTACCTAAAAAGAGTTTTGTTCAACTGGGGTGGAATTATCATTCTTGAAAGTGGGAGTAATATTAGGTGCTATTGAAACAAAGTATTGTGTAGTGTGATTGGCGGAGGGGGGGTAGAGGGGAGATCAAGCACTATGACACCTGCTATAATGATGCTTGCTATACCTCTCCCTGAAGGCAAAGCTAACCAGCTCTTATTTGGGATATAGTTGAATAGTTACATTGGGCTGGAAAAAGGTCATCAAGTACAGCCCTCCAAATGGAAGCCAGTGCACATAGATACACAAAATAACATCAACCCCTTCATATACTCACATAAACTATATAGACAAATATCTATACTAATTGTAGAGCTTAATATTACTATAACCTTGGATTATATGCTTGTCCAAGCAATCATCCAAGTCTCTCTTAAAGGTGTTAACAGAAGCAGCCATCGCAACATCATCCGGCAGTGCATTCCACAACCTCACTGTGAAGAATCACCTACGTTTCTTAAAATGAAAGTTCTTTTCATTTATACCAGTGCTGTTCAACTTCTGTGGTACCAGGGGACAGATTTTTTTTCACCTATGGTGGAGGGACGATAATAAAAGCCAGTCTTGACCACTCCCTATTTTAAACCATACCAATTTTACCACAAGAACTTTTAAGATCATGTATACATTAATGGTGGTAGCACCGCAAAAAAACAGTTAAATATATTAAAACATACCCTTAAATCCATATGCCTCTTTTTCCTCCCCTGTGGATAACACTGGATCACTCCTGGCACATAATAAAACAGCTTAGGGGGCCCCTAACAACAATTTCCAGTGCCAACAAACCCCCAGTACAAACCTAACCAGGCTCACGTCCCACTGGAAGCATAGGGCAGGCAGGTGTCACAAGGGTTCACCATCTTGAAAAGTTTCTGCGACACTCACATGCTTAGTGGGTTCTGAGAAGCTGTTGAAAAGTTAGGGGTTGTCACAAATTAGCAAGGGTGGTCTGTAGCATAAGTTGATGTTACAAGACTGATTATTAAATTATGATGCTAGTTGCACTGATTTCTATGCTACCATATAGTAATTATCTGTATTAATTACTAATCATAGTTACTGTACATAGTTAAATCAGGTTGAATAAAGACAAAGTCCATTAGGTGCAACCCCTCCAAATGAAAACCCTTCTTCCATACACATGCCCCTCCATACTTTCACATAAATTATATATACCCATATCTATACTAACTGTAGAGTTTAGTATCACAATATGAGGTCTTACTAGGGATCTATAAAGAGGTATAATCATGTTTTCATCCCTTGAGTTTATGCCCTTTTTTATGCAAGACAGAACTTTATATGCTTTAGTAGATACAGAATGACACTGCCCAGAATTAGACAACTTGTTATCTATAAAAACCCCAAGATCCTTGTCAATTAAGGAAATTCCCAACACACTCCATTTAGTGTATAACTTGCATTTATATTATTTGTGCCAAAATGCATAACCTTGCATTTATCAACATTGAACCTCATATTCCAGTTTGCTGCCCAGTTTCCGAACTTAGACAAATCACTCTGCAGAGTGGCAGCATCCTGCATGGAACTATAGTTCTGCACAATTTAGTATCATCTGCAAAAATAGAAACAGTACTTTCGATGCCCACCTCCAGGTCATTAACTGATTTTAAAACATGTTTTCCCATGACAGTATCCCTTTAAAAGCACTTTAAAAAATGTTTTAAAAAAAAATCTTTTCTTACCCACCTCAACACTAACACTTCTGTTGAACAAAAAAGTCTTGCTCTGCAACAATGTTCCTTGCTTACAAGGGGAATATACTGACGTATATTTATTAAGTGGCATTTAAAAGACTTCACATTCCTATTCTGTGTTTAACCCTGTGAAAAGCATTTCCCACTTAATATGTTGCAGAGATGCCCTTATACTGTCAAAGTTTGCATGCCTGAAATTTTGTGTTTTAGTTACTCCCTTATAGAATTGCCTCTGCAACAGAATATCAAAGCAGACCATGCTATGATCACTATTCCATAAATGCTCACCCACACAAATACTAGAGTATTATTAGTTATTACAAGATCCAAAAGAGTTATTGCTAGTAGGTTCTTGAACGAGCTGGAATAAAAAGTTGTCATTCAGCATATTTACAAAAATGCTAGCTTTTTCTGTCTTGGCAACCCCATTACCCCGATCAATGTCTGAATAATTGAAGTCACCCATAGTAATAAATTGACCTAGTTGTGAAACCGCTTCTATTTGCAAGAGTAGCTGGGCTTTATACTCCTGACTTATACAATGTGGTTTATAGCCTACACCAATGATAATTTTCTTCGTAACCTTTTGCCCAGTCAAAATCTCTACCCAGAGGGATTCCACACCCTCACCAGTGCCAGCAATGGTTATTTCTTTAGTGCAGTGATCCCCAACCAGTAGCTTGTGAGCAACATGCAGGTGCTTATTTTTTAATTCCAAGCTTGAAAGCAAGTTTTCATTTTATAAAAACTAAGTATATTGCCAAGTAGAGCCTCTTATAGGCTGCCAGTCCACATAGGGGCTACCAGTATTTTTGAGGGCTGATCCCAATGTTATTAATAGGAAAGAAAGCTAAATATATAGGAAGGCTGGTATTTTTTTTTTAAGAAAAGGTGGCAACCCTAGTGCAAGCTGAAAAAAAATTGAGCAATGAACAATTGTTTAGCACTTTATTACCTGCCTTCCACTCTTTTTGAATTGCTGTAGGTGTCTATGCTCTGTTTTGGAGCACAGAAACTCGTGGTCTAAGTTCAGTGGTGCTGTTCAGATGTGCCCAAGGCAGTTGTTAAGGACAAGGAAGACCTGCGCCTAATACTAACATAATGCAGGGGCATTACATAAAGAGCAACAACAGATCTCTATCACTGAAATTAATCTGATAAGGAAAAAGCCAACCAATTAATATACGCCATGAATCAGGAAGCGTTAAACTGAAAGTGGTGATTTGTTATTTTTGATAAGCTGCATTTCTTTTCCTCTTCAGATATATTTGCTTTAAAAGCATATGGTCCTCACCACCAAGATATTTCAGTGAACCTGCCAGACCACCATCTCTCCTGGGAAGTCGGGAGTTCAGTTCATTGAAGCAATTTTCTTTTGCAATCCATACTTCCTTGTCTGGAGGATGTAATCTATTATGGCAAGACTTTGATAGATTGATAAGGACTAGATAGGTTTCTTCCTCCAGTCTGCAAAACAAGTACATATTTTTGTCCCTTATCTTAATGATACTTAACATTATACTGTATAATTATGAATTTAGAAGATAATTAAAGTTTCACAACACTTATCTTATGGAGTAAAACATAGGTACCACAGATAAGCCTTGTGCAATAGCGAATTCATGGATAGACAAATAAGTATTCAGGGGCACCCTTTCAGTAAAAACTATGGAAGATATTTCATTTGACCTTTTTAGAGTAAACAGTAGGTAGGCATCATAGCTGCAAGCTTGCAGATAACTAACATATGATGTTTCCTGAATGTTTAATTAAACAATAAAGATGAAACAATTAAATGTAACTATTAAATAGTGAATCTTTTAATTTCTTCTCCTTTGATAGAGATACATTTTGGATTTATTCTGCTTTTAATTGAAAATGTTTATGTAGTTATTCCAATGTGCTATTTACAACATTTATGCATATGCATATGTCCATATCTTCAGTGCAATGCCCATATTTTCAGTTAAAAGCCCATAACATTATGCAGTGTCCATACCTTTAGGGCAGTGGTTATACCCTCATTGCAAAGCTCCTTTTGGACAATCCCTCACCAATGCACCCATTGTACAATATGGACCTGTCGATTTCCCCTTTGAACTCGAGTACTTCCATTATCTTAATCTCACCCTCTCAATACACATACTGTATATCCCTTAACCCGAGGGCCACATTGGAAGAAGAAAAATTGTCTGGGGGCCACACATGAAATACACAAACACTTTTGATTTGTAAAAGTATAGAAAATACACAAAAAACTATACCAGTTGGATAACCAGATGGAGCTATAGAGTGGACGATGGGAAACCTGAACATTAAATAGACTTATTATTATATTAATATTACTAACTGGGCAATGGGCAGAATCCCCCTCCTCCTATATCCTTTACAACATGAAGTTTTCTCGAGAACTGAACGTTTCAAACTGGGCCATATTCATATCCATCCTGAGCCGCATTTGGCCCTGGGACCCTAGTTTGGACACCCCCGCCTTAACCTCTGCATATTGGACTGTGCATTAACTACAGTATTTCACATGGCAGTTTTTAACTATTTAGGGCCTATATAATAAAGTCTAAATATGCTTTGTTTTGTTTTTAATCCATATTATTCAAAAAACAACAAAAAGTTTGCATCGATTCAAAAAACAAACACTTACATGTTTCAACATTTTAAATGTAAATGTTTTTTACTGACAGGACTACTATAGAATTGCAAATAAAATTGATAATTATTTTTGAGGATTTCTTTTTACCAAATTTTCCATTGAGAACCCTGACAGGAAAGACTTTTATTTTCATTAAGAAACCCACAAAATACTTGCGTGAAAAACTTATGCTTTCAGTTCCAAAGCAACTATTGTTTAATTATCAACACAGTTGGTTAATTTCAATATATCAATATTTTAAATGTCTTTGTCTGTAGCTAATAAGATTTAACTCTGGAAGGTGTGCCTGATAAAATAAGCATATTGACACATATTCTCTAAAACTCTGTAGCAAAATACAGGTTCATGATCCCTGACTGATATTTATAGGAAACCTGATACATGGCATTATTTTAATGATTTTGTTGATGGTCATTCAAATGAATGCGCAAACCGACAAAATCTCTTCTGTTGGAGTTTTGAGTCGATAAATTACTGCTAGGTGGTCTTACCCCCAGCAAGAAGATTAATGCTGTATAGTTGGCCATACATGGGGCTATTTATTGGCACAAGGATGCTAGTGGTTCGGTCTGCGCTCCAACCGTCTAGGGCCCAACGATCAGCCCAAAGTCACCTACCTCAAAGTGGGGTGAGATTTGCTTGTCTGCCCATTTTAATTCAATAAGTTGCAAATTTTATATCAGGTCTAGTAACCCTTAGCAACCACTTGCCTTGGTTGACACATATAGCAGCCAACTCCTCCTTCAGTAAAAGTGTTACTGCTTCCATGATCCAGGTTCATATACTTATAGATCTGCAATGTGCAAAGTGCAATCTCAAAGGCAATCACAGTGTTTTTTACTCACAGTGCAGCATTTGGTCCCATTACATCTGACAGCCTCAAGTTTGCTGGATGAATTAGCACAAGCCACTATAGGAACCCTCACCTGTGTCAAGATGCACTTTCACAAAATTCACAACGGGAGACAGAAATAAGCAAAACTATACAGAAGCAGTAGCTTTGGATGCAGGAGCCTTTATTGAATGACATTTTTGCTCAATGAATGTTCTTTCAATACTACATATTGTTCTCCGACATTACAAAGCAATTGCAAAGTACCAAATTACATTTTTGGCATGAAAATTGTCCTGTTTTAACCAACAATGCTGCATTTTCTAAAAAAAAACAAAACAAAAAAAAAACCTCCAGTGTAATTTTAGGTGCCTCTGCCTGCAAAGTAGAATTCAACTTAGGGGTAATTTACCCAGTAAAAGAAAAGGTGCATGTCTCTATGACAAATTAGGGGATGGGAGTGGGACTGCCTTCATCCCCTAATAACACTAAAACAGTGAGCTGCAATTTTGAGTTATTCACATTGTCAATTTGTGTCAATTTGTACATGTATAGGCACATCAAATGCTCAAAAAAATGTTATGGATACAACACTGGAATTTTGTGAACAAAAGCGCTGCATTGTGGGCAGCAAATGCAATTGTGTCTGAAATTTTACATGATGTGCTCTCAATTCTGTATCCAACTACCGATTTGAAGTTATCAACTCCATTCATATAGGATCCCTGATGTGCCTACACATATCATTACAATCTGAGGTGCTGCCACTTTCTAATTTCAATATATCATCTTCTGGAAAGTCTTCTTTGTGCCATCACACTTAAAGTACTTATAGTATTAACCCCCCCTCCAGGAATAACAAGGATAAGTTTGTTATTCAAATTGCATTTCACTGTGGGATGTGATTAACATGTCTAGAATCTGACGCATTATCTTGTTCCTAGACTGTCTTTAGCATTAAAATGAGTTCTGAGCAAGATGTCTCCATTCAGACTGAGCTCCAGGAGGTCCTAGTGTGTCTGGGTCAGGAATGCAAGCAAGTAATAGGCTTCTGTATATCCCATACCAAAAATCTTTAAATGTATGGCTGTACCAAGAACCGGTCACACCAGAAGAGTATGTTCCCATGATATATGTGAAGAATTAAAACATTTACAGCTCTGTTTTCAGAACTATTAGTGTTGTGAGGGTCAACCCACACCTGACTCAAATTGTCCATTTGTTATCCACACATGACCATAACCTGGCCAGCCTCCATATTTATTGGCCTGCGCCACCCTGCTGTGAGGTCACATAAGGATCAGGTGCAAATGTATTAAAAGGAAAGCCATGCAATGGGCATGTGGAAAAGTTCAGCACACACGCGCCTGTAGTGTGCATTTATCACACTACATACAATGCCCATTGTGGTCCTCAGGCAATAGAATTTTCTGATGTCCCCAGTCAATATTTAAATGTGCCCCATTTAGACACTGAACGGCGGAACCTCCATACACAAGGCCTGTAGGTTGCAGATTAGATTAGTCCTTGCGACTGACAATGTGTAGGAAGGAAAAACGTTTCATCTAAAGACATAAAGACTAATTTATGAATGCAGCTGTAGCATGAAGTCAATAGATTTGTGCAAACAACACAAAACTATTGAGAATCTTGAAGGTAAAAAACACGTTCCAATTGTTAAAGCGACCTTACTGCCATTGACTTCTACATGATTTTCAAAGGTTTTAGCTGTATTATTTTCAGATTTTCATTTTTACCAGTTTCTGAGCATAATCCATCTTGAAAGGTTTAAGTGTTTGTTTCTACTAAATATTTGGATATTTTTCCTCTTTAAAACTTGATCAGAAAAAATTGAAGCTTCCTAAATAGGCCCCTATGTGTCTGCATCCAGGCTGATGCAGTGTATTCAGGTTCAGACACATCAGAGAGCAGTTTGGAATGAAGGAGCCAATTCTCAGGATGTGCTTGTACACAGGAAATTACCCAGAATGGCAGTAGTCTAACAGTTTGCCGGAGGGTCAGTAGATTATTTGGCCACCTCAGCAGAAAGTGAATTTCAACCCTGAGCAAGACAAGTCACTTGATAAAGATTTTAACTGAGCTCTGCGTGGTCATTTTTGATTTTATAGTGTTTATGTATTTATTTTTTGGTTCTTTGGTTTTTTTTTAATAATGGTCCACAGTAGAAAAATAACATTTTAGTATTCTGCTCTTAAACTGCAGTTCAAACTGCAGAAACACAGTGAAAATGAATGTGATGTACATCATCCATGTTACGTTTGCTGGGTGGAGATGCTTATATATTTTGTGAACCTTATGGATACTGTAATGAGGTGAAAGGACTGTATTTTATCTTACCTGTTATATGTGATACATCCAAAAGCCATGTGGCTTATCTTTTGGAGCCAAGCACAGACACGTTACAGGATATTTCTGATACTCAGAGACACAGGGGTCCTGGCTAGACTTAGCTTATCAAGTTTAGAAGTCAACATGCTGTTAGCTATCTGTAGTCAGCGACAAACCTGTTAGCATGCTAATTTGTCTGCAACAAGAATAGAGTTGTTACAGGTAAAGATTTAAAGATAGCGTAGCCTAACCAACACAGCATCAATTATAATATTTGCAAAATGGATTAAACATATTTACTTTCCTGTGCTTGGCAATTACCAATATGACTTTATGCAACTATCTAGGAAGTAAAAATGAGATCAGCCACTCTGGAGTACCCTAGTGAATCCTATTGGAACAGAGTTGAGTTAGCCAACAAGGTAATGATGTTTGATTTAGCCACAGAAAAAGCACTGTCTTACAATATTCTATCAGCGGCAATCTGCAAACTGTTCTTGCAGTACTCAATGGGTCATTCAACAACATTGGGCACCTGGGCAGTAATAGCAATAGCACCAATAGCAACCAATCATTTTTATTTTCTCATTGTTCTGTCTGTAAATATCTGAAACAAGCTAATCACTGTTTGTTTGGCACGGGTTACTGTCCCAGCCATGTGCCTGGATGTGGGCAACCTAACTTTCCATTTTAGCCTTGTCTCTGCCCAGTTCCCTTACTCATTTTGCCAATCTGATGCACCCTTTTCATATCCTTTCTACTATCAGTCACTAATGTAGTCTGGCAAATAACCTAGAGGGAACAACTAAAACTTGAAACAGTGATAAATCCATGCATTGTAATTATTGGCACATTTTACAATATCTTGGTTTAAAAAAATAGGTGAGTTTATAATTTTTTCCATTTTATTGCTATATGAATGATTTTGTTCATCTGCTTTCAGGGCCAGATTTAAAAACTGTGCCCCCAGGACTCCTAGCTGCTCACACCCCCACCATCCCCCTGCCCACACTTAAGCTCCCCATAGACGCAACGATATTTCCCTGCCGAACGACCAATCTTAGGGAAGTCCGACCAATCTGTCAAATTATCGTGCGGTTAGTGGGATACAAACGATCATTCGTCTTGCGACATTGGTTTGATGATTGATCGGCCAGGTTAGAAAATCTTTATCGGTCCCCATACAATCTACCTATGTTTGCAGGGTCAAGCAGGCTGCGATCCTTCAGTTTTGCTGGCAATATCGCCTGAAATGGTCTTTTTAGTTGATGGACACATCAGGCATTTAAACGATCATTTTGAGACAATCGTGGTCTCACGATAACTATTGGATCTTTCAAAAATCTTTACTTCTATGGCCAGCTTTACCCACAGCTGCTTGTACCAACCACCATAGTTCGTCACCCACCCAATACTGCCATCACTAACTCCTATGCAATCTTCTTCACTGGAGATTGGTCAGGCAGGAGATTTAAATATCTGTAGAAATATTTTTCCAAGTCCCCAGTGCATCTGGGGCCAGTGGGCCGGCCTTTGTGGTTGGCCCTCAAATTCGGGCCTGTCCAAGTCAAAAATAACTAAAATAACTAAATAAAAAGGTCTTGTTCCTAATAGTTACCAATCAGCATGAATGCTTAAGTGGCCACTGGTTTATAAAGCAAATATTTTAGTGCTTGCTAAGGGCTATTGCACCTGGACAAATTTTGTTCTTTTTATATTATTCTTGTCATCCTCTTTCTGTGTCCCTCATTATTCTACTGTGAAAATAATTGCCCTCTGCTGTTTAGTTAAATCTACATCTACTTGTAAATGCTGTAAACTAATGGATATATTTGCATTCTTTAACAGGGATTAGTAAATGATGTCTGGTTTGAGCAGGAGCTGTGACCATTCTTTGAGGAAGATGCAGAGAAGAGGCAGAGAGTGAGTTTAAATGCAGTAATACAAAAAATGAATAATGAATGGCACAGGTGCCTTATCACTCTAGTCACATAAGACAGGGTACGAAGAGGCATTTCTTGATAGACAAGTGTATTTTTAAACCTCATGTACTCCTTTATATAAAACAGCATGCTGCATTAAGAATTTACTGTTTGTTTATTGTTGTGGGAATACAAAGTCAGCTAAAGTATTCCCATTGCTGCCCATTGGTCAGTAGTGGAGGCTGGTATAGCTGAGCAGTAAGCAAAAATGGAAGAACCTTGGTTGTAAGTAGGGTTACCACCTTTTCTGAAAAAAAATACGGCCTTCCTATTTGTTTTTCATTTTTCCCTATTAATGACATTGGGATCAACCATCATTTTTACCGGCCAGGCTGGTAAAATACCAGCCAGGTGGCAACCCTAGTTGTAAGCTGTACCTTAGCCACATGGATATCAATTTTTATATTCTTGGGCCAACATAGCAGGGCTTGTCTTCCAGCAGAACAAACAATACACTTTTCCCTTTGTAGCTCTTTGCAAGCCAGCTACATCAGATAATCCAACTCTGGCAACCTGTGTCACCTGTGAAGCCCCAGCTAAAATCAATTTGTACTGGGCCCCAGTGAATTCTTCTTATTTTACCATGTGCAGCTTTATTTATCTTTTGTTGTATACCACAAGCATCTAACCTCATTTATTGGATACAGTGTAGAGATATGGGTGGACTTTTCTTTATAGGGTTTCAGTTCTTATTACATTTTTTTGAGGGACAGCAGTATGCCTGGCTGGTATAAAATAATACATTAAATTGGGGAAGCCTGTTCAGCAGAAGACTGGTTTCTTGCAAACTCAACGTTCCAAGTACATCTCATCTGAAAAGCATCAAGGAAGTCCAGCCCCTGAAAGGGTAAACAGAAGAGATGATGCATGTAGGTGCAATTCTGGGTTACTGGGACACAGAGCAGCACCAAGTGAGCAGCCAAGATAGAAATATTAATAGTTTATCAAATGCTGATATGCTGATTGTTGGTTTAGAAACAGCTCATACCTGGATAAAGTTTGCACAGTGAAAACCCATAATGAAATGTAATTATTTAACCCATGCTTTCGCAAATTTAGTCTCTCATTAAATGAGCTTAATTGCTTGATGTAACAGAGAAACACATTCCCCTACTAGCACACAACATGGGACCTCTTTTACTGATTAATAGCTGAATATTTTACAGTTTGTCCACACATGTTTGTGTATGTATGTGTTTTTTATTTGTATAGTGCTCCTTGTGGGCAAAGCACTGCACAGCAGAAAAATACGTTTGTAGAACATTACAATAATAAGTACAAATAATTATAAAAAAACAATACATGTATGGGATCCATTATCCGGAAACCCGTTATCCAGAAAGCTCTGAATTACAGGCCATCTCCCATAGACTCCATTTTATGCAAATAATTCAAATTTTTAAAAATGATTTCCCCTTTCTCCGTAATAATAAAACAGTAGCTTGTACTTGATCCAAACTAAGATATAATTAATCCTTATTAGAAGCAAAATAGTCTATTGGGTTTATTTAATGTTTAAATGATTTTCAAGTAGACTTAAGGTATGAAGATCCAAAATATGGAAAGATCTGTTATCTGGAAACCCAAGCATTCTGGATAACCGGTCCCACACCTGTACACAGAAATGTAAAGTATAGTTATAAGACATATTAAGTGCTTATTGTCAAGGAGACAAAAGGATTGAGGCCCCTGTCTTATAGAGCTTACAGTCTAATGTACAGACACAGATTGAAGGGATGAAGTGCCAGTTCCCAGTTCGGGTGTTATGCAAGTGCTCCAAGAGATAGTCTTTGAGTTTAGTTCTGAAGACATTGAGGGAGTCTGGAGAAAATTCAGAAATGGCATTCCAAATATAAGGAGCAGTAAGACAGAAGGGTTTGATGGAGGAAATATCATTAGTAGTGGGGGGGGGGGGGGGGGGGGGGGGGGGGGGTAACCAAGCAGTGGAGTGTTTGGCCAGAAGCTCAAAGAGAGACAGGAGATAAGATGAGGCCAGTTAGTAGAAGGTTACAGCAGTCTAGACAATAGACATAATCAAAAGAAAAACAAAGAAACTATTGTTGCTATTATTATTATCAACATGTATTTCTATAGCGCCAACTTATTTTGTGGCACTATTTAAGATAAGCAGGTCTCTTGGGGAAACTGTGACACCAGAAATAAAGTAATTTTTCAATTACTTTCCGTCTTTTATTAATTTTTTTTACCAATTTTTCAAAATCTAAGTTTAAAATGTTCCACTCTCTAGTGTTTGAGTCTGGCAGCTCAGTAATTCAGGTTCCGACTGAATTTAGTTGATACATTTCTCAGCAGCATGTCTGGAGTATTAACAACTCATGTATCAATTCTAACAGCTGCCTTTAAAGTATAAGTAAACCTTTAAAATAAGTGCATGTAAAATTGATGAGGGTTCTTTTCTATGCAATGTACATTCATTATTTATTTTGTTTCTATACCAAAATATCAAATGATATATGTACTGTTAATATGAATGAATTTGGTGAGGATAGCACCACCTGCTGGTCAGTTTCCAACCATTCTGACCACCAAGTAGTCAAGGAAGTTGTTAGGTGAGAAACATAGGCTGCTCACATCTTTCCTAAGCAGAAGAACATCAGAGCAGCCTCTTTCTGTCTCTTGACAACTTCTTTGACTACTTGCTGGTCAGACTGGTGGGGAAAATGGCCAACAGGTGGCACAATTGTCACCAAATTCCTATTAACAGTACACATATCCCTTAATATATTGGTATAAAAACTAAATAAATAATGAATGTACATTACAAAAGTGCTTAGAACAGAATCTAAAGCCAACTGAAAGACATAATGGTTTTGGAAGGTGAACAACCCCTTTAAAGGGCAAGTCACCTTCATTAGCAAAAATGTAATAACACATAAAACCTGAACCCTAAACCCCCAGAAATGTGTTCAAACTTTCCATAACCTGCCACATTTTGTAAAAAGGATCTGGTATTTAGGAGGTGTGGTAATACAGGTTTGCTGTGCTATGCGAGGCAAATGTTTTTGTCCCTCTTTCTATTTTCCAAATTTTGGGAGGTATGGGAATGTTATGTACAAATATAACAAGAGTGGTTATACGTTTAGATGCATAACTATAAAGCTGTCTTAAAGGGCAAGTACAATATATATTTATTAAAAACTGTCAGTGCTTTTAAAGTTATTTTTAAAAAGTAATGCTATTGAAAGCAGCATTTGCTTAACTCCTGGTCACTACTTTTTAAACAATGTTGCAAAAGTCTTAGTTCCCCAGCAAATACATGTCTGTTAATCAGCTGCCTTGTCTTACATTGTATCAACAGTCTTAGACATCAGGACAGAGAGTGGGCAGGGACAGACTAACTTCTTCAATAGCAATCCATATACAAATAGTTATTGGCTTAAAAAAAAAAAATGCTTTTAATTGCATTGTGAATATGTTCCGTTTCATTCAATGGGTCATGACAGGTCTCCACTGGCATGAGTTCAAAGTAAAAAAAAGTAGAAAAAGTTTAAAAAAATACACACCTTTCTAAATATAGCAATTTGCTGTCTGTAATGATTAATTTCACTGGTCGAGAGACATGATGTTTATTTACATATAATAAAAGATTTGCTTTACTATATGCAATTTATTTTACACCATTTTTACACAGATTTTTTTTATCGGTTTCCATATTTTACAAAGATGTATGACTTTGTCAGTTAAAGGGGTAGTCCACAGTTAGCTTATGATTTAGAATGCCTTATTCTTAGTATCTTAGCAAATGTTTTTAAAACAAAAGCAAAGACCAGCAGCAAATTATCACAGAATATCAGTGTCAATGTCATACTGACATTTCAAGAGTGAGCTACCCCTTAAAATTACTACTTGTCTGCAAAGTGCTCACCAACACACTTTCCAGGAAGTTACTAGGAAGTGAAAAGGCTTGAGATTATGTTCTTGGAGTTAAATATTGTGCCTCTAGTCGACCCTTCAACCCTTTTTTTGTTTTGTAATGTATTGCAATAGCAATGTGCAGAAAGCACCAGTGAAGCACCAACATCAAGTAACATTTATCAAGACTGGGCAAATTTGCCTGTAGGCAATAATCAATGAAAACCAATTAATTTGTTACATTTATTGTTTTATCTTCAGCTGGTTGAAACAAGCCAGTCACTGATTGGTTGCTATGGGTTACTGCCCAGCAGCAAATTTGCCCAGTGCTGATAAATAAATCCCACTGTATTATATCATGTTAAAGGGATACTGTCAGGGAAAACCTAAAACCTGCTGAGTTGCTGCTTGAGTCAATGAGAGGGGTCCAAGGATGAATTTGGAGCTGACATTCAAGTTTTTTTCAGGGAAAACTTTTTTTCAATTCAAAATTAGCCGAGGGCTCCTCCAGAGGTGAAAGGTAGCAGAAGCAAGAGCCTAGAAAAGGTGCTTAGCATTGGTTTTGGATTTAGGGCGCCGGCCATGACACATGCCTTGCATTGGTAGTTCGCAAAATTGCAGCTCCCAGTTGAGATTTGCACAAGAGGTGTCACGATTTCTTTAAAGGACCAGTAACATCAAAAAATGAAATTGTTTTAAAGTAATAAAAATATAAAGCAGTGTTACCCTGCACTGGTAAAACTGCAGTATTTGTTCAGAAACACTACTATTGCTTTTATAAATAGGCTGTTGTGTAGCCATGGGGGGGGACAACTAGTCAAAGCAGAAAAGGCTCAAGTTAAACAGCAGATAAGCTCTGTAGAGCATAATATTATATGTTTTATCCATTATTCATCCTGTGCCATTTAGCCGTTTTTCAATTTCCGCCATTGCTACTTAGCAGCTTGTCTATATGAACTATAGTAG
>CM044438.1:39643754-39684921 GCA_024363595.1 Xenopus borealis
ACGGCGGGCGCTCCAGCGTGCTCGGGGGGCAACCGCTAGACCACCAGGGTAAGAGCCAATTCTTACAGTCATCACTGATTCTTACTGTTGTTATTGACATTATGATTAAAGCATACTTTATACTTATACAATTAATAGGCAGTATGTGTTCTTAAATCCCTATCTGATTACAGAACTTTAATATGTATGTTGGAACCCAACTTCCTGCTTTGCAGCTCTCTAAATCTGAGTAAGTCGGTGACTTTAAGGGGGGCCACATGGGACATAACTGTTCAGTGAGTTTGCAATTGATCCTCAGCATTCAGCTCAGATTTAAAAGCAACAGTTATAGCCCATGTGGCCCCCCTCAAGCCATTGATTGGTTACTGCTTGGTAACCAGGGTAGCCAATAAGTGGAAGCCAGAGCTGCAAAGCAGGAAGTAGTGTTCTGTTCTGTTAGACATCCAGTCATCCAGCCTTTATACATTTTTGGTTAACTAACTATATTAGAAAAATTTTTATTTACCCAGTTTTAATTTTTATACTGAACAATTCCTTTACGACTATAATCTGTGAATTTTACTATGTATTTAAGCATCATCAGAAACTAAAATTATGACAGGGCAAGGTGATCTGATCAGAAGTTCCACAACATTATTTTATTATTATTATTATTATTATTATTATTAACATGTATTTCTATAGCGCCAACAAATTGCGTAGCGCTTTTTGGTATTTGGTATTTTTGGTATTTTTTTTTTTATATTTGGTATTTTTGGTATTTTGGCATTTTGGTAGCTATGACAGGTTCCCACAGAGTAAGTGTCAGGGTCAGGACAACAAAAGTCTTTTAAAAGGCAACTAAAGTCTAAAATAGAATAATGTTAGAAATGCTGTATTTTGTATACTAAATATAAACATGAACTTACGCACCAGAAGCCTAATAAGACAAATGATTTATGCTTTCAAAGTTGGCACAGGGGGCTGTCATCTTTCTCTGTCTCGTCTGTCATCTATGCAATATCAAGACTCCGCACATGCTCAGTGTGGTCTGGGCTTCAGTTAGGAGGTTAAGCTTAGGGATTGTCATAAATGATCAAAAGAGCACAAGTCAAATAATATCTGCCATATAAACCAATACAGCAAGACTGCTCAATAATCCGAATATTCAGACTGCACTGGGACTGTGGAGACAAATATATACACAGTCACTGGCTGTTTCTGCTGTTTGAAATTATGACTGTTTCCCTGCCGAGCAGTTAGGGACTGTCTGACAATGCCTATCCCCAGCAGTAAATGAAGGGAGAATTTCACTGCATACAGTCAGGTTTCTTGTAAAAACGGTAGACATTTTTTAATTGAAGTATATTGGAGATAGATTTAGTTTTCATTAAAGAAATTAAATATGGGGTGTTATTTTATTGCCTTTACATTCCCTTTAAAGAAAAATGTCTTTTATTTTAGCTGATAGAAAATAGGTTGGAAAAGAAAGGCTATTTTCTTCCAAAAACTGTTTAAACATATGAAACACCTGAAATCTTGATTCAAATTCGATTCGAATTCAACCAAACTTAATTTCAGTTTTTTTTTCTCCAAAAAAACTCAACTGTCAGAAAGGCTACAAGCATCTCTGGTCACTGGTCCTCTCCCATTGACTTATACATGAATTTGTCAGGTTTTTAGGTGGTAAATAGTCTAATTAGAATTCTTACAGGGCCAGACTATAATAAATCTCAATTTTTTTTTAAAAAAACTCGAGTTTGGATTATTCCCTAGTCAAAATTTGACAGTTTTGACCATAAAAAATTAGAATTCAAATTTTAATTTAATAAATCTGCCCCCCTATTTTAAGCAGCTCTCTGCTCTATTGGTGTTTTGACCATGCCGGACCATGCAAAAATCATTAGCGAAACAAAGAGAGGGTAGCATTGGCTTGGAGGTTTGGAGCATCAAACAACACTGTTGAACTAAACCAACATTTTGAGTCTTTAGAAACAAACATATTGGAACATGGTCATGCCCTTGATACTCCTGCTGTACACAATTCCTTTTGGCTTAGTAATAAGTTGCGTGTAGCTTCTAAAGGAATTTGTACCTTCCCATAAAGAGAATCGATGATATGGCAATTGCTCAGGTCAGACGTCATAAGAGAATGTTATATAATCTAAAAAATAGTTCCCATGATGTAATCCCTAAATTACATAATGGGGAGTCAAATTATGAGTTGGAGTGTAATGCTATTAAACATATGACTATCTACTCCAGTTAGAACAACTCCATTCACAGATCCCATAAAACTGGATTTTTTTTTCTTTTTTTTAATCTTGGAAGCAAAACAAAGTGCCAACATGTTTAGTCCATCTGTTCAGTCATGCTTTCTATATGTAACTTAGATTCAATTAGAATGTTTGCTTTAAAAAGTCAAGCCCAACATTCAATAAATTAGGAATTTGAGCTGTGTTAATGCTTATAGCCAATACAGTGATTTTAAATAGACAATGTATAAAATATATAGCAAATAATTATAATAAAATAGATACTGGTACACATACTGGCACTACAGTGCTACAAAATATGTTGGAGCTACTGTATATAAATACATGTTATTATTAATAATAATAATAATAATAACTGGAATGAGCTCCCTATCCCAGAAGATTGCAATTTTTAATTAAAAGAGTTATTTTCCCCTAAACCTGTTACGATTTACAACCCTCTAGTTTAGTCCATGTTGAATAGGCCCTTGTATTTTACTTCTGTAATGACATGGGGCAGATTATGTTGCTTTAGCACGTTATTATTTCTGTATAAATATCTGATCATGCCTCTATTTTGTTTTTAACTTAAAATGCATGCATTATATTTTTGTTGACAATCCCACACATCTGAAATGTTCCCACAAAAGGAATTTTGTAAACAAAAATAATTTTTTTGTAGTCATAATATAAATGATATCCACACCGAATAAACTATATTCACACAAAATACATTCAGATTACACAAAGATAAATCAGAAAAATAACTGTGGTTAGAAATGTAATTTTATCAGCAGATTTTGGAAACATGAAAATATTTTACTTGTTGCCTGGCAAATTAAATTTTTGCCTAGAATTGATTTTGTATTGCCAGATTTAATTTCGTGCTGACTTTTTTTTTTGTGGTCACAGACATATTTTGTATGAATCATTTATTGTGCACAGTACAAAATACTGGAGCAATTTGCCATGTTTTTACCAACACTGCATTGTTCTTATCAAAGATTTTATTGTACAAAATGCACCTTCAAAATATGTGTATTTGAGAAACTACACCCAGTTTCTGCAGTGTCAATAATGGCAACACACCAAAAACACCATTTGCATGCAATTCAGCTTGAGCAAGTGGCTGACTGAAAAATTCCAATGGAGCAGGCACTCTGAGTCTGTAGACAATACATGAGAACTGGGACCACTATCTGCTCAAGACAGATGGGAATCGAAAACTCAAATCAAATTCGAGCAAACTTGATTCGAGTTTTTTCTTGGAAGGCTACAAACTCTAAATTGATCCCTGGACCTCTCAAACTTAAACAGCAATTCGGAAGGTTTTAGGTGGTGAATAGTCAAATTTGAATTCTTAAAGGGCCAGAGTGAGATAAAGATCGAATTAGAGTTTTTTTTTAAAAAGAAAACTCGAATCGAATTTGGATAACTCCCTAGTCGAATTTGAGAGTTTTGACCATAAATTTTTTTTTAAAAATTTGAATTCAAATTTCAATTAGACCCCTGATAAGTCAGTCCCTATGTGTGTTCGTTCATCTTGTGTTATCCAAAAAAACTATTAACTATTACACAAAAGTAATTCCTGTGACTACTTAACTATAGGGCTAGTTTATGATTAGTAGGTCCATTTAGTGAAACATAAAACATTATGGGGCTAATTCACTAAGATCCGAAAAGTCGCTAGCGTTCGCTTCGCTAGCGTTCACCGCACTTCACCAGGCGAATTTTCGCCAGCGCTATGCAAATTCACTAAAGTGCGAATTTACGATCAGGTCAGCGAATGGTAGTGTAGTTGCGCTAGTGTTACTTCGCTAGGCAGAGCGATGTTACGCTAGCGAAGCCTAATTTGCATACGGCGGGAACTTTAACTTATAATAAATTAAAATTAAATAAAGTTGTCCTATTGCCCTAAACATGTGCCCCCTGTATAGTTGAGTTGCCATATGTTAGGAAATGTAGGGGGGAAGAATGGTAACCCCACCAAAAAAATTATCGATCTTTTTCAAACTATCACCCTCCTATACTAAAGTATGCCGGCATTTTTTTTTCCAACCTCCTATCTATTGTATTGAACTTCGCCTGGCCTGACCAGGTGAAGTAACGTCTACAGTAAGTGCTAACATAGAGGAAAATGCTCATCTTAGTGAATTTGCGAAGTTACGATCCTTTGTCAGTCCGCAACTTCGCCTGGCCTAAGGGTGCGAAGTTGCGCAAGTCTATCTACTTCGCTAGCGAAAATTCGCCAGAGTCCGTGTTAGTGAATTGACGTCATGCTGGCGAATTAGCGCTAGCGTTAGGCGCTTCATGTATGCATCATGTTTAGTACAGACATTATTATTTAAAAAATCCATGTCCCAGGTAGGGATGGCGCGAACTGTTCGCCGGCGAACTTGTTCGCGCGAACATCCGCTGTTCGCGCTCGCAGAATATTCGCGAACGTCGCGCGACGTTCGCCATTTTGGGTTCGCGTATAGTTGGCGCTTTTTTTTGCCCTCTCACCCCAGACCAGCAGATACATGGCAGCCAATCAGGAAGATCTCCCTTCTGGACCACCCCCACACCCCTGCCTGGACTACTCCCCTTCCCTATAAAAACCGAAGCCCTGCAGCGTTTTTTCATTCTGTCTGTGTGTGCTTGGAAGAGCTACTGTAGGGAGAGAGCTGTTAGTGATTTCAGGGACAGTTGAAAGTAAGTTTACTGGCTAGTAATCTACTGTTCTTCAAACAACTGCCATCTAGCTGTGTGAGCTTGTTCACATTCTGTCTAAATATCAATAATATTACAGTGTCCACAACCACCACCTGAGTGACTTTTTTCCCTTTACAGCACAAAACGCAGCGCTGTGTCAACAATGGATTTTTCAGATACATTTTTGCCCTTGATCCCCCTCTGGCATGCCACTGTCCAGGTCGTTGCACCCTTTAAACAACTTTAAAATCATTTTTCTGGCCAGAAATGTCTTTTTTAGCTTTTAAAGTTCGCCTTCCCATTGAAGTCTATGGGGTTCGCGACGTTCGCGAACCGTTCGCATATTTTGTCGCAAGTTCGCGAACTTTTTTTCCGCGGTTCGCGCCATCCCTAGTCCCAGGGTATTGCTGCTTCTAGAATGGCTATCCTGTCAGACAGCATTGTGTACAGTCTATCTATTCACACAGTGCAATTACTGGAGCAGAACAGCAGCTGCAAAGGACTGCATTATATTTAATGAAACAACCCACTTTACACATACATGATGTTACAATATTATTGCTAAATTAGAGTTAATGGCCTCTAGGTGAACTAGTAATGTTTATTTCTAAGCCTTTATTTACTGCATACAGTGATAGATAATAGCTTGTTTTATTCCTCTGTCTCCGTTTTTATATTCTGGAAGTGAAAATTCTTCAGTTCAGAAAACAAGTTGTCTTGCATTTTATGAAAAAGGAGTAACTTATGCAATTATTATTGGATATTAGATATAAGAATTTAAAAAGCTCTGCTAATTCAAAAGACAACTAACAATCCTGAAATGTAAAAAGGTGCATATTGCAAGTGTGGACCATAGTTAACTAGCCACAAACCATGATGGTGGTTGGGTTCCACCTCATCAGCCAATCATTACACCCGGTTGGTAGCCCTAGAATTAGTGGCCATTTTTGTTCTCATGAGACAGTTTTTTCAGTATGCCGCTTAGCTGAAGCACCCCATCAGTTACAGGTATGGAACCTGTTATTCAGAATGCTTGGGGATCTTCCATACACCATACTTTACTTCTACTAAAAATAAGTTAAACATTAAAGGGGAACTATCGCGAAAATGAATAAGCTTAGTCATACTGAAATAAGAACATTTCTAAATACAATCAATTAAAAATCCTGTACTGCTTCTGAAATAATCAAGTTTATGTTCGCTATCCCTCTCTTAGAATCTGTTTCTCTTCATTGGGGCAAATTCACTAAAGGGCAAAATGGCTAACGCTAGCAACTTTTCACCAGCATTAACAGGGACATCGCCATTTCACTAAAAGGCACAGGCGTCAATTCGCTAGCGAACAGAACCGTCTCTCACAATCACACTCTATCGCCAGGCGAACGATCATTGTTCCACAAATTATTTTACTGAGTGATACCTCTTTTACCTTACCACCTCAGACCAGGCAAAGTGGTAAAAAGAAGCTAGATCTGCCTCAATCTTCAGTGACTTACATCACATCTGCTGAAAATGCATTAAAGTTCAAAAAACACTGGCGACTTTTCCTTTTTTTAAGCGGGGTTGCCTGCAAAAGTCTTAACTTAGACTTTATTTGGGTAAGCGGTTTTCTCCAGACATTATATAACATATGTAACATTCATTTTACAGTCGGTTCATGTATACAGGACTGGACTGAGAATCAAAATAGGCCCTGGCATTTCAGGTACACAGAGGCCCATCAGCCCACATAGAGGCCCAAACAGTCCCCACCAGCCCACTAAATACTGACTTTCTATGGCACCTTATAGCAGCCCCTCTGGCATTTGCCCTAACCCACAAATGGCCAGTCCGGGCCTGCATGTATATCATTATTAACTCTCTCGTCTTTATTAAGGTTCCCTGGACATTTTTAATAAAAACCGGTAACATCTCATTTGCACCAAAATTTATAATAAAGCCCTCCATACAACTTTAAATTTCCCACCCTATGCAAATTAACCTGAGCGCAAGATCAAATTTTGCTATGTGGTTCAATGTTGATAAATGCAAGGTTATGCACTTTGGCAAAAATAATATAAATGCAAGTTATACACTAAATGGCAGTGTGTTGGGAGTTTCTTTAAGTGAGAAGGATCTTGGGGTTTTTATAGATAACAAGTTGTCTAATTCTGGGCAGTGTCATTCTGTAGCTACTAAAGCAAATAAAGTTCTGTCCTGCATGAAAAAGGGCATAAACTCAAGGGATGAAAACATAATTATACCTCTTTATAGATCCCTAGTAACTATGTAACTGTAACAAGGAAATGTTTTTCATTGTGGAGGAAAAAAGGAAATCTATTTGATTGTCTGTGGACAATGAGCTTTCTGTATTTTAGAGCTTTCGGTATAACATGTTTCTGGATAATGGATCCCATGCCTTTCATTTTGTGTAAAATGGAGTGCATGAATAAATTGAAGACATTTTAATTATTTGACCGAATTGATCTGAATCCAATTAACAATATTTGGAATCATCCGCAGGCATCACCCAGATGAAAACATTAGTAAGTGCTCTCAGATGCAGGCTGCAACAGAGCCCTGCACTTACCACTTGCCATAGGGCTGACGTTATCTTATTTTACAGCAGTGCTGTCAGCCAGGGGATACTGATTGACCACATACAGCCCTCCATTGGCGGTTTGATAAGCAACAAACACATCTCTGATTGACATTATCATTTAATAAAATTTTATTCCCAAGCATTTGGCAAATTGGATATTTGGCTTAGTATACAAAGAGTTGGACATTGCCTTTGTTACAGTATACACTCTGCAGAGTGTAATGTGACACTGATTGCTTTCTATTAGGAAATAATAACCCAAGCTCCAATGTGCATATACTGTATCTGTGTAAGATTGTGACTTAAAATATAAATCACTGCATTAATATAAAAAAAAACACTGATACAGCAAGGCCCTTGTTTGACACTGTGTCCCCTCCCTGATAGTTTACTCTCTTGTTCTGGCGCACTCTGATTTGCCATGAAATATACAATATATCTACATCACTGCAGGGAACATGTTCTGTTTATCTTGAATCTCTGTCAATGTTTTTTTTCCCCAAACCTCAGATGAACTTCACAAAGCAGAGTCCACCTAAATGCTTAATAGTTGGTGACAGATTTAAAGTACATCAATTCTTTGACATACAGTAAATGGATCCTGTTTGCAAGCACTGTGGCATTATTCATTGACAGATTAGTTACTTAAGTATACTTAAATGAGAATTCAACCCTACATTTAAAAAAACCCTACCCCCATCCCCAACAAGACCCTCCTCCCCCCAAGCCTATGTGAAACCCTGGGCAAATATCCCTAAGTCCATACTTGTATACCTACAGTACGTGCAGATTCAGGCATCGGTCTTCACAGGTGCCATCTTCAGTCACTTCGGTAATCTTCGAATTGAGACTGGGGTTTTGGCGCATGTGCAGTTGGGGCAATCTTTGACTTTGCAACAACTGCGTATGCACCAAAACTCACGAAAATTGCAGAAGCACTGGTCTCATTCCGAAGACTACCAAAGTGTCTGAAGATGGTGCCTGTGAAGTCCGATGCCTGAACCTGCACGAGGGATAAGAATGGACTTAGGGGCATTTGCCTGGGGTGTCACACCAGCATTCATGCCAAAATCTGGCCATTGCTTCTACTATACATTAGTATTAATCTTGGCACCATCAGTGCTTTATTGATATATACACATTTAGATTGTTATACATTGTATGTTTTATGTTATTGTATGCCCAGGTACAATTATGTACTATTTAGTGGCACCCTAGCAACAGCGGTGCTTGAAAGCTTGTGAATTATTATTTTTGGTTATATATTTACTGAAAAAACATCCAGTGACCAATGATCCAATAACATATCTGCATATGGCAAAAGTAAGTGAATCAATATTCACTTATTTTCACTCAGTATTTGGTGTGACCCCCTTGTGCAGTAATAACTAGAACTAAACATTGCAGTAACTCTTGATTAGTCCTGCACATTAACTGATTGAGTAAGCATGATGACTTACATAGAACTGGTGAGCAGGATTCTCATAGGTGACTTCTCTTGTATCTGTTATCACAATATTGGTAGACTCCCCAGAGTACTAGGGGGCTTAGAGGGACAGATTTGTTGAAGTTGTAAATACACTTTAATCCACTATAAAGAGTCAGTGCTTTTTCATTCTATCTTGTAATTTATTGCTCTCTAGAATACTAAGAACTGTGTCATGATATAGTATAAGGGCATCTCTGCAACATATTCACTGGGAAATGCTTTTCACAGGGTTAAACAGAACAAAAATGGAAAGTCTTTAAAATGCTGCTTGATAAATATACATCCGTACATTCAGTGGCATAACTAGATCTTACAGGGCCCAACAGCAAATTATTTTTCAGGCCCCCAAAATGTCCAGTGGTTGACCTGTTTTACCAATATTTATTGTAATTGTATATGAATTGGGGCCTCATGGGGCCCCTATAGCTCCTGGGCACCCCCTGAAGCCGCAGGGTCTGCTTCCTCTGTAGTTATGCCCCTGCGTACATTCCCCTTGTAAGCAAGGAATGTTGTTGCAAAACAAAACATTTATGTCTTATAGAAATGTTGATGTTGAGGTGGGTAAGAAAAGATGTGCTTTTAAGGCTCTCAAATTAGCTGGGACAAAAAAGCAATCAGAAAAGCTAAAATTGAGATGGAAAAGGGTATTGCAGCAAGCAGTAAAAAGAATCCAAAATTATAAAAAAAAAAAGCAGGAATATCAGTGGAGAGGTTCTTAACTGTTATTTTTTCATCTGTCTACACAAATGAGGAACCATTTTATGAAGGTTTCCTTCTTGATAGTGCTAATTTTAGTAATTCAACTAATGATGCATGGTTCACGCACAAAGAAATTCAAAAGAGACTAGAACATGTTAAAGTGGACCCGTCGCCCCAAAAAAATATTCAAAGTCATATTTTATCACACTGGTCAAGCAAAATGGATATTAAACAATTAAAACAATTAAAACAACTCATGTAAAACCCTGTTTCATGTAAATAAACCATTTTCATAATAATATACTTTTTTAGTAGCATGTGCCATTGGGTAATCATAAATAGAAAATAGCCATTTTAAAAAATAAGGACAGCCTCCTGGGATCCAACGGCGCACACAAACATACCAAACAAACTACAGATGCAGTCACTTGGATTTGTAAGCTAAATGCGTCGTGACTCAGAGCTAATTGAAGAAACTGTGTTATCTAAAGTCATCTTAACTTATTTAATGCATTTAACCTTTTCATTAGCATACCAAAGCACCATTGTTTTCAGTGGTGAACTCTTTAATTGGATGGGATGCTGTGACACAATATTCTGTGCTAAGTGGGATAAATGAGATAGATGAGTTAAGTCGCGACGCATTTAACTTACAAATCCAAGTGACTGCATCTGTATAAAGTTAGGTCACATGAGCCAATTAACAGACAGAGTTCTATCTTTTGCTTCAACTCTTCTTCCTGTTACAGTTGGGGCAGATTTACAAAATTCACGTGAAATAATCAAGTTCGATCGAATAACGATCGTACAAATTTTTTGTGAAATCGGATATGCTAATTTGGCCTTTTTCGATCATCGAATATCGAAAAGATTGAATGTTCGATCATTCGATGATCGAAGGATTAAAAATTTAAAAGTTATTCGACTGCCTACTTCGCCAGATTGAACCTACCGAATTGTAATAGAAGCCCATGGGAAGCTCCCCATAGGCTTCTGAGGCTAAGTCCTGCTGGAATACCATTCGTATGATCAGAGCATACAAATTTTTCTGACACTCGAAGGAAATTTCACAATATTTTCGTGAAATCGAACGATCAGTATCCGATCGTATGAATTCATCGAGAAATCGAATAGCGAACAAAAATGATAGCCTAAAAGAATTCGATAAGCATTCGACCATCGAATGCTTATCGAATTTCGCATTTGGTCGAACTAATTTTGGGGAATAATAGTAAATTTGCCCCTTAGAGTTGGAAATATTTCTGGTCAGGTGATCTCTAAGGCAGCACACAGACCATCACGAAATGGTGGTTCAAGGCAAGAGATGTAAAAGGGCAATATTTATTTAAATATATATTCTAGTTTGGTAAGATTCTTTAATATGTCACTTAATTTGATATAAACTGTTGCTCAAGTATTCATTTTCGGGGTATAATTTTCCTTTAAAGGTATTGGTGTTATAATGGCCTGCTGAAAATGTGACAAATATTTTATTAATATTTTGTTACTTTTCCAATCCTGGGGATAAAATATAGCTTTTGTTGCACCTTCATTTAAATACTCGAGGGAAAAGAAAAATATGAAAATCTAAAATGAAAGCAGTTCAGCTTGTCAGGGTGAAAGCACTAAACTAATGATGATTATAGGGAATGCATTTTGACCAGCCAATCATTCAGACAGTGACACTCTCAAGTAGTAAAGTGTGCAAAGCCTTGGACTGGGATAACTGTCAGCTTGTGGAGGTGTGTACAAGCCTGGCAATCTGCCCTCCAATCACAAGGTTTGTGCTTTCATCAGCACAATCACTGCCAATGTACTGTAAAAGAAAGTAATAAATATTCACAAGAGATAACACAATTTGGTTACTTGTCAGGTACAATTCCACTTCTTGTAGAGTTTGCTATTATGTATGGTTCTATATATAAGAGTATAAGATACTTGTCTTGCCTACAAATGATAAACTGCAATGATTTGTTAGTAAGCAAGGCTGTAAATAGAAGGTTCAGAATAATAGCAGTCTGACATCACTTACATGATTAATCACTGTTTTTGTTAGAAATCAGATTTCTACATGGCAAATAATTTACTAGTACATGTATGGGACCTGTTATCCAGAATGGTCAGGACCTGGGATCTTTCTGTAATTTGGATCTTCATTCCTTAAGTCTACTAGAAAATCATATAAACATCAAATAGACCCAATAAGTTGGTTCAGATTCCAATTAACAAGGATTAATGATATCTTAGTTTGGATCAAGTACAAACTACTGTTTTATTATTACAGAGAAAAAAGAAATCATTTTGAAACATTTGGATTATTTGACTATAATGGAGTCTACGGGAGATGGGCTTTCCGTAATACGGCGTTTTCTGGATAACAGGTTTCCAGATAATAACTCCCATACCTGTAGATGTAGAAGAGTAATGGAAAACCAGTGACCCAACAGTCGTGAAATGCATGCTGCTGATTCTGTGTAAACGAATCATTAATCGAGGCTTGCGCAAAATAATCGCAGTTTTCAAAATAATAATAGCTTGTTCCAAATAATAGCAGTGCTGTTCCTTGTTCCTTATAATAATAGACAGTAATAAATTAGTGAGGTCATTCATTCTGTAAAAAAACAGGTGTCAATTATGACCCTTATTTAAAGGGGTGGTTCACCTTCAAGTTAACTTTTAGTACATCGTAGAAGGGCCAGTTCTAAGAAACTTTTCAATTGGTCTTCATTATTTATTTTTCATAGTTTTTTAATGATTTGCAATTTTCTTCTGTTTCTTTGCAGCTTTCAAATGGGGGTCACTGACACCATCTAAAAACAAATGTTCTGTAAGGCTACAAATGTATTGTTATTGCCACTTTTTATTACTTATTCTATTCAGTCCATCTCCTATTCATATTCCAGTCTCTTATTCAAATCAATGCAGGGTTGCTAGGGTAATTTGTACCCTAGAAACCTTATTGCTAACACGGCAAATTAGAGAGCTGCTGAATAAAAAGCTAAATAACTACAAAACCACAAACAATAAAACATGAAAACCAATTGCAAATTGTCTCAGAATATCACTCTCTACATTATACTAAAAGTTAACTCAAAGGTGAACAACCCCTTTAAGGAAGGAAGGCAGCAAATGTTGTGCATTCTGGTTATAGTGCATTTCTCTCTGAAAATGCAACCCCCCCCCCACACACACACACCTTGTTCCTTTGGGAACAGATAGAGTCTGGGTCTTGAAAACCTTCTGCTTCCATAGTGGGCAGTGCACATATTCTCTGGAAAGCAGAGGAACATGAGTCCCGGAATCCATCATTTCCCAGCGCCATTAAAAAGCTGTTTTACATTAATGTTTCAGAAAATACCTATGATATTTAAAATAACGTCTGTTTCGCAATAAGCTGCAAATAGGCGGTTGAGCCAGTTAAGTTATTGGTAGATTATGCTGTGTTACTGAAAATGTGTATAATTTAATAATAGTAAGCTCTAGTCCTTTTAATTAAATGGACCGCAGGTATGGCCCCCTGCCCTTGACCTACGGTGCTCACCCTTAGTTTAAAGGGGCCCGGGTGCACATGCCCCGGACCTATCGCTTCCAAGAAATCCTCTTTCCAAGAAAACACAGTGTGATGGCAGGCTACTCACCGCTCCTATGATCTGGTCCGGGTGCTCTGCCCCGAACCCGCAGCTTGAGGGAGACAATATGGACAAAACTTCCACTTGGCACGCACACCACGACTCAGGAGGTTATGGTGAATAAAAGGCTTTTAATTTCCCAAATTACAGCTTTCCCAACGCGTTTCGTGTGACCCCACACGTATTCAGACATGAATACGTGTGGGGTCACACGAAACGCGTTGGGAAAGCTGTAATTTGGGAAATTAAAAGCCTTTTATTCACCGTATCCTCCTGAGTCGTGGTGTGCATGCCAAGTGGAAGTTTAGTCAAGATTATGCTGTGTACCTAAACCAGGAATAAGCTTTAAGGCACCACTGACTTACAGTAAGCGGAATATTAGAATGAATATTATATGGAATGTACCTAAAATCAACCATGCCTAAAAACTAGGCAGATATCTGTACATTATAGCAAAGCTGTGAAAGCAGGAGATTAGTTTTCCTTTGTATTTCTCAGAACCTGACAACACAGCTTTTTAAGGCCCGTGCTTTGAAGTTTTGGGTAAGCTTTATCTACATGCATGACCAAAAGAATGTGGGCAGTCTTTCAATTAACCTTTCATTGACTATCACTGGTCACACAGGTGTCACACAAATTACGAAACATAAAATATCATAAGAATATCATTGTATAAGTATTTTGGGGAAGGTCTTTTCCTGTTTCATACAAGAATGGGTTAGTGGAGATGAGTTTGAATGAGTATGACTGGCATGCTCAGAGCCCTGACTTCAACCAACATAAACACCTCAACCAACATAAACTGAATGTAAGCTGGAGCTCAGTCCCAGCATCAGTCCCCACCTTATTTCTGTAACAGAAAAACAAATGGAAGACGCAGTGCTCATTGCAAAGTGGTGTACTCACGGTACCTCCAAACTTTTATTGTGCGGAAAAAACACCCAAACGTTTCAGGAGCCTCACGCTCCCTTCCTCAGTGGATAAGTGAACAAGTAAAAATATTGGATACATGCCATATAACTACCTTACAAAGACACCACCCCCCTGACACATGTTTGGTCTGTCCAATCAGGAAAGAATTCTCTTCAGCAAGTTGCAGTATGTGGTCAGCTGTCCATTGCCAGGAAATAATATAATTTCAGCCGCACCCTCCGTATATGTCACCATCTTGCCAACCAGTTTATAATATGCTCTCTCTTATTCAGGAAGTGATGCAATGCCAACCAGAGTCCCATTGGAAAATTCCATCCTTCCAAATACAGTGTCAACTTGGAATCTGTCCAGTAAGTAACACTGTGAAAATAAACTGTGAACATACAAATAAATATATAAACCAATAAAGAAGAGTGAAACATTATTTCTCAGCATCTGCTCAGTGACTCATATACCAAATTCCAAATGTGCATTATAATAAAGCCCTACTAAATAGATCCAAAAGAACCTGTCCATAATGTGGGAACTGCACTCACAGGTGCCTACCCTTACATGGTACCTCATAATTAGCGTAAATATATACATTATGACACAATACTAACCATCTTGGGGAACGCCTTTATGTATTCGATTGATTACAGGGGAAACTTTTAGTTTAGTACAAAAGGTTAGACAAATGGTCTTATGAGAACCAATGATATGTTCATTTAGACCATATGGTTTAACAGTATTAAGTCTATACGGCCATCTTGCTTCACGTTGCAACAATAGTCTCTCTCTATTGTCCCCTCTCCTTGGTCTACATACCTGTTCCAATATTTGAAATCTCAACTGAGACGCATTATGTCCTTTCTCTTTAAAATGTCTGGCGATTGGGGTATTTTTCTCTGTGACAATATCAGACTTATACTTAGATATCCTATCTTTAGAACATTGTATAGTCTTGCCTACATACCCCAATCCGCAAGGGCATTTCAAATAGTAAACCACATATGTACTTAAGCATGTGTGATACCCTAAGATTTTTATTGCTTTACCTGTCGTGGGGTGCATGACTTGATCAGCTTTAATAATACTATTACATTGCGCACAATTTCTACACGGAAATGCGCCATCAAGTGGTTTCGTAAGAAAACATAAACTGAATGTAAGCTGGAGCTCATTCCCAACATCAGTCCCCACTCTATTACAGCATCCAATAAAAAGCCTTCCCAGAAGAGTAAAGGGTAACAAGATGGTGGACAGGTTGGTGTCAATGTTTTGGTCATGTAGTGTATTTGTGTGTAAGGTACAACACACATTGACTAGTCGTTTGTTTGTTATTCTTGTTAATTATTTCAATGTGAAGGTAAATTATTTCCTCAGCTGAAATTCCATCCAGATATGACAGTTTTCCCAGTGTGTTATCTCTTGGATATAGCTGTTATGTGGAATGTTGTGGTATTTACCTTGATAATGACTGGAAGCTTCATAAAAATTATTCTCAGAAGTGTTGTTTCAATAGATAAGACAGTTAAATTATATGAAAACAGTTGTGTTTTACTTTGCATCTTTTGTTTCATATTTTTTAGTCTGTTAGGGGTTTGTGAAAAAGAACACGAGAGCTATTGCTGATTGCATGCTTTATGGAACGGGGGCCTCATTCTTCCTGTATCTCTTAGCACATGGCACTTAATCTTTATAACAGAGTTTATATTCATTTATTGCAGTGTTAGTGCTCTATTATTGCACTGTAAAAATGTATAGGGCTACATTTAGAAACAGCACAATATAAACAGATATACATACATTTTCACTGTTCGCGATTGATCTGAGATTAACAGCTACCTCCTTATAATAATAGACAGTAATAAGGAGAAACAAAACTGTGAATTGTAGGAAATAACAGTTTTAGTGCTAATGTTTAGTTAAAGTGATATTGACACAAAAAAAAATACTTTTTAAAATATGAATGTACACTAAGGGGCAGATTTATCAAGGGTTGAATTCGAGGGTTAAAAAACCCTCGAATTCGACCATCGAATTTTAATAGAATTAGAATCCTTCGAATCCGCTATTCGAAGGATTTTAACGCTAGTCAACTAATTGAACAATCGAATAGTAAAAATTCGATTGAATGATAAAATCGTTCGAATCCGACGATTCGAACGATTTTAACCATTCGATCAAATATTTTTTATTCAATCTTAAAAAGCTGAAAAAACCCTTTGGGAGCTTCCCATTGGGTTATACAGCAATTCGGTAGGTTTAATCTGGTAAACTAGGGATTAGAATAAAAATTTAAATGACAAGTAATTCGAACATCGAATGGTCGAATGGATTTTTATTCGAATCATTCGATTCGATCAAAGTCGCCAAAAAGGTGTTTGAAAATTTGAATATTCATTAAAATTCAAATTTCGAATCTTTCACACAAATTTAGTAAATCTTCCCCTAAAAGTTACCTATAGGTCATATTGATTGTTTTTTGCTGAAAGGTTTATTTTTGTAAGTAATTGTTAGTTGAAGTTCCTAAATCTGACTATTTTACCAACCTGACAGTCCCATCTCAGCCCGTCCGTCCTGTTGCAGCCCTCTCATACAGGAATATAGGGCATCAGACAAGTAATGTAAAAGCATCATGCAAATATACGGCAAAGTTATAAGTAGCTTTCAAAAGCAATATTATGATTTATGTAAAAAAGATTTTAATTTCTGGTGTCAGGATCTCTTTAAGGGTTTGTTAGATTGGCCACCCATATGCAAAAAGAAAATGGGCTGATGCCAATTATCAGCTCATACTGCAGGGATCCATGGAGCAAGGACCACAAAATTGCACCAAAGTGGTCCTAGTCTGATGGGAATTTCAAGCCTGATATTGGGAAGATTTCTGGCCAGATATCAGAGGGTCACACTTCAGGAAGACATCACACATGGACAATGAGTTGCAGAATAGGTCTGGAAGTGCCAAGTTGGTAGGTTGTTATGGTGAGCTAAAGAATAGACAATGCTATACAGCTTTTACATCTCATACTATATTTGTACATACTAAAGCCTAGAAGAAAAACTTCTTGAAAGACTTATGAAAGACAGAACTGTGGAATCCAGAAGGTTGAAGTACTTCAATCTGTTGTTGTAGATATCAAAAGCTGACACATTTGCCAAATCTGATAAACTGTGTTAAACTACTTTGTGCAGTTGAACACATGAATTGCCTATGGGGTATGCTGATTTCTAATGTGCACCCAAACCTACCTCTTTACTCCCAAATGCTGGGAGTACAGTTGTATAAATAGTGAAATCCTTAATTTTGATTGTGTTTAAGAGAGAAAAATATTGTTTTGCACTTGGTAAAATATACAGAAATGGTAGATTGGTCCCAATGACACATTTCTATCAACAGTAGTTGTAAGGTCTAACAACTGATGTCTTAAGGGCCAAAAATGGTTCTTCAATTTTTGCATTTACTCAGATAAAAAATATTTGTCAGTTTTCAGGAAAGGACTGGACTATTTAGATGTTGTTTCAGCCAACTGAAGGTTCTTGTTCCAAGAGTGTAGCTGAAGCATCCCTTAGGCTGTCAAAAGTACTTTTGACTATTGCAAAATCTTACTTGTCTGAATGCCACAAAAACTTCTGTAATGGGATGCTACAGTTTTGTATTATTCACTAATTACAATATATTTTTCATTTTGAGGTATTGATTTGATGTCACAGTACAGTATAGAATATTATATACTGATGAGGGTACCAGATTTCTGAAACTGACCATGAATAGATCTGGTATCATCAACCAAAAAAGAAAGTAAAATAATAAATATTTTTTAAGCCTTTTTGTCTAGGCCAGTGTACATTCCCGGATCCCAATGCTGTGTTTTGAAGAAATCTTTTAAACAAAAGAAATCTACCGAGTTAAAGCTATGCATTTGTAAATAAACTGCAGTCCACGGGATTATAAGTTTGAGATAAATTTATATACAGTTGTGCTTATAAGTTTACATACCCTAGCAGAATTTGTGATTTCTCAACCATTTTTCAGAGACAAATGAAAAAAAAAACAACAACTTTTCTTTCACTTATGGTTAGTGGTTGGCTGAAGCCATTTATTGTCAAACAACTGTGTTTACTCTTTTTAAATCATAATCACTACACAAACTACCCAAATGACCCTGATTAAAAGTTTACATACCCTGGTGATTTGGCCTGATAACATGCACACAACTTGACACAGAAGGGTTAGAATGGCTAATAAAGGTAACCATCTTCACCTGTGATCTGTTTGCTTGTAATTAGTGGGTGTGTATAAAAGGTCAATGACTTTCTGGACTCCTGACAGACCCTTGCATCTTTCATCCAGTGTTGCAATGATGTTTTTTGGATTCTAAGTCATGGGGAAAGCAAAAGAATTGTCAAAGGATCTGCGGGAAAAGGTAGTTGAACTCTATAAAACAGGAAAGGGATATAAGAAAATACCAAAGGAATTGAGAATGCCAATCAGCAGTGTTTAAACTCTAATAAAGAAGTGGAAAATTAGGGGTTCTGTTGAAACCAAACCAAATAAAACAAAAATTTCAGCCACAACTGCCACAAAAATTGTTCGGGATGCAAGGAAGCCCACAGGTTTCACTTCAGGTGAAATACAAAAAATACTGGAGGAAAATGTGCATGGGAAAAAAAAAAATCAGCCCGGAAGCTGCGCATGGGACGTACTTGAACATTCCAACATGACAATGATCCAAAACACAAGGCCAAGTCGACCTGCCATTGGCTACAGCAAAATAAAGTGAAGGTTCTGGAGTGGCCATCTCAGTCTCCTGACCTCAATATCATTGAGCCACTCTGGGGAGACCTCAAACGTGCAGTTCACGCAAAACAGCCCAAGAATTTACAGGTACTGGAGGCTTTTTGCCAGGAAAAACTGAGAAGATAAAGAGCCTCATCCACAACTACCACAAAAGACTTCAAGCTGTCATTGATGTTAAAGGGAGCAATACACGATATGGGTATGTAAACTTTTGATCAGGGTCATTTGTGTAGTTATTATGATTTAAAAAGAGTAAACACAGTTGTTTGACAATAAATGGCTTCAGCCAACCACTAACCATGAGTGAAAGAAAGTTTTTGTGTTATCATTCATATTCTCTGAAAAATGGCTAATAAATCATACATTCTGCCGGGGTATGCAAACTTATGAGCACAACTGTTCATATAATAACAAATGTCCTCAGGAAGAAGGAAGGAAGAAGGACTTTACAAGCATACGTGACTGTAACGATCACTTACCCTGGCGGTCTAGTGGGCAGCAGGGTCCACAGCCGCTCCTTCGGCGTGGACGCCCACTGCGCTGCCTCTTCCTTTGTGCCGGCTTCTATGGCGTGCGTGCACTTCCGCGTCGCTTAAAGGCGAAGGCGCGCTGACGTATGATGTCAGCGCGCAGTGGCGCCAAATTCAAACCATATTTAAGGGAATTTAGTTTACAGATCCTTGCCCGTTGTTAGGTCCTATTAGTTACTTCCTGTGTGTGATTTCTGCTGGTTTCCTGTCTGTTATACTGGTTTTGACCCTTGCTTGCCTGACTATTCTCCGATATCTCCAATCCTGACCTTTTGCCTGTCTCCTGACTATTCTTCATTCTCTAATCCTGATTCTGGCCTGTCTGACTATTCTATTCCGCTTGTGCTGGTCTGGCCCACCTGTTCCACTTGGCGGTATTCTTCAACCCAGTATCATTGGTGAGACGATCGTGCCCCTGTGTTAGCCAGAACTCTTAGCTTTGCACCTCTCGATAAGTCCAGGTGGCATCTGAGTAAGCTGAGGGCTCCTCCCGAGGCCAAAGGCGGTCACTTAACTGGTGAAGCCAAGCTGAGACCAAGGTGCTTAGCAACTGTTCTGGTATTGGGTGCCGTACGTGACAGTGACCACTTGAACAACACAAACAGTTTGCTTATATATGACATTCTCACTTATTTACTGGTTTCATGTAAAACGATGTAACCGATTCCACATGGAAAAAAGTTCTCGTTGCTAAAATACATTTATTTGATATCTGAGATTTCAGTAAATCAGAAAATTGTTAAGCATATTTTATTGGCAACAAGACTATAGACTGTGCAACATTTCACATCCACTTTAAAAATGGCTGTGCTTCTCATTTAAGGCTGCTGATGGTTCACTTGCTTTGAACCCAGAGTGTATTACAGCAATATTGGAATCACAGGGCTTTATTCAAATTTGCTTAATAGAAAAAGACTGCAGAAGATTATGAATCAATGGAAAGCACATTGGCTGTAAGGATTTCAGCAGAGTCATATCACAGTTGCTGGCTGAGCATCACATTCTCAAAGGCTTTGTTACTGCCCTTAGCTTCTGCCATGAAAGATTCAATTTCCTCCACTGTACGTGGGACACACGTGAGCAGCTCCATTCCATTGGCTGTCACTGCAATATCATCTTCAATGCGTACCTAAAGGGTAGAAATACAGGTTAGCCACAACTCCAAAAGTCTAATGTTTTTCCTTATATGATCAAGATAATGTAAAAAAGCTAAATATACATGGCCAGGTGTTTATTATTTTTCATAACCAAGTCAATAATGGAGTAGTACACATGCTAAATTCCACAATATTGAATGCAGAAGTATACAAATATAATAACAAGTAATGATCTTCATGAACAAACTAAGAGCAATAAAAATTGCCAAAATTACATAAGAGCAAAGAAAAATACATGAAATAAAAGCATCAAAGCACTTAGAACATAAAATGGGAAATAATTAGACAATTTCCATGAAATATTGTGACCCTCAACCTCCTTGAACCTTACGAATCCCAAGTTAGTCAACAATTCCTTTTTGGGTTTATCAAATAAATCTATATATCTGAACCAAAAACAATAAAAAGAATAGGAGGATTTTTCTTTCTTGAAATTATAGCTAAAAGTTTCTTGCAAGCATAACTGGCTTGTAGAAACAAGAACTTCTGGGGTATATTGGCAAAGATCATCATAGAACTAACAAATACAAAACGTTAGACTATTGCATATGACAGGACTTTGAGACATCAGATTCCTGAAGGCTCAGACAATTCCAGCACAAATTACTTGGTACTACCCATTTGATCTTTCAGTATCCCCCCACCCACCTCCCTCCTCTTTTAATTTAAAGGAAAACTATACCCCCCAGACAATGTAGGTCTCTATAAAAAGATATTTCGATCGTAGGATTTATTCGTTTGGTCGAATATGCAAATTTTGGCACATTCGATCATCGAATGGCGGTGGTCTAATGATCAAATACATTCGAATAGATTCGAATGAACGAATATTCGATCAGCGAAGGATTTAAATTTTAAAGTTTATTCTATTGCCTACTTCGCCAGATTTGGACCTACTGAATTGCAATAGAAGCCTATGGGAGTCCTGATCGAATAAGATTTGAACGATCAAAATCTTCGATCGCTCGAATCGTACAAATTATTTGAATGATCGAATGATTTATTCGACTGATCGAATAAATAATTCGACTGATCCAATAAATTTGTATTCGATCATCGAATTATCGAATATCGAATAAAAGGTAGCCTAAAACTATTCGTTTAGCATTTGGTCGAGTTAATAATGGGAAATAATATTAACTCGACCAAATGTTCTTGGCATAGGAGTATGTTACTACGAGTCCTGCGCCTTAAGGGGACATAAGGTAAGTAAAAATGTTATGCATTATTAAGCACATCCATATTCATGCAAACTCAAACCTGATTTTCAGAGCCAAACCTTTCACTTTGATAACATTCCTTTACTGCAGAAACCTGTGATATCTTGCTTAGTAATATGGGCCTACCCTCAGGTATTAATTAACCAGCATGAATTTGTATAGCAATGATAATTGTGAACTAAAATATACACTTTCTGAAACGGAATATGTTCTGCCAAGTGTTTGCTGTATAAATGCAGGCAGTATATTCATACACACTGTATGTTACAGCTGGTTAGGTTAAAGGAACAGTAACACCAACAAATTAAAGTCTTTAAAAATAATGAAAATATAATGTACTAACTGCACTGCATTTGTGTGTTTGCAGAAGAAATTCTATTGTAGTTTATATAAATGAGCAGCTGTGTAGCCATGGGGGCAGCTATTCAAAACTGAAAAAGGAGGAACGGCACAGGATACACAGCAGATAACACATTAGCTCTGTATTACACAATGGGATTGTTCAAAACTTATTTGTGATGTATTGTGTATCCTGTGCTTGAATGGCTGCCCCCTTGCTAAAAGCAGCATTTTTATATAAACTACAAGTGTTTCTGAATCTAACACACCAGTTTTACCAGTGCAGAGCAAAATTATATTAAATTATATATAATTGGCATTACTTTTCCATTAAGGAGCAAGCATACATGCAATGACTTTCACAATTGCAGAAATAACCAGAATCCCCATTTAAGAAAAACTAAAGTTGGATACAGTTGTGTAGTGAATTATAAATGTCATTAGCTAAAAATGGTGAGGTGGAAATGAAAATGTAATTTCTATCCAAGCCCATTACTCTATAGTATGCACGTAAGTGGAATTTAAATTACAAATGAGTTCTTGAACACTTTATCAATCTAACTACAGTTGTGCTCTTAAGTTTACATAACCTGGCAGAATTTGTGATTTCTTAACCATTTTTCAGAGAATATGAATAATAACACAAAGACTTTTCTTTCACTCATGGTTAGTGGTTGGCTGAAGCCATTTATTGTCAAACAACTGTGTTTACTCTTTTTAAATCATAATCACTACATAAACTACCCAAATGACCCTGAGCAAAAGTTTACCTACCCTGGTGATTTGGCCTGATAACATGCACACAACTTAACACAAAAGGGTTAGAATGGCTATTAAAGGTAACCATCTTCACCTCTGATCTGTCTGCTTGTAATTAGTGGGTGTGTATAAAAGGTCAATGACTTTCTGGACTCCTGAAAGACCCTTGCATGTTTCATCCAGTGCTGTTGTTCGATGATGTTCTTTGGATTCTAAAGGTGGCCATATACGGGCCAATAAAAGCTGCCGACAGACCGAGTCAGCAGCTTACTGGCCCATGTATGGGGATTTCCTGATTGATATCTGGCCAAAAGTAGGCCAGATGTCGATCGGATGAGACTAAAAATCGCATCGGATCGTGGGCGTATGTGTTCGTTGATGTTGTCCTGCAATATGACCGCCTGTATCTCTTCCATTGTAATCTGATTGTCGGGCCCTAGGACCCACGATCAGATCAGCCCGATACTGCCCACCTCAAGGTGGGCATATCTGGGAGAGATCCGCTAATTTGGCAACATCGCCAAATGAGCGGATCTCTCGGTGCATGGCCACCTTTAGTCATGGGGAAGCAAAAGAATTGTCAAAAGGTCTGTGGGAAAAGGTAGTTGAACTCTATAAAACAGGAAAGGGATATCAGAAAATATCAAAGGAATTGAGAATGCCAATCAGCAGTGTTCAAACTCTAATTAAGAAGTGGAAAAATAGGGGTTCTGTTGAAACCAAACCACGTAGTCAGGTAGTCCAACTAAAATTTCAGCCAAACCTGCCAGAAAAATTGTTCGGGATACAAATAACTTCAGGTGAAATACCCACAAATAACTTCAGGTGAAATACAAAAATAGTGGAGGAAAATTTGCACTCATCAGCCCGGAAGCTGCTCATGGGACGTACCTGGAAATTTCAACATGACAATGATCCAAAACACAAGGCCAAGTCGACCTGCCATTGGCTACAGCAAAATAAAGTGAAGGTTCTGGAGTGGCCATCTCAGTCTCCTGACCTCAATATCATTGAGCCACTCTGGGGAGACCTCAAACGTGCAGTTCATGCAAGACAGCCCAAGAATTTACGGGAACGGAAGGCTATTTGCCAGGAAGAATGGGCAGCTTTACCATCTGAGAGCCTCATCCACAAATACCACAAGACTTCAAGCTGTCATTGATGTTAAAGGGAGCAATACATGGTTTTAAGAACTGGGGTATGTAAACTTTTGATCAGGGTCATTTGGCAATTCTGCCACGATATGTAAACTTATGAGCACAACTGTATAATGAAAGTTCTACCTGAGAGTCGTGATGCAAGCAGTCTGATATTGACCTGATCCATCGCTACTTTTGGTAGAAATTAAATTTCTACATGACATATAATTTACTAATGTGTGTAGTAGTGTAATAGAAAACTAACAGACCCAACAGTCATGACATGCATGCTGCTGATTCTGTGTAACTGAATCATGAATTGAGGCTTGTTCCAAATAATAGCAGTTTTCAAAATAATAATAGCTTGTTCCAAATAATAGCAGTGTGGAGTTCAATTTGTGAGGTCATTCATTCTGTGAGTCAATTACTTATTTAAGCAAGGAAGGCAGCAAATGTTGTGCATGCTGGTTATAGTGCATTTCTCTCTGAAAAATTGAGTAATACGCGTCAATTCAGAAGAATAGTGTACTTTGATTAGAAAGTTGATTGGAAAGGAGGGGGAAACATATAAAGAAGTGCAGAAAATGATAGGCTGCTCAGCTAAAATGCTTTAAATGGCAACCAAAACCTGAAAGATGTGGAAGAAATGGATAGCAGAATAACAAAATGCAATGATCAGCTCCAGGAAGATCAAAGGTCTAAAGTTACCTGTGAGCAATGGTACAATTAGGACAAGCCAAGCCCACACAAAGTTCCATTGTTGAAAAAAAAAAAAACATGCTGAAGTGGTTACAATTTGCCAAAGAACACACTGATTGGCCTAAAAAGAAATGGCACAATATTTTGTGGACTGCTGAAAGCACGATTGTTCTTTTTGGGTCTAGAGGCGGCAGACAGTTTATCAGATGACCCCCAAACACTGAATTCAAGCCATAGAACACTGTGAAGACAGTGAAGCATGGTGGCACAGGCATCATGATAGGGGAATGTTTCTCATACTATGGTATTGGGTCTATTTATCACATACCAGGGATCATGGATTAGTTTCAATACATCAAAAAACTTGTATGTCATGTTGCATCATGCTGAAGAGGAAATACTCTTGAAATGGGTTTCAACAAGACATTGACCAAACACAACAATAAATGAGCAACATTTTGATTCCAGACCAACAAGGTCGATGTTATGGAGTGACCAGTGCAATCTCTGACCTTAAAGGAACAGTTCAGTGTAAAAAAAAAAAACTGGATAAATAGATAGGCTGTGCAAAATAAAAAAAATTCTAATATAGTTAGTTAGCCAAAAATGTAATCTATAAAGGTTGGAGTGACTGGATGTCTAACATAATAGCCACAATCCAACTTCCTGCTTTTCAGCTCTTTAAACTTGAGTTAGTCAACGACTTGAAGGGGGGCCACATGGGACATAATTGTTCAGTGAGTTTGCAATTGATCCTCAGAATTCAGCTCAGAAGCAACAGTTATGGCCCATGTGGCCCTCCCTCAATTCACTGATTGGTTACTGCCTGGTCACAAGGGTTACCAGTCAGTGGAAAACAAGAGAACTTAAAAGCAGGAAGTTGGATTGTGGCTATTACAGTATGTTAGACATCCAGTCACTCCAGCCTTTATTACATTTTCAGCTAACTAACTATATTAGAAACATTTTTTATTTTGCACTGCCTATCTATTTATCCAGTTTTTATTTTTATACAGAACAATTCTTTTAATCCAATAGAAAACTAATGACATCAAAAATGCTGTTTCTGAGTTTGTAAAGAAGAATGACACTGCTATTTTTAGTAACAACAATACTATTTTGCATTTTAAAGGTAAACTAAATCTTAAAAACAATTATGGCTACAAATGCCATATTTTATATACTGAATTTACTATGCCAATGACAACAAAAGTGGAAAGAAGCTTACCATTTTAGATTTTGTCAAAAGTGTAAGTAGCACTGAACAGGCTCATTGTGTTTTGGACAACTGTGAAGACTGTGGTTGCCTTAGGCTGCTACAGAACCTCGAAACATAATCTATACTATATTTTTACTTTACTTTTTGTAAGTTTTATTTCTCCTTTTATAAATCTATGTAGGTTGTCTTGGTCTTTAATTTGTTTCATAAGGCTCCTGACAACCATAAACTGCAGGTGAATTTGAAAATGTCACTTTTTGTAATGTGCAGCATTAAATATTATTCACTGACCCCACCAAATCCTCGAAAGCGCTGAAGAACATCATTGTTAATGAAGCACGACTGAGCAGGGTTGGCCAGAGCTTGGTTTAGAACATGGTCGATGAAATAAATTCCTGGTTCTATGGTGAGGACCATTCTTTCTTGGAGGTTACGGGCTGTTCAAAGACTTTTTAGACCAGGCAGGTCAATGCGGTCAATACCCTAAAAATAAAAATGACAGCATTATTATAATTTTTACACTCTGCCCTCCAGCCTTGTGAAAAATGATTCTACACTGCCTAAAAAGTCCAATAATTTGTAATATTGTCAAACACTAAACACTGTTTTTGTTGGTTAATGTAAACTGTATTTTATTAAGTGCTGACAAAGCAGTTTAGAAAATGCTGTTCTTCAGTGACTCTCTTACTTAGCGGATATCGAAAGCAACTGCATTCACTACACAAACAAAAAAGTTACCAGGAATCAGCACTACTTTCACTTAACATGGCCCAAATAGCTGTAGTGCTATTTCCCTGAACAAAGAGACTTTTTTTTTACAACCAGCTAAAAGGCCGATCTACAATCTACCATGACAGTAGTATTATGAGTTGTGCCTATCTACTATACATTCGATCCTAAACTTGATGGAAAAAAATATAACCTGGTGGAAGACCCTCTTCCATTGTTTTTTTAAAAGAACTGGAAAGAAACCCTCTATAGTTATTGGTTATTAAAGCAGATGCCAAGTTAATGAAGCTTCTTCTAGTAGTTTTTTTTTTATGAGAACAAGGTAAATACAGCAAATAGATAAACTCAACAGCAATTTTAAAACATTTCTATCTTCCCACTACTTCCTGCATGGAGTTGGTAAGGGCAGGTGAATACCCTACTGAGAAAGCAAGGGACAGTTGTGCCCTTTTTTACTGTAATTTACATAGAAATATTGGTCAATTCTATGCTTTCAATTCCAATCAAATTTTGGGCTATTTGATAGTTGAAGTAGCTCAAAATTACTTTGAAATTCGAAATTTTTACTTTGACCCTTAGTAAATCAGCCCCTTAATCTTGGAAAACAAATTACAAGTAACTCTGTAGAAACAGATCAAATCAACTTGCTTTTTTTTAAGACGTTTTACCAGTCATCCAACTGGTTTTTCAATTCCGATATAACTTGTAAATAAGATCTTTCGGGAATATATCCTCTGGAATGTACTCCAATCCACATAATCTGTTTATCATGATCCGTAAAGATGTCATGAAGTTAGGTGTTGATTGTAGTTGCATGTTTGGAGCTTTGAGGGGTTATTAAACCTTCCAGGGAGAGGTGCCAAAACAGCACCTGCTGAAACGTCTTCAAGAAACACACACGTCCAGCTGATTTTACTTATTTCTACAGATATACCATGACCTGGATGAATGAGACTCTTCAAAAACACGTTGCAGATGACGGGTAGTGTATAGATGCCTAACTGGGTCCTAAAATACAGTTAGGAGGCGGGACTATTTCCTTATCCTGCTTTAAGCTACGCCCCTTGGTGTTCACACAGTGACCAAACAATGGCACTGTGCTAAATTATAAAACCCTTAGCAGCTATGTGCTCAGGGTCCATCTTGTGCTGGCTCTAGCCTGGAACCTAGACAGGTCAGGTCTAGTAAGGATAAGCTACTGACCTTAATAGGTCACTCTAGGCAGTGACAGATAGTTAGGCTGTTTAGCTGAGCAGTTTGAGGCTCCTCCGAGGATTGTGAATTATGATACCGGGTATTCATTGCCCAGAAGTAGGGACTAAGGGGCAAATGTATCATTATTTCACAAAAAAATCATACGAGCGAACACCGATCATTCGATTTCAGGATAAAATTGTGAAATTTCCTTCGATCGTACAAATGGTATTCGAGCAGGTGATAGAAAAAAAGCCGATGAGGGGATTCCCATAGGCTTCTATTGCTATTCAGTAGGTTCAATCTGGCGAAATAGGCAGTCAAATAAAATTGTAAAGTTGAAGTACTTCGATCATCGAATGGTCAAATTATCGAATATTCGATCTATTTGATATGCTCGAATTTTGCATATTCAATGATCGAAGTGGCCAAATTTGCATATTCGAATATCCGATAAAATCGTACGATCGGAATTCGATCTAATTCACGTGAATTTTGTAAATCTGCCCCTTAGTGTACAGACCTAGGGATGCGAGTTTTCCTCAGGTTCCACTTAGGGTAACGGCTGAAAGCTGGGTGTAACTCAAGTGACTGCTGTGTACATTGTCTCCCATCTCTGAGGGGACAGCTACTGACCAAAGGTGCTGTGAGTATTTGCCTATCCACGGTTGATGTATGATCCTGCCTGTTCTTCTGTATGTACACTCCACTGAGGATTGTTATTGCTCAATAAATATGTTCATTGGTTAAGTTATAAGAACCACTGGCGCCCAATTATTGCACCCTGAACCATGTTACAGTTGCACTACACCCAGCATCCACACCTTAAATCTTACTCCCTAAGATTTAAGGTCTCATCATGAGCACATATATTGGGAGTGGAGCTCTTACTAGAGGACGGTGCATTCATTTCACTATAGCGCTACACAGGTAAAAAAAATCCATGTGAGAAATGTGTAACAAAGCAGTAGAATTCTTAATGAATCAGATGAAAGTAAGTGTAGGACTAGTAAGATAAGGGATGAATTTGATGTGGTGGAGGGAATATTTTAGGTAGAGTAATGCACAAAGCATCTTATTGTTCTTAATATATTGATAATGGTTGAGTGCAGAGGACCTTTTGCATTTGTCCAAGGACCATTCACTGTGATTTGGATTTCAAATTTTTTATAGTTCAGGTGTAGCTCCAAAGACCCCAATGCACTTTTGCCGTTCCATTTGGGAGTTTTCTATTTGAAGGCTACATTTGTAATGAGTCATGCAAGACACACATCAGTCTAAATGTAATTTGAACTAGTTGAATTTGTTGTCCCTGGTATGGATGTTTCATTTGTTTCTTCTGTTTATGTTTCAGTAATAAAATTAATTACAGTTATCCAGCCATTTGATTTTACAAACCTCTAAAAACCCTAAGCCATAATGTGTTCTTTTGTTTCACAGATACAATTTGTATTATAAGTATGTTGATGGATGACACTGGAGTTGCTAAGAGTACTTGAAATTGTAGTTTCAATCTGCTATTCATAAATGTTAACTTACATTTTATCTTTTGTGCACAGTTGAAAACAATTTTAAACAAGAAGCACAGCCAAAGAGTCATGATAAATGTAAGAGAAAATAGCATTCATAATATTTTTTTTTCTTCCTGAGACAAAGAAACAAAAAAATGTAAGCCACCGAGTACAATACTTTGGCCACAAAAAGGAAAAGGGAGTGTGAACAACATGCATTAATAATTGTTGAGCAGCTTCCAGACAGAACAAGAGTAAATGAACAGCAGATAACTACTAGCAGTATCTCATTCATGTGCACATATAAAACATTTATTTGCCTTCCTCATTTCTGGCAAAACCCTTATTTTACATACTAAACTTTTATGATAACCATTGCAACATTGTTCTCCGTATTTGAGAGGCTTGAGAGCATAGTGAAAATATTAAAATATAAGAGAAAGACGTTGGTTCAGTAGGGTCATTATATCTTCTTTCTTTTTTAAAGGGCCCTATACTCACACCCTGTGTTACGCCCCCAGGGTTATTCCCACACTAATATTTGTTCTAAGATGATAAATATGTTAAAGTTACCATGACAAAGATTTTTTAGGTACAAGAAATTTGAAACAAATCCAACTGCATTACACAAATCAAATCACTTGCCCTAATGAACTGATTCAGAACTCCAGAATTACTGTGGCTGACGATATATGAAGAATTATTCAGGGATTGTATTGCAACACAGACATATAATCTCAGGACCATATTCCCATAAAGCAGTGCTGTCCAACGTCTGTGGGCTGGAATTTTTCTTGCCTACGTGGTGAAGGGCCCATAATGGAAGCCAGTGTTGACCTTTTAAACCACACCCATGTTATCTCAAGAACTTTTCAGACCATATCCCCATTATGGTGGTAACATAACAATAAAAAACTGTTGGAACAAAAATTGTTTGTATTGAGGTTTCTTGGACTAGGCAAAGGTTTCCACATGATCCTATTACATCATTAAATGGGAATTCAACTCCCCCGGCGTTAACCACTCCCCCGGCCTACCTCTCCCCCCCGGGTTATTGCCCCTAAGTTGCTACTTACCCCGCTGTGTAAGTCCCCCCCAGCGAAGTTCACAGGGGCCATCTTCTCTTCCAACCGGTTCTTATTGGGCCCTCTTCTGGCTTCTTCCTGTATCCAAATACAAGAGGTCCTCTGCACTCAACCCATTATCAATATATTTAAGACATTGAGACATTCTGTGCATACAGCTACTAAAAAATGCCTTACCCTTTAAACAATAGGGATTGTTTATCCATATATTGCAATATATTTAAGCTGGCCAACTACGTCAAAGTCATCCCATATCTGGCCAGTCCTACGCTCAATTTTCATCTGATTCATTAAGAATTCTATTGCTTCATTATACATTTTACAAAGGGACTAAGTTTTACCTGCAACTTACTTGCTGCTTTCAAAGTAAAACTCCCAATCATGGTTGCCCTTTTATTAGACACCAGTGGGATCACCTGACTATAGCTGGGAAGGGTGGGGGCTACAACAAGGAGCTGGTCACTGCAATATATTGACTGGCCAGATATGGGATGACTTTGACGTAGTTGGCCAGCTTAAATATATTGCAATATATGGACAAACAATCCCTGTTGTTTAAAGGGTAAGGCATTTTTTAGTAGCTGTATGCACAGAATGTCTCAATGTCTTAAATATATTGATAATGGGTTGAGTGCAGAGGACCTCTTGTATTTGTCTATATGTATTTTGTGGTCACAGCCTCATTGCACCCCCGCCTAATGGTTTTAAAAATTTGTGGTGAGCACAACTTTTTCTTGTGTGTTCTTCCTGTATCCGGCAGCGCATGCGCAGTAGGACGCCGGTACTACTGCTCATGCACACAAAGTTCACGGTGTTCAATTGGCGCACTTCGTGAACTTTGTGTGCATGCGCAGTAGTACCAGTGTCCTACTGCGCATGCTCCGCTGAGCGCCGACGGATCCAGGAAGAAGCAGTTGGAAGAGAAGATGGCCCCTGTGAACTTCGCTGGAGGGGACCGACATAAGTAGCAACTTAGGGGCAATAGCCCGGGAGGAGGGAGGGGCGAGCGCCAGGGGGTTGAATTCCCCTTTAAGCACAATGTGTAGGAAGGGATTGATCGTTCCATAGAACTATTTTTGACAGTGCTATGTGATATAATCAATGGTAATATAAAATAATGCTAGCAGCTATAGATGATTATGTTCCAGACATTTATGGGTAGATTTATCAAAGGTCGAATTGTGGAGTGAAAAAAACCTCGAAATTCGACCAACTTTTATTAGAACTGTTTTTTTCGATCGAATAGGTCTGTTTATCATTCAAATTGTTCAATTGAATCGTTCAATTGGAATGATTTCCTCCCAAAAAAATTTGATTTTTCAAAAATGTCAAAAACACTCCTTAAAGGTTATAGGAGGTCCCCATAGGCTAAAACAGCAATTCAGCAGGTTTAAGGTAGCGAAGGGTAGAATTTCGTAAGTACTTTTTTTGATTGGTCGAATTTTTCAATTTTGGACTATTCGATAGTTGAAGTACCCAAAAATTACATTGAAATTCGAATTTTCACTTCGACCCTTGATAAATCTGCCCCTTAGAGAGTAAGTTTTATCCACTTATAATTTTTAAAAATGTACGAAGCAATAACACCAATTGAGTTTCTTCGTCAGACACCCTGATGACTGCATCACTCACATCAACTGGTTTCATCAGTTCATCCACTAGATCAAATGACGCCTTGAATTGCCAGGACTACTTGGCTGTTGCACCAGTTCATCTGAAAATTTCCAGTGTATGCCAGCTTCAAAATAACCATGAAATACTAAGCTTAGAATACTATTCAACAGAGACAGACAGTTTGGCCCATCTTTTTTTTCTGAAGTTTTAAGGGTGATTCTTTTTCTTTGATTACAACAAGTAAACTGTACAAGCTAAAAGTTAGGAGCCTTCTAAAGGAAAACTTTAGCTAAAAATGTAATTAATATCCTGTTGTGGAAGCAACTCCATTCTAAAATGGATATACAGATGCAGCCACTGGGATTGGTGAGTTAAATGCATCGTGACTCAGGGCTAATTGAAGAAACTGTGTTATCTAAAGTTATCTTAACTCATTTAATGCATTTAACCTTTTCATTAGCATACCAAAGCACCATTGTTTTCAATGGTGAACTCTTTAATTGGATGGGATGCTGTGACACAATATACTGTGCTAAGTGGGATAAATGAGTTAAGTTTTTCTGTGTCAAATGTGCAATCCAAAGTGGCTTCATCTGTACTGTACTCTTTTCAACAGGAAAGGGAACCTTTTAGTCCTACTTTAATACAGGGTTTGGCACCTATATTTTATTCTCGTTATTTTATTCTCATTAACTATATGATGCATTTTGCCAACAAGTATTTGAATAAGCTGAATTTGAGTTCACGGTTCTGAGTCAGTCAATTGCCATGGGCCCAAACTAGTACAATATTACTGTGTAATTATGGGGTAGATTCATCAAAGAGTGAAGTTAAGAGTGAAGTTCCGCCACTAGAGTGAAATTCTGCCACTCTCCATTCATTTCTATGGGATTTTTAAAGGCGTATTCATCAAAGGGTGAACTTTCACTTCACCCATTGATGAATACACCTTGCAAAATCCCATAGAAATGAATTGAGAGCTGCGGAATTTCCCTCTAGTGGCAGAACTTCACTCTTTGATGAATCTACCCCAAAGTGTTCTGGTCAATTAAGTGAATCAGTTTTCATATTTATATATGCATCCCCCAGATATTTACAGGTATGGGATCCGTTATCTGGAAACCTGTTATCCAGAGAGCTCCAGATTATGTAAAGGCTGTCTCCCATATACTCTATTCTAATCAAATAAACTAAAGTTTAAAAAATACTAGATGCAATTTCTAAGATTTCCTTTTTCATTCTGAAAAATGATTTCCTTTTTCTCTGTAATAATAAAACAGTACCTTGTACTTGATCCCAACTAAGATATAATCAATCCTTAATGGAAACAAAACCAGCCTATTGGGTTTATTTAATGTTTATGTGATTTTCTGTTAGACTAGGGATGAGATTAAAAAAAGATCCATTATCCAGAAACCCTGAGCATTCTGCATAACAGCTCCCATTCCTGTTTAGGCAGAAATTCAACCCCCCCCTTAATAAACGTAGTTATGTGTATGAGAAATGGGCATAACATAGAGTTCAATGATTAATCTGTATTTTATATGCTACATATTTAACAAGTCTCTTATATTGGTAATACTGAGACTATAAGTGTCATTATAACTAAAAAGTGCAAAAAACGTTTTATAAATTTATACAGAACATCTGTCTGTCTACACATAAAATAATAAAAACTACTAAAGCAATGTTAAATTGTACATACAAAGGCCTAACTCGTTCTGCTTGAGGGGCAGTGCCTGGAAAGAGCAAACATTCAGTAAAGGAGATTAACATTCATTTACTTTGTAGGCTGAATTTCCAGTAATGATCAAAATTCCCTTTAAAAAAAAAAGGCAAATACATACTGATTGTAACCACAAGTTGAATAATACTGATAGGCCTGTACCTTAAATAAAAGTATTTTTATGATACAAAAGCAAATCTCCAGTAAACAGAGGCCAGTGACATCCAGCTGACCAGGCAGATACTAATGGAATGCCAAAGAATTGTTTTGCACAAATGTGCATTCGCTGAAATCATGACCGCATAAAACATTCCGGATTAAAAGACCACAAACCTCTGGATAACCTCCAACATCATGAACATCAATTCCTAGGAAATGTCCAAGACCGTGTGGCATGAAAACTGCACCCATGTGGACCTTTATCATGTCATCAACATCGCCTTTTAGAATGCCAATTTTGGTCAGCTCCTCCAGATGAACTCTGTCAGCAAGACGATGCATGTCCGGCCAAGCAACACCTTGGAAAAGACACAAGTAGTAAAAAACGGTTGATGCGCAGTAAAAACTAATTTTAAGATTTATTTTATTAATAAAAGGAGGGGAATGTCCAAAAATCCCTATGACGACTCTTACTGGCTTTTGTACTGTGAGGCAACTCTACTAAAGATGGTTTCTGGCCTGAAAATGTGCATTACAGAATTTTCAGGTTATCAACATCAGGTGGTTGAGTGGTTCCCACTGAAATGATGGGAAGGTGACTGGTGGGATTTTAGTTGCTTCTACTTTTTTGACCTCCATTGCTCTATCCAGTAACTAGTAATAAACAGTATGCTTTGTAACTGGGGACAACATGAAGTTTAAATAAGATTAGTCAACTATGAAGCATGGTAGGGTTGTGCTTGTCAACTATGAAGCATGGTAGGGTTCTGCTTGTCAACTATGAAGCATGGTAGGGTTCTGCTTGTCAACTATGAAGCATGGTAGGGTTCTGCTTGTCAACTATGAAGCATGGTAGGGTTCTGCTTGTTCTTCCTGTGTCTGCAGGGCTTCCACTGTCCAAAACCTACTGAAAGCTAAATTAGGTAAAGAAATGAGACTGTAAGCACCATGTGGGAATGGACTGTTAGCTTCTAAATTAGGAATGCACTGAATCCAGGATTCAGTTCGGGATTTGGGCTTTTCCAGCAGGATTTGTCTGAATCCTTGCGCATGGATGAACCAAATCCTAATTTGTATATGTAAAGCTGGCCATAGATGCAAAGATCCACTCGTGTGGCAACATCGCCAAACGAGCTGATATTTCCCCGGTATGCCACTAACGGCCCTATGACCGAACAATCGGATTAAGATAAGCGCAGTGTACTTCCGATGGGTTGGTCGGAAGAAAATTTGACCTTCCCGATCGATATCGTGTACAGATATCGGTCGGGAAGACCCCCATACACGGCCAGATAAGCTGTCAACTCGGTCTAAACGACGGATATCGGCAGCTTTATATGCCCATGTTTGCCCTGCTTAACTTAGCTGTGGGAAGGGAAATCATTACTGTCACAAAAAGAGGAAGTATAAAACATTTTCCCCCACCTTTTCTGCCCCTTATTTGCATATATACGAATTAGAATTCGGTTTGGCATTCGGCCGAATCCTTCACAAAGGATACTGCAGATTTCCAAAAAAGTGGATTCGGCGCATCCCTATTCTAAATATTCTATATGAAAAGATGAGTAGTATGTGGGTATATATATAAAGCATATAATAATTCAGAGTTAGACTAACTCTGTAAATGAATAAGGTTGATTTTAGAAAACCCTTATTTTTCAAAAACAGGGCAATAGCAGTCAGTAAGGAATGTAAGTAGGCAGTGACTACAAGATATTAGTGTTTTACCTAAATATATACCAGACTGCAAATAATCAACACTACGATATATATGTTATGCTGTAATGAATCCCCCCCCACGTTTGTATTACATTACTGCAGCCCTTTGTAGAACCTTAAAATGACACAAATTACAATTCAAATTCAGTGTTACTGGCTTTAGTTCCACCACTTCAGACTGAACTAAATACTGTGTGCCTGGCATACAGTTTTTCAAATTAACACAAAAAAAAAAAAATGGAAACAGTTTATATATAATAGAAACAAATCTCCAGCCCGACATTGAATCTAACGCAATAAAGTATTTCAGCTATTACAATATGGCTAATGTAGAAGAAAATGAAGATATTTTATACATTCTACCACAAATAGTAGGCATGAAACGGAAGCCTTCATCGATTAGTATTTCAATACAAACATTTCAGAGTAGAACAGTACAAAGACCATGCTCAGAAAAGCAAACACATCTAATTGGAGGGATTAGTGGTTTAATGACCAACATCGAATCAATTCTGCATAGAATCAGTCAAAACAGAAATGCTAAGAAAGGCTGAGGAAGAGATAGGAAGGAAACAAATATACATATACTCCCATTAGACGTAGAGTAGTGTACCCACAAGCCTAGCTTTTACCTGTGCATTAGAATGTAATGGCTTTTGATTTAAGGATTCAATATCTTTATGCCTACCAATTAGGGATGCACTGAATCCAGGATTCGGATCAGATTCGAATCCTTCTGCTTGTCGAACTGAATCCTAATTTGCATATGCAAATTAGGACCAGGGAGGGAAATTACGTGACTTTTTTGGCACAAAACTAGGTAGTAAAAATTGTTTTCCCCTTCCCACCCATAATTTGCATATGTTCGGTATTCGGCCGAATCTTTTGGGAAGGATTCGTGGGGTTTGGCCGAATACAAAATAGTAATGCATCCCTACTACCAATAACTAGTGATGGGTGAATCGGCGAATTTCAAGACGAATTTGCGTCGAATTCCTGCGATTCTCGAAACGTGGTGAAATTTTGCCTGGCGAAAATTCCCGGGCGTCTTGTTTTTTCAATGACGGCAATGGGAGCCGGCGCCCAAAAAAACGGACACCCACGTAAAAATCTTGATGCAGTGGTGTTTCGCAAATTTTTTGCCATGTCGCGAATTTCTCTTGAAAAATTCGCCAACATCTCGGTTTTAATGCGGGCATCCGTTTGTTACTCCGGCACCCTTCACTGGCGTCGAAAAAAATTAGATGCCGGCAAATTATCGCCAGTCGAAATATCGCCACATGTCACGGGAATTCACTGCAAATTCGTCGCAGGCGAATAAATTCGCCCATCACTACCAATAACCTTTTAGTGGCCAGGATTTTACTCAAGGTGAGGAAAGCTGCCATGTCTATTACGATCAAATTATCTGACCAGCCTTAATCTATGTCCAGTATGGTAATATACCATATAATACGAGGGGACCTATATACAATGCAGCTGGTAGTGAAGTGCTTCTCTGGAGATCAGTCGCTCTGCCCCACCTGCATTGTGTGGTTATACTGACTAAGGTAAGCAACCATCTCCTTCAGCCCATAACAGAAATCATTCCAAGGAAGGGGCGGTAGCTACAGTAGTAAGGAAGCAATATAAAGCCAGATTTTTAGAAGGTTTAAAATACGGTTATCATTCCGGTTTGCACTTTCTGTAAGAACAATTTTTAATATTGACAATTACATTATGAAAATTATTGTATATCTGTAACAGCAGGGCAGTTTCTGTAGTTAGAATGGAGAATGGCCTTGGACTTAAGGACATATATGCCCAGAAAAATCTGCTGATTGTATGTCTGCTTCATTCTTAAATTCGTGCCAAATGATATAATGTGCAATACAGGTCACTGAACCAGTGATCGAGCCATTCAACGAGGGACACCGTGTAGTACACTTCTAGTTCTGATTGGTCACCAGCCAGTAATTATTGGCAGAGACAAGGAAGAATGACCACCTTTCTCAACAATATTCACAAGGGAAGTGATCAAATTAGAAACCAGGGCATTAACAACGAGACATCATTCATCAGTAAGAGTCCACAGACATTTGAGTTTGCACTTAAGCCTAGTTTAAAATCAGCAGATACACATATACTGTGTATATTGAGGGTAAAATTAGTCTAATAACTTGTTATAATAATATCTAAAGGTATATTAATGTAAACTGTTAGGGGCAGATTTATCATTCCTCACCAATTCGAGGGCTTTTAGATCTCGAATTCGGCAAAAATTTGAAAAAATCGTAGGAAATATTCACTAGTTTTGAGTGCAATTCGATTTTTCGATAAAATCATACAATCAAACGATTTTACGAAAAAATCGTAAAATTTTGTTCGACTGTTCAAAAAAATGTACGATTCGAACAATCGAATCATTCGATCGTAGAATTTCTATTCGAACAGGTAACATTAAAAAAAAAGCTTTAATCTGGCAAAGTAGGCAGTCAAATAAAATTTAGAGGGCAAGCTCTTCAACTATCGAATGATCGAATAGTCAAATAGATTTTTATTCGATCTATTCTATACAATCTTATCTGTCAAATTGGATGGTCGAATTGAGCTAATTTGCATATTTGAAAATTCGACCAATCGAAATTTTCAATTCGACCGAATTTCGAATACTACAAATTTGATAAATCTGCCCCATAATGTGTAAAATACTTAGCAGTAGAAGTCAGGTGGAACGTAATCGTATATAAAAGAAAAAGTGTCAATCCCAGATAAGTATGTAAGTGAATTATGAAACAAAGATGGTGTACAGTATGTGTGGCTTTTTAAAATGAAAGGTTTAGGTTTTTTTCCTAATAACATTGAAATAAGAAAACTAGTTCTTTTGAAGCCGCTCATTATCCAATGGTCAAAGAAACCAACCAGCTTATCCAACAAAAATGTGAACATCAACTCAACTTTTAATTGTATTTTAGACCTGATCTGTGTGTTTATAGTATATAGTATAGTACAATTCAATCTTACACCCGTTTCCCAATGTTCTTTTTAATGATTAATGCTTCCCCTTTCTGTAGATTTTCTTCCTATTAGATAAACAGTATTTTGCACAAGAAGTTTTAGGGGTGGAAATTGTCGAGGGCTTTTAGCCCCGAATTCGAGCGTACAATAATTGGCGAATAAATATTCGCTGGTTTTGAGTGCTTTTCGAATATTCACCAAAATTGTATGATCGAACTATTTTATGCAAAATTTGTACGAATCGAATATTCGCAGCATTCGATCGTACGAATACTATTTGATACAAAAACTTTAAACATAGGCTTCACATAGGCTTCTAATGCAATTCGGTAGGTTCAATCTGGCGAAGTAGGCAGTCGAATAAAAATTTAAAGGGCACATTGTTTGACCAGCGAATAGTCGAGCGATCAAATATATATTTATTCGATCTATTTGATGCAACTGAATATTTCATATTCGATGGTCGAAAATACTTAATTTGCAAATTCAAATAGTCGCACAATTGACTATTCGATCGCATTTTCGAATCCTTCACACGCATTTAGTAAATCTGCCCCTAAGCGTTGAAGTGTTTTTTCACATTAAAAGCACTCATCAATTCTAAATAAGTAGTAAACTGACTGCCCCAGGTTTTTCTAGCCTTAAGTCCTGACTTGTTGCATAAGATTTTTCATTTCTCTTGTTTTCTTATATCCGGGTGTAATGGCTGGGGACCTAGGTAAAGCGGTTACTGCAGTTTTCACTGGATTCTCTAAGAAGAGTTTTTAATTGTTCCTCAGTTCACTTGTGTTTCTTGTTACTATGAATTTCTGTACATTCTAGGATTAACTCGTTTACGCCTTTTATGTCGTTACTTGAATTCCCCTTAATTTTGTGCCAAATTTGTTGTATGTAGGGCTGCAAGTTAAAAAAAAGTGAACACCTATAAAGCTAAAAGGCTGTTGCTAATCAGGTTTTGCAAGGCATGTTAAAACAACATTTATTACTTACTTGATTAGAAATCAAAAACATTTATAAAGTTAAAAGTAGCTCTGGTTACTAGCATGTTATCAACAGTACATCTTTGAGCTTTGTTGATTTAAACTGAAGAGGCTGTGGGAAGAAGTCTCGGAAGGTCTCGTTCAGCCAGCTGTGGTCTGCACCTGAGGTTATACTTTCCACAGGGGCACCTCCCTTCATAGTTGAATATCTTGGGAAAAATGTCTCCTGTAGTGATGAATGGATTTGCCCAAAACCTCAAGACCCACAGGTTTAAACGCTGGTTAGACAGGTTCAGGCAGACATCTACACACATTCGTATGGATTTGGGCCAAAATTTCCTTCCTGCACACCTAACCAGTGACCTTACAATGTCCCACGTCCACTCCAACAGCCTGTTTTTATAGGTGTGCACCTGCTAGGTCCCACCCCTTCATGACATCAGAAATGGGCGGGTCAAGTACAGGCGTGTACGTACAGGTGGTTTACTATTTTGAATTGGGAGCAGGCATGTTAGGGTCGAGTGTGGGTTGTCAAAAAGTTGACCTGCACATAACTATTCTCCAGACCCAGGCACTGGCCTATAAAAGCCATGGGCAGGTTTAAGTCTGTGAGACCAATGAACTGGTCATTGCAATCTCTCTCCTATAAAAGCTAATGGTAGTTTCAGCCTGTGAGACCAGTGTCTTGGTCAGGAGACACTTTTCCCAATAGATGAAGCATGTAGGGAGGTGCCAGCTTGTAAAGTATGAGCAGAGGTAGTTAGGACCAAATGTGGGACTTACCTTGGTATTTTATTATTATTATTATTAACATGTATTTCTATAGCGCCAACATATTTCGTAGTTAGTACCAATAAAACAGCGGACCAGGGAATGGACATCGGTCCCCATCATTTGTATTTTATTTTTCTTTATTTTTTCCAACAATGATTATTGTCTAAATTTTTTGGATTGCCATAGAAAAATAAAATATATTCCTTGTACTCCTATGAGATCATGCACCCATTATCTATAGTATAATTAATAATTGTAGAACTACCTCAGTTTTACAGCTCAATATTAAATATACATTATAAATTATAGATATCTGTTCAATTACTATCTTTGTTGATATGTCCTCATAGTAATGTTAAAGAAAAATGTTGTGGGAGCACACCATGTCTGTAGTTAATTTGGCCAGATCAGTACAAGTCCATTGTATTTTATTACATTTTTATTTAGCTATGGAGTGCTCCCACAACCTTTTTTTTATTGCATTTTGTATTGTAGCAAATCTATTCTGTTTGGAGGTTTAGCAGCTATGCTGCAGGCAAGGCTTCCATGTGGTTGTAGCACCCCCACACCCGTCC
>CM044438.1:39696504-39710249 GCA_024363595.1 Xenopus borealis
CCAAATATGGAGGGGAAACTGCCTGAGTAAACTACACCCAAATCTCAGGGTCGCTACATTAGAATTTATTTTGTCAGAGGATTGCTCAATTGTTTTTAGGGATGCCCCGAATCCACTATTTTGGATTCTGCCGAACTCCTGAATCCTTCCCAAAAGATCCGGCCAAATACCAAACCGAATCCGAACCCTAGTTTGCATATGCAAATTATGGGTGGGAAGATGAAAATATTTTTGACTTCCATGTTTACGTGATTTCCCTCCCTGCCTAATTTGCACATGCAAATTAGAATTCATTTCTTCCAGGCCGAATCCTGGATTTGGTGCATCCCTAATTGTTTTTATTATTATTTGAATGTACTGTAAAGGGTGTATTGACCTATCAATGACACCACTAAATGGCTTACTGAATACAAACCATTGCATTATTATAATGGAGTATGGTAATGTACGAGTTAAAAACTGAAGGTCATTTAAGGCCTGTGATTAATCTCAATGACTGGAGAGGCTCCAAATAGAGCAAGTGGAGTGACGTCAGGCAGGTGTCAGGTGTGATATTATATCAGTACATGACAAATGAAGAGATTCTGTTTGTCTGTGACAAATGTTCTTGGATGGGTTACCTGGTTTTACAGCTTTCATGACCGCACGTGATGACTTCAGCACAGCCTCATACACAGACCTCTGATCTGAAGTGAACTTGCCATTGGCCGGGAAGGAGCAGGTAATGTCAGAACTGTAGCAGTAATATTCCCCTCCCATGTCAAACAAGCTGAAAGATAAAGGCAACATATTGGCCTTCTTAGTTGGCACATGTATATATTTCTTTTTAAAGCAATGAATGTTTCACCAAAAAGTACAACCAATAGACTTTGTGGCTTGTCATGATTCCCCCCACAGGAAAATAGGGAAGCACAAAAGCTGTTATCCGCTGCCATTGCTAATGGTAATAAACGGACACCCAATGATAACCTGAAACTACTTGGGCCCATATATATATCCATACAGATAAGTGAAATTTCAGTGCTTTAGAAGACTTGACTGAGTCAGCTCCTTTCACCTCTCAGAGAAGATTCCCAGTGCAAGTGCAATTAATGGCCACCATCCATTCACATACTGTAGAAGACTCAAGGCACAGCACCGATTTTAATTTAAAAGTAACGATCCAAATACAGCAACGTTTCAGGCACTATGGCCTTTTTTCAAGCTTGAAAAAAGGCCATAGGGCCTGAAACGTCGCTGTGTCAGATATACAGGAAGAAACAATAGAATTCTACCTGTATCTGACGATTCAGCACTAACAATTAGGGATGGCGCGAACTGTTCGCCGGCGAACTTGTTCGCGCGAACATCGGGTGTTCGCGCTCGCTGGAAGTTCGCGAACATCGCGCGACGTTCGCCAATTTGGGTTCGCCTTAGTTGGCGCTTTTATTTTGCCATTTCTCCCCCAGACCAGCAGATACATGGCAGCCAATCAGTAAGCTCTCCCTCCTGGACCACCCCCACACCCCCTGGACCACTCCCCTTCCCTATAAAAACCGAAGCCCTGCAGCGTTTTTTCACTCTGCCTGTGTGTGCTGAAGAGATAGTGTAGGGAGAGAGCTGCCTGTTAGTGATTTCAGGGACAGTGGATAGTAAGTTTGCTGGCTAGTAATCTACTGTACTTCAAACAACTGCCATCTAGCTGTGTGAGCTTGTTCACATTCTGTCTAAATATCCATAATATTACAGTCTCCAGAAAAAGCACCTGAGTGACTTTTTTCAAGCAGCCATAATATATTTTACGTAATCCGTATCCACCGCTGTAGTAGTGTATACGTTGACCTTGTAGGCATTATTTGCCCTGTAGGCATTTTTTGCCCAGTGTGTTCTTCAAACAACTGCCATCTAGCTGTGTGAGCTTGTTCACATTCTGTCTAAATATCAATAATATTACAGTGTCCACAACCACCTGAGTGACTTTTTTCCCTTTACAGCACAAAACGCAGCGCTGTGTCAACAATGGATTTTTCAGATACATTTTTGCCCTTGATCCCCCTCTGGCATGCCACTGTCCAGGTCGTTGCACCCTTTAAACAACTTTAAAATCATTTTTCTGGCCAGAAATATCTTTTTTAGCTGTTAAAGTTCGCCTTCCCATTGAAGTCTATGGGGTTCGCGAACCGTTCGCGAACCGTTCGCAAATTTCCGGAAGTTCGCGAACATGTTCGCAAACTTTTTTTTCGGCGGTTCGCGCCATCCCTACTAACAATGGCCAATTTTTGGGTACCCCCCCCCTGGCGCTAACCCCTCCCCCCATCCCCCGTAGGCTCCATGATCTTTGTCCCTGCAACTGGAGTTGGAAACAGTAAAGGGGATGAAAGGGCAGAAATAAAATCCAATAAAAATCTCTACACAGTCTCTACACTGCTCTACACGGAAACAAAGCTGCTGGAGTTCTGAAAAGCTTGGAAGTAAGGCTGGGGTTCCCCCTGCTGCTCATAAGTATGATTGTTTCCCTGCCCAGCAGTTAGGGACCGTCTGACAATTCCTATCCACAGCAGTAAATGAAGGGAGAATGTATCTGTATACTGTCAGGTTTCTTATGAAAAGAGTACACATTTTTAATTAAAGTATATTTTTCATTAAATAAACGTAAAAATGGGATTTTTTTTTTTGCCTTTACATGCCCTTTAAGCCCTGGGTACAATCCCTTCTATGTAGTTAAATTACACATATTTAATATGTCTCATATATTGCACTGGTTAATTGCTGTGAAAGAGGGGGGGGGGAGAAAGAATTATAAATAAATCTTAGATATTGAGGGGGATTTTCAACCATGCATTTTATGCATTCTTATTTATATTTAAATTTTTTTAGAAAAGGCAGGAATAAGTCACTGACATAAAACAAGTACAAGTAAGGGACCTGTTATCCAGAATGCTTGGGACCAGGGGTTCTCCAGATAATGGATCTTTGCACAATTTCGATCTACATAACTAAAAAGTCTGTGAGAAAATCATGTAAACATTAAAGGAAATAAGTAACAAAAAGTAGCAATAACAATAAATGTGTAGAGTTAAAAGATGAAGGCAAATAATTCAAATACTATGCTATTAGAAATAATGAAGGCCAATTGAAAAGAATCAGCCATTCTATAATATATTAAAAGTTAACTTAAAGGAGAATTCAACCCTGCGGCGCTAAATCACACTATTAGAAGATATGAATGCTGAATATTAAAGGGGTACTGTCATGGGAAAACATGTTTTTCAGAACGCATTCAGTTTTGAAATATGACATGGGGCTATAAATTTTGTCAATTTCTCAGCTGCCCATGTGACTTGTGCCAGCACTTTAGGAGGGAACTGCTTTCTGGCAGCCTGTTGTTTTTCCTTCTTATGTAACTGAATAGTACGCAATGGGACATGGGTTTTTACTATTGAGTGCTGTTCTTAGATCTACCAGGTAGCTGTTATCTTGTGTTAGGGAGCTGTTATCTGGTTACCTTCCCATTGTTCTGTTGTTAGGCTGCTTGGGGGGAAAAAGGGAGGGGGTGATATCACTCCAACTTGCAGTACAGCAGTAAAGAGTGATTGAAGTTTATCAGAGCACAAGTCACATGACCAGGAGCTGCTGGGAAATTGACAATATGTCTAGCCCCATGTCAGATTTGAAAATAAAATATATAAAGTTGTCCTATTGCCCTAAATGTGCCCCTTGTATATTTGAGTTGACATATGTTAGGAAATGTAGGGGGGGAAGGAGGGTAACCCCCAAATAAATTACGCTATTTTTCAGACTATCACCCTAAAAAAAAGTGAAAAAAAAACGCTGGCGTCTTTTAAACTCCTGTCTATTGTATTGAAAATCGCCAGGTCTGACCTGGCGAAGTAAAAACTAGCGCAAGAGGTAACATTCAGTAAAATGGGCATCTTAATGAATTAGCGTAGTTGCATCCCTTTGTCAGTGCGCAACTTCGCCTGGAGTAAGGGTGCGAAGTTGCGCTAGTCTTCTAGCGAATTTTCGCCAGGGACACAGTTAATAAATTGGTGAAGTTGCGAAATGATGTCACGCTGGCGAATTAGCACTAGCATTAGACGCTTCCGCCCAAATTTACTAAAGCGCGAAGCGTCTAAAGCTTGTGCTAATTAGCCAGTGTGACAATATTTCGTAACTTCGCAATTTCACTAACTCTGGCGAATTTTCGCTAGTGATGTAGAAAGACTAGTGAAACTTCGCACCCTTACGCCAGGCGAAGTTGCGCACTGACGAAGGATCGTAATTACGCAAATTCATTAAGATGCCCATTTTACTGAACGTTACCTCTTGCGCTAGTCTTTACTTCGCCAGGTCAGACCTGGCGAGGTTCGATACAATAGACAGGAGTTTGAAAAAAAATAAGCTGGCGTCAGGAGTTTGAAAAAAAAAAAACGCTGGCGTCTTTTACTTTTTTTATGGTGATAGTCTGAAAACTTTTTCCTGAACATTACCACTTACGTTAGACTTTACTTTGCTTGGTCAGACCAGGCGAAGTTCAGTACAATAGATGTAACATATCTATTATATCTATTATATGCTTAAGTTCCCGCCATATGAAAATTAGGCATCGCTAGCGTAACTGCGCTTTGCCTGGCGAAGTAACACTAGCGCCACTACACTACCTTTTGCCGACCTGAGCGTAACTTCGCACTTTAGTGAATTTGCGTAGCGCTGGCGAAGTGCGGCGAATGCTAGCGAAGCCAAAGCTAGCGATTTTTTGGAACTTAGTGAATTTGCCCCTATGTGCAAATGGGGAAAAAAACCCGGTGGTCCCAGACCCGCTCCCGGTATGATGAACCTCCCTACCTGGCCCTCAAGGCAGCAGTTGTCTATCAATCCGACACTGATAAGACAACAAAGCAATTGTGCTCACAAGATTTGAGAAAAAAAGGAGTTTTTAGCACACTGCCTTACATTTCTCTGTCTCCATCTTGAAAGTGAGCCCAATTTATTTGCATATCAATTTAAGAGCACTGTCATTCACAGTGATGTTTAATTGACGGTTTGATATTAAGCAATCTGAAAAGCTCAGCTATAAGTCATGTGATAATACATTTTATATACTGTAATAAAACTTTATGGCTAATTGTGCACAGAAACAAATATCTGTCTACAAAGGAAAAAAAACTGATATTTAAGATTATGTAACCAATAATGACACAAAACACCTACGTCACAAAGCAATGTCCCAAACATGAGAAACAGAATGATGGCAGGTTCAGAGGCTTATCTACAAGTATCAGTGACTCTAGTAGCTGACAAGTCAGTGTCAAAATCTGGCAGCTAATTAGGTTAGGTGTGTGTGTGTGAGTAAGATCAAATTACACCACTTCTGCATTTAACACCAGTGAGTCAGTGTCCAAAAAGACAGACTATTGTCAAGTTAGGGCTCCTACACACGGGCGTTTTTGACCTGCGCAGGTCTAGACGTACCTCATTCTTTTCAATGAGGTTGTACCAACAAGACGCGTGTAAGCGCCGAACGCAGGTTCAGACGCAACATGCTGCATTTTTCCTGCATCGGCGCTTACATGCGTTCGTGTGAGTACAGCCCCATTGAAAATAATTGAGTGCGTCTATACCTGCGCTCCCCTGCGTTTGAACGCAGCAAAACGCAACGCAGGGGAGCGCAGGTAAAAACGCCCGTGTGTAGGAGCCCTAACTTGACATAGCTCCTAGTTCATTTCTACTGTAGTCTTGGATAAACCCAGTTGCTGTACTGTGTCATTACAATCTTTCAGTAAGACAGAAGTAATTTCTGCAGAGCGGATCCAGGAGTCAGTTATTTAAAATGTAGTAAATAAAGTTTATAATATAATAAAGTTAGCTTTGCATACTTTCTTCAAAAAAAAAAATCTAACATTTGTGTATCCAAGGAAATGCTATGGCACCTTGTACATAACAGTTTCCACTTAAAAATGTGTTACCTATCCTCAGTTTTAACCATCCTCAAATGTTCATTCGAACTGCCGCTGGACTCATCCACAGCTGAAAGAAGCTTATGTAATGCAGTGTAACTGTATATAGTATGTTGTGGCCATTGTGGGAAGGAGTTTCTATACAAGACTGGATACAGAGGAGATGCATGTATGTCACATATAAATAATGAGGCCTACAACCACACAGAGGAAAATTATATGTCTAGGTCAATGCCTTCATCAAAACAAGCAGATATAGCTAAACAAACTGCTAGTTAGGGTCTGCCTGCCAGAAAGCAGTTCCCTCATAAAGTGCATGACCGGGGCAGCTGGGAAATTGACAAAATGGCTAGCCCCATGTCAGATTTCAAAACTGAATATAAAAAAAACCTGCTTGCTCTTTTGTGAAATGGATTTCAGTGCAGAATTTTGCTGGAGCAGCACTATTCGTTTTAAAGAAAACATGTTTTCCCATGACAGTTTCCCTTTAAAGATATTAAAATCTTCAACATATAATTAAGCAAAGCATGCTGGCATATACATATTACCCATGTTTTATCACACAATCTATAACTGCAGAAAGATGAAGGAAATATAAAAGAATATGCATATACATAGGGAACTATTGAGAATGCAATGAAAACAATGTGTAGTATTTTTAATATTAACATTATTATTCGTGTTGTAGAGATGTAGGAACTATGGTCTGACTGACCTGGTTTTCTCTGTAATAATCAGACAGCACCTTGTGATTGATGATATCAACGACAGAATACATTTATATTAAAGGATAAACAATCCTATTGAGATATTCAGTGTCTAAATTTAAGGTAAAAATCCCAGGTCCCAAGCATTCCAGATAAGGTATGCCATACTTATCAGGGAAAATTAGTCCAAGTAGTAAAATGCAATGGATATCAAGCTCTTTCAATAGAGCTATATAGAGATATATAGTGATATATTGAACATTTCTCTAATGATACTCATAAGAGATTCCTTAAACTGGCCATACACTGGCCGGTAAAAGCTGCCGACAGACCGAGTTGTGTGTGGGGCCCTTGGACGGGCTTCCCTGATCGATATCTGGCTGAAAGTTGGGCAGATATCGATTGGGCATCTATTTGTTGATGCGGACCCGCAACCCGACCACCCGTATTGGCTACATTATGATCTGATCACCAACCTCAGACATCCGTTCGTTTGGTGATGTCTACGTGTATGGCCACCTTTAGTCATCCAGAGGAAATTAGACTTTGAGAGATCTGAACCATGTGTCCCGTTAAAGTCGTATTAAAAGTTTAAATTTTTAAATTTTAGAAATGGACGAAACCGGAGAAATGGGCAAAATGCATAATCTTTGGAAAATTTTACTACTTTAATTTTAGGAACGCTAAACATTGGGAATACAACACAGATTTCCTACCAGATATCCTTTGGGCGGGCCCTGTGGGCCAATAAGTTTCCGACAGTCTAGAAGGACAGATTCGGCAGCTTTTATCGGCACAGATATTGTCACTTAAAGGGCACCTATTGTGTAAAAAAGTTACCCCCAACCAAAGGTGCGGGCTGATAGAGCCCGCATTCCGGTTGGGGGTACCAGTACTTTTTTTTTTAAATGCCCCCCGCCAGCGCAGGCAAGCTCGCACCGGGAGGGAGCAGGGTACTGTCACTGGGAGGGAGCTCCCAGTGACAGTAACTGGGGGTACAGTTACTGGGGGTAACTTTTTTACAAGATAGGTGCCCTTTAACCGAACAAGTAAATGAGTCGGCTAGGATAGAAGGATTAAAACAGCCCCTACCGTACATTATATATGAAAAATAGTGAAAGCCTTAAAACAGAAGGTATCCACTTACCCTTATGAATTCTAATGAGATCAAAATTGCTGGCTCAAAGTTTGAATTTCTTGTGCTCAAAATGTTAAGACTGTATCTGGTCTAATTTGTATGTTTCTGCTTTAGTATGGGTTACAATCCTCATTTATGGTCAATACTTACTTTGCATAGCTTTTGGATGACATGCAAATACCTTCTGTTTTAAGAAGGCTACCACTGCTTTTAATTACTCAGTGCATGAAATATGGTTATAGCCGGCATTAGAGTCCTGCGCGGGTCCATTTTTTGGGACCCGTACCCGCAACCCGGACCCGCATTCTTACCCGCTTGGACCCGCGACCGGAACCCGTACCCGCAACCCGAGATCCGCAACCCGGACCCGCGACCCGCTGACCATCAAGAATCAGAAGTGCTGTCATTCAAAACCGGAAGTGGCATCATCGGAAGCAGCCGAGATCAGAGAAAAAGGAGTAAAACAGGAAGTGCTGTCATTGTGAACCGCATGTGACATTACCAGTAGTAGAAATGCTCAGAAAAAGGAGTAAAAATCGCTATAGCGAGGATCCGCGACCCGACCCTCAACCCGCCAACCTGCAGAACCACCAGCCCGCTTCTGTACCCGCACCAAGAAACTCTACGAGTAAGCAGAGTACCGCGGGATTTTGCGGGTACCCGACCCGCTGCAGGACTCTAGCTGGCATCTCATCAGCACCTTCTCTAACTGTACTTTACATGTAAAATTGGACTTCTTTTAAAGAAGAAAGATATCTGTGCTCTCCTCCAAACAACTGTACTTATGATACAGTAAATACTTTAACTGAAATGGAATGAAAATGATCAATTTACATCTACAGCGAAACACGTGTGACCTTATTCTACACTAAGGAGCTTCAGGGAATGTCAATGAACGCGTGCTGCCATGCAGTGGAACACACAACTGCATGCACAATCATTTGTACACATGCCTGACGGCTTCTAAAATCTGAATTCCTTAACTAAAATCTTGAGCCTGACAATCTGAAGATTATTTCATACAAGACTGATCCAAAAACCTCAAGAGTTTATAGAATGTATCATTGTGCACAGGCATTCACATTATTCAGACTTACAAGTGTGACATTCTCCCTTTAATGCAGATAATAGGATTGTTGGACTTCCTTTCATGTTCCCTAGGCATAGCCTAAACATATTGGAAAGATCTTCAAACAATCCCTGGCAAACAAATCCTATACGCTCAACAAGATCAAGACGAGACGTGTTTAGTGATTTTTATAGACCTAAATTTCAGTAAAGTTTCAGACATACATTTAAACATAATTTTAATATACAGTTTATGGAAATTAAAGGATTTTCACACACGTTTCTTCAATGATAAGCTCACCAAGTATGGAATATTTTATCAGGAATGTATGACGCTAGAGGATTTCCAGATAAGATGTTTCTGTAATATAGAGAACCATACCAAAGTTAACTAGAACACATTTCTTAGTATGTGCGGCGTGGTTTGGACAGTTTTGAGAGCAGTTTGGATGATGAGATTCTGAGCAGAAGTTTGCATGCATGTATATTTAAACACGTGTGTCATATTATCTAAACAACCTATACACAGCTCTCTGTGTACAGAGGGAAAACCATGTTTTTTTTTTCTTCAAAACACATCAGTTAATAGTGCTACTCCAGCAGACTTCTGCACTGCAATCCAAGTTTCAAAAGAGCAAACAGATTTTTTTATATTCAATTTTGAAATCTGACATGGGGGTAGACATATTGTCAGTTTCCCAGCTGCCCCAAGTCATGTGACTGGTGCCTGTCTTTTAGGATGGAACTTCTTTCTGGCAGGCTATTTCTCCTACTTAGGCTTGTGTTGTGACACACAGGCAGATTCAGGGAGATTTAGTCACTTGGTGACTAATCACCTGTTCTTCTGGGCAATAATCTTCCCCATCCCGTCCGCTATAATAAAAAGTTGCCTGTTCTAAAGCACACGCGGCAATTAGCCTTACAATGTCACCAGAAGTTGCCTCACGAGCTTAGGAAAATGAAGCGTTGTGTGTGCTTTAGCGCAGGCGACTTTTCATTACAGCGAACGGGAAGGCAGTTTGGGGGGATTGTTGCACATTAGACATGATTAGTCGCCAGGCAACTAAATTTCCCTGAATCTGCCCGTGTGTCACAAGCCTAAAGCTGGCCATAGACGCAAAGAGCCACTCGTTTGGCAACATCGCCAAACAAGCGGATCTTTCCCCGATATGCCACTAACGGTATGGCTATATTGGGGGTAATCCGAACATTCAGCCATGTGATCTAACAATCGTATTACAATGACCCCAAGGGGCTCCGACGTGTCGGTTGGAAGAAAATGAAAACTTCCCGATCAATACCTATATATCGATACCTATATGTTCTGTGTATACACCAAGGTACTGTACAATAGTGTGGAATATGTTCGGCTTACAAAATATTTATTAATAATAATAATATTATAAATAATGAATCATTAACATGAAGCCAGCCTTGATCTGTCATGACACAGGCCATGAATGCAAAGTGCAAAGTCCAGAAACAAAGCAGGGCTGACTTGTCTGATAACAGAATTAACGGACCTCTGTGGCTCAGTAATATCTGTCATGTAGTTATGTAAGGATCATATACTGTAGAGGGGGTTTACATATTCGTCATGTAAAAAGTGGAGTAAGACATTACCAGTGATGTTGCTTATAGCAACCAATCAGCAGTTAAAGGGGAATTCAACCCCCCCGTCGTTAACTCCTCCCCCCCATAGGTTCCCCTCCCTCCTCACCCCGGCCTACCTCTCCGCCCGGACTATTGCCCCTAAGTCGCTACTTACCCCTCTGTATAAGTCCCCTCCAGAGAAGTTCACAGGGGCCATCTTTTCTTCCAACTGCTTCTTCCTAGATCCGTTGGCGCTCGGAGGCGCCTGTGCAGTAGGACGCTGGTACTACTACGCATATGCACAAAGTTCACGAAGTTCGCTGATTGGGGTTAGCACCCGGGGGGGGGGGTTGAAATCCCCTTTAAATTGCAACAGTTACAAAACAAAAACAAAGATCTGAATGGTTTCTATGAGCAATATCACCAGTAATTTTCTACTCCACTTTTTACATTAAGTGTGCAATTAATGACAAACAGCAATCACATCTTTCATGCTTATTCAGGTTATGATCTTGACAAGAAAAAAACCCGTTTAGATGAGCCAAGTCATTACAGTCCTGACCAAGATTTGTAAAAGTAGACAAGGACATTTGGCATAACGTTATCTCAAAGGACATCATTGCCCCCTAGTGGACAAATAACTTTCCAATTTCTGAGGCGTCTCACATAACTGGGGAGAGCATGGATAGGACACTGGCCAATAGCAATTTTCAAAATAAACAGAGTTGAAAACTGCTTTAGTCCCAATAGAGGTTTCATGGCAGATATCTATTCCCATGTTTAGGTCTCATGTTTTATTAGGTAACAGTACAATGTTGTGAAGTGCTAAAAAAAACCATGTCACCAGAGGGGGTGGAAAATGAATTCATCTGGATGGAAACAGCCTCACAGCACCTACACAGAATAGAACATTGTTTATAGAACCCCCTGCATTTGTGTACTAAGCCAAAGTCTATGATAACGCAACGCCTACTGCATTGCAGAAATGTGAATCAGTGTGGCACAGGGCAGGGGAATGCACTTAAAGGAACACCACCTAAAACTAAGTTTGTCAACGCAGGAACGAGAAAATGCATCAGCAATATTTACTTTGTGTCTTTATCACTATTTAAAGATGTGATTACAACTGTAAATTCTGAGACAAATCTGTGGACAGGTATGGAACGTATTAGAGTTAGAATGCTCGTGACTTGGGTTTTCCAGATGAGGGGTCTTTTCATAATTTGGATCTCCATACATTAAGGGGCAGATATATTAACATGTATTTCTATAGCGCCAACATATTGCGTAGGGCTTTATATATCAATTTCTACTTCGAATTTTCTAGTTTTATGGGCAAAACTGTCAAATTCGACTAGGGAGTTATCCAGATTCGATTAGAGTTTTTTTTTTTTTTTTAAATCAAATTCAGTTTTTGTGATTTATCATACTCTGGCCATTTAAGAGCTTAAATTCAACTATTCTCCACTGAAATCATGCAGAATTGCTGTATAGGTCAATGGGAGTGGTCCAGGGATCGATTTGGTGATGCCTGTAGCCTTCCTGACATTCAAGTTTTTTTCAAAGAAAAAAAACTCAAATCGAGTTATTAAAACTCGAATCGAATCTGATTCAAATTCAAGTGCATCTTTTTCACCAGAGTTTAAAAAATGTGATTTTTATTATAAATTTCGATAGGTAGGATTTTCTTCTTGCAGAGAAAAAGGAAATCAATTTTTGAAATCTGATTAAAATGGAGTCTATGGGAGCGTTTCCATAATACATAACTTTCTGGACAAGCTGCCATGGTTATCATATTAGTTAGCCAATGAGGAATTAACCACTTTTTTTCAATTCCAAAGTGGCATCATGGCACCGCACTTTGACCAGAAGGTTTATGGAAAACAACGCAAAGAATTCTTTATGACTAGGTACTTCTATCAGGCATTAACTGTAAAAAACAGAGACTTTTTGTACCAAACAAGAAAAAGAAAAATAGAAAACAGCCAAAGCAAAACAGATATTTTCAATTTTCTAAATAGTGTTATGTGTATAAAATGTGCTTTAAGATAATAAATGACATATTCTGTAGTGTGCTACATCTCTTTTTAGTAGCATCATGGGACTGTAACAGTTCATACAGAAAAAAAAATAAGACAAAACAGAGACAACTTTTGTTTTGATACTGTACAATACCACAATGTATTTTCAATGAAACAACGCATTTCAATGGCAGACTTTCAGCTTTAATTCAGTGGGTCGAACAAAAAGACTGCATTACAATGTGAGGAACTAAAGCCTTTTTTACTATAATCACTTCATTTCAGGGGCTCAAAAATAATTAGACAAATTAAAAACTGAAAATAAAATGCTAATTTGTAATACTTGGTCGAAAACCGTTTGCTGGCAATGACAGCCTGAAGTCTTTCTGCTCATGGACATCACCAGATTCTGAGTTTCCTCCTTTTTAATGCTTTGTCAGGCCTTTACTGTTGCTGTTTGTTTGTGGACCTTTCTGTACGAAGTTTAGTCTTCAACAAGTGAAATGCTCAATTGGGTTCAGATCAGGTCACTGACTTGGCCATTTAAGAATATTCCACTTTACTTTAATAAACTCCTAGGTTGCTTTGGCTGTATGTTTTGGGTCATTGTCCATCTGTATTATGAAACGCCTCCCAATTAATTTGACTGCATTTAGCTGGATTTGGGCAGACAGTATGTCTCTGAACATGTCAGAATTAATTTGGCTGCTTCTGTCCTGTGTCACATGATGGATAAACACTAGTGTCCCAGTGCCACTGGCAGCCATGCACGCCTAAGCCATCCCACTGCCTCCCAAATGTTTTACACATGATGTGGTATGCTTTGGATCATGAGCTGTTCCACATCCTCTCCATACTTTTTTCTTGCCATCATTGTGGTTGAGGTTGATCTTGGTTTCATCTGTCCAAATAATGTTTTTCCAGAAATGTGCTGGCTTTTTTACATTATTTTTTTTTTTAGCAAAGTCCAATCTAGCCTTTCTATTCTTGAGGCTTAAATGGCTTGAAGTGCACCCTCTGTATTTACTGTCATGCAGTCTTCTCTTTATGGTAGACTTGGATATGGATGCGCCTACCTCCTCACCATGGAAATGGTCCTGCGATCATCCACCACTGTTGTCTTCTATGGACGTCCAGGTCTTTTGCGTTGCTGAGTTCACCAGTGCTTTCTTTCTCAGGATGTACCAAACTATAGATTTTGCCACTGCTAATACTGTAGCAATTTCTTGGATATGTTTTTGCAGGATGGCTTGTTTCTCCTGCATGGAGAGCTCCTTTGACC
>CM044438.1:39710259-39789484 GCA_024363595.1 Xenopus borealis
CAATCAACTCCAGGACTTTTATCTGTTTCATTGATAATGATATAACAAAGGAATTGCCCATGAAATAGCCTTTTAGTCAGTTGTCCAATTGAGCCCCTGAAATGAAGTGATTGCATGAAAAAGTGAGGAACTAAAGCCTTTTCTTAACACAATCTATTTGTTCAACCCAATGAATTAAAGCTGAAAGTCTGCAGTTCAACTGCATCTGAGTTGTTTAATTTCAAATTCATTGTGCCACCGCTCTGGTTACAGGCGCTCTCCATCAAGCCGTTCGGTAAGCACATCTCAAATTTCTTCCTGTTAGGCATATTAAGAAAAGTACATCAGTCTTGGACGTGATTGCTACTTTTGTGAAAAGCACTCAAACCCACCACCCAACCGTGAGTAGTTCTGATGCGTGTATTACCCTTGTTATAAAGGTAATACAGTATTGGGATTTCCTTCTTCTTAACTTTAGGTACTGGGTATTAGACCACTCCACTAGAACACCATCCTTTGAACTTTTATCTTTTACAAGTGGATAAGTGGATCCACATCTTCTATAGGGGCAGCTTGAGCTCTACTTTTTACTAAGTGCGGCTATTCACTTATATCTATATCGATAGCCTCTATTTATTGGTGTGCACCTGCCCCACCATTTTTGTAACACCAAAAAAGGTCAGGTTGGATACGGGTCTATAAATAGAGCTGCCGTGGATAAGCTGCTCAAGTTAATTTAACCTGCACACTAGTCCTGCATGATTGAAGAAGTCCATATCCCAGCACTAAGGTACCTTCTGGAAGGCTGGCAATTACTGTACAACTATACCACACTACCACAGGTTGTATATCCTTGTCAAAATGAGACTAAGGACATTTTACAGCTAATGTAGCTTGAAGAATAGGACCCAAAGAAAGCATCATCTGTACCATACACTAAAACTAACCCCTAATATGACTCTGGAATGCCAACAAAGAAACTAACTATAGTATAATGGACTAATTCCTTGATCATATGTTAAAATGTCACTAGCATACACAATTGTGTACAAAACGTTACCTAAGCACAGTGATCCCCAACCAGTACCTTGGGAGCAACATGTTGCTCTCCAACCCCTTGGATGTTGCTCCCAGTGGTCACAAAACAAGTGTTTATTTTTTAATTCCAGGCTTGGAGGCATGATTTAGTTGTATAAAAATCAGCTGTACTGCCAAACAGAACCTCCTGTAGGCTGCCAGTCCAAAAAAGGGCTACCAAATGGCCAATAACAGCCCTCATTTGCCCCCAATGAACTTTTGTTCATGCTTGTGTTGCTCCCCAACTCTTTTTACAGCTGAATGTGGCTCCTGCCTAAGCATATTGCCCTTTAATTAGCTCCATAGCTGTTCAACATACCCTGTGAAACAAGAAGGCTCATATTGCTCAAAGTTTGTGAACTTGGCTTGTGACAATTACTAATGTTATGTGACTTTTCCCGAACCCGTATCTTTATTCAGAGCTTCATGACATACTCCAGAGAAGTTTACTATTGAATGATTACTGCTGGTATTCTATTATTCCTAATGAGCATGCCTTATTACATCCTGGCTAGAAAAACTATACAAATGCCTGAAATAATTTATTTACGCACTGGGAACATTTTGGCATTTGAAAAACAGCAATGAATATGGCAATAAAAAAATGACTGAATAGCACAATGAATAATGCATATTGCTCTTGCCCTGAGTTAATTGATCAGAACATAAAATATAAAAACCATACAAGCACTGTATAATATATATGGTTGTTCAACATGAGCCTAGTGATCCGTGCAACTGACCCGAGAGCTGCTGGTATGAAGGTTCCATGGAAAGGCTAAAAGCTCTTCACTGCCATATTCTTAATGCTTAATCAATTGATGCTTTTTTTGTGAAATATTTATATTGAGAGATCTTCTGGAATTGGCAGTATTAAAGGAAAATGAAAGTCATCCTGCACTTAGGGGTGCCAAATATTAGGCACCCTCAAATGATTGTATTGATTTACCTGAAACTACGGGCCTGTGCTTCTATCAGCAGAAAACTGCACTGGCCCGGGGTTATACCCAGTGAGCACCACGGAGTGATCCATTTTAGTTTTTTTCTTTCTTCAGGGGCAGACGCATGCGCAGTTGAACGAAATAGACGACTTTTTAGTGAAAGTTCAGCTTTTCGTTCTACTGCGTGAAGAAGACGGAAGAAACCTCAGGCTGGAGCAGTTTTCTGCTGATAGGAGCACCGGCCTGGGATTTGAGGTAAGTCAATAAAATCACTTTGTGGTGTCTAACATTTGGCACCCCCAAGTGCATGAGGACTTTCCTACTCATTTAATGTCCGACGTAAAAGGATGGACTCACCTATTAAAACTAAATTCCGGGTGCAGGCAGGACAGGAGATTAATCCCAGTGTAGGCACTGATTCTTCTGCATATTTCGGCTCCATCTCACATTTCCCTACTGCTAGTGCTACCTGGTGATTGGTTGCTACGAGTTATTGCACTTGGGCAAAATGAGGGTCTTTTATTTCATAATCCTAAAAGGGAACTATACGATAAAAGTTTTAAAGTTATTTACAGGTCTAATCACCTATAGCAATGAGATTTAAAATGGATACTGATGTGAAGCATGTCACTATCATTCAGTAGGGGAGGGGTTTCTATGTACAGATATACTGTTAAATATTGAATTATGCTTCACTAACATAAACTGGAATAACGGATAAAGGGGACCCAGGGTGCTTATAGCAGACACCCAGAATAATCCGGCAGAAATTGTGGGGCAACATTGTCAAGTGATGAGAAAATGATGTTTCTGGTGACAGTGGAATTGTGCAGTCTATGGCAGAAAGCAACTAACTGTGATGTGGAAATATATGAAAAATGCAGGAACTAGCCAGCCACCATACATAAACACATTGCCTATATATAAGCCACTTGATGGGACATAGGAGGTTATGGGATGTGTCCAGGTTACAAGGAACTGCTTCAGCGAATCAAACCAGAGTCTCCCATGTGGAAGTCTGGTCACTCATCTGATGGCCAACTACCACATGTGGCGTTTTTACAAACGTGCAGCCAAGCGTAGACACGCACATAACAAGCTCATTAAAAATATTGGAATATTATAGTAATTACCACAGGGTGCTTCGAAGCCAACATCTGCCACGCAACGCCAGCATTTGCGTATACTCCAAGGAAACTCCATATTATTGAACTCTGTGGGATCTGCAGGTTTCGATATATATTTTGATGAAATACGCTGCATATTTTTAATATGGCGCCAAACTCTTGCGAGATTTAATGCGCATAAATGTATGTATGGAGTTATATACTGGTGCCATAATAACGTTGCGTATTTGCCATCAGTATGGCTACATTTTGCATGCAAATTGTGGGGAACGAGAAAAAACAGAAATGCAGGCTGGGAAAAGAAAACTACAGGCTAAAAACGCATATTATTTTTTAGATAAAAATAAGTTTAAATAATAACCAGTACTTTTCATGAGTTATCATTTGATCTTTTGTTTGAAGCAAAAGTTTTTTGGGAAAATGTACACAGCCAAGGTTTTTACAAATTGTCCTACCCATTAATAAACAAGTTGTTTCCTTTCCAACACATACATTTAAATACAACTCCTAAATAATCTCATTAAAGGCTGCAGGCTCCTGTGCCTGCCAAATATAGCTGGCAGCCAGAATAAGAGAGTCTTTTCCAGGCACATTTGTCAAAAGCAATAAGAAGTGTGTGACCCAATGATTAAGCATGCAATCAAAATTTTCCGTCTGGGCAGACTGAAGGGTTGACTGATATCCAAACCTTCTGTCGATATTGGTTATTTCATCTCCCACCATATGTGATTTGTTTTTTTATACTATAATATTGGTGCTCGTATGGTCACCTTTAGTGCAATGCCTACAGGGTTATATCTGTATATTCTGGGGCAGTAACCCAAATTAGATGAAATCACTGGAAGTTAATCCTCTTTATATATGTATATATAAGGCCTTGAGTTCCACTCTTGCATGGCCATAATAGATTTTTTTTTTACAGGAGCTGAGGGAGAGATAATCAGCGTGGAAAGGAAAGAAGAACTTTAGTGTTGGTATTCTGCTTGTGCGAGTGTAGGTGATGGAATGCTTTCAAGCTATACATTTATACATTTATCTCACTAGCACGTCTTGAGTTAATGTGAGCGCTCATTGGCAATTTTTCAGTGATTATTGGCTTGTCTGGGGTTAATGCAGTGCTTATTGGCCATTTCTACAGTGATTATACTGGCTTGTCTGGACTTAAAGGGCACCTGTTGGGTAAAAAGGTTATCCCCAACCAAAGGTGCAGGCTAATAAAGCCCAGAAGGCAGGCTCTATTAGACCACACCTTTGGTTGTGGATAACATTTTTACACAACAGGTGCCTTTTAAAGGAACAGTAACACCAAATAATGAAAGTATTTGTATTTCACTAAAAAATAATGTACGGTTTCCCTGCACATTTTTTGTTTTAGAAACACTACTATAAAACAGCTGCTGTATAGCCATGGGGGCAGCCATTTAAAGCACAGGTTACACTCTGGCTACACAGCAGCTTGTTTATATAAACTAGAGTAGTTTTTCTTCACTTCCACCAATGCAGGGCAACAGTACATGATATTCTAATTACTTTGAATAGCTTTTGTTTTTGGTGTTATGGTGTTATGGTTCCTTTAAAGGAGAACTAAAGCTTAAAGGGGAAAAAATGTTTTTTTCAAAACGCATCAGTTAATAGTGCTGCTCCAGCAGAATTCTGCACGGAAATCCATTTCTCAAAAGAGCAAACAGATTTGTAACATTGGCAACAAAATTTCGTTAGAGTACTGTGTGCACCACATTATTCTTCGCCACTTCAGCAGTGTACAGTATGCTAACAACTGTCATTCTGTGGTAGATCCCTTTCCATAAAGTCTATATTATACTGGCTCCTTCCATGGATTGCCAGCTCTGTACTATACCTGTTTGCCCATCCTGCTTCTAAAGTATGCCAATAAGTATGTCAATATGCTGGCCCGCCTTCTATGTAACCTCTCTCATATAACCCATAAAGTGGACACCAAAATGAATTTCTGTCTGCTCAAATGTTTTTCAAACAGATTTTAACCCCTTACCGCTTTCTGTATAGTGCAGACCATTCTCATGATTTTACTCTTTATTTAAAGGGAAATTCAACCTCCCCCCGTAGGCCCCCCTCCCTCCTGGCCTACCTCTCCCCCTGGGCAAATGCCCCTAAGTCGCTTCTTACCCCTCCGTGGAGGTCCCCTCCAGCCATGTTCACGGGCGCCATCTTCTACAGTAAAGTCCTCTTCCTGGATCCGTCGGGACATGCGCAGTAGGACGCATTTGTCGGTTGGTACTACTGTGCATGCACCCAAAGTTCACCGATTGGACTTCCTGAACTTTGCGCGCATGCGCAGTAGTACCAACTGGCAAATGCGTTCTACTGCGCATGCGCCACCAAGCGCCAACAGATCCAGGAAGAAGACGTTGCTGGAGAAGATGGCGCCCGTGAACCTGGCTGGAGGGGACTTGCAGGAAGGGGTAAGTAGCAACTTAGGGGCATTTGCCTGGGGGGAGAGGTAGGCCGGGGAAAGGAGGGAGGGGTTTAGCGCTGGAGGGGTTGAATTACCCTTTAAAGAAGGACAAATACTGAAGGAGTTTATTGGCAATATATTAACCACAACAGTACAAGCTAGAATGATATGTATGTATTCTGAGTAAGAATCTCTAGAAAGCTCTCTCTAATTGTTTAGGATAGAAGCTGCTACATTAGCTTGGTATGACATATTAAAGAAGGGAGGGAGGGGGACAGGGAGACAGGAGCAAACTGAGCATGCTCAAGCCCATGCCCTGAAGGTTTAAGCTGAAAGAAGGAAGTCTTATACAGAATCCCATGTGTACACAATAGAAGGAAACAAAGTGGTTTATTTTGTTGTTTTGAGGACTAAGAGCAACATTGGAGGGTTTACTAGTGTATTTACATAGTCGTTTCTGAAAAACCTTAATTGGTTTTAACATTTCCATGTTCAAATTACATAATTATGTCAACAACCCCTCCCCTCAGTGGAAGCCCATGCACATAACATACTTTCTTCTGCAAGATAACTTACTTTCTCTTTGGTCCCATTCTTTTCTTTTACTTTCTCCTATGCATCGGAGAGCCTGTGCTTAGAAAAGAGGCTTTCAAGGGGTGGACCTTGGGTGCCTATAAACATGTTTTTTAATGAAAGAATAAACTATCCCCTCACAGTCAGACTAAATCTGGCGGTGGTGCTGGAGGTGAGGATTGCCTTGGTTGTTGGTGCACACGTGACTGATGTCACAAGCAAACAAGTGACATCTAGAAGGCATTTTGGTGGATTATGGAGAGTTCATATGAAGTGCCTAGGGTGGAACCGGACTGAAATACAGCAGAGGACATGACTGAAAGTGGGCCTTAGTCTCATCACAATACATTATGAGATACCAAAAAAATAAAACTGCTAAATGTATCCTGAATAGTGATTGGCGAATTTATTCGCCAGGTGCGAATTTGCGGCGAAATCCTGCGATTCGCCACCGGCGAATAAAGTTGTGAAACGCCAGTAAAAATTCACCAGGCAAAAATTCGCTGGCGTCAAAGAAAAATGAGACCAAAAAATTATGTGACATACGTCAAATATGTGACGCGACTCGTTTCGCGAATTTTTCGACAATTCGCGAATTTCGCTGTAAATCACAAATTTTTCGGCAAAGCGAAATGGGGTAGATTTGTCCATCACTAATCCTGAACATTCTACATCCCAAAGTCTGAAAAACAGGACATACACCCCTTTCAAGTTCTCCATTAGTCACTTCTGACAAAGTAAGTTGTAATTATTATTGCTATTGAACGCAGTATTTGTACGGCTGCAAATCAGCGGATTAAAACTCATTTACAGTCCTGGAGGAGAAAGGACGCTTGATACACTGTCAGATACAGAACAGAAAAGCATACATAACGCATGTTTACTTTCAATTACATTTTAAAAAATGTTACAAATCATTTAATATTTTTAACCAAATACATTAAATATAATTCCTCCTTTATTCTACAGAAAATAAACTTTAAATACAGTATGTATTATTGTCTTATTCACTGCTCCTCTGTATATTTATTCTAAGCATTTGAATATTTATTCTAAGCATTTGAATAACATGTATATTTATTCTAAGCATTTGAATATTTATTCTAAGCATTTGAATATTTATTCTAAGCATTTGAATAATAGATTTCATACCTGGACTTTGTTATTGAACTGTCAATAGGAATGGATAATGGTGGTCGTGTGTGTTTACTCACAGTATTTTATATAAAATAAAGAATACGGAGGAATGTATAACATGCTCTAATATTTATTCTGTCACAGAGTTGAGTTGCTGACAGGATGGTTCTGAAATGCTACAGTAGAGGGCTCTCATACTCTTTGTAAAATCACTTAGGAGCAGATATATATTTACAAGGAGCTCAGGCATAGACCTGTAGATTTAGCAGTTGCCGATGCACTCATATTATTTTATTTCTGTAGCTGAACATTTACTCACATTAAAGACATCCAAATAGCCTATATTCAGTCTTCTGCAACACACACATTTCATGTTTTGTATTTCTGATACATAAGATTTAGAAGAAGCCTTACATATTTTTTCTCGTTCTTTCCCACTACATTTTACACTGGTTAACATAAACAGAAACCTAAAAAAAAAAGTCTACATGTGTTAATTTATAAAAGTTTTTATTCTGTCAGGTATAGTTAATGGGAAACTGACAGGGTTAATTGTGTGGCAATGAACAAGGAACAGGCAGATCATGTGGTCTCTGGAACAAACTCAAGGGGCTGCTTATTCTGAGCATAGATTTTCCTAGTGGAAAAGAATGAAGCCCACTAATTGTTATCACATTATTTACATGGGGCTGCCCCAGTTAATACAAAACTGTCAGTGTACGCGGCACATAAGTGTCCTACCTTCTGTCAACTAATTTGTGCGTCATTCACATAAACAAGTTAGGAACGTAGGCCGCAAGAGGACCAAGGGCCTGGAGAAGTGCTTGCTAAATGAACAGTAAGGGGGGCTCATGATCATATACTAATTTTCCCTGAATAAACGAACTCTGTATTCAGCAGTCTCCAGCCTAAACTGTTTGGGCAACAGGCAGACGTTTGTGCGATTGTGTTGGGCCAATTATACTTAGGGGCAGATTTACTAAATTCACATGAAGGATTCGAAGTTCGATCGAATTTCAAAAAGATTCGAATTTTCGAATATGCAAATGAGGCAACTTCAACCATCGAATTTTCAATATTTGTTGGAGGAGATTGGGAGAGGATTCCATACAGAGGAATTCAGGGATGGAATTCCAGAGGTAAGGAGCAGCAATATACTTAATGGCTAAGAAAGGCACAGTACTTTGTAACCCATGGGAAATCTCCTCTCCTACTGGTGACTGTTTTTTTTTTTTTTCTGTGCCAAATCTTTTTACAATTTGTACTTGTTATCTGATGGTAGGGTTCCACTTGAGTGGAGTTTTTAGGTTAACAACCAATAAGATAAGGAAGGGGGCTGCTGACCCAAAAAGCATTTTACAAATTAAAAAAAAAAAAAAACATTCAGCTGAACACTAGTGATGGGCGAATCTATCCTGTTTTGCTTTGCTGAAAAATGATCAAATTTCCAGCGAAATCCGCGAATTGGCAAAAAATTTGTGAAACGAGTTGCTTCTCATTTGCGGCGCATAATTTTCGGTGCACTCCGCATCAATATTCAGTGCGTGTCTAGTTTTTTTTTTTACGCCAGCAAAAACGCTGGTGTTTCTCAAATTTATTAGCCAGCGGGAATTCGCAGTGAATTCGCCCATTACTACTAAACACAGTCTTAGAATTTCAGGTTGAAGAAATATAGGGTATAGTAAACTTATCAGTGATTCAGCCATCAGAGAAGCACCCTATTGGTTATACTAAAAAAGCTTAAATTTGTATATTTGGGTGAAAGTGGACTTTCTTCAGCAGTGCAACATTATTTGAGAAAGGATTCAATTAAAGCCAAAGGCAGTCAATACAGGCACAATCGAGCAACTCTCTATCAGCTCTGACAATATCCCCCAAATGTAATAAAAGGCAGTAAGTTTGCCCAGGAGCAGTAACCCATAGCAACCAATAAGGTGTTTGCTTTTAAACAGGTGACCAGTACGTGCTACCTGCTGATTGGTTACTAAGGGGATTTGCCCCTGGGTAAACTTAGTGCCTTTTATTACATAACCCCCCCTAGTGTCCTATCGTCTTCACTGCCTACTTCATACCTAATTTACAATGAACTCCCTTTCAAAGCAGCTGTGACAAAAATGATTTTGCGAAATCCTCACTAAGACAATATAAGTTGTAAGAAACTATAAGAACTGACAATATACAATATGTCTTGTGATAGCTGGTGAATTATAAACATTGAAGAATACAAATGTGAGCAATGCGGCTGCTATTTTTTATTTACTTTTTATATTTATATTCAAAACATATTTTTCTGGATCCTGTCAATATATGGCACCACGCTTTGTGGCAGATTTATTCAATAAATCCTTCAGGATTCCCACCAGTTCGATCCTTTCCCCAAATAATAAACTTTCCAGATTGTCAGGTTTGAGTCAATATGTAAGAAGGCTGATTTACCAACCCTTAGGGGCACATTTACTAAGTAATTTTGGGCTACTTCGACTATCGAATAGCCCAAAATTAGAAATTGAAAACATTTGAAAAATCGAGTTTTGAAGTACTGTCTCTTTAAATAACTTCTAATTCACCACTTCGCCACCTTAAAACTGCTGAATTGCCATTGTAGTCTATGGGGGACCTCCTGGAACCTTTCCTGAAAAGTCCTGGAAATTCAAAGTTTTATTTTTTTTAAAATCGTTTGAGTAAAAATCGTTCGAATCATTCAAATGCATAGTTCGATTCAAAGGAAAATGGACCTATTCGATCAAAATAGGTAAATTTTTAATCGAAAATGCCCCCACCCCCAAAATATTCTATGGTCGAATTTCGAAGTTTTTGCACTTTGAAATTCGACCATTAGTAAATCTGCCCTTAAAGAGATACTGACACCAGAAATTAAACACTTTTTTTTTAAATCTATCATAATATTGGCTTTGAAAGCTACTTCTAAATTTGCCATAAAGTATTTGCATGATGCTTTTACATTACCGGTCTGATCCCCCATGTTCCTGTATGAGGGGGCTGCCATATTTGTGCAGCAGGAGTCAGTTAGCATTAGAACCTGTAACTAACAGGCTGAGATGGGACAGTCAGGCTTAGGAACTTCAACTAATTATATACAAAAAAAACCTTTTCTCCTGGCATATAATTTGCATTTGTGGCTAATGCTGGCCATAGACGCAAAGATCTGATCGTTTGAATCATCGAACGATCGGACTTCCCCATCTCCCGACCTGCCACTAACCTTCAGATCAAATAAAGTAGTAAAAGCACAGATCAGCATACGTTCCTGACAGGGATTGTACAAAAGTTGTACGATTAAAAACCTAGTGACGGTCTCCCACTGAAAATCGTACAATAGACGCAAAGATATGATCACCAGCCGACAGAAATTTTCTAACCTGGTCGATCGAACATACGACCGATCGGCACGACAAATGTCGGAACACTCCACACATGATCAGAAAATCGTATGAATCAAGGATTGCGTCTATGGCCAGCTTTGAGAATCACAGGGGTGCTAAGGCCGTCTAAGTCCTTGTCCATCCCAATTCCTTTCCCTTTTTCCACATGGGAATGTAAGGATCCACAGCAGAAATAGAATTCTTAGATTGTAAATAAAACATTTTAACCACACAGTTAAAAATAAAACTGCAGGAGAAATTGCCCCCTAACTGTAGAATATATTTATAAATATAAATATATATATATATATATATATATATATATATAGTAAGATATGGGTGTCTAAAGGGCACAATATCATTTGTATTTCACCAGTATTAGGCTGGTGAAATGTTAAACTCCAGGGAAAACTGTGTTGCTGAAGCAAGTAATGCTGCTTAATTGTGAACTGCTCAGTAAAAGCTGGATTGAGGGTCCCTGGAGTGGATGGAAGAGAGCAGGGTGGGCTTCAATCCCTTGCTCCATGTAAGGGTTTGCAGCTGCCTTAGCAATTAGTTAATTAAGGATAGTTAAAAGGAGGTGTGGAGCAACATCTCATGGCTGGCTGTGGCTGCTGCTGTTTTTCCTTTAGAAAAATCCTTAAGTGAGGGCCACAGAAGGAGTGCTGGTGAGCACCAGGGAACCAGAGAGTGATCCCCTGAGTTGGAGAGAGAGCCAAAGGTCTGGGAGAGGACCAGAGGAACTACTCCCAGGAGATCAGAGTGATTGTGAAAAGAGATTGTGAAAAAAAATGGCAAGTACTACTTCTAATGTCTGTGCTACAGCTATTCAGCAGGAGGCTATACAAGCTGTTGTAAAGTGACAGGAGCAGTGAGAGGATGACTGGTGGATATATATATATATATAAATAAAATATCAGTATTTTGTTCAGATGTGAAGCTGCAATACATCATGGATAAAGCTTGCTGTTCACTGCTTCTGTAACACCAAAAAATGAACATGTAATGTACAGTTGCCCTGCACTGGTACAACTGGTGTGTCTGCTTCAGAAACAGTACTATAGTTTATATAAACAAGCTGCTGTGTAGCGACAAGAGCAGCCATTCAAGCTGAAAAAGGAAAAAAGGCACAGGACAGACAACATATAAGCTCTGTAGTATACAATGAGATCCTTCAGTCTGTATTTGTTATATACTGTGTATCCTGTGCTTGAACACCAGTTTTACCACTGCAGGGTAGCAGTACATTCTAAGTCATAAGGAAAACTAAGCCCTCCCCCCCCCCCCCCCCCCAAAAAAAAAAAATCCCCTACCTACTACCCAAGGTAGTCCCCCACATAGTTTTTTACCTCTAAAATTGCCCCTAAGAGTTTACTCATGCATCGGTGCAACATAGCTCATGGGCGCCACCTTCTGGATCTCCAATCTTCTTCTGTAAGTAAGCACCATAGGAGCAGTTGGAGTTCGTAGCAACTGCACGTACGCCAAAAGGGCACTACTCTTACTCTGCACCGATATGTGAGCAAACTCTTGGGGGCAATTTCAGGGGTAAAAAAACTGTGGGGGGAAGCAGGGAGGGGGGGGACTACAAGGGTTGTAGGTAGAGAATTTTCTAATTGAGGGGTTTAGTTCTCCTTTAAAACACTAATTTTCTTTGGTGTTCTTTAAAGGAGTAATTCACTTTAAGGTTACGTTTTAGGGGTCTTACACTAGAATCAAGTTGGGTGGCACCTGGGTTCGGTGCATGCATGTATGTGTTTACACAGAGAAATCTGAAAACAAGGGTTGTGTTTCTACTTTTGTTACCCTGCTGATGTGTAGCCAAGGGCAGCCATTCATATCTGAAAAAGGCCCAGTATACACAGCAGATAACCGATGACTCTTTTTATCTATTAGTTATCTACTGTGTATCCTGTACTTGAATGGCTGCCCACATGGCTACACAGCAGCTTGTTTATATAAACTATAGTTGTGTTTCCGAAGCAAACCAAAGTTTTACCAGTGCAAGGCAACGGTACATTATATTGTAATCCCTTTAAAATACATTCTTTTTTGGGGTTACTATTCCTCCAAGGAAGGATTTGGACAAACAAAATATTCCTAAAAGGAAAATAAATTGTTAAATGTAGAACTATCATTTTAATATTTACAGAAGAACTGATGCATAGAAAAGTTAACAAAAGTTTAAAGGGAAAATAATTTGCCAAAATAAAAAAAACCCTGAAAAAAAGAAGTTTCATACCGAGGGCAAAGTTACAATTATATGTATCACACTAGTGCTAATTTAATAATGTAAGCATTAAAGGCAAATAAATTCTATTCAATTAATTGCGCCCATGAAATTCACAGAAAGCAAATAGCTAAATGCTTAAATTAAATAAGGATGAAAGCGCCATGTGCTAGAACTAGTTAAAATATAATGTATTGCTTATATTCAGACAATAATTCCAGATAATAGATCCCATACCTGTATAATATTTGCAGACATCTGTAACCCTAGATTCAGCAGCTGGTGTGCTAAGTGTGTGAGACTTTGATGAAAAAAAGGCCTGAGAACAATAATAAAAACTAAACTTGCGGTTTTCTTTGCAGCAGTTAAAACAATGTTGAAATATCACAATAATTTTGCTTCAAGACACTAAAAAGTGTCAAACACAGATATAAATAAATTACCTTGGCAACGCTATAGCACTGATTTAGTAAACTTCATACTCAAGAACCCTAAAGGATACAGAGCAGATGGCATTTTTCTCAGTTAGTAAACGCTTTCATGACAGTTTAGGAAATGGGTTTTAATGAATTCACACATATATGAAAGCAGAGCAAAACAGCGTCACTTCCTCAAAAAAGTCCTCCATATTGTTAATCCTCAATACAAGGTGTGGAGATAAGCAATTTAGTGAAGATCTTGATGATTTCCCCACTGTAACACTCATGTGGAGGACCTAGTTTCATAAGCATATTGTCAGCGCCAGTAACTTACCACATGTCCCCATCCATCAAAGTCTTATCATTAGGAGCTCCTGCGTGTCCATAATGCAAAATTGACGAATTGTCACCACTGGTAAAAATAAACACAAAATGATTAATGGAAAAAAAAATCTTAAAAAAATTTCATTGAATTTCTTACTATAATTTGTAATCTCTGTAAGTCTCAGATTTCCAATATATTGTTTGGGAAGAACATTATCCTTAAAGGAGGTGGTTCACCTTTAAGTTAACTTTTTGTATGTTGTAGAGTGGCCAATTCTATGCAACTTCTCAAATGGTTTTCATTATTTTGCTTTTATAGTTTTTCAGTTATTTTCCATTTTCTTCCGACTCTTTGCAGCTTTCAAATAGGGGTCACTGACCCCCAGCTAGTAACAAATGCTATGTAAGGCTAAAAATGAATTATCTAGTATGAATAATTCCAAAACAACTGGACTTGAGTAATCATTGAAGACTAATCCAATCACAATGGAACATTGTATCTCTTCAGAGAGGAGACATCTGAAACTCACAGAGGTGTGATTCTGTGGCTTTGCTTCAATGATTAATCAGCAAGTCCAGTTGTTTTAGAATTACTTATACTAGATATACCATGACCTTGATGAATATGACTAGGAAGATTTTCATTTATCCAGGTCATGGTATATCTAAAATAAAATAGAATGAATAGAGGCGGGGGCCTTCAACACCACCTGTCTGCTACATACAATGCTGTTCTAACATCTGTACCCCGGCTTTTTCAGAATACTTCACACATCCATTCATGCAACTCTCACAAGTAGCACCTGTGTCTAGGAGTTGCATGACACATTGGTAATCCTATCACAGTAACCACACAGAATAAACAGCTCTGTGTAACTCTTCAGAGAGGTGACATCTGAAATTCAATGTGCCGTTGTGATTGGATTGTTGGAAGAGTCTATATGCGGAGAACTCCCCACACCAGTCAGTTGAACTGAAGAAGCTGCTGGGATGGGAAATTAAATGTCTTCGTTAAAACAATTTCAGCAAGTCCAGTTGCTTTTTATGAATTACTTATTTTAAATAGACATGGATGACTGAAAATCGTCATAGCCATATGCTACAACTGTATTATTATTGCTACCTTTTATTACTCACCTTCTATTCAGGGCCTTTCTCAAATCAATGCATGGTTGCTTGAGTAACTTGGACCCTTGCACCAGATTGATAAAATTGCAAACTGGAGAATTGCTGAATAAAAAGCTAAATAACTTAAACTACAAATAATACACAATGAAACTAACTGTTCGTTGTCACCCTTTTTCACCATACTAAAAGTTAACTCAAAGGTGAACTACCCCTTTATGGGTTCGGTCAGATGGATGACCTTCTCAGTGTGCTAAACAGACATGAGGCATTATGTAAAAGGTGCATGCCACCTTACTGTAAGAAAGTGCTATTCTAGAGAGATTTGCTTATTAATAAGAAATAATTGTTCCTAAAAGGGCATATTTTCCCCAAAGCAGTATTTATAGCAACAAATAAACTTCAATATTTTCATCACATATCATTTATGCAGGTAGAATAATGAACATAAAACTCTTAACAGTTGCTATGGAATGCTGCATGGGGCAAGTTCTAGTGTTTGTGAATAAGCTCAAGTCTACAATATGCAGTACTACTGGAATTCAGTGCTAATAACTAGCTACACAAGCAACAGAACTCTAATGTATTTTAGCTATGTTACTAAATGAACCGGTACTACAGTTTAGCTGCTAGTGGCTTGAACAAGGGCACTTGGGCACAAGTAAAATCTAATAATGGGCAGACATGCGTTAGTGTTGATATCAATGACCCTGTACAACATTTTTTAAATAGAATACAACCTGTGAACACTCTGTATATAGAATTAAAATGCATACTTTTGCAACACAGTTCTCGTTGTTACAATGGCTATAATGCATTTTTATTTTCCCAGCCACCATACTTAACCACTGAGCCCTTGTTAGGTTAATGCCCTTTACATTTCTTATTATAATGATTTTATTATCAAATGCCTTGTCAGAGAAATGTACCTCATGTTTTGTCTAAGTAACTGAAGCAGCAGACTGTTTAACATTGAGAATGTGAGAGGAACAACTGTCAGCTTATGTCACTTAGGCAGAGGAGTATTATAATCTTGTGATAGAGAAGCACAATGAAGATGATTCCTGACAGGCTGACAATATATCATTATGTAAATAGAAGGGGAATTTGTATATTTATAAAGCATTGCAACTGATCTATGGTGATACATACATACATTTAAATCCTAATAAATGTCAGAGGGAAAATCAAGATAAAGAAATTTGTATTTTAGAAATTGAGAGCATTCCGCTACTTGAAAGATGGCGAGCATCATGGTGTTTATAAACTGTGCCAAACCTCTGCCTCTTGTATTATGCTGCCTTATGTCTGTACAAATAGTGTAACTGTGGGCTCATGCTGATTTTATTACTCTAACAAATTACATTAACATTTAAAATACAGTAGACTTATCACTAGTCATCCCTTTTGCTATTCCTTTTGTAATTATTTGCATGGGTTAGTTCATTTCACAAAAAAAAACACACAAAAGGGCCGATTTACTAAAAATAAACCCTAAAATTTAGATTTTCGAATTTAAAGGGGAAGTGGTTGAATTTCAAAAACAGTTTAATTAAAATTATTTGAACGCAATTCGACCAATCGGAAGAAATAAATTCGATCTATTAAATAGTTTGAATTGAATGATTCGAACGATTTTAACCCTTTGATCAAATTTTTTTTTATTCGACCAAAAAAAAGCTTTAAAACGTCTATGGGAGCTTCCGATAGGGTGTTAAAGCAATTCTGTAGGTCCAAGTTGGTGAACTGGCCTATCAAATTTTTTTTAAAGGGGAAGTACTTTGACCATTGAATATTCAGATACAATTAAATTAAAATTATTCAAATTATTCGAATCGGTCGAATTTTGAAGTTCGATGGTCGAAGTTACCTTATTTGCATATTCGAATTTTTAAAAAAAATTTGATCGAATTTCAAATTCTTCACACGAATTTAGAAAATGGGCCCCAAAATGTAACTGCTATAGATCATACAATCTATGGTGCTGGCTTATGGCACTGGTTCTTGAGTACCACTGTGCCAGCTATGTGGATTTTACATTTCCATTTTTCTATCATCGATCCTATGCCACATGTTTAGTGGAAAAGATGTGGTGTGGTGTTCAATGTGGTAGAACGAGTGGACAGGTTATTGTGAGGGGCTGGTGAAGTCCTCAAGAACGGATGGACGGGAAAATGTGGGAGAAGATATGGGGGGAAATTCACTAAAGCGCAAAGCGTCTAATGCACTAATTTGCCAGCGTGAAGTCCATTCGTAACTTTGCAAATTTACTAACACAGACTCTGGCGAATTTTCGCTAGCGAAGTAAATAGACTGGCGCAACTTTGCGCCCTTACACCAGGCAAAGTTGTGCACTGACAAAGGATTGTAATTACGCAAATTCACGAAGATGACCATTTTCCTGAACATTGCCACTTACGCTAGACGTTACTTCGCCAGGTCAGTACACTGGTGTTTTTTACAGTCTGAAAATGTGCGAAATTTTTTTTTGGGGGGTACCCCCCTTCCCCCCCCATTTCCTAACATATGGCAACTCCACTATACAGGGGGCACATGTAGGGCAATAGGACAACTTTTATTTTTTTCATTAAAGGTTTCCTGGGCTTGTGTAGTGGCTGTAAAATATACTTCTATTATACTTTGAAATTTGCGCCGTATTAGTAATCACTAGCGTAAATGCACTTTGCCTGTTGAAGTAACACTAGCGCAACTACGCTACCGTTTGCCGACCTTAGCGTAACTTCGCACTTTAGTGAATTTGCGTAGCACTGGCGAAAATTCGCCTGGCGAAGTGCGGCGAATGTTAGCGAATTTTAGCCGCTTAGTGAATTCCCCCCCATGGTTGGGGATACAGGAAGGACATGTCATATCAAAAGAAACACCACATTTCTTTCCTTCTATTGTGTACACATGGGCTTCTGTATCAGACTTCCTGTTTTCAGCATAAACCTCCAGGGCATGGCATGAGCATGCTCAGTTTCCTCCTCTCTCCCTCCTCCCCCTGCCTTTCCCCCCCTCCCTGCTGTAATGAGCCTAGAGCTATGAGTGAGCACGGAGAGACTCAGGAAGTGATGTCACCCCAAGCTAAAATGGCAGTTGTATCCTAAACAAACAGAGAGAGCTTCTAGAGCTGTTTACTTAGGTATGGGTACGCATTCTGCAGAATAAATAGTGTTATACTGTAGCTTGCACTATTGTGGCTAATCTATTGGCAATAAATGGCCTCTGTAGCTTTCCTTCTTCTTTAAATGTATGTTTCCAAATTCAAAGAGTCTGACTGGTAAAATGGGAGAGCAGGAGGTGCTGGTGCTGGAGGGAAAATATGATGTGACTGGTGATGCTGAAACATGGCTGAATGAGTCACATGACTGGGAAGTTAAAATTACACTTTACACTTAAATATTAGAAAAACTGTCACTCACAGAAAATAGAAAAATAGTAAAGTTTTTATTTCTCATGAACAAACTGACTGAAAAACGAATTGGAAGGTGAACCCTTCAGAGCACTGATTGGGACATTGTTTCCAGGTAATAACACAGAACAGCAATGGTTGCCACTTAATGATATTACATTGTTAATGTTCTCAATTTATTCCCTTACAAAGTAAATGTATAAGCACCAACAATCACCCTATGTGGCTTTATATAGAAGAATAGAAGCTAACAGGAAAGAGGAGAATGGCATTTAAAAACTACAAGTCTGTGGGGACAGAAGCTGCATTTAAAGAACATAAACACTATAATTAATGTTGTAAACTTTATTAAATGGTACCTATGGATTGGAGTAAAGCGGATGCCATCCCAACAATTAAAAAGGGATTACAACCTCAGCCTGGCAATTATATGCCAGTAAATTTGACATCTGTGGTGGGCAAATTATTGAAAGGCTTGGTAAGGGATCACATTCACAATTTTGTCCTAGTGAATGGTATTATGAGCAGCAATCAGGGTTGGGTATAGAGTGTGAAGTTCTATATATTGGGTATATATATATGGTGGGGTTCCTCAGGGCTCTGTATTGGGTCCACTTTTATTTAACTTGTTCATAATGTATCAGTATTTGCAAAAATACTAATAATGTATCAGACGCAAAACTTTGCAACCCAATTAATTCCATCCAGTTTGTGGAATCCTTGCAACAGGATCTTGACAAACTGCCAATAAGAGGAAAATGAGATTCAGTGTTGATAAATGTAATGTCATGCACCTGGGATGTAAAAACATGCAAACAACTTATATCCTTAAAGGGGAACTCAATCCCTTGGGCGCTAACCTCCTTCCCCCCCACACCCCGTAGGCCCCGGCCTACCTCTCCCTGCGGGCAAATGCCTCTAAGTGGCTACTTATCCCTCCGTGCAGGTACCCTCTATGTAGGTTCCCGGGCTTCATCTTCTTCAGTAACGTCTTCTTCCTGGATCCGTCTGAGCATGTGCAGTAGGATGCATCTGCCAGTTTTTACTACTGCACATGCACTGAAAGTTCATGAAGTTCGCCGATTGAACTTCGTGAACTTTCGGCACATGCGCAGTAATACAAACCAGCAAATGTGTCCAACTGCACATGCGCCGACAAGTGCTGACGGATCCATTAAGAAGACATTGCTGAAGAAGATGGCGCCCGGGAACCTGCACATAGGGGACCTGCAGGGAGGGGTAATTAGCCACTTGGGGCATTTGCCCGGGGGGAGGAGAGAGGGGGGACTAGGGGGTGGTGGGTGCGGAGGAGGTTAGCGCCCGAGGGATTGAATTTCCCTTTAATGGGACTGAACTAGGCAAATCCATAATGCACAAGAAACTTGGGAGTCCTTGAAGATAATAAACTTGGCTGTAGCAAGCAATGTCAGTCAGCAGCATCAAGGGCAAATAAAGTCTTGAGCTCTATTAAAAGGGGCGCAGAATTGCAGAAGGAGGCGGGTCATTCTTTGGTAAAGTCCCATCTAAAATCTACAGTATTGGTCTCCAGCACTCAAACAGGACATTATTGAATTAGAGAGGGTACAAAGAAGGGCAACTAAGCTGGTAAAAGGTATGGAAAATCTTAGCTATGATGAAATAAAGTTGGGGGTTTTCACACTGAAGAAGAGGCGATTATGATAACCATGTATACATATAAATGGATTTTATAATCTCTGGCTGATACTGGATAATGGCTGATATATTAGACAGCTTTAAGAAGGGGTTGGATGGCTTTTTAGCAAGTGAGGTAATACAGGGTTATGGGAGATAGCTCATAGTACAAATTAATACAGGGACAAGTCCAACTGCCTTGTTGGAGTCAGGAAGGAATTTTTCTCCCTCTGAGGCTTCAAACGGGTTTTTATCTTCCTCTGGAAATTAGTCAGGTTATATATAGAAATAAACAAGTCTAAAACAAGTGGCTACAATCCTGGAATTTCTTTAAAACACCATCTTCATTCTAAAAAATGGTTTTAAACTATGTAAAGAGAAATGTATTTTATAAGGTTTTAAGGCTATTTTCGCGAAAGTGTTAAAGCGATTTAAATAGCTGTTGAATGTTAGAGTTAATTATGCCTATGACTACGTATCATTGTATACAAAACTTATTTTGTTTTTAACCGACTGAAATAAAAACAGTTTTTTTTATAAGCGGTTCCAGGAGTGCTTGCTGAGGTTATACATAGACTGAAATGGATGGACTTGATGGACGTGTTTTTATTTTCAACCTAACTTACTATGTAACTATGAGACATGGTACAGAAAGGCTAACTAGCAGCATTCAGTAAGAGTAGTTCTTTTAACAGTATTTTGTTACAATACCTAAAATATTCTATCACATAATTACATTTTTATCATTATATGTATGCTAAATAACTAATATTTCCACTAGAGGTAGCAGTTTCCTTATTCAAACAATACATTTTTTTATTATTAATGTATTTATATTATGTTAAATCTACTCTTGTGGCCTGCCAGCAAGTACCACCTTTTGGGAACATCTGATATATTTGCTTGCTTATAAGCAAATTGGTATTACAGATAAATTGAGCTTGTGACGTTATGCTATATATTTTCATTTGAGAATAGCATTAAATTGCAATTTTATGTTAAAGCAGAATGAATTAAACCTCTTGTGAAAAGCTATCTTTTTAAGATTTTCATTTATGGGATTCAATTCGTGGAGCTTTTCTTACTGATATGAGACCCAGGAATGGTTGACAGGCTCTCTCTGAAGTATTTTGACATTTACAGAGCTGAACATGTAACCATTGTGACAGTTTAGGGAAAAATATAATCTACTTTTCTTTTTCATTTCTGTTTTGCAGAGATTGAAAAACAAAGGGCACAAATGCACCCCTAGAGAACAGCAAAAGTGCAAAGCATTAAAGCGTGTGATTTATACCAGTTTCCCTAGAGTATATTGACGGCCTGGAAGGACAGCACGCCAAGCCCACTGATTGGTTACATATTGTAGGTTTTTCATATAGAAATGCCGTCCACTTAAAGGAAAGAAGAGTCCAGTGAAAAATGAGCAGTATCTAAAACCACTGCCTTTGGTGCACATGAAAAATAAATTTCATAGTGGGTACTAAGAAAGGTTAAAATCTGCCTTTTAAAAATCGATCCAAGCTAGTCACATATGATTATCAAAAGTTGATATTTAAATTTTTTTAATTTTTAACTTTTTTTCTAAAAAAACAAGGATATGGCAGTGCATTATACTCTTAACTATAGAAGGAACGTGCTTAGAATGTGCTTTTGGCCTGATTTTCTCTACTGGTTGGACCAATGTGTTCCAGTTCCTGCTGCCTCCTTTCCTAGGTGTTTTCCTTGTAATTGGCTACCCACTTCCTATTGCACTTTTGCCAGGGACCATAAGAAAGTGCCCCCCCCTTTTTGAAATAGGGGCAGTAGCATATGTATAGGGAGCTTCAGTAAACGGGTCATTTTAAAAGACAGTGATCATTTTTAACCCAGAACGAAACCAGCATCATATATCATTGCAGGCATGTCCCCTTTAACTCTCTGTTGGGCTCATTCTAAAAAGGTGGTATCTTCAGTAAATTTTTTCTGGTGTCCATAGAAGAGGTAGGCTGTGAGGTTCTGTGTATCTGTTTTCTAGCTATGAACAGAATATGGAATTGACATTAAGGGGCAGATTTACTAAATTCGTGTGAAGGATTTGAAATTCGATCGAATTTTTTAAAAAAAATTAAATTTTCCAATACCTTTTTTGGGCACTTCGACCATCAAATTAAAAAAATGTCATCTATTCGACCATTCAAATGGTCGAATTACTTGTACTTTAAATTTTTATTTGAATCCCTAGTTCACCAGATTAAACCTACCGAATTGCTCTATAACCCTATGGGAAGCGCTCACAATTTAATCGTTTGATCAAAATTTTTTTTTATTTGATTGATCGAATTTTGCTAAAACCCTTCAAATTCAACATTCGTATTTGAAGGGTTAAAATTCGACCAAAATTCGATTTGACCAATAGTAAATCTGCTCCTAAGACTGTAAATAAAGATTTCCTCATTGTAAAATTTGTAACAATTTGCCATATTTCTAGAGGACATATTTTCAATCTGGAGCTGCTGCTGTGCTGCACAGAGCTCTAACACCCCTCTGGATGATTAATCCCAACTGCAAGTTAAAGTAAGCAGGCTGAGGCCACACGGGAAGATTTCAGGGAGATAAGTCGCCTGGCGTCTAATCGCTGCGTCTAATCTCCCTGAATGGCTTGCTGGTATCACGCACCCGCTAAAGTCACCTGCGCCTATTCACACGCGGCGATACGTTTTACAAAGTCGCTCGGAATTGCCTCTAATCTCCCTGGATCTTCCTGTGTGGCATAAGCCTAAGGGCTGGTGCAGACAGGGAGATTCTGTCGCCTGGTGATTAATCGAGGCGACAAACTCCCGGAATCTCCCTGTCTGCACCAGCCCTAATAATTAGGGACATTGTTTCCATGCTGCAACACAATTATTCCAATGTGGGGAAAAAAAGAGAGGGCGAAATCTCAAACCATTATTAGAATTGTTACCATTGCTACCACTCTGTAAAAAAAAAATATCATGGAATGTAAAATATACTGGTCACTCAGTATCTGGCAGTGAAGCTTTAGAAGATTTTTTACAAAATTGATTGCTTACAAAATAAATAACAATTGAAATATACTTTGAAGCATAAAACAGACATTTTCTTTCACAAACTACTACTGAAAACTCGAACACCCATCTAGGCAGGTTTTAACAGACTAAAGATGTAGTGCTAATTATTTTAGACACAATACAAAAAAACACAAGAATGTGATAGAACAGTCATCTCCTAAAGTTCAGCAGAAAATATTCTGACACGTGTAGAGATAATTCAGATAAACATATTTATGATTACTAATTAAGTGCAAAAAGAACATGAAACCAAAGAAAGTACAACTTATGATGGCACTGTTGCCGACATTTCAGGCAAGAAGTTTGTTTTGATATCTTTTAATATCTCTCTTATTAAGAAAAAAAACAAAAAAAAACAAATTGACCATTGTGATGTGGGATTGGGTGGTGACAGGGCTAAGAAGGCAGTTTTGACAGTCGTTCCTGAGTGCACCAGACTGATCAAAGGCTGATCAAAGGCATTTAAACAAGTAACAATCATCTTAGGTCTATAGCCTGCTGTTATGTGTTTTAATTAGGGATGCATCAAATCAACTATTTGGGATTTGGCCGAATCCCCAAAACATTTATGAAAGATTCAACCTAATACTATTTGCATATGCAAATTAGGGGCGGGAAAGGAAAAAGTGGGTAAATTTTTTTCACTTTCTTGTTTTGTGATGAAAAGTCACGTGATTTCCCTCCCTCCACTAATTTACATATGCAAATTAGGATTCAGATTCGGTTTGGCCAGACACAAGGACTTGAATACAAATCCTGCTAAAATAAAGTCAGAATCCTAAATTCGGAGCATCCCTAGTTTTAATCTGATCCATACAATGAATCCTCCAACTAGCCCTGATCATTTCCATGATAAGTGTCATTGCCCTCCGCTTTTCGGACCCCAGGATCCACACCCCATTTCATGGTCAAAATAGAAACTCCAATAATACTTAATATATTAAAGAATATACCTACCTGCCACATATACAGGTATAAGAAGTGTGTCTCATGCCTCCACGTGCATAGCAATAGTGAAGAAAAACACTGCAGAAACAAAGGAATCTCTAATTAGAGATTTAGAAACAGAAGTATGGAATATGGTTAATTCAGTGAGGAGTGCTACATAATCTGGAACAATTTAATTATGTGCAGCTGCTGATTATTTTGTGGCACCACAGTAAAGACAAAAAAAAAAAAAACAAGCCTGTACTTTTGGAATATTTATTTTGTGCCACTGCACTTCCCTCTAACTGATGCTCTTCACTTTGCTGCATCAAGCAGGGTTCAACTAGAGCAGGCAAGAAGCAGAAATCTACTCAAGAGCTTTGTACTATGTCTGAGGTCAGAAGTTAGAGGACTCTGCAGTGTAGAGGATATACTATGGACCTGTGATGCCCAACCCGCAGCCCTCAAGTATCAAATCTCCAGGAAACCCCCACGCATATGGAAATATGTACTCTGCTCGTTCTATTGGGTACGGTCAATATAATGTCATTTATTCTAGTTTCTGTAAAGTGGTGAAGTCCTCCAGCTGTTGATAACTGCAGTTGCTGGTGGTTATCATCAAGAGGCTGTGGGGGAGCTACACTACTGGTGGCACTTTAATTTTGGCTTATTTGGAGACACATTTATCAAAGGTCGAATTTCGAATTCATGGGTGTTTTTTTTTTTTTTTTAACTAATAAATTTGAATGTACTCGAAATTCAATTGGGAGGTTATTTAGTAAAGCAATTGAATATCTAGCTCAAATTTTACATAATTTCAAAGTTCAAAAACTTTGAATTCAAAAAGACCAGCCAAAATTAATTAGAATTTTTTTTTTTTTATTGAATAGGTCCATTTTCGATCGAAATCGTATTTTTTTGCTCATTAAATTCAAACTTTTTCCCAAAAAAACTTAGAATTTTCAAAGTCCACCAATTCGGCAGGTTTTAGATGGCAATTGGTCGAATTTGAATTTTTAAAGAGACGGTACATGATAAATTTCGAAGTTAGAATTTTTTGCAAATTCAAATAGAATTTGGACTATTCCCTATAGTTGAAGTTCACAAAAATAACTCAAAATTCTAATTTTCACTTCAACCCTTGTAAATCTGCCCCTAAAACTTGAATCAAATTAAACTAAGATCAAAAAAAAAAAACAAAGAACCTTGAATGTCAGGATAGTAACAAATTGGTCCCTGGACCTCTTCCATTAACTTATACATGAACTTGGCAGGTTTTAGGTGGAGAATAGCTGAATTAGATTTTTAAAAGGGCCAGAGTTTGATAAATCTCGAAATTCGTTTGGATAATTCACAATTCAAATGTGAGAGTTTTGACCTTAAAATTTTTTTTTTCAATTTAAATTTTCAACTCAACCCTTAATAAATCTGCCCCTTCGAGTCCTTATGGCTGTGCTTTGTAATTTGTTTGAGTCTCCGGTTAAGCCGAGTAATATGCAGAGCTGCAATTATTTTGTTATACATCTGCAGTATTTCCCACCATCTTGGTGTGAGCAAACCTTGCCTAAAATTAGGTATTATGCTTTCTACTCCTTTTCCACTTCACTTTACTTAGAGGAGTAAATATCTACTGAATATAATAAACAACATAGGAATTATACTCTGATGTACTCTAACAATACTGACTGCTGGGGTGACATTTTCTGTACACGAATTATAGTATCTATAGCTCTTTCTAATTCAGTCCCCAGTGTTATGAGAGACAAGGAGATTCGCTTATTTATATTATACAAATAGTATTTCGTGCTCCATCAACTAAAACATTTACAATATTTTGAAACTGCCTGTACTTTTTCTGATTATGTGCACAGTAATATCCTGATTACATTATTAAAAATATACATATTTTGTCATATATTTAACAAGACAGATGTGTACTACCATTAATATTTCCTTGGAGTGACATTATTTGTCTGTCCTTTTATGCACTGCTGTAAAATGATACATTCTAACATGTCAGAACATTTTAATGGTTTAGAAAAAGCTGTACAATTATTAGCTTTAAATATGTTTGAAAGGCAGAGCCCATTAAGAGGCCAACTTATTATCTTTTTTTTTTTAGTTCTATAATGTCAACCTATTCTGTGATGCTCTTCAGATATTATACATGAGTTCCTACTAGGGTTGCCACCTGGCCGGCTTTTTACCGGCCTGACCGGTATTTTTGATGGCTGATCCCAATGTTATTAATGGGGGAAAAAAGCAGAATATATAGGAAGGACCAGTATTTTTTTTAACAAAAGGTGGCAACCCTAGTCCCTACCAAATAGAGAATCTATGGTCCCATGGCCGAATTTATCTGAAGCCAAATAACCAAATAATTTTTGTCGTGTGGGAGAAAACCAAGAAGAATCCTGAGGGGGGGGGATATATAAACTCCTTGCAGATTCCTTATACTGCACATGCACCCCCCAACTACAATCCGTGCAGAGAATACTGGAGATTTGGGGGAAAAAATGTTAGTTTGGTGTTCAGCATAGTATCCCATAGTATCCATTTCTCAAAAGAGCATTACATTTCATTTTGAAACCTGACATAGGGCTAGACATATTGTCAATTTCCCAGCTGCCCCAAGTCATGCGACTTGTGCTCTGATAAACTTCAATCACTTTTTACTGCTGTACTGCAAGTTGGAGTGGTATCACCCTCTCCCCCCCCCCCAGCAGCAACAGAACAATGGGAAGGTAACCAGATAACAGTTCCTTAACACAAGATAACAGCTGCTTTGTAGATTTAAGAACAGCACTCAGTAGTAAAAACCCATGTCCCACTGCGTTCCATTCAGTTACATTGAGAAGGAAAAACAGCCTGCCAGAAATCAGTACCCTTCTGAAGTGCTGGCACTAGTCGCATGGCAGTCCCCTTGGTCTGTTTGCCCTGTTCTTTGCACAAAGATACTTCTATCAATAAATGGTTCTCTATAGTTTCACCAAAATGCACGCTGAAGTTTTCCAAATAAGGTGTAACCAAGGGGTGTCCAAACTATTGGCTTCCCTGGGCCGCATTGGAAAAAGAAAAGTTGTCTGGGGCCACACATGAAATACACAAACACTTTTGATATGTTAAAGTAAAGAAAATACACATAACTACAATACCAGTTGGATAACCAGTTGGAGCTATACACTGGATTATGGCACACCTGGATATTACAGTAAATAGACTTATTATTATACTATTATGACATTTCCTCGGGAACAGAGTGTTTCAAGCTGGGCCACATTCATATCAATCCTCACAGTTTGTACACCCCTGATGTAACCTATTAGATTTGGATCTGAGAACACCAAATTTAGCTATAGTGTAAGATAAACACCCATATCTGATCACTTATCTTTAAGGTTACTGATACAGCAGAGTTTCCAATTTAGTTTCAAGGGAGACAGATTTACTGTTGTCTATTGTAAGAAGATATTTCATTGTATTAAAAAAGATCAGGGGGACCCAGTTTTGGGTTCTAATCAACAGGTTGAAAATCCTTGGTTAACAGAAACTGGAAGGTGTGCTGCCTACACGCAACTGTTGCTAGCACTGCACTGTGCCCCAGTAGCAGCATTAATAACTGTTAAATGATTGCAGGGTTTTGTCCAAGTGCAGTGCTCTCATACCATACCTAAGATTCCTGCAAAATATTGGTGTACTTGCATTGAATATTTTTTATATGCATTGTCAGACCACACCAATCATTAATTCTATGGGGCATTTCCCAAACAATTGTTCTTTCATCTGTTTAAGAACACTCAGCAGTTACTCTAATAAAAGTATATATATGTTTTTACATATTCGGGAGAAAAACACGATCTTTCATTTCAACCAAGCGAATGAGCTCTTTAGTCTTGTATAGTAATGAGCCCTGTTTTAGGCAAATCAACATAAAGCCTAATTAGTACAAGGCTGCACAGTGTTCTTTCTGAGGCGGCACATATTCTGTGCCTCTTAATTTTTCACCGCTAAATCTGCTGAAATAAATTGCTGTTACAGCCATAACAATATTTTAGATGTTTGGCTTGTAATCAAAGGAGTCCAGATGTAATGCATGGGATCCCAAAGGAGACTGAGGTGTTGTGCTCCGCATAAGTCTACAGACTTACAGGGAAATGTACCTTGTTTACGGGCTACAGCAATCCGCTCAATATCTGTAACATCAATATACAGCCTTCAATATTAATGAGTATATATCTTTTCTTGTATCTCTATCATATAACTATTGCCCACCTTTTCTTTCAGGCTTTCCATTGCTCAGTTCAGACTCCTACATTTGCCAGCAGTTGTAGTGATGTATTGGTTACTTAATGGAGTTCTACAGGTATGGGACCTGCTATTCCGTAATTTGAATTCTTATACCTTAAGTCAACTAGAAAATCATGTAAACATGAAATAAATAGGTTGATTCCACTTGCAAAAGGGATTACCTACAGTATATCTTAATTTGGATCATGTAAAAAGTACCATTTTATTAGTATAGAGAAAAAGGAAATACTTTTTAAAAATTTTGAGTGTATAGGAGACAGCCTTTCAGTAATTCTGAGCTTACTGGATAACAAATCCCATAACTGCACTATTAAATGGAGGTTAGCTGCAATTTAAAACAAAGAGCTTCTTTTGAAAGTTCAAGGGATACTGTTGTGTGAAAACCTGTTTTTTTTTTTTTTTTTTTTAACATGCATCAGTTAATAGTGCTGCTACAGCTAACTTCTGCACTGAAATCCATTTTTCAAAAGAGCAAATAGATTTTTTATATTTAATTCTGAAATCTCACATGAGGCTAGACATAGTGCCAGTTTCAGGGTCGCCATCAGGGGGGGACAGGGGGGACAAGTGTCCCAGGCCCGGGGCTGAAGGGGGGCCCGGCAGCGCTACAACATTAAAAAAGCCAGGCCCCCTTATGAGCGCATAAGCGTCCACTCGTCGCGAAGTCAAAATGCGGAATGCGGAAGTGCCGATCAAATACGAAGTCTTGAAGAGGCGGAAAGACCCGAAGTTCCGAAAGGAGCCGACACTGATGTACTGAAGCGGCGAAAAGAATCGAAGTCATGAAAACAGCTATAACTGAAGTCCTGAAGCCACGAGTTCAATTCTACTGACACCAATGTGGGTTTTTTTAATCCCCTGCCCATCAGTGTTTTATTTTAATACTCTATAGGCCCCTGCACCAATATTTTTTGAAATTTTTTGAGCCCCATTTTTTTTAACTTGTAAGGGGGGCCCTGGCGCCAATGTTTTTTTTCTAAAATTTACATTATGTCATGACAAAGAAAAAATTGCCTTTCTGGATGTCATGATTCATAAAAGGGGAACTGAAATAGAGACTGACTTATATAAAAAGGAAACGGATCGAAATAATTTGCTCCATAGCACCAGTTTCCACCCATGAGCGCTACTTAAATCATTACCCATGACACAGTTTAAAAGAGTCAAGAGAATTGTATCTGGTGAACAACAATGTGAGTTGCGATTAAAAGAAATGTCGGAACGTTTTGCCGAGCGGGGGTACCCCCGTGGTATGTTGGAAGAAAATTTAACAACAATAGGACACGTGACTACCACACAACTTAGAACTCCTAGAAAGACTTCAAACAAGGAAAGTGGAAATGCCCTAGCTTTTGTTAGCCAATACTCAGTCGCTAGTGATAATGTGAGTAAGATCCTAAGGAAACACTGGCAGATAGGGGCCTCACATATTAAAGAATTTTCTTCACCTCCTTTAATGGCGTTTAAACGAAACAAAAATCTGAAGGATCTTTTGGTAAGGGCCGATATAGGTCCACAAAAGAAAGTAAAACAACAATTCTTGGGAACTCCACAAAAAGGGACATTCCCCTGTCTATCATGTGCCCAATGTAACAACGTTACAAAGGGATCGTCTTTCACACATCCACAAACAGGCAAGGAGTTCCAAATAAGTAAATACTATACTTGTGACTCAAGATTTGTGGTGTACTTGATTAAGTGCCCCTGTGGCCTAGCCTATGTAGGGGAGACCACACAGAAAGTAAAGGACAGGATTAAACAACATAAATCAAGTATACGTTGCAAACAATTACATCTACCTGTACCAGCACATTTCCATGAAAAAAAACACACCGTTTCACAATTACGGTATCAGGTTATTGATAATGTAGAACCACTGAGGAGAGGTGGTGATAGACAGTGCATACTTCAGAGATTAGAGATACGCTGGATTAATACACTGGGCACTCTATCACCAGGGGGCCTTAATAGAGAATATACTCCTATGTTGTTTGTGTAAGTAAGTACCCATTAATAATCTAAACAAAAATGTTTTACTTAAGTGTTTTGTTTTTAACATGCACTTGTGTTTCTTAAAAAATGATTTTTTCTGGTTTTTGATTATTCTCTTTATTTGACTATTTTTAGGACAGTGAGATTTAAGGACATGGAAGCTCCAAATCCGAGGTAGTTTTGGGATATACAATTTTCCTTAATATACTATTAGAGTTGACAAGAGAATTCCTTTCTAAATAATAGACATAAAGAAAAAGTAAAGTAACACTTGGATGTTACTGCTTAAGATGGATAATAACTTTTAAATGACACTTATTTATAACCCTTTGATGTTTTGTAACACTTAGAAGATGGTCACATTATATTCATTGTAATTGATATATGTATTGGTTTTTATTGCAACATTTTATCACTGGAAAGTTACTGTTGTAACAATCACGAAAAAGGCTTTTTACATATTTTATTGCTGTCACTATTGAAAATTTGTACATTTGTATTACAAATGATTGTTTCACTGTGCATTGTGGGTGATAATGGAGGTGGTCGAATGTGACTCCTCCTCTTCCTGAGGGTATTTAAACACATGGTGCTAATGTTATAGAAATGGCTTGATAAAGGGTCAGAAGGGCCCGAAACGTTGCCTTGTAAACGCTTGAAGGAAACACCAATCTTTTTCACAAATTCCGGAGTGCTGCTGTTTTTTTTTTTTTTTGGATACAATGTTTTTTTCAAAAACATTTTTTGGGGCCCCAATTTTTTTTTTAATTTGTGAGGGGGGCCCTGGCGCCAATGGTTATTAAAAAAATATTCTTTGGGGCCCCATTTTTTATTAACATATTAGGGGGGCCCTGGCGCCAATGTTTTTGTTTTTAATATTTTTTGGTGCCCCAATTTATTTAACTTTTAAGGGGGGCCCTGGTGCCAATGTTTTTTAACTTATAAGGGTGCCGTGACTATCAATATGTGTGGGGGGGTTACTTTTTTTAGTGCTGATATCTATGTGGTCTTTTAACTTTTATATGGAGTAGGCGGGATCAGGGGTGGGGCTTGGGTGTCAGAGTGGGCGGGGCCCAGGGGCCCTGAAGATGTTGTTGTGCGGGGCCCCGTGATTTCTAATGGCGGCCCTGGCCAGTTTCCCAGGTGCCCCCAGTCATGATCTCTGACAAACTTCAGTCACTCTTCACTGCTGCACTGTAAGTTGAAGTGATATCTCATCCTCCCCAGTATCCCATCTGCAGAACAATGGGAAGGTAACCAGAGAACAGCTCCCTGGTAGGTATAAGAACAGCACTCAAAAATCCATGTCCCACTGCGACTCCTTCAGTTACACTGAGTAGAAGAAACAATAGCCTGCCTGAAAGCAGTTCCATAGTGCAGAACTGGCTCTTTCTGAAAGCACATGACCAGGCAAAATTACCTGGAATTAAATTTTATATGGTAGAGTGAATTATCTGCATCGAATTGAGAATTTTCAATTCCTCGAATTTTCAATTCCTCGAATTTTCAAATATGCAAATTAGCCCACTCTGTATAGTAAAAGTCTCTCAAGTTAAAAATTCCTTTTTTTAAATGAGAGCATCCATACCTGTATAAAAGTATTTCATATATTGCCTGCTTAGAGAAGCACCATGATTAATTTTACACACTTTACTTATTCTTTAAGAACAGATCTCCAAGATAAGAATGTAAATTATCCCTGTCACTATGTCTTTGCAAGTGCCAGTCGCTAGGGAGAGAAGTGTAGCTTTCACTTTAGAGGTTTTAAGATCAGAAATGGTGGTTTTATATAAACTGCTGAGAGCCATATGTTGAGAGGTTGATAAGCTCCATTTTTGCCTTCCCTAGTTTTATTGCACAAAATGAACTGTAACAAGCAGAACTATAAATATATATTCTTTAAAATGAACACTATTTTTATTAAAGTGGACCCGTCACCCAGACACAAAAATCTGTATAATAAAAGTTCTTTTCAAATTAAACATGAAATCCAATTTCAAATTTTTATTAAAGCATTCATAGCTATTTTAAGCTCATTTAAAATAATCATAATAATCAAAATAATAATAATAATCAAATATTGTCTGCCACTCCTCTATGCCTTAGGCATAGAGGCAGAGCAGATAATTACTTTCACTTTCCATTCAGCACTTCCTAGATGTCACTGCTCCCCACACATTCCCCCAGTTCCCTTGACCATTTAATTGTGTAGCCAGGACATGGGGATAGACATTGGGTCCCCCATTCTGGTGCACAAACAAGATTCTGAGATGATGCAAGGCTTGTTTTATTAATAGTGTCCACAAAATGGCTCCTGCCTGCTTGCTATAATTATGAATTCCCAGACTGAAGAAAACAAGATTCAAATAATTTATATAGTGTAATTAATGTTCATTTTGCTTGACTAATGTGATAAAATATGATTTTGAATATTTTTTTGGGGTGACGGGTCCACTTTAAGTCTTATTTGATTTACTTTAGACTAAAACACCATAAGGATTAAACTACCCTATCAATAACACCAATACTGCTAGAACACATGAACACTTTAAAGACCAAAAGGGGAAGCAAAATTTGAACACAGGGTTTAAAAGCACAGATTTAGAGATACATGCTTAGCTAGAAAAACTAGGTTTATTCTTGTCTGGTGGGACTTAATGGTGGTTTTAATGACTTGATTTAGAAAATACACACAAATGCCACAAATGCAGTAAGGATGCATAACTCACTTAAAGTAGAAGGAAAGCTACCGTGCCAGTTTATTGCCAATGGATTAGCTACAATAGTGCAAGCTAGAATACTATATCTATTCTGTAGAATGTTTTACCATACCTGAGTAATCGGCTCTAGAAGCTCTCTGTTCATTTAGGATAGTGGCTGCCATATTTATTTAATGTCACAGTTCCACACCAATATTTAAACCAAGCACTGCACCTTGCAATTGTAAATGAGCCCTAAAGTATATCAATACTCCAGAATAGACATTTCTTATGTATGTGGATATGTTAGATAAATGTGCCTTAATTAAAAGTGTGATGGAAAAGTAAGGCAAATTTTCAGATTTCAGGCTTAGCCTCCCCAAGCCTTAATGAAAATCCACCTATGATCTCATCCATTGACTTTGGTCTCAAAGAACATTCTTGGCGAATCATTTTGATGTCCATGCTCCTTGAGCTTGTTCAGACTTTTCATCTGAGAATTTTACTTAAACCCGGCAGTGAAGTTCTAGGGGATCCTTCTGGAGGTATAAATAACTTTGTGCAAAGTTTTTTTTTTTTTTTATTAACGTAACACGGAGCTGCTTTACATAATGCCAGCAATAACTTTAAATAATGACTTTGATTTTGGGTTGCAATTATCTTTGTAAGCAAGTATTGGCAAGCATGTTCATTTTCTCCATGAACTGTTCTTACAATTTTGTTGCTAGAAAATGTTCCATAAGATACTTTATAATAAGTACTAAAGTAGGGCTTTACAACGGACTACATGGAGGAATGTAACCATTTACTGTTAGCACTTTAAACTTCAAAGTGGCAAACATTCCCCTGAACAGTATTCTGTACGTTCGTTTTCTTAAATGGCTCCAACAATCCAAGTTATTTTGAAAGCCATGCTGCCTAGCTAAATAATGTTTTAATCTCATATAAACCTTCCTCTATGAAGGTCAGTAGCCAAGGGAAGCATTATCTCGAGAAAACCCATAATCACAAAATGTCTTTGGCTCCTTACGGATTATCTATGCAAATAATTTGTAGCGGCGATAAACACCCACGTTGGAAAGAAACACACACAGTACACAATACTTCTGCAAAATGTACAAAGTGACGGAACAAACAGCAGATGGAAATCTCTCCCCCGAGGATACACAATAGATCAGCTCCAAAGAAGGTAGAACAATGCTTAAAAACGTTTTAAACATGGAACAACTTGTCGGCAATAATCTGTCAGTCAATGTTTATATTTTCTTTTTAAGGTGTTCAAGTTTTTTTGTATATTTTCATGCATGAGAATTTTTTTTTCATTGCTGCTACTTTTAATGCTTTCATTATTAAACGATTGTTTTGGCAGTTCCATATTTCCATATTTATTCATAATGCAAAATCTTCACTTATGCTGGTCACAAATGAAATTTTTCTAATACATTTCTTACTATTCAGGCATTTCCAGATTACATGTATTGTTATCATTCAATAAATAAACAGCTGCTTGGTGAATATTCAAGGTGCTTATGGTTCTTGCATACTTTATCTAACCGTACAACTCTTCTTCATCTCCTTGTACTGTGAATTACTGCACACCTCAATGTACTGATCAAAAATCAACCGAAGGACAGATGAACCTATTCAGCCCAGATGTGACCCAAACTCATAGGGGCAAATTCACTAAAGCGTGTAACGGTAGTGCTAATTCGCCAGCGTGACGTCAATTCACAACTTTGCAAATTCACTAACAGTGACCCTGGCGAAAATTCACTAGCGAAGGACATCAACTTCCACAACTTCGCACCCTTACGCCAGCCAAAGTTGTGCCCTGACGAAGGTATGTAACTACGCTAATTCACTAAGATGACAGTTTTACTGAATGTTACCACTTACGCTAGACTTTACTTCGGCAGGTCAGACCTGGCGAAGTTCAATACAATAGATAGGAGTTTGAAACAAAAACGTGAAGTCCCAAAAAACTCTGGCGTCTTTTACCTTTTGTTGGCTGATTTTTTTTAGGGTTACCCTCTTTCCCCCTACATTTCCTAACATATGGCAACTCAACTATACAGGGGGCACATGTTTAGGGCAATAGGACAACTTTATTTTATTTATTAAAGGTTTCCTGGGCTTGTGTAGTGTAATGTAGTGGCTGTAACATACACCTCTATCATACGCTTAAGTTTGCGCTGTATGCAAATTAGGCATCGCTAGTGTAAATGCGATTTGCCTGGTGAAGTAACGGTAGCGATACTTCGCTATCGTTCGCAGCCCTGAGTGCAAATTTGCATCTTAGCGAATTTGCGTAGCGCTGGCGAAAATTCGCCTGGCGAAGTGCGGTGAACGTCGGCGAAGGCAACACTAGCGCATTTTCGCACTTTAGAGAATTTGCCCCTAGGGAGGTCAATTCAAAATACTGCCACTGTAAACTAAGGGTGGTTCTGTCTACTACCAAATCTGGACATAAAAGTTATGATACTTACTGCACATTATCAAATGGAAAAATTCACATTAATGCAATGAAATGTTGCTAAATGTAGCTCTATTTAACCACCATGTGCAGTTCTTGCTGATTTTGCAAGAACACACAATATAACAGTGAAACACTCACTTAGGTAACAGTTACTAAACATTTCAATCCCACAAGTGTGACATCCACTCTGAGGTTTTCCCTCTTTTCATCAAAGAGCTATAAAATGATTGCCTAGAAAAGCTGCAAATAACTGGAGAACTGCTACTTTTTATGTAGTTAAAATCTCCAAGGCTCATACTGAGATGCCATTATTTTAGTTTGATCTTCTTGCCAGGGGCCATGTCTCTCAGCTAAACTAACTCATTTGCCAGTTCACACACACATTAGTTTGCCATTCTGTTTTATACCAAAGAATTCCTTTGTTCAGTTGCTTAAAGTTAAAGATGTAAATTAAATCAGCAATTACAATGTGCTGATCAAAATATGGCCAAAATGAGGTACAGCAGAAAAGGAGGTTCAAAAATCAATTTTGATACTAATTGTGTTGGGTTCTGACAATATGAATCAATTACTACTCATCCTTGTACTCTGACATTTAATTTGAGAGTATGAAAAATCTTATTTTTGAGCGACTATTCAAGTTGGGATTATTCACAGAAACGAAGCGATTAAAGGGGAAGTAAAGTCTTAAATAGGCTAGAAATGCTGTATTTTGTATACTAAGCATGAACTTATTGCACCACAAGTCTAATCAAACAAATGATTTATGCTTTCAAAGTTGGCCACAGGGGGCTGTCATCTTGTAACTTTGTTAAACATCTTTGCAAGACCAAGACTGTGCACATGCTCAGTGTGGGTTGGGCTGCTTAGGGATCGTCATAAATTATCAAAAAAATTCAAATAATATCTGCCAGAAGCGGATACAGCAAGAGATTCTTAATAATCAGACTATACAGACTGCACTGGGTCCTGTGTTGTCATGTAATCTAATGTGGATTTTATAGTTTGTGTATTGTTTTATTTAAACTTTCTCCAACTCTGCAGAACCAGTGGCTGCAGCAAAGTAATCCTCTAAATAGAATCCCAGTTTATCTGTTTAAATCTGACTCCATGATCTTTGTCCCTGCAGCTGGAGTTGTACACAGTTAAGGGAATGTAAAGGCAAAAATAAAATCCAATAAATATCTCTACACAGTCACCGACTGCTTTACAGAGAAACAAACAAAGCTGCTTGAGTTCTGCAGGGCTGGGAAGTACAGCAGGGGTTTTCCCCAGCTGTTCATAAGTATGATTTTTCCCTGCAGAGCAGTTAGGGACCGTCTGACAATTCCTATCTACAGCAGTTAATGAAGGGAGAATTTTACTGCATACAGTTAGGTTTCTTATACAAACGGTATACATTTTTTAATTAAAATATATTGGAGAAAGGTTTCTTTTTCATAACAAAAGTATTTTTGTTTTGCCTTTACATGCCCTTTAAGGGGAGATGATTAGATATTAATATGAAACCTAGATCCTTCCGGCAGACACGAGGACATCCATTCAGAATAAAAGATTTTTTAACAGTGAAAGATGTGAAGTTGTGAAATTCTCTTTTTAAAGTAGTTGTACTGGCAGATAAATTAGATAGTTCCAAAAAATAGTTGGTGTTCATTTTAGAGAATGAAAAAAATACATGGTTGAGAGTCAGGAAGGAATATTTTAACCCCTGAATTGGAGAATCTTCAGATAGGGGTTTTGAATTCCCTCTGTATCAACGTCCTCATCATTTTCCTATTTAATATGATGCAGTTTTTTATGAAAGAAGTAATTTATTCCAGACAGTTTTTTTTAAATTATTCAGTTAAGTCATACACAGCTCTGATTTACAGAAAGGTCAAGTTCCATAGTGTTCACTTTAGGCTTATATTTAAATTTTTCTTGAATTATTTTAAAATTTTTCTCTGTACTAATAAAACAATACATTGTGCTTGATAGTAACTAAGCTGCATAAATCAATATTGGTGGCAATACAATCATATTGGGTTTATTTAGTTATTTAATATATTTTATAGTAGGCAAAAGATATGGTAATCGAAATTCTAAAACATCCCAGGTCCCACGCATTATGTACTGTATAATACAATATAATAGACCACATACCTTTACAAGGGAAAATTATCTTTTGAAAAGTAAGGCATAAGATGGGATCTCAAAGTCTGCAGTCACACCACTATAAACCGAAATATACTGCACACAAATTTTAAAGCTTAGCTGCATGAATTCTGCAAAGGCATCATTTTGGTACAGTAATAATTCAGCAGATGTTGCATCCTGGAGGGACATTATTTATGTACACATTTCTGGTAGAATTTCTGGTGATTTTTCTTTTGTTATAGTGCGGCAGCTTCCTGTCTCAAATGTTAAATCTAAATTTCTACATGCTAGGAAAGACATGAATAGGTTCCTTCTCGAGCTGAAAGAATGCAGTACGCTACACATGTGCTACAGGGGTAAACCTGTATACAAAGCAACAAACATTTATAAGACTCGCATAGACCTAACACAATGAAAGCCATTTACCAAGAGGGTTCACTGAGGACACCTACATGCTAATGCAATTTTGACGGAATATAGTAATTTTTTAGCGAGTGGCAATCTCCTGACTATATTTTTGAATCACTAATGTATTGCATAAATGTCCACTTTACCTCTCCAGTTCATATTCTTTTATTCCAACTCTTGCTGCCTTCATGACCTGGGGAGAATAGTGAAGTTAATCGTTTTGGTCAAAGTGCACCCACACAGCCCAGCATTGGTATTCATGTGTATTATTTCTTAAAATGGTGGTTCACATATAAATAAAATTTCAGTATGGTGTAAACATTCGCACTCTAAGACAATTTCAATTGGTTTTAGTTTTTTTTCTTTTTTTAAATAGTTTTTTTTTTTTTTTCAGTTTGGAATTTTAGTTTTAATCTGGTTGCTAAGCTGTAGTTTACCCAAGAAACCAGGTGGTAGTTTATATGTGAAGCTAGAATATGAATGAGTGACCTAAATAAAAATATAATAATAATTAAATACACATTGCAAACAAGTCCTCTTGTTTTATCTTTACTCTTTTGTTTTCCACTTTTCCCCTCACTTCTTCCAACCCATCGTTTCGTTCCTTTTATTCTCTCTTCTGATCTCCTTTCTTTACTTTTAGTCTCTACTTTCCCCTTCTTTCTGTTTTGTAAAGCCCTTTTTTTCATCTCTGTGTTCACTTATTTTTCACCTTTCTGATTTATTTTTCTAAATTTAGCTTTACCCTGCTCTTCCATGTTCCTCTTTTCTCTTCTCCGTCTATTTTTTCTTGTGCTCCTCATATTTTGGTCTTTTTTTCTTTTACATCCAACTTTTTTTTGCTAAATCCCCTTGCACTTTCCTTGAATTTTTTTTCCTTCTGCTTTTTAATTCTCTCCTAACATTTCTGATTCTCAGGCCACTCCCCTTCTTTTTATTATAATATCTCTTTTCTGTTATCCCATGTGTCAAAATATAATACTTAAAGGAAAACTATACCCCAAAAATTAATACTTAAGCAACAGATCACTGTTTGATATGAACAGCAGTTTATATCAAATTAAGTGACATATTAAAGAATCTTACCAAACTAGAATATATATTTAAGTAAATATTGCCCTTTTACATCTCTTGCCTTGAACCACCATTTTTGTTATTGTCTGTGTGTTGCCTCAGAGATCACATGACCAGAAATATTTCAACTCTAAGGGGCAAATTTACTATTATTCACCCAAAAACGAATGTATTCGAAATTCGATAATTATATTATAATATCCGATCATTCTATCTATACGATAATTCGGTATTCGATGAATGAAGAGGCCAAATTTGTATATTCGAATATCCTATTAAATCATATCCGATCGAACTACGATCCATTCACGTGAATTTAGTAAATTTGCCCCTAACTGTAATGGCCCAATGGCACATACTACTAAAAAAGTATATTATTATGAAAATGGTTTATTTACATGAAGCAGGGTTTTACATATGAGTTGTTTTATGCAATATCTTTTTATAGAGACCTACATTGTCTGGGGGGGGTATAGTTTTCCTTTAAACAAACACCAAAGCAGTTACACTTGATTGTTGTCACGAGCGCTCGCTTTCCCTGGTAGTACCCATGTGGGTGCAAAGATGCCGGAGTCAGCATGCCGGCAAGATGACGTCACGTGCAGTGGAGCCAAATTCAAAATAAATAGCTCAGGACAACGGTTCAATGCCCAAGTATAGGTTTTCTTTGAATACGTTCCTTAATTCCTCAGCTATTGATTCCTGGACTTTTGACACTTGCCTGAACTCAACCTTGCTATCTGCTGCCTGCCTTTAAACCCTTTGCCCGGACATGACCTTGAGTATTGCCTAAACCCTGCCTGTACCTTGTATTTGGACTTTAACCCTTAGGCTTTTTCCTTGGTTCTGGCTTCTTCCCACTGGGAGCTGCCCCCTGATAATTGTTATACTTAGCTGCTTAGGTGTTCTTTTCAGTGCACTTCACTTTACACAGCGCATAAATCACCTGCTGGCAGGTTAAAAGAACCATGTCCTCTATGCAGCTCGGCTGTGCAGAAACTGGATAGTGGGTTGGGCTTAATGTTCTCTTTACAGTTTATCTGATTTCAGCTGGTGTACATGAATGGTCCTCTTGGTGCAAAAGAGCAGATCTTTCCCCAATATGCTGATCTGATGTTAGACCCAAGGGTCAAATGATGAGGATACAGAGCAAAGGCCACGCCAACAAACCACTGCAGTCAATGAGATTTTTTATCTCATTAGAAATCTGCTAGATTTTCAACCAGATATCAGTTGGGTTGGCCTTTCGGAGTGCCCCATGCATAGGCAGAAAACCTGCTGAATCAGCAGCTAAAATCTGGCCGTGTATGTCCAAGTTTAAAGGAGAAGGAAACTCTAAAAATGAATAGGACTAAAAATGCCATGTTTTGTATACTGAACTTATAACACAAGCCTAAAATTTCAGATTTTCAATAGCAACAATGATCCAGGACTTCAAACTCCCAGGGGGTCACCATCTTGGAAAGTGTCTGTGACACTCACAGGCTCAGTGGCCTCTGAGCAGCTGTTGAGAAGCTAAGCTTAAGGGTCGCCACAAATTATCCAGTAGAAAATAAGGTTGGCCTGTAAAACAAGCTGATGCTAGTTGCATTGGTTTCTGTGCTGCCCTGTAGTAATTAATTTATATTAATTAGCAATCAGCCTTATATTGTGACATTTATATTCTATGGGGCAAATGCACCAAGAGTGCAATTTCACCAGCGACGGCTTCCCATCCATCACAATACTTTGCTAGGCAAAAATATGCTCAGACAACGCTAATTCACTAAAGTGCAAAGTTTCGTCCAGGGCGCCGAACATTGGAGAAGTTGTGCTAGCGTTACTTAGTCAAGCAAAGCTGTTAGGGTTGCCTCAATTGCATACGGCTGGAAGTTAAAGTTCAATGGACATACAGATGCAGCCACTTGGATTTGTGTGTTAAATGCGTCGTGACTCAGGGCTAATTAAAGAAACTGTGTTATCTAAAGTTATCTTAACTCATTTAATGCATTTAACCTTTTCATTAGCATACCAAAGAACCATTGTTCACAATGATGAACACTTTAATTAGATCGGATGCTGTGACACAATTTTCTGTGTTAAATGAAACAAGTGTGAAGTCTGAGTTTAGTTATTCTGTGTCAAACACACAATCCAAAGTGGCTTCATCTGTATATGTTGCAACAAATACATTACATTACACAATCCGGGGAAACCATAATAAAAGAAAATAGAGTTGTTATATTGCCCTCCACTAGTGCCCACTGTATAGTTTGTGTTCCATATGTTATGAAAGTTAAGCGGGAAGCCGAGTACCACAAAAAAAATTTACAATCTCTTTCAGCCTATCACCCTGTAAATATGAACAGACTCTGGTGTTCTTTTTCAACAATTTTTTGATGAACTCCTATCTATACTATTGCACTTCGCCTGGTGTGAGGTGGCGAAAGCAAGTTTGGAGCAAGAGGTAATGTTCAGTAAAATCCAGAGCTTAGCGAATTGGTGTAGTAACGCTCTTTCACCAGAGCGAGAATTCATCAGGTGTGCGAAGCAACGCTAGGGTACCTCTACTAGCGAAGGGCCACCTACACTCGTAAATCAGCAAAGTAACTAAATTACGTCATGCTGGTGCATTTTCGCTAGCGTTTGTGAATCTGACCCATAGTGCACCAATCAGATGTTTGCTTTCAAACAGCAGATAAATTATAACTGGTGATTTGATGATATTGTGAACTGGAGCAATCTTTGAACTTTATATTACATTATCTGATTAGAATTATAGATACATAGCATCAAGCACATTTTGAGGGATTAAAACAATGCCGTAGGAATATGTTTTTAAAGCATTTTAACTTTATAGCAAATCCAAGATAATTGTTAGCCAAAATATGGTAACTGCTTTAATGTCACATTCTTTCTGTACCTGAGCAGAGAATATTTTATTAAAGAAAGACAGGCAGTGTAAAGAAATAATGGTAGGTTTACCGAGAGTGAGAGGTCTAGAAGGTATTTCCTTTTATGATATCAAGGACAATTTAGTTTTTTCTAAAATACTTTCAATTAAGACATGTATGCCAGTCTTCGGGCACATTATACTTTTTAAAAAATTATTTACCTCTTTGTGGGCTACACTGGAGATTCGATTTGTGTAGCGAAGAACTTCCAACTCCATGTCTGTCTTAAACACACGGCTGTAAAAGAAGTTAAATGAAACAGAATTAATATTTCTATATCATGACAATGAATCCATAATAACATATAAGAGAAGTCAGAAAAAGTCAACTACGATAAAAATCCAAATATGATTTAAAAAAAGAAAGTAAAAAAACACCCCTTACCCTCCCCACCCCATCCAACCAAAGCTTTGAAAAAGTGCTTGGTGCAATAAATAAAATGCAATAAAAGGTAAATAGATTGATGTGTAGCCATTCCCTCTCCATCCCTTGTTTGGTCCATGTTCCATCTGTTTAGGCCAAACAGTGCAAATAATTCAGTCTACAATATAAAATTTAATTCCTGAACCAGCAAGTGTATTTTTTTTTTTAGTTCTACTTTTGGGGGCACATTTACTAAGGGTCAAATTTCGAGAGTTGAAAACCCTCAAATTCGACCCTCGAATTTTGGTCGAATTCAAACCCCTTGAATTAGAATTTCGAATTCAAGGGGTTTTAATGCAATTCGATTTTTCGAAAGATCGAATATAAAAAATTCAATCGATCGATAAAATCATTTGAATCGATCGATTTGAACGATTTTAAACAATCAAATTTTCTTTTTTCGATCAAAAATTTTTTGCATAGTCCTATGGGAGCTTCCCATAGGATTCTATAGCAATTCAGTAGGCTCAATCAGGTTCAATTTGTAGATCGATTTTTTTTTCTTTCCAAAACCGAATTTTGGGCTATTCGATAGTCGAATAAGCCCAAAACTAATTAAAATGTTGTTATTTCGAATTTGATTAGAATTTTCACTTCCAATCAATTTGACCCTTAGTAAATGTGCCCCTTGGTGTGTAGGCAGCCATCTCAGGTTATTTTCCCTGGTCATGTGCTTTCAGAAAGAGCCACCACTTTAGAATGGAACTGTTTTCTGGCAGGCTGCTGTCTCACCTACTCAATGTAACTGAATGTGTCTCAGTGGGACTTGACTTTTACTATTGAGTGCTGTTCTTTGATCTACCAGGGAGCTGTTATCTTATGTTAGGGAGCTGCTATCTGTTTATCTTACCATTGTTCTGTTATTAGGCTACTGAGGCAGAAAGGGAGGGGTGATATCCCTCCAACTTGCAATGCAGAAGTAAAGAGTGACTGAAGTTTATCAGAGCACAAGCCACATGACAAGGGGCAGCTGGAAAACTGACAATATGTCTAGCCCCATGTCAGATTTCAAAATGAAATATAAAAACATCAGTTTGCTCTTTTGAGAAACGGCTTTCAGCAGTACTATTAACATATGCATCTTGAAAGAAAATCAGTTAGTCTCTTATTCAAGCCACGGTACGGTTGCTAGGGTAATTTCAACCCTAGCAACCAGCTTCCAGAAACTGCAAACTAAAGAGATTCTGAAAAAACCTAAACTCAAAAACAACAAATAAAAAATGAAAACCAATTACTCATTGTCTCAGAATATTCTACATCATACTAAAAGTTAACCCAAAGTGAACAAACCCTTTAACTTTCACCTAGCTATTTTTCAGTACTGGCCAGTATTGCCACTGGCAAATGGTGGCAACCATATATACAATGGAAGCCTAGCATACAATTCTATCATATCATATATCAGATGTACAAATATCTGATATACTATAAGCTTAGAATTGAAAATTATAATAAAAAAAATAGTCTAAAAAATCAGCATACAAGAGTATTTGTGTGTTTTTTGTTACAGAACTACATCATGCAAACCAACACATAGCATGGATTTCTATTTTTAAAGCAATTATGTTTCTCTATGTCACTGCTTCAGCCAAACCTGACAATGAGGACAAAGAGAGTCTGAATTAGTCATAACAGACCATAGCCTAATCTAGCTGTAAACACAAGGAATGTGTCACTACTTAAGAGATTGAAAGCATTTTTACCCAATTTCAGAATATAGCCTTTAATCCCCTAGTGGTGTTCATGTCTTTGGAACTAAATAAGCTTTTCTCTGTTGCCTATGGATGGACATGCCGAACACTTTGCTCCGCAAGCTACACAGAGGAAGCATCCTATCCAATTAGGGTTACCAACTTTTCTGTAAAAAAAAAAAAAAATACCGGTCTTCCTATATATTTATCTTTTTTTCCTATTAATATCATTGCGATCAACCATAATTTTTACCGGCCGGTAGAACACCAGCCAGGTGGCAACATGCATAGTAACTGCATTCCAAAAATATTCAGTCTTACATACTGGGTTTAATTTACAGACTGATGCAAAGTCCAAAAAAAATAGAGGATTTCCTATGTCTTTTTTCGTAGCTATTTTTCTTTACAAAACACTTATTTTGGAGTGCCATGCACAAAGCAAGTCCTAAGCTTTACCACTAGCCAATGGAATTTCTAAAGTATACAGTAGGTCTTCCTTGTAACTCTGTGTCTCATTAAACAGATAAAAAAATGAACATTACTGCAAGGTGCAAGAAAAGTTAAACTCATATGCATAGATAAGTTTTAAAGGAAAAGTAAATGTTTTTCTTTTTCTTTCTGTAAATTTGCTCTAAACAGCCCCCCAGATTAATGTACCTTAGTCCCTGCTGCAAGTCTGCTCTGGTTTCTGTGTTATCGGCAGCTTGTGTCCCCTTCTTCCTGGTGCAGAGTGAAGCCCAGCCCCTTAGTTTACTGAGCAGTCCATTTGCTGCTGTTCCACAATAGAGAGGAAGAGGGAGCCAGTGTGTGCATTAGTAAGCTAGTTTCCCCAAGCAAAAGGTGCTGCACACACTGGTCTCTGCTATGTCATAGTATGCAAATGATCTCCAGGACTAGTCACAGAGATAAGGTCAGCTCAGTAAGCTATGGGGCGGGGCTTCACTCTGCACCAGGAAGAAGAGGAAACAAGCTGCTAATAACACAGAAACCAGAGCAGACTTGCAGCAGGGACTAAGGTACATTAATCTGGGGGGCTGTTTAGAGCAAATTTACAGATAGAAAAAAAAAAGTTTACTTGTTCTTTAAAGGACATAATATTTGTATATTAGTGGATGATATAGTCCTGTAACTAATCTGAGGACAGCATATAAGGCCCAAGGGCTTGATGCATCACACTTATTTTAACATTTAGCACTAGGTACTGTCAAATTCACACCAGGACAGGATGAATCCACTCCATTTAGCACTGGGTGCAAAATGTAAGTTATTTGGTGATCATATTTTGAAACCAAACAATATAAATCTTCCAAATCAAAAATAAGAATTTGTGCATCAAGCTGGATTTCCGGCCATACAAACTTTCATCGGGATGGTCAGGAAAATGGGACTCGTTATCCAGAAAGCTCGGGACCTAGAGTTTTCTAGATAATAAGCCATAATTTGGATCACCATACCTTAAGTCTTCTGAGAAATCATTCAAACATGAATCAAACCCAATAGCATTGTTTTGCCTCCATAGATAGATTATATCTTAGTTGCCATCAAGTACAAGGTACTTTTCTATTTAAAAAAAAAAAATAAGAAGTATTTGATTAAAATGGAGTCTATAGAGGATGTTCTTCCCATAACTCAGAGCTTTGTGCATAATGGGTTTCCAGATAATAGATCCCATAACTGTAATAATGTGTTAGTTTATTTACCATGAACACAAGATGATGATATATTTTACTAATGTCTGCAGTATGGTGAAGTACACTTCTAAAAGTCAAATGTGTAAAAAAGGCACTGTGAGGAATGCTCCCTGGAGCTTCTTGTGTCACGTATCATATGTGACAAAAGAATGTAAATTGTAATCCAGACACAGGATTTCAACACAAAATGTATGTGAATTAAATGTACTAGAGTAAAAAAAAAGATATATTATTAACATGTATTTGTAAAGTGCCAATATATTCCAACTGCTGTACAATGAGCACATATATTGAACATACAAAAAAACGAGGTAAAGAGGGTCCTGTCCAAAAGAGTTTTCACCTAAAAGGAGAAGGGGTATTAGACATAAGGTGTGGGGTTGAGCAAGATTAGTATTCGGCAAGGTGAGACTTGTGGTATCGATCACTGTGTTTAGAAAAATATGGTGTATAATGAAATTTTGTTAAACGAAACGAGGGCAAGTTTCTTGTTTACAGATTGGTATAAAGTCACACAGAAAGTAGATGGGAATTCAGAAGAAGGAGTGCAGCCCTTGCAAAGGCTTGAAAGGAAGTATGTGAAGAGTAAGTTGATGTGTAGGTGAGATAAATTGAAATCTGATGGGTGAAACAGTAATAAATTGCTTTAAATGTCAGGGTGATTAGTTTGACTTTTATTCCAATTGGTAGTGGAAGCCATTGCAGAAACTGGCAGAGTGGCATGGCACAGGAGAAGCAGTTTGTGAGGTGTATCAGTCTAGCTGTGACATTCATGGATTGAAGAAGCTACAAGCTCTTGATGGGAAGGACAATTAATAGAGAGCTAGAGTTGTCTATACGTAATCTGACGAGAGTAAATTGGAATTTTGCCAGCATCTTGTGTGATAAGTGATTGTGTTTTGGAAATAGTTTTTAAATAATGACAAGTTTTAGCTCTTTAGCTTTATTGGATATTAGAAGTGGAGGACACAATAGAATCAAGCATAACCGTTTAGGGAGATTTAGTCGCCTGGAGACTAATCACCTCTTCTGCTGGTTGACAATCTCCCCGAACTGCCTTCCGTCTGCTGTAATGAATAATCCCCTGTGCTAATGCACTCGCGGCACTTCGATTTCCGAAGTCAACCAAAGTTTCCTTGTGAGGCAAGGTAGTTTGGCACCCTAGGCAAGGAGTTCAATCAGCCCCCCCCCCCACCGCCCATGTTATGTATGACCATTTCCCACCTATTCACTTTTTCTTAAAGAACAAGTAAACGTTTTTTTTTTTCTATCTCTAAATTTGCTCTAAACAGCCCCTCAAATTAATGTACCTTAGTCCCTGCTGCAAGTCTGCTCTGGTTTCTGTGTTATCAGCAGCTTGTTTCACCTTCTTCCTGGTGCAGAGTGAAGCCCAGCCCCTTAACTTTCTGAGCTGACCTTATCTCTCAGACTAGTCTTGGAGATAATTTGCATAATGTGACATAGCAGAGAGCAGTGTGTGTAGCAGCTTTTGCTTGGGGAAACTAGCTTACTAATGAAACACTGGCTCCCTCTTCCTCTCTATTGTGGAACAGCAGCAAATGGACTGCTCAGTAAGCTAAGGGGCTGGGCTTCACTCTGCACCAGGAAGAAGGGAAAGAAGCTGCTGATAACACAGAAACCAGAGCAGACTTGCAGCAGGGACTAAGGTACATTAATCTGGGGGGCTGTTTAGAGCAAATTTACAGAAAGAAAAAGAAAAACATTTACTTTTCCTTTAAATAAAGAAACCTTATAACACATTAATGAATCAAACTGTACGTGTGCCAGCCAGCAGCACCCAAAAAATTGCTCCCAATCTGTACCTGTGCAAGCCAGTAGCACCCAAAATATTGCTTTGATAAAAAATTTTCATCTACCAGCTAAACAATAACAGACAAGTAAATAGATGCAGTCCGTGATCAGACAGGATTTTCAACCCTGTTCAATCGACATCTGGCTGACTTTCGTCGGTCTGTCGCCAGCTTGGTCACCTTTAGTAATTCATATTGGTCCATGCCCTAGTGAAGTGCTCAAACAGGACATTACTGAATTAGAGAGGGTACAGAGAAGGACAACTAAGCTGGTAAAAGGTATGGAAAATCTTAGCTATAAGGAAAGACTGGCAAAGTTGGGGATGTTCACGCTGGAGAAGAGGTGCTTAAGGGGTGACAGGATAACTATGTATTAATATATAAGGGGTTTGTATAATAATCTCTCTTATGCTTTATTTACCAGTTGGTCTTTTACACCTGTCACAATGTCACCCATTGCGATTAGAAGAAAAGAGGCTCCGTCTAAATATTCAGAAGGGGTTTCTTATAGTGAAAGCTGTGTGGTATTCTCTCCCTGAATCAGTGGTACAGGCTGATACATTAGACAGCTTTAAGAAGGGGTTGGATAGCTTTTCTGCAAGTGAGGGAATACAGGGTTATGGAAGATAGCTTGAAGTACAAGTTGATCCAGGGATTAGTTTGATTGCTACCTTGGAGTATGGAAGGAATTTCTTCACCCTCTGAGGCAAATTGGAGAAGCTTCAAATGTTTTTTTTTGCCTTCCTCTGGATTAACTGGCAGTTAGGCAGGTTATATACTGATGTATGATTGAACTTGATGCCTTTTTTCAACCTAACTTACTATGTACTATGTTATGGAATTCGTTTCTAATCTTTGAATGTATATTCACATTAATACAGTGTTTGCAAGTGCTATAAATGCCTCAGATTTTATCTTGGAATTTAATTTAACTCATTTATATAACGCTCTGCTTTTAGTAGGCTCAACTATAAAACACATTAATATACATTTGAAAGTCCTATGAGGACAATGTAATTTATTAAGATTGGTACATAAATGCGTTCAGCTTTAACAATCATGAAAACTACGGGCCTTTTTATGTAAATGCTTTTCCACCTAAATGTTAAAGGAAAGAAAGGAAGTATAATTTATTAGGGGCATTTTCAACAATAAAGCATTTAATGTTTCATTTTGAAAGTTTAAAATATTCATTAAAGGTAATATCTTCTAGAAGAGAGGATCCATTATTTGAAAATGTTCATATGAAAGCATAGATGGAGCAAGAAATTCTTGGGAGAATGCAGCTGAAAATGTCTCCAACATACTAAATTACATCTGCATCAAGATAATGGAAGTTATGAATATTAAGAAATTGAATGCTCAATCAGCAAAATCCTATGAAAAACAATGAGTAAGATTTGTGCTAAAAATTAAGGCCACTTTGAATGCATAAAACCTACATATATTCATAAAGCCTTGGGATTCATACCCAATAAATACTGATTACAGAGGGAAGCAAGCTATTGTTCTGAGTAGGCAAACACATGAAGCGCAAAACCAAATATAACATTTTACACACTTGCTAACCCCTAAAATGTTGTTTTTTTTTTTTCAAAAATTCATCAGTTAATAGTGCAGCTCCAGCAGAATTCTGCATTGAAATCTATTTCTCAAAAGTGCAAACAGATTTTTTTTATATTTCATTTTGAAATCTGACATGGGGCTAGACATGTTGTCAATTTCCCAGCTGCCCCAAGTCATGTGACTTGTGCTCTGATCAACTTCAATCACTCTTTACTGCTATACTGCAAGTTGGAGTGATATCAACCCCAGCAGCCTAACAACAGCACAATGGGAAGGTAACCAGATAACAGCTCCCTAACGCAAGACAACAGCTGCCTGGTAGATCTAAGAACAGCACTCAATAGTTAAAACCCATGTCCCACTGCGTACTATTCAGTTACATTGAGAGGGAAAATCAACAGCCTGCCAAAAAGCAGTTCCCTACTAAAGTGCTGGCACAAGTCACATGACCAAGGGCAGATGGGAAATTGACAAAATGTCTAGCCCCATGTCAGATTTCAAAATTGAATATAAAAAAATCTGTTTGCTCTTTTGAGAAATGGATTTCAGTGCAGAAGTCTACTGGAGCAGTACTATTGATATTAACCATTATTCTAATCAACTTTACCATAGGAAGAGGACTGTTAGGACAGTAGGTTTTTGGACTGTGGATTATAGAGAACTTTGTTTAAATAACCCTGTTTTGTCTTGGTTATTGACAAAACTGTACTGAGTTTATAGTTTCAGGAGTGATGTGTGAGGTGGCCCAAAATCCACAGGTTCAAGTCAACCAGTTGCCACTTGCAGCAGAAAATGTATTTACTGGTGAAAAATATAGCAGAGTTTTAGGTAAATTAGCCTATTTTAAACTACATTTATCTTTAAATAAATCTGCCCCAATGTCTTTTTGTATTAAGAAATAGCTTTTCACTAGGTTTTTCAATTGTGAGTACTTGGAGCAACCACAAGAAACTCACACAGACATAGAAAAACATACAACTCAATGCACTTTTCCCACACACATACATAATTAATGGCACTGAGTTGGCCCACGGGGCAGTTATGCATAGCAACTAATAAGATGCGTACTTTTAAGTTAGCACTACACAAGGGTTTTTCACCAGATCGATGCCCGGCAACAAATCGGAGATGCAGGTGTCAAAATTCTAATTGGACTGAATGAAAAGTCGCAGGTAAGAACTACTGTACATTAGATCCGACGAAATACTACTGTTGGATGTGGACGCAGTAAGAAGCATCTTCATCTGACAGTTGGACCGTGTAGTTGTTATTTTCGACTTTTCATTCAGTCCAATTATATTTTGACGCATGGGTGTGATTTGTCGCCTGCGTTTGGTCGATCCAACGAAAAATGCTTGTGTAGTTCCAACCTTAAACAGGTGACTAGTAAACATTACCTGCTGATTGGTTGATATGGGTTAATGCTCCTGGGCAAACTTAGTGTCTTTTATTACATAAACTCTTTTACCCTCTCTAGAACAAATCACTGTGCCGACAAGCTGCCCCTATGTTATACATTTACACATTTTAGAAAGAAAAAGGTGAAAAAAAAAATTCTGGCGGACACAAGGGGTCTCTGTGTGATGTTGATTAGCCCTAGTGATATTTCAGTCTCATATGTTGACCTTTCAAATTGTGAACTTCCAGTGTAGACAACAGGCTGAAACAATCCCCATCATTTACTTCTGCACAACATTCATATAGATGTCAGAAGTATAGACCTTAAGGATGATCAAAGGGATGTTTTTCAAACCATCTCTAGAATAATCAGCAAAAACATCCAAGAACATAACTTCAGACAAGAAATAATTCACCAACAATTTTTGTCCAATATTTACAGGGATCTACTACTGACTTGCATTAGTATAGTCCATAGGATAACTTTGTTGTATATAGTTGAAATACTATATTTACGGAATGCTAAGTGGGTCTCGTAAGACAGGTTTTTAGATTCCAGGTTTAAACATAAAGAAGAGGAATGCTCACAAACAAATGTTAAATTAAGATTATGCAAAAACACTCACTGGAATGTAGCAGCAGATGTACTTCTATTACCTTAAATAGTAATACTACAGCAAGTGCATTTTGTAATGAAATATCCCAACATTGATTAAAATTTTCCAATTAACATATTAAAATGCAAAACAAAAACTGTGGTACTGTGTTATCCAGTAGCAAAAATAACTAATAAAAAAACAAATGCAAGGAGCATCATAGAAGTGGTAACTATATTGGCTAACAATGTATGTATGTATATTTTTATTTGTATAGCACTCCTTGAGGGCAAAGCACAGCAAAATAATAAATTAGTATTACCAAACAAGGGCTCATTGAAATAAAAAGTAACAATAACTGCATTATTATAGATACATTCTGGGGTTGGCCAAGATTCAGCCTTTTTCAGCAGGATTCGGCCAAATCCTTCTGCCCAGCCGAACCGAATCCGGACCCTAATTTGCATATGCAAATTAGGGGTGGGGAGGGAAACTGCATGACGTCACAAAACAAGGAAGTAAAAAATGTTTTCCCCTTCCTACCCCAAATTTGCATATGAAAATAGGGTCCGGATTCTGCCGAATCTTTCTCGACATAATGCCTTACATAAGAATTGATGCGCTTCACCAATAATATCTAGACATGATCGATTGATGCCCACCTGTATTTTATTATACTGATTTATTATGTGCTTATTGTGTAACAAGCCATTAGGTGGCGCTACAAGTATATATATATATATATATATATATATATATATATATATATATATATATATATATATATACATGCATGCATACATACATACATATATATATATATATATACATGCATACATACATATATATATATGTATATATACATGCATACATATATATACAAATACAAGAGGTCCTCTGCACTGAACCCATTATCAATATATTTAAAGGGGTTGTTCACCTTTGAGTTAACTTTTAGTATAATGTAGAGATTGATATTCTGAGACAATTTGCAATTGGTTTTCATTTTTGATTGTGGTTTTATAGTTATTTAGCTTTTTATTCAGCAGCTCTCTATTTTGCAGTATCAGCACTTTGGTTTCTAGGGTACAAATTACCCTAGCAACCCTGCATTGATTTGAATAAGAGACTGGAATATGAATAGGAGAGGGACTGAATAGAATGATAAGTAATAAAAAGTGGCAATAACAATACATTTGTAGCCTTACAGAGCATTTGTTTTCAGATGGTGTCAGTGACCCCCATTTGAAAGCTGCAGAAACAGAAGAAAATTGCAAATCATTAAAAAACTATGAAAAATAAATAATGAAAAGTTTCTTAGAATTGGCCCTTCTACAATATACTAAAAGTTAACTTGAAGGTGAACCACCCCTTTATGACATTGAGACATTTTCTGCATACAGCTACTAAAAAATGCCTTACCCTTTAAACAACAGGGATTGTTTGTCCATATATTGCAATATATTTAAGCTGGCCAACTACGTCAAAGTCATCCCATATCTGGCCAGTCCTACTCTCAAATTGCATCTGATTCATTAAGAATTCTATTGCTTCATTATACATTTTACAAAGGGACTAAGTTTTACCTGCAACTTACTTGCTGCTTTCAAAGTAAAACTCCCAATCTTGGTTGCCCTTTTATTAGACACCAGTGGGATCACCTGACTATAGCTGGGAAGGGTGGGGGCTACAACAAGGAGCTGGTCACTGCTTCAGTATAACTACAACAAACAAGGAAAATTATGATATAAAAAGGTAGCTGACCATTTGTGAATAATTAGCTTGAAAAAGGGCCGAGTAATGTCCTGAAACATTGCAACTTTTCAGATCAAATCCATGAGAAGATAATAAAGGCTTTTTAAATATATATAATATATATATTCCTTAATGGGGCTGTCTTCTACATTTTTGAGAGAAGGGGCCTTGGTGCTCCAAAGGTTGCAATGCATTTTTATTTTAGTAATTTTAAAATACAAATGTTAGGATAGATTCAAAATATAAAACCATGCTGCAGATGCCGAGGAACTGTGGATGCCGAATTGACACAGAATATAGTCACCTATAGCAAGCTGGACCTCACATGGCTCGCTCCCAGGTGCTGACCAACTGAAGAAGTGCCTAAGTCAACAGGCACAAAACGTGTTAGTTTTTACCCACTGATGTATTTCTGATATTAAATAAAGCCGGATTAGAAAATAGCACGACTCGTGTTCAATGGTCAACGCCTGGGAGTGAGTAATGTGAGGTCTTGAAGCCTGAGCGAAGTAACAGGTGTCTCGCGAGAGCAGTGATCATGCAGAGAGGTGCTCCCGGGTGAGCTCTGCTATTTCCACTCCATGTTCAGTTAAATTCAGAGTTTGTTCAACCTACAGCAAGCTACAGTAAATGATGAATCAGACATGCTTAACAACAATTTTCATACCAGAACAGGTGCTAAGATTAAGGTCCATAAATCATGCTTGCTATATTCTTGAATAATGAATCTGAATAATTTTTCTCTAGTCACAAACAGAAATAAAAACTTTAATATTGCATTAGCATCATAAATGTTCGCAGAAGCCCTGATATTGCCCCTTCTGATTTACAATGTGTTTTATATCCTAACAACCTCCCATTCATATGGTGCTATTATGAGAAAGTGAATTTCCGGCTTATATAATTGTAGCATACCAGATGGCACGACTGTCACCAAAACAGAAATGTAAACAGAAATTTTGTCTCACAAAATCAAAAACGGTTTTATCAATTGAAAATGTTTACTCTTAATAAAGCGAGACGCTTCATGTCTTTCTACAATGTATCTAGAAAATATATATCTAGGACATACTGACATTTTTACACTTAATTGATGGAGATCTCATATAATATTCAGCTGAAGTCAACGTGAGAACTTCACACACGTAAAAAATGTCAAATTCTCTGAATGCGTTGCTCTCTTGGTGACAGTTTTTTCAACAAGTTCATTATAATGAAAGCGATAAGCTGAAAAAGCAAACTACAGCTATACATATGTATGTATATAAACATATATAAAAAATATGCACCCACAAATAAAACTATTCTGCTACTGAAAATGAGATACCGTATACAAGTGTTTTTTAAAATACCTTTATATTTAGTTTTCCATGACCATGCTTAAACCCCTCTTCTACTGTATCTCACGTATGATGAGCAGTTGTGGATCTTTACTTGTGCGTAGCTCCAGTACCTGCAGGGTGTTATTGTACCCTTTAGGTTTTTTAACTTTTTTTTGTTCTTAAAAACTTGTATCAAAGGGGTTGTTCCCCTTCCAAACCCTTTTTTAAGTTTATTCCCCAGAAATAAGGACTTTTTTCAATTACTTTCCATTATTTATTTTTTAGCTTTTTCCCAAAATCTAAGTTTAAAGTTGAAAGGTCATGTCTCTGTTGGATCTGGCAGCTCAGTAATTCAGGCGCACACTCTAATCTGTTACTATTTTGCTACATTCAGTTGATACATTTCTCAGTCTCTGGAGTATTTTCAACTATTGTATCAATTCTAACAGCAGCCTGTAATTCAACCCAGAGATTCTGCTCAGCAGGGACAAAGATAAGAAATGTATCAACTAAATGTATCAATTTAGAACAGTTTACGGTGTCGGCAACCCCCCTCTAAGAGCAGCTTAAGGGCAAGGCCACACGGGAAGATTTCAGGGAGATTAGTCGCCTACCGACTAATCGCTGTGTCTTTGAGGCGACTTCCTTTTTCTCTGTATCAATAAAACAGTACCTTGTACTTGACTCAAAGTAAGATATATTTAATCCTTATTGGAAGGAGAATCAGCCTATTGGGTTTATTTAATGTTTACATGTTTTAGTAGACTTAGGGGCAGACTTACAAAATTCATGAGAAGTATTCGAATATTCACACGAATAGTCTTGAATAGTCTCAATTTGATCGTGTGACTATTTGTATATGCAAATTAAGTATTTTCGACCATCGAATATAGAATATTCGGGCGCATAGAATAGATTAAATATATATTCGAGCGCTCGACTATTTGCCAGTCGAAGAACTTGCCCTTTAAATTTTTATTCAACTGCCTACTTCGCCAGATTGAACCTACCGAATTGCAATAGAAGCCTATGGGAAGCCCCCATAGGCTTTTTTTTCTAAGTCTTTTTCCGGATTTCAGTCATACGATCAATTGATTCGAATGTTCGATTTGTACAATTTTGACGAATATTCAAGCATTATTTCTGCAACTTTTCGTTCAATCGTACGATTCTGGCGAACAGTCGAAAATGCCTCAAAACCGAATATTTTATTAGATTTTGGTGAATATTTATTCGCCAAATATTCGCCAGTGGAATTCGAGGGCTAAAAACCCTCGACAATTCAACCCTTAGTAAATATGCCCCTTTAGGTATGAAGAGCCAAATTATGGAAAGATTCCTTATCCGGAAAACCCCAGGTTTCGAGCATTTTGGATAAGAGATCCCATACCTTTACTGCACTACTTTAAAACAAAAAGACATCATTATTTTTCTTATTATTTTTATCTCTGATGCATTAGTTTATCCAAATGTTCGTCTTCCATGTTTCCAGAATAAAATCCCAACCATCCGTAAACATCTGACTGGGGGTTAAAGATTGATAGCAAAATATAAGTACATAATCAGTATTAATGATTTGGAGATCTGCATTAGGACATATTACTTGTACATACCATTCAACAATTTCTGGATGCAGTAGGGCATTGTTTACAGTGAATCTAAATGGAAAAACAAAAAGAGTTAAATATCTTTGGATATACATTGTATAGTTTATTTTAAAAGCAACAACATTATTCTTCATACTTATACTGTATAAGATATGTGGACTCCATTTAATATATTTGTTTGAAAGCGCCTATTAATGTACATTTTCATCTAATAAGGTTCTTTGGTCTATGTTCTTTAAACCCCAAAAAATCAGTGAAATGCCTCATTACATATTTCACATATCGAGTATTCCAGTCCTTGAAAAGCGATCCGCTAAGCAGCTTTGTTGATTTCGACTTCCTGCTTCTTTCCTGCACTATCTGCCTCTCTCCCTCCTCCCTTCGGAATGAGCGCTGTAGCTTGGCGATACTCACATGCGCACTTGTCTAAACTAATCTAGCACATGCGCAGTTGAATTGATTCAGCTTCGGTAGAAAACATCCAGCCGCATCATCAGTGTCATCTGAAGATGCCTGTCTCTTCAATCCACCAATCGAAAAATAGCATTGGTGGTTGCTATAGACTTTATTTGGCCAGGCTTTAAAGAGATTCTGACACCTGAAGTAAAACTCTTTTTTACCTCTATTATAATAACTGGCTTTGAAAGCTACTTCTAACTTTGCCATAAGGTATTTGCATGATGCTTTTACCTGTCTGATCCCCCATGTTCCTGTATGAGGGGGCTGCCATATTTGTGCACCCGGCATCTATTATCATTAGAAACTGTAACTAACAGATTGAGATGGGACTGTTAGGTTGGCAAAGTAAGAGTGTCAGGGTGTCAGAGAGTCAGGCTTAGAAATTTCTTCAGTTATATACAAAAACAAACCTCTCAACAAAAAATGATTAACATGACCTATAGGTAACAATTAATGTATATTCATATGTTAAATTTCATTTTTTAGTGTCAGTATCACTTTAACTCTCCACTCCCCCGCTTCTATCAAATATTTCTTCATGCTGACTGCAGTGAGTGAGCAAGAGAGCGGAGATATTAACTATAACACTGCCCTTTCCAACCAGGATAGGATAACTATGTACGTTATCAGCAAGTTCAAGAAAGCATAGATAAAGATTTATTGAATCAGAAACCTCAGTGTAGAGGTCAGACGGGTGGGACTATTGGCACATGCGCAATGCTAACAGGACGAGCGCAACCCGGAAAAACTGGCCGCCAGGTTAATGATTGCGCAGAGAGGCATACAAGGGTTGGTGCAGGGAAGTGGAAGTGTTTTTCCAAGCGAAAATAATGCGGTTCGGTTTGGGATAAGGTAGGCTACACAGGCATGGTAAACATGAAAAAAGGCTTGACATTTCCTTTATTGTTTTTAAGCATACACTGCATAAGCCTGCAGCAGGCTCTCATGTTGATTATCCAAGGAACAATTCTTGTACTGTCCAGTCATTTTTGTTTTAATCTTCACTGTCTGGTCAGCCCTGATCCTGGGGTCTGTAGGATTAAGTTTGAACCCATTAGTACTTTGGACATTAGAATTTACAGTGTGGGGGGAAAAATGAATGTGTCCATTTCATCGAAGATACTTGTCTTCTGCCAGATTTATCTTTTATAAAAGCAAATTGAAATATATGGAAGTACACCAAGATCAAATGACTACCTCAGTAGAAATTGTGACTACATATATATTGGCCTAACCTTACCATTGCAACTGTCCCAAGAGAGTTAACATTTTTTTTTAAAATCTGTGCTTCTCAACTATGAGGGGCATATTTATCAAGCCTCAAATTTCGAAGTGAAAAAACTTTGAAATTCAAGCAACCAAATTTTTGGTTGAATAGTTCCGTTTTCAAGTACTTGCATCAAAAAACTTTGACTTCTCAAAGTCCTCCAAAAGATTCCTTATAGGTTATAGGTGGCCCCCCATAAGCTAAAACAGCAATTTGGCAGATTTAAGATGACAAAGGTGCAAATTCACTAAAGCGCGAAGTGTCTAACACTAGCGCTAATTCGCCAGAGTGACGTCAGACCTGGCGAAGTTCAATACAATAGATAGGAGTTTGAAAAAAAACTTGAAATTTTTTCTAAGTCCCAAAAAACACTGGCGTCTTTTACCTTTTGTAGGGTCATAGTCTGAAAAACAGCGGAATTTTTTTTTAGGTTTACCCTCCTTCCCCCCCCCCACATTTCCTAACATATGGCAACTCAACTATACAGGGGGCACATGTAGGGCAATAGGACAACTTTATTTTATTTATCAAAGGTTTCCTGGGCTTGTGTAGTGTAATGTAGTGGCTGTAACATATACTTCTATTATACGTTTAACTTTGCGCCGTTTGCTAATTAGGCATCGCTGGCGTAAATGTGCTTTGCCTGGCAAAGCAAAGTGCTACTTCGCTACTGTTCGCCGCCCTGACGTTAAGTCACATCTTAGTGAATTTGCATAGCGCTGGAGAAAATTTTCCCCAAAGTATTAAGTCAAAGTCTTTAAAGAAACTGTGCATGATAATTTAATAATAATAATTTATAATTTGATAATTCATTCTAACCAAATTTTTTCAATTCAAATCAAATTTTTTTCACTTCGAAATTTTTCAAATCAAATTTTTTCACTCAAAAAAAATTTTTTCAATTTGAATCAAATTCTTTTTAATTCAAATCAATTTTTTTTATTTGATAGTCAAAGTACCCAAAAAAATATGAATACTATTTTTTTTTTAAATTGGAATTTATTCGAATTCTCACTTCGACCCTTGATAAATCTGCCCCTGAGAGTTAATATCAGATATACGTGAAATACAGAAGCATACAATTAGCACAGGGCTTTATCTATGTTATAGTATGGTTGGGGAAATGGGTGCCCTCCAGATTTTGCTAAAGTACAATTTACAGCATTGAACACTGATGATATTTTATTGCCTGAACATTTCCTGTGCATTATTTCAGTTATACACAAGATGTGTTACATTAGTAGAGAAAGTTGTCTTTGGTTGTGTTAAAGTAACAGTTCAGTATAGTAATAAAAACTCGATAAATAGATAGGCTGTGCAAAAATAAAAAAAATTATTCTAATATAGTTAGTTAGTCAAAAATGGAATGTATAAAGGCTGGAGTGACTGGATGTTTAACGTAATAGCCAGAACAATACTTACAGCTTCCCGAACAATGCTTGAGCAGCTCTCTTGGTTTCCACTGATTGGTTACCAGGCAGTAACCAATCAGTGACTTCGAGTTCTGTTCTGTTATTTTAGACATTAGTCAATAGTTTTGTTATGAGGTACATGTTGGGTCTGCTCCCATACAACTAAACACATCCCTAGGGTTTTAAATTGTACCCTTATTTGATAAGCCCTTTAACTTTTTTCTGATTTTGATTGGTTCAGACATATTCCCACTACCCTTTATACTCACATTCTAATCACATCTTTACCACTTTCAAAGAACAGGAAAGCAGCAAGGAAAACATCGCACAAAACATCTGTTCTTGTTGACTCATTACAAGAAAGGGAACTTACATAAAGTGATGTTAAATGAAAGCAACAGTACCAATAAAATATGGCTAACAATATACTTGCAAGCATAAAATTGTGGGTAAAAAATAAGCTGAACTGACAAACCGGAGAAGCCATAGACATCAGAAATGTTTGTATCCACAGTAACATTTTTCATTTTCTCTTAAAATACACATTTGTATTCATGGGAATGAAAGCATATGACTTGGTCACAAGTCTTGGCTAATGAAAATATATAATAAACAAATTTAGCATGAGAATTTTTTCATGATGCTTTCTATATTTGCTGCGATTTATGAAGAATGGGTATCAACTTTTGACCGACATTGACAAAACGTTGGAGGTGCGATAGGATTCCTTTAATGAGGTCCCAAAAGCAGCTTGCACAATAAAAGAAATTTAATTCTAAAAAACTTACAAATTTACATTAAACACTGTAAACAACCAAGTTATCCAAATGCTATTGAAAGCAGGTAGTATGTAAGTGTTCTCTGCACTCCTCTGTATGGGGTAGATTCATCAAAGAGTGAAGTTAAGAGTGAAGTTCAGCCACTAGTGGGAAATTCCACAGCTCTCGATTCATTTCTATGGGATTTTTAAATGCGTATTCATCAAAGAGTGAACTTTCAGTTCACCCATTGATGAATACGCCTTGCAAAATCCCATAGAAATGAATAGAGAGCTGTGGAATTTCCCTCTAGTGGCTGAACCTCACTCTTTGATGAATCTATCCCTATGACTCCTGAAACAAAGTGGCAGAAGCCATCGATAAACGACAGGTAAAAACTGACTTTCTGTACAAAAAGAATAGAAAGAATAGAAAGAATAAACAAACACTGTTTTGTTTCTAATTACATTTAACAACTTTAAAAACGGTACAGTGGCCTTGAAGCAAGAGCTTATTTTTGAATTCCTGGCTTGAAGGCAAGATTTAGTTGCATAAAAACCTTGTACAATGTAGGCTGCCAGTCCACATAAGGGCTACCAAAAGCCAATCACAGCCTGTATTTGGAACACCAGAAATATTTCTCATGCTTGTGTTGCTCTCTTTTTTCCATTTGAATGCTGCTCTTGGGTAAAATGGATTGGGGGATCCCTGATTTAATAAATGTTGGGTGTCATTTTTTTAAAAACCCCAAAACTAGTCAGACTATCGAATACTCTCCAATTAAGAAACAAAGTCTGCAACCAGTTTGTGAGGAGGGGCAGACAGAACTGTGAGGTGTTCTTCAGCCAAACAAGTTGGTATGCCCCTCTCTTCAGTTCTGAAATACAAGCTAAAAAGCTCTGATCTGAGTGTAAGTGAAAACAAACAGTGCTATGTCTCTGTACTAGTCATTACCCCCACTATGCCAAATGTGATTTAATGGCAATGCAGTTGGATTAATCATTGAAAGGCTATTCTGAACAGCAACTTGTCTTTGGAACACTCAAAGTAAATGGAGAAAAACAAAAATATTTAAGCACAGCTTTGGATTGTCTTAATGAAAATTTTTAATTGAGCCCTTAATGTTCCAAGGGGTTAACTCTTTGGAACACTTATGTTAAGCCTCATTGGTTTGTACGGGTTTTGTGTGGTGCTGGAATGTATAATTAATAATGCTGGACTTAGATAAATTCACAGAGGCATAGGACACACACAGGTAGGTTGGGGACAGAGACACCATGGAGGAGATTTTACTACTACTCTGTCATTCCACTATGGTCATTTCCTGTAGGAGAATGAAGAGCAGCATTTCTATCTTATCATGTTTAGTAGGTAAAATGCTATTAAAATTAATTTACATTCTACACATTCTTAGAATAGGGGAATATTATACAAGAAGATGCATGCTCCAAAACATTTAAAATCAGTGAATTTATAATAATTTTCTTTCATTGTGCACTATTCAACAAAGTCGATGCGGAGCACTGATTTATTCACATTCAGGAGTCTGTTTGATTCGATATCAAATCTACGCTTTATTTGGACGCATTAAAAATGACAAGCGCCCACCGCTTGTAATTTTGAATGCGTCCCAATAAAGACGAGAGTTGATATTGAAGCCTGAATGTGAATCAACCAGCGCTCCGCAGTGACTTTGTTGAATAGTGTTATAGGCACCAAGAAGTGGCTGGCTCATCGCGAGAGCAGCGGTTGAACATTGTGCAAAATACAATTTTTGGGTGAAGATCCCATTTAAAAATGTAGAGAGAAAACAAATATAGCTAGTGCTTAAATTTGAATAAACATTTGCAGAAATATGAAACGTATTTCAAATCTGACCAACAAACATATTTTGATATTACAATCTGTATCTTGATTTTTATCTATCTATATGCAAATTATTATTTATAAAGGGAAAGCTGCCTGCATGCAGGTAAAATAAATCTTCATGTTCTTGTTTACAATTCCATGATGCAACCAGCATCCATATGAGGATATATTTCATTATGAGAATGAAAGGTCTTAATAAAAGTATAGGATTTTATATAAGGAATGCTTGAGACCGAGACTTTGTATCACCATACCTTGAAAGTGCCAAAAATCATTCAATCATTGAATAAATCCAATAGGATAGTCATATCATCAATACGGATTTAGGTAGCGTAGTTAGGATCATGTATGACGTACTGTATTTTATTACAGAAAAAAATTGTTTTAAAAACGAGAATTATATTTTTAAAATAGAGTGTATTGGAGATGGCCTTCCCATAATTTAAAGCTTTCTGGATATGGGAAACCTTTCCTATAGCAGTTTGTGGATTCCCTAGTTGAAGGTGTTGTCCAAAGTGTTCATTCAACATTTCTAATTGGCATACACATATCTCCGTGAAAAGAAGTACTGAACACATCAATTTTTTTCCAGTAAATCTATTTCTAATGGGGCTATTAACATGACATTTAAACCAGACGTCCAAGTAATCCACATATACAAAGAACTTAAAACAAATAAGTCCGTAAATGAAGCTATGTGATAAGTGGAATGACACAGGGAATTGGCTCGTTCAATAATTATTTCCCCTGCTGTATGCTGTACCTTAGAAGGAATGGCAACAAACCCACCGCACATTTTTGTTTATGCCTAATAAAAGAAAACAATTCTAAGCAACTTTGCCCAAACTCCCATCCAAATATTTACATTATTTACCAATAAATTAATGCTAAAAAAAAAAAACTGGTGTGGGAAAAAAAATCCATGACTTTTGGATTACTGGACGAAAATCACACATTTTCCGATTTATTGTACAAAGCCCATAGCAGATCATAATATCTTCCGATCATAAATGGGACATTGCTATTGACTTCTACATGATCTCGGCATGTTTGAGACGGAGTACATTTTTATTCAGACTTCAGCATCAAGGTTTTACAGATATTCTGTATTGTTTTCCCCTTTAAAACTCCGATCAGACAAAAATTGGACTTTAATAACCAACATCCCTTAAAGTTCAAAAATGATAACGCTGGTAATGCTGCATATTAAAGGCAAGCTATAACGTGAACGATGAAGGATGTGTGATCCTACTTGTGGCCACGGACATTGTGTTTAATTTGGTCCAAACCTGCCCAACCAACAGTTGAACCCGTCAGTCCCACATGGTTGAGCCCGGTCCACACATAACACAATATGCGGGGCACTTAGAACCCATAGGTGCAGGTCTTATTTTTAAGTTTAATATTTTCTTGAATGCTCAGTTTACTTACTCACTAATTCCTTCGAATGAAGCTTCCTTGCAAACACTTCCACTGTCAGTATTAACACCACGCTGTGGAGAAGAAATGAATTTGAGAAAATGATTCAGGGCACATAATGTGTAATTAATATCAGATAAATTAGGTGAGGTATGCAAACTCATGGCAACAGTCAGCTCAGTTACACAAAGAAGAAACGAGAGAATATACTTGTGCCTGACAGAAGCTGTTTGCTTATACCAATAAAGTGATACCATTATGCTCTTGTGCTTAAGGAAATTTCAAGGCAGAATTACTTTATTTCTACAGAACTTTACTGCAGGTATTAGATAAAAGCTCAAGTAATCCAGAACATGTCATATTAGGTTAGGCATTAAGCACTTATAAGATAAAGATGTTCACAGGCAAAAAATATCACACACAAAGACTTACCAAAGTAAGCAGGACAGATGGGGTCTTGGCTTTCAGAACACTGGAAATCTAATAGTAAAAAGATTAGGAGATTGCAAGGTCAATACACATATCCGTATTGTTTTAAGGGTAAGGCCAGACGGGAAGATTCAAGGAGATTTGTCGCCTGGCAACTAATCACCTCTTCTTTGGGGCAACAAATCTCCCTGAACCGCTTCCCCCTACCTTCCAGCATCTTTAATGAATAATCACCTGCGCCTATTCACAAGCGGCACTGGCTTTTCCGAAGTCGCTCGAAGTTGCCTCCTTAGGCAATTTTGTGCGATTTCGGGAAAGCGCAGCACCGCGTGTGAATAGGTGCAAGGGATTAAACATTAAAGACGCTGGAAGGTAGGGGGAAGCGGTTCGGGGAGATGTCGCCGGGCAATTAGTCGGCAGGCGTCGAATCTCCCGTTTCGCATCGTGAATGAATTTTTGCAAACAACTCGCAAACAAGACGGGTCTTGGCATGAGTACAGGCAGTTTGCGAGGTTATTTTGCACGTAAATAGCGTTAAAAGCAACTTAAATTCGCAATTTGCTAAACAGTTTTGCAAATATTTTCTCCGCCACCAAAGTTGTGGCGCAGAGTGTTCGCAATTTGTGATTTTTGGCATATTTAAAGAGCACCTATAGAAATTCGCAATGTAAAAAACAAATTCGCAAATCTGTTTGCACACTCTTATTCAGCTTTATAAATATAACCAGGCGCAGGGCAAATATTCACTCTGTGAACCAATCTGCCCTGCGCAAAGTTTATAAATGATCCCCACTGTCTCTGTTTGTTTAGCATAGCAGCTGCCATATTAGCTTTCTGTGACATCACTTCCTGCCCGAGTCTCTGCTCTCGCTCTGAGCTCAGATTACAGCAGGGAGGAGAGAGGAGCAATTTGAGCATGCTCATGTTTAAGCTGAAACCAGTAAGTCTGATACAGAGGCCCATGTGTACACAATAGAAGGAAAGAAATGCTGCCTTTCTTTTGACAGAGGACTCTGAGCAGCATTAATTTGAGGGTTTCTGATAAAGCTTAACTTAGTTTTAACATTTCCTTCTCCTTTAAAATAACGATTGAATATGTTGGATATAGTGAGGGTCTGAGATACAGAAATGCTAAAATAGAATGCTAAGTGGACTGCATGTTCAGTTCAAATTTACCTACCACAGAAATATAGAAATTTCATGCTTGAAAAACCACCACCACCGTTTTTTTTTTTTTTTTAAATCATCCCTGACGAGAATAAACTAACTGCAGAAGGCAGTAATGTAGTAACAATTTCCAATGAATCGGTACTATCAATGTGCTGGATACGCATAAGTATTAAAATCCAAGAACAAATATGTATGCACTCATAAAGCTGAGACTATTACATAATAAAACATAATGGTGAATGTTAATGTTACAGCACTATCATCATTTCTGTTTATTTATAGTCATGCTTGCTGGTGCATCTATTATTGATTTAACTCACACATTTTGGTTATATCCTTCTCAAAAAAAACATTTATAGCTAGTATAATGGTGCATGAAACAGATTCAGACTTTAACAGTGGGTTGGAAAAATAAACAAAAAACAACAAAGACTGATTTAAAGAATTACATTATAAAGAATTATGGGTCTATTATCTGGAAGACTTGGCACCTGGGGGTTTCTACGAATAAGGGATACTTTTGGCACATAGGGCTGTAAGGTCCTATTTAAATATTAAAAAAAAAGTAAAGACTTCTTTGCCATGTTACTATTGCCACCTAAGCCAATACAGAGTACTCTTTATATCAAATAATGTTTGCAATGACTACATTGTAATCCTTCCAAACAACGAGGGCTTTATGAGATCTGCATCAAGTAATTCTCATTAATTTTTTCTCTCTCCTTTAATAAGAAAGAAAAAAAATTATACTGTTATGTGGAAATCTGTTATCCAGAAAAGCGCTACAATACAGAAAGACAGTAACAGAACTAGGTGGGGGCGAGCCCTGGTGCGGGCCGTGCGGCCAGGCCCCCCCCCACCCTAGTCCGTAAATGTGATTGACGCGCCGCTGCAGCATTTCAAGCCAGCTGCAGTGGCGCGAGACTGCCGGGGGGCCCTGCGGGGGTGAGGGCCCTGGCCCAGTTGCACCCCCGGTAGTTACGCCCCTGCAGAAAGACTGTCATTAAGTCCATTTTAGACAAATAGCCATTTAGTCAGTTACTCTCTTTTATGTACTGTAAATGCTTACTTAACCTTCCCTTTAGCAATACCAAACATCATTTGTCAATTTGCTGCCCAATTCTACCATTAGGTCAGATCTCCCTACTTGGATGTCACAACGCTACCTTAAATTAAACCTCTCTAAAACGGAAATGGTTCTTTTAACTCCAACTAACACCAGTACCATCCCAGAATTATCCATCATAGTTAACAATTCCACCATCACCCCAGTGACTTGGGGTTATCCAAGATTTTGCCCTGTCATTCACACCTCACATCCAGTCACTTGTTAAATCATGTCACTTCCACCTAAGGAACTTATCCAAAATACAATCATTTATCACCCAAGATGCTGCTAAAATTCTTATTCACTCTCTCGTCATATCACGTCTATTGAAACTCTCTTTTAATTGGAATGTCACCTCTCCAGTCCATAACGAACACTGCCGCTAGGCTTATACACCTCAGCAACCGCTCCTCCTCTGCCATGCCATTCTGCCAATCCCTACACTGGCTTCCACTACCCTTCAGAATTAAATTCAAATTAATGACACTGACATTTAAAAAAGCACTTCATAACTCTGCCCCTCCCTACATCTCTGAACTAATCTCTATATACTCACCCAACCACTTACTATGCTCCTCTACTGACCTGCTATTCAACACTTCTCTCATTACCTCCTCACATGCTCGCATTCAAGAATTTGGAAGGGCTGCACCCCTCCTCTGGAATTCTCTCCCACGGTCTGTCCAGCTTTCTCCCAACTTTCAAGAAATCTCTTAAAACCCACTTCTTTCGAGAAGCCTACCCTCACTCTTAACTACTCAATGCAATACCACTTATAGTACCACACATCTCACCCACTTCACTCTGATCTTGCCCACTCCCACACCTTGTGTATCTTTCTTTAGATTGTAAGTTCTTTCTGCACAGAACCTTCCTCCTCTTCTGTACCAGTATTTATTGTGATGTATCTAACTCCATATTTATTGTGATGTATGTATCTCCATATGGTCTATGTATGGAATACATGATAATAATAACAACACCATCCTGCATAGAACTCATGGTTCTATAACAACAAAATACATCACTTAAAATGTCAACCTCAACATCATTAATACATAAATTAAAAAGGACCAAACCGGTATTCTACTAACAACACTGGACCAATTAGAAAATGTTCCATTTACTACCACTGGTTGTAATCTATCCTACAGTCAGTTCTCTATCAAAGTACAAATATTACATTCTAGACCAATTTTCCTTAATTTAATTAGTAACGTTTTATGTGCTACTGTAAGAAAATGTTTTAGAAAAATCACATCCGCTGCAGGCTTCTACGCACCTCATTATAGAAGACAATTCCATTTGTCATCCTAGGTTTTTTTATGTATAAAATATTTCTAGCATTAACTTATAGTATTGCCATTTATAAAATATTCAAGTATCTTCTGTTTGCATGCACATGCAGGCTGATTGGATTCCAATGAATAGAGCAGGAGTACAGAGCAGATCCACTTCTCTCACCTGCAAAAATTTGCCGGATGAGAGCAGTGAAGCCCTTTAGCCATATGCCAATAGCCTAAAGAATCCTACAGTCCATTACAGTTTGGCTAATGATGGTGAATTGCCCTTTAAACTGAACTTCTGAACCGACAGCTAACATTTTAATAGCAAGCATTTACTTCTGAACCTTCTTGTATTGGGATATAGGAGAAGAGCTGCTATTAAACCATTTTGATCCATGATAAAAAAAATCCACTTAGTAGTGGATGGTCAAAGGGATACAGACCTGTTCCTATAAAAATCAGAAAAAACATGTCAATCTTAGTGATGATTCGCCGAAAAATTAGTGGTTGAATTGGTGAAAGATTCACGAAACAACGCTCGTATCGTTATTGAAGCGCTTTCGTTGCTTTTGACGCTCGTCGCTTCAGATTCGACGCATCGCGTCACTTTCGCCGGGCGTCTCTTTTTTTTCTTTTTTTGTCAGGCGAATTTTTCCGGGCGTTTCGCGAATTGATTCGCCGGCGGGAATTCGACGTGAATTTGCAGCTGCCGAATAAATTCGCCCATCCCAATCTTAGTACAATTAAATGATCCCAAGGTTCCAAAGATTGTCACCAAGGAACCCTAGCCTAGAGATGATTGCCACATCTGGCTGGCCTGAAAGAAGCTAAATTTTTCTACAACCTGGGTACGGTTATATTTTTACTCCAACCAATGAAAGGACAGACCAGAGAAAGCATCACACTAATAAGTGTATTAGTATTACTGGTTTTTGTACAACTTGGAGATGCTTTTGGAGAAAATGGAACTTGATGGTCACTTATTACTAGCAACAATTATATTCTTTTCTCATTTTTCATAGTAACATGCTGCTATAATTTATTTATTCTTGTTGTTTTGATATTTGAAAAAAGACCAATGTTGGTCTGAAACATTGTTTTTTCTGGGTCGGTGCCCATGTCTAAATAAAGGCATTTTAAGAAGATTCCGTTGTGACTGGTGCTGTCCATTATGGAGAACAAAGATTAAGGTGGAAATTCTGGGACGTGCACCGAATCCAATTGATTAGAAGGTACAAGTGCTGAATTAAAACACTTGCTGATTTGAACGAATACTAACAGACGTTTTTTATTTTCTTCTGTGCACTCTCCAGGAAGAAAAAAAAACAGTAAATATAATTTAAAGAATGGTTAAATACATTTATAGCAAATTCAGGAAAGGCAATTAACTTGTTTTCCTTCATTTGTTCTCCTCTTCTGCCAAACTTTTCCTATTCTGTTAAATAAATGTTCTCAAGTTTAGACTGGACTTTACTCTGCATTAGCTACACAAGTTTCAGCTCCAGTTTTTTTTTTTGTACAGTTTAACTTTACTGTACTGGACAGTCCAGAGAGGCAGGGCTGGGCCAAGCCGGCCGGAGCCACTGACTCGCCCACAGACCATCACCTGTCCCTGACATCACTGACCCACCCCATGGCCGGACTTCAAGTCAAAAACAGGCAACCCTAGGCACAACCAGTTTCAGAAAGCTTCTCCATGGTAGCAAAATGATGGGACATAAGCCTTAAAGGGGTTGTTCACCTTTGAGTTAATTTTTAGTATGATGTAGAGAGTGATATTCTGAGACACTTTGCAGTGGTTTTCATTTTTTATTATTTAAGGTTTTTGAGTTATTTAGGTTTTAATTCAGCAGCTCTTTAATTTGCATTATAAACAATCTGGTAGCTAGGGTCCAAATTACCCGAAAACCCATGCATTCATCTGAATAAGAGACTGGAATATGAATAGGAGAGGACCTTACTAGAAAGATGAAAACGAGTAATAACACTAAATTTGTAGCCTTACAGAGCAGTCATTTTTTAGATCAGGTCATTGACACCCATTTATAAGCTGTAAAGTGTCAAATGAAAAGGCAAATAACATATCTAAAACTATAAAAAATAAATAATGAAAACCAATTGAAAAGTTGCTTAGAAGTGGCCTTTCTATTACATACTAAAAGTTTACTTAAAGGTGAACTACCTCTTTAATCTCAAAGCAGACTTTGTGAGTTGCCAAAGGATATAAATGTACTGTTGCGTGTGGGGGAGTAGTACACATCATATAACTCACTATTAGGGGGAAATTCACTAAAGCGCAAAGCGTCTAACGCTAGCGCTAATTCGCCAGCGTGACTTCAATTCGTAACTTCGCAAATTTACTGACGCCAAATTTTCGCTAGTGAAGTAGATAGACTAGCGCAACTTCGCACCCATACGCCAGGCGAAGTTGCGCACTGACGAAGGATCGTAATTACGCAAATTCACTAAGATGACCATTTTCCTGATTGTTACCACTTACGCTAGACGTTACTTCGCCAGGTCAGACCTAGCGAAGTTCAATACAATAGGACGCTCACGCGCACTTGAGCGTCGCTGGCGCAAATCCCGCTCAGAATCAGACTTTTGGAGCTACAAATCTGCCCTAGGCTCCTATAACACCAGCCTTTCCCAAGCCAAACAAACATACTTTACTTCAATCATTAACTCCCTTTCCAAAAAACCGGCACAACTTTTCTCCATCTTTAACACTCTCCTTTCCCCTTCTCTCATGCATATCTGTCTGTGCTCAAGACATTGCTGAGCATTTAAAAAAACAAATTGACACTATCAGAGGGGACATTACACTACTCAACCCCCCTAGGCTTCCACCACCCTCCCTCCACATTCCCCAGTCTCTCCTGTGCTCCTTCACCCCTGTTACTGATGAGGAAGTCTCAAAACTTTTGGCCTCCTCTCACCTTACCACCTGCCTGCTTGATCCAATTCCTTCAAAACTTCTCCGCAATACCAATCCTTGTCTAATCAAAGCCTTAACTCATCTATTTAATCTCTCGCTCTCAACTGGACTATTCCCGTCTCAACTAAAACATGCTCTTGTCACCCCCATTCTGAAAAAACCCTCTCTTGACCCCTCCAATCTTGACAACCTCCGACCTATCTCTCTGCTACCTTTCATCTCTAAACTACTTGAGCGCCTAGTCTACAACCGATTAACCTCATTCCTCTCTGACAATAACCTGCTTGGACCCCTTACAATCTGGTTTTAAACCACAACACTCCACTGAAACTGCTCTGACCCGTCTAACTAATGACCTTTTAACAGCTAAAGCCAACAAAAAATTCTCCCTACTAATTCTGCTTGATCTCTCAGCTGCATTTGACACTGTAGATCACCCTCTCCTCCTCCAGTCCCTCCATTTGCTCGGCCTTCGTGACACAGACCTGTCCTGGTTTTCTTCCTACCTCACCAATCGTTCCTTTAGTGTCTCCTACATCGGAGTAGCATCTTCTCCCCCCCCCCACCTCTCTCTGTCGGGGTTTCTCAAGGCTCTGTTCTGGGACCCTTATTATTTTCTCTATACACTTCCTCCCTCGGCAAATTAATCAGCTCATATGGTTTCCACTACCACCTGTACGCTGATGATACTCAGATCTATCTCTCCTCTCCTGATCTCAACCCAGAACTCCTAACTCGTGTCTCCTCCTGCCTGTCTGCTATCTCTACTTGGATGTCACAACGTTACCTTAAATTAAACCTCTCCAAAACGGAAATGGTTCTTTTTCCTCCAACTAAAACCAGTAACATCCCGGAAGTAGCTATCATCGTTAACAATTCCACTATCACCCGTCTCCCCAGGCCCGGTGCCTTGGGGTTATCCTAGATTCTGCCCTGACATTCATATACAGTCACTTGTTAAGTCATGTCACTTCCACCTAAGGAACATATCCAAAATACGATCATTTATCACCCAAGATGCTGCCAAAATTCTTATTCACTCTCTTGTCATATCGCGTCTAGACTATTGTAACTCTCTTTTAATTGGCCTTCCCCTCCAGAAACTGCTGAACACTGCTGCTAGGCTTATAAACCTCAGCAACCGCTCTTCCTCTGCCATGCCATTCTGACAATCCCTGCACTGGCTTCCACTGCCCTTCAGAATTAAATTCAAATTAATGACCCTGACATTCAAAGCACTTCATAACTCTGCCCCTCCCTACATCTCTGAACTAATCTCCATATACTCAACCTCTTACTACGCTCCTCTACTGACCTGCTACTCAGCTCTTCTCTCATTGCCTCCTCACATGCTCGCATTCAAGACTTAGCAAGTCTCTCTCTCCTACGGTCTGTCCGTCTTTCTCCCAATCTTTCAGCTTTAAAGAAATCTCTTAAAACCCACTTTTTTAGAGAAGCCTACCCTCACTGTTAACTACCCAATGCAATACCACTTACAGTACAACATCTCTCACCCACTTTACTCTGATCTTCCCCATTCCCACACCTTATTTATCATTCACTTCCCTTTAGATTGTAAGATTTTTCTGTACAGGGCTTTCTTCACCTCCTGTACCCTTAGTAGGGTAATAGGAGTTTGAAAAAAAAATTGGAAATTTTTTCTAAGTCCCAAAAAAACGCTGGCGTGTTTTACCTTTCTAGGGTGATAGTCTGAAAAAGAGCGAAATTTTTTTGGGGGGTTACCCTCCTTCCACCCACATTTCCTAACATATGGCATATGTGTAGTGCAATGTAGTGGCTGTAACATATACTTATATTATACTTTGAAATTCACGCCATATGCAAATTAGGCATCGCTTGCGTAAATGAGCTTTGCCTGGCGAAGTAGCACTAGCACAACTACGCTACTGTTCGCCGACCTTAGCATAACTTCGCACTTTAGTGAATTTGCGTAGCGCTGGCGAAAATTTGCCTGCCAAAGTGCGGCGAACGTTAGCAAAGGCAACGATAGCGGATTTTCGCCCCTTAGAGTTTTCATTCTAGCCCAGTGTTCTCAAGATGAAAAACAAGTGTGAGGTTCACTGAGCTTCTGAAATACTTTTGTGAGAAGAGCAACTGACTGGAAAGTTTACCAAAAGGTGGATAATTACATATTTATATAACATAGTAACATAGTAAGTTAGGCTGAAAAAAGACTTGCGTCCATCAATTTCAAACTTTTTTTTATTTTTTATTTTAACTGCCTAACTGCTAGTTGATCCAGAGGAAGGCAAAAAACCCATCCTAAGCCTCTCCAATTTGCCTCAGAGTGGGAAAAAATTCCTTCCTGACTCCAAAAAAGGCAATCGGACTAGTCCCTGGATCAACTTGTATATGAGCTATCTTCCATAACCCTGTATTCTCTCACTTGCTAAAAAGCCATCCAACCCCTTCTTAAAGCTATCTAATGTATCAGCCTGTACAACTGATTCATGGAGAGAATTCCACATCTTCACAGCTCTCACTGTAAAAAACCCCTTCCGAATACTTAGGTGGAACTTCTTTTCTTCCAAACGGAATGGGTGACCTTGTGTCATCTGGAAAGACCTACTGGTGAATAAAGCATTAGAGAGATTATTATATGACCCCCTAAGTCATTAATGAACAAGTTAAATAAAAGTGGACGCAACAACGAGCCCTGAGGGACCCCACTAAGAACCTTACTCCAAGTAGAGAATGTACCATTAACAACCACCCACTGTACCCGATCCTGTAGCCAGTTCCCTATCCATGTGCAAAAGACTTCATTAAGCCCAACAGACCTTAGTTTAGAAAGCTTTTTTTTGGGGGGTGGAGCAAAGTCTCTTTAGGCCTTGTAAATAATTGCCCAAGGTACTACACAGCAAATACATTGTCCCATTTTTGAATATTATCATATCCTCCATGTATTTACTTAAGCTTTGCACAGATGTCCAGTGGACTTAATAAATATGCAGGATTTTGGGGGGGAAATGGTAAAACTAACTAATGGCAAAGGTGAAAGATGGGCATGACTTGAGAACATTGCTAATTCTGTTAATACTGCTAATTCATGGTTTGTCCGTATGACAGGAAGGATATTTATAATAATTAGTAAATATTAAAATAGATTATTTAATTTTAAAAAGGTTTTCCTGGTCTAAGTCAATTCAGTCCTTTTTGTACTTTACTACTGAATATATTAAAACACATAATCTAAATATACACGTATATTATCCTCTTACTATCTAGAACTCTAAGCACCAAATATTAGATTAATTTGGCTGCTCTTTAAATTGTGGATAAAAGGTAATTTTCACATTTGCAGGTTAAAATACATTTTCTTTTATTCGAAGTTATGAGATTTAAGTAATTATCACCTTACACACTGCCACTGCTTTTCGTGAATGCAAATGTCGTTCTAATAACATGGTCATTTTGTTAATGATAATGCAGGCCTTTAAGCTTCTATTATCCTGGCCAATTTTGTTTATAACACAGAGAAAGTAATAGTCTTTTTGCAGCTGTGAGTAATGTTTTAGCAAGGAACCCTCTGATCTCCAAATACAGCAAATCAATGTTACAAGGACTATTATAAGGAAAAATATGAGCCAAGTCTAAGCCTTCTTGGGATTTGCAACACTCCCAAGCAATATGAATTATTATTTGTATTGAGGAATAGACTAGAGGAAGCAGAACTTCTTGTCATATTGTGCCTGTGCAGTGGTTTAATGAAAAAGTGTATATAAATGGAGTTCATTTTCAATTAGTTTTTATCTTGTTATTATGGGTAACTTCAATTGTCCAGACATTAAGGGGACAAATTTGTCTGGTCGAGTTTTTAAGGGGAAAAAGTCAAATTTTGAGAGGGGAAAAAAAACCCTAAAATTTTTAAAGATTTATTATGCTTCAAAGCTGGTAAAAATCCAAATATTTTAGCTAAAACTTGTCATGTAAAAGTCAATGGCAGAGTTCCATTTTACAGTTGGACGATGCTTTTTGCCTTCATAGGGGCAAATTCACTAAGAAGTGAAGCTACGCTAGCGCAGTGTTCACCAGACTTCTATGCACTTCACCTGGCGAATTTTCGCCAGCGCTCATCCAATTCACTAAAAGTAAAGTTACATTCATCTCAGGGAACGGTAGCGAAATTGCGCTAGCGAAAATTCGCCCGGCAAAGTACAGTTGCGGTAGCGAAGGCTAATTTGCAGTAGTTATGGAACCTTTGCAGTGCAGACTGACCAGTTTTACTCCTAAAGACAAAACCCCGGGAAAAGGTCTGCAGGCATTGCAGTTTGAGTGGGCAGCAGGAAATAGGTCAGAAGTGAAAATGTAAAAAGGAAAGTCTGTTCAACTTGTTTAAGCCAAACATGAAGAATGTGAATTTCAAAAATTGGCTACCCTTCTATAAATTTTCTGCATCAAGGGGGAAATCAGCTGTGTTAAGCTTGAGGCATGGAACAGGGACACCATATTTTCTTCACACACCAGGTCTGTACCTATATACTATATACAGTACAACCATTAGAGTTTCCAAACAGAAACTGTTTGGAAAATTACTGTACTTTGCTATGATTAGTACAAAGATAACTGCCCTCTGAGTGCTATCTTATACACATGGGTCCTTCCCTGTCTATATAAGGTTCCAAGCTAGTGAGCTGAGCTTGGAAAAATAAATTGATGCAACAAAATCTGAGCAAGATTAGGATCTCTGATTTCTTTTTTCTTAGTCTTAATTCAGCGGAACCCAAACTATGCTCCGTAATAAATATGTCCATAATACTGTACCATTTTGTGCTTCTTAAAAAGCATTGGGGTAGAACAAATAATCTACTGCCTAAAAGCATATTATAAAAAAATGCTTTATTTTTAATTAAAATTCAGAATTTTTCTGGTCATAGTTTTTTTGTAGGGAAAAAATCTATTTATTTATTATAGTACAGTTTCTATTTTTGCAGATGATACTAAATTGTGCAGAACTATAGGTTCCATGCAGGATGCTGCCACTTTCCAGAGTGATTTGTCTAAGTTGGAAACTGGGCAGCAATCTGGAAAATGAGGTTCAATGTTGATAAATGCAAGGTTATGCACTTTGGCAAAAATAATATAAATGCAAGTTATACACTAAATGGCAGTGTGTTGGGAGTTTCCTTAAGTGAGAAGGATCTTGGGGTTTTTATAGATAACAAGTTGTCTAATTCTGGGCAGTGTCATTCTGTAGCTACTGAAGCAAATAAAGTTCTGTCTTGCATAAAAAAGGGCATAAACAAGGGATGGAAACATAATTATACCTCTTTATAGATCCCTAGTAAGACCTCATCTGGAGTATGCAGTGCAGTTTTGGACTCCAGTCCTTAGGAGGGATGTAAATGGAGAGAGTGCAGAGATGTGCAACTAAACTGGTTAGAGGGACAGAAGACTTAAATTATGAGGGGAGACTGTCCAGGTTGGGGTTTTTTCTTTGGAAAAAAGGCGCTTGCCAGGGGACATGATTACACTTTACAAATACATTAGAGGACATTACAGACAAATATCAGAGGACCTTTTTACCCATAAAGAGGATCACTGCACCAGAGGCCACCCCTTCAGACTAGAAGAAAAGGACTTTCATTTGAAGCAGCATAGGTGGTTCTTCACAGTCAGGACGGTGAGGTTGTGGAATGCACTGCTGGGTGATGTTGTGATGGCTCATTCTGTTGATGCTTTTAAGAGGGGTTTGGATGATTACTTGAACAGACATAATATCAAAGGCTATTTTGATACTAAACTCTACAGTTAGTATAGCTATGGGCATATATGGTTTGTGTGAAAGAGTGGAGATGTGTGTGTGTGTGTGTATGCTGGGTTTTAATTTGGAGGTTTTGAACTTGATGGACAATGGGGGGGAATTCACAAAAGTGTCGGGAAGGAAAAAATGTCTTTAAAATGTCTTAGCAACAGACGACAAATTCAGAGAGCATTTCCCCGCCAATTTTCCGACATATACAACACTTTTGAAAAAGTGTAGTGAAAAGTGGGCGTGGTTTTTTCTGCGCCACTTTCCCCGACATTTTTATGAATTACTCGTAAACTAATTTTTTTTGCCGACAATTTTTCAAATTGTCTTTTAAAAGTCTTTAAAATGTCGTGTAAAATGTCTTTAAAATTACGTCTGTACGATGAATAGATATACAACCTTTTAGAAAATTGTCGGACTTACGAGACATTCAAAGATGTAACATCTGCCTTTGTGAATTTGCTGTTTGTACGACATTTTACAAATTTGTCGACCGCCACTTCTGGGTTACTTATTTTACCCCCCCTTTGTCTTTTTTCAACCCAATTTAACAATTTAACTATGTAACTATGTAATTATGTAACTATACCCCGAGGATGCTAAAAGTCAGAATAAAACAATTATCAAACCTGTCTAGGTTATGTAGAACTCAATGGTAGATGTCCCTTTTACAACTGGAAGATATCATGATCTGCACTGGGCTTCGTATAACAATTCAAACAACTTGTGGTTTTCAGGCAATAAACCCAAAACTTTGTTTTCAGTCGTCAAATCCAAAAAAAAATCACACGGTTTGGGTTTTTTTCACGATTTTATTGAGACTTTTCCCTCACCAGATTCTTTTGAATTAAGTTATTCATAAATAAGGTGACATTGTGGATGGGAGTTTGGTCAAAATCGCTTTAATAAAATAAAGTTTGGATTTTAGTTAATAACCCCCTAAATGTTTCCACATAATAAGGTAGGCAATTTATTGTCTAAATGTTAAATGCAGGCTGGTAACTATACACTTCAAGTTAATGAGATCATAAGATGGAGAACTATTTACAGAAAGCATCTGTCACACAATATGTTGCACTTACAGAATATCTAAGATCAATGTATTGACGCTTTCTAACATTTAAAATTAATGAGCAGTAAATGGTAAATACAGTTTTAATTACTGAAATTAAGGAAAGCACAACCAATTTACTGCTTAATGTATTTCTTGGGCACTAGCTTTACAAAGACCCATTTTTGAGCAAGCTGGAAAACAGTCATTTAAACGTCCACAATACATGAGTGTGAAACACAAAAAGAATGACTGGCATGAATGCTAGGAAAATTTTAAGATATGTGTATAATGGACTAGGATTAAGGGGATGGCTTAAAAGCAAGACAGTATTTGAAGTTGTTGTATCTGTAAATTGATAGTACAGCTGTATAGTTTCTTATTCTTCACCAGATAAAAAGACAAATAATTAAAGGTAACAAGTTGTGTGTATCTTTAAAAAATGGAAAGACTTTGGACATTGACTATCAGGAGGAGAGATTCGGAGTCTGTCCATTGCTATTAACATGCATCCATGTTGTAATGTGTGTTTAAATACACTGTATAACTATATAGTTAGTTTCTGTTTCGATACACTGTATAACTATATAGTCTATATTGACAAATAAAGGAATCTTGTATCTTAATGGGAAGCTTATTGAAAAGTAAACATAATTTCAAGTAACTTTGCAATATACATTAATTAAAAAATATGCAGACTTTTCATGGTTTTTAATGGTTTCTGACAGCTCCCTAAGCCTAGCTTAGGGGTGATCTGAGGCGGTCTTCGTTTTGCCACCCCCCCCCTCACGGCACTGACTTTTTTCAGTGCCAGACAGGGGAAGGAGGGGTCCTCATTGTTAGTGTAGATCTCTGCACTAGAAGAGTCGAATTTGTGGGTTGAAACCCAGAAATTCAGCTCTTAAAGTTTTTGCCACCCCTGGTAACCAGGGGGCACTGCCGCCTGAGATGAGAGTCTCAACTTGCCTCATTGGTTGAGCACCCTTCCTGCTCTCCTGCTGATCTTTCTGACTACTTCGCTGAGCTGGCTGACTACTATTACTTTGTATCAGCAGCCAGCTGTCTTTAGCCTGCATCCTCCAAACCCCACAATTCCCTGCACACCTGATTTCAGTAAGGAAAGGAACATCACAGTTCAAAGCATTGTGGGTTATGTAGTTCCTGCATGCTGTCTGTAAGCCGTGGAGAAGTTGTTACAATTTGTAACATCAGTGTTTAGTACCTCTTTCCCTGTTAGGATTTTAAATGATGCAGAAAAAGAAGAGCTGTTAAACAGCTGGATGTTTATGTTAGAGGTTTCTTTCTGTGTTATGTGGGCCTCTGTCAAATTTTGGTTTGGGAGCCAGAGTTCCCCTTAAATAATTATTTTTACAGCTATTATTTTTTATCAGCTATGATTATTTTTGTTTTATGTTCCAGTTTTGAGATATGAGTAGCTGAAAACTTCTTCACACTTCAATCATGCTGCACTTCTGCTCTGGGCACTGGAAGCCACTGACTCCTTCTGGAATCTGACCAAGATAAATGTGTCCGTACCTCACAACATGAATTTGATCTGCAATTTCTGCTCATGTAAGTACTGTTATTCTAATATCTAATTATTTACCTTGCAAGAAACAAATAGTTTCCCTGTTTTGCTCAAGAAATAACAAAAACCATATATCTGTTTTGTAAAACTACAGACAAAAGGTATGTTAAGCACAAGCCTTATTCGATAAAGGCATATTAAACACTGGAGTGTACTGTCCTTTTAACTATGTGAAGAGTTCTATTTGTCTAAATTAAAAGAGGAAGGATACTTCTTGTTAACTACTCTCATATCATATACAGTACAACTACTTTTTCAGTTTATTTCCCAGCTTTTGCAACACAGCACATATGTTGGAGTGTGTTCAATTTAAGAAAAAACTCAAATAACAGAGGAGCAAACACACCATCTTTGTTTTTTAAATAAAGACTATAAATATAATTATAAATCCAAACACAGCAGATCATCCCCAATTTTGAGTCTTATTATTCTTATTACTATGCATTTGTGAAAAAAAGTAATAATAAAATAACAAATTTAACACAGACACACATCCACACACAAAACTTTGTACAGGTATGGGACCAGTTATCATAAAAGCTCAAAATTACAAAAGGTATGAAGATCCAAATTACATAAATATCTGTTATCCAGAAAGCCTCAGGCCTGAGAATTCTAGATAGCAGGTCCCATGCCTGTACAGGTATGGAACCTATTATCCAGAGTGTGCGAGGCCTGGGGTTTTCCAGATAATGGGTCTTTTTGTAATTTGGATCTTCACACCTAGAAAATCATCTAAACATTAAATCACTCCAATAGACTGGTTCTGCTTCCAATAAAGATTAATTATATCTTAGTTTGGGGCAAGTACAAGCTACTGTTTTGTTGTTACAGAGAATAAGGAAATAATTTTTAAAAATTCGCATTATTTGATTATAAGGGAGTCTATGGCAGATAACCTTTCCGTAATTCTGAACTTTCTGGATAGCCAGTTTCCAGATATTGGTAGGGATGGCGCGAACCGCCGAAAAAAAGTTCGCGAACTTCCGGAAATTTGCGAACG
>CM044438.1:39800249-39818824 GCA_024363595.1 Xenopus borealis
CGGAAGTTCGCGAACATGTTCGCGAACTTTTTTTCGGCGGTTCGCGCCATCCCTAAAAACAAACAAAATAACCAATTTAGGAGGTAAACAGCTTACACATTTAAAGTTATTTGCTTGGATTTCATTATGTAGTTTAAAAATCAGTTAAAGCAACACACATAAAAGAAAGAACTACCTTTCTTTTTCACCAGATGTTTCCTATGCTTTCAGCAGACAAGATATATTCAATAAAATAATTAAGGGTGATGGTGAAGAAAAACTTACTTTCCCATCCATACCGCATAACTTTCGGGAAGTTTTGGAATAAAAAGTATTGATTTTCCTGTATTGACATCAACAGCTCCATAGCAGCCAGCTTCAGTCACTCCAAACATCCAGTGAAAAAAGGACTCCTATATTGAAAATATTCAACTAGGTGTTACCAAAATCTATGATGTACACATTTTACTGTAAAGCTAGAATTATGATGCTCCAGTAGAAATAAAGCTACTGCATAAAAGAAGTCTATTGAATCTAATTTTTTACAGGAAAACCTGGTCAATATTGCTTTAAAATGAGACATAAACCTTGATATGATTGTGCTTGTTAAAAAACCTGAAGGTAATATATTTTAGCATACCTTTCAGATCCAAATGCCATCTCCCCATCAACTCCAGCACTGCTCCTTTCCTTCAATTCCTCTCCTGGATCTCTAGGAGAACCTGATGATATCAACTCTACTCCTTCCTAATCAATGTTCCCTCTATGTTCTGAGCACATAGCCTAATAGGAATTAGAGGGAACATTGTTCCTAATATCTCTTTGTTCCATGCCTTACTAAGCTCTCCCCCCTTCTCTTGGCTCCCTGACTGATTCAATTGTGTCAAAATCTTTGTGCTCATGTCAGTCAGAGAATCTGCACCTTCTCCCTGAAGCTAAAGTTCTATTATGTCCCAACACAAGCTGTTGCAGAACATGAACTGCCTACGGTGGCTGGAGCTGACTTGGGTTTTGTGACAACTTCAGGGCCACCTACATCAGTACATCAGGAGATGGCCTTTTAGTGTAATTAAAGGCAGTTGATGGCAGCAGGTTGGGTACACCAGAGTATACAGGATCTATTGTTTTAATTAAGGCTGCTATACACAGTACACAATGTTAAAAAAAAAGTTATGTACAGTAAATAGGTAAGGATAGCCAACAACTGATATTGGAGACACTGTGGCTGCTCTTGTGTTCTACTGCAGTGGAGCTTTCATGTGTTCATAAGTCAACACAGCCCTGCATTTTCTACCAGATAATGTGGTGCAGGCAAGTGCTGATGTGCAGGGGGAATGCATCTGTGTTTGAACTTACCTGCATCACAGTGAGTATGATCATGGAGGAACTACAGGGCTCTGCATCTTCCTGTGTTCCCCAGTGGTGGAACACATGAAAGATCCACAGTAAGAAAATGCAGGAATGCTCATTTGTAAGAGCCTTAACTGCAATGCTGCAGGGTTCACTGTGGAGAATGCATAGCCTAGTGTTGAAATGCAATTCAATTTGGGCTGTGAAAAGTTTCCAGACTAATAAGCACCTTATGGTGGATTTAAAGGACAAGGAAAGTTAAACTAAAGAAGTAAGCTTAAAATGTTGTACAGCATGTTTTGGGCTTCTGTACCAACCCTAGCAACCACAGTCTTTTAGCAGTAAAGATCTGTGTCTCCAAAGATGCCCCAGTAGCTTCCCATCGTCTTTCTTCTGAGTCACTGCACATGCTCTCTGCCGATGTCAGTTACTGAGCTCAGGGACCCACTCAAAATATACAGTACACATAGAATATAACTGTCACAGTATAAGGCTGATTAGTAATTAATATGGATAATTACTACATGGCAGCTCAGAAACCAATGCAACTAGCATCAGAATTTAATAATCAGCCCTGTTGCATCAGCTTATTGAGAAGCTGAACTTTAGGCTGGTGTAATAAGTTCAGTATATAAAACATGGCATTTTTATTCCTATTCATTTTTAGGGTTTCCTTCTCCTTTAAAAGCCATTCATCATATTGATCAAGTTAAAACCAACAAAATAACTCATACAATTCAAGTCATTAGCTCACAATTCACCAATATTAAACTAGCAATATGCTTGCTTTTATATATAAAAATGGTATAAAATACACCTTTGCAATTTTGGTTTATACAGCGTTTTTCCTTACTTCAGAGATGCTAACCCCCAAGTAAGTCTCGACTTTCCTTCTCCTTTAAATGTAAAGTTTTAAATGGGGATTTAAGCCCCTAACAGCATTTTGCATCTGAACCTGCGTTCGGCGCTTACACGCGTCTCGTGGGTACAACCTCTTTGAAAAGAATGAGGTGCGTCTAGACCTGCGCTCCCCTGTGGCTGAACGCAGCCAAACGGAATGCAGGGGAGCGCAGGTCAAAAACACCTGTGTGTAAGGGCCCTTAAACTGGGACTTGAACATTAAAGGAACAGTTCAGTGTAAGAAATAAAACTGGATAAATAGATAGGCTGTGCAAAGTAAAAAATGTTTCTAATATAGTTAGTTAGCCAAAAATATAATATATAAAGGCTGGAGTGAGTGGATGTCTAATATAATAGCCAGAATCCGACTTCCTGCTATTCATCTCTTTAACTTTGACTTGAAGGGGGGCCACATGGGACATAATAATTGTTCAGTGAGTTTGCAATTGATCCTCAGCATTCAGCTCAGATTCAAAAGCAGCAGTTATGGTCCGTGTGGGTGTGGTCCTCCCTCAAGTCACTGAGGGACACCAGGGTAACCAGTCAGTGGAAAACAAGAGAGCTGAAAAGCAGGAAGTTGGATTCTGGCTATTATGTTACACATCCACCCACTCCAGCCTTTATACATTACATTTTTGGCTAACTAACTATATTAGAAACATTTTTTTATTTTGCACAGCCTATCTATTTACCCAGTTTTTATTTTTATACTGAACAATTCTTTTAAAGGCTGCTAATTCCCATTAATAAGTTAAGTTTCTATACTGTAAGTGAAAGAGGTATGAAATGCAGCTTTAAAAATAATCAAGAGAGAAAGTATGATTCTCTGGTGATGACTCACGTTTTATCATTTGTGATAAAAAGTCAGTTTAAAAAAAAAAAGTTGTGATAGTAAAGGTGGCCATAGACGCACAGATAATATCGTACGAAACGAATTTTCGTACGATATTCGGTGCGTGTATGGTGGGAAATGAGCCAACCGATATCGTCAGAAGATTAAGATATCGGTCGGCTGGTTGATCGGGCTGGATGGAAAATTTTGATCGGATGCCTTTGAAAGCTCCCTGAACATCGGCCATTGTTAGTGTTGAATCGTCAGATACAAGTCGAATTCTGTTGTTTCTACCTGTATATTTGACGATTCAGCTCTACACGTGTGTGTTGAAACTAACGATCTTTCTTGGAAAGATCTTTTCCGAGAAAGATCGTAATTGTTATGTCTATGGCCAGCTTAACACACAAAATATATTTTATTTGAATGGCATAATGGCAAATAAATTATAAAAATAATGGACAAAGTACATTCAGTAATTTATCTCACACTGGGGCACCTTTAATGTATAGATACCTAAGGAAATTACCTCTGTAAGTGGATTTTAATTGTCAGATGGCACTTTACTTTACTTTACCTTCTAATAAGAGATTATACCTGGCGGAACAGGATGCCGGTATCAGTGCAGTATCGCTGAGTTTCTTCTCCTCCTTGCAGAAGTACAATAGATCCCTCTGGCACATCCTCATTCTGCCTAAGTCTGTCACATAGACGTTTCCTGTTCAGAGCAAACAGAGCAGCTGGAACTCTCAGGGTTTCATTCCCCAACCAGAATGATGGACTGCAAAGTTATAAAATATATATTAATGTGAAAATATGAATACAATTAAAGCACAGTTCACCTTCACAAAATGTATTCAAATAATCTGTCTTCATTGTATTCCATATTCTAGATTTGACAGCTTAATTGCAAGGTTTTTTCTTAAAGAAGAAGGAAAGTCGAGAGTTACTTGGGGTGCCAAATGTTAGGCATCTCCAAGTGATTGCAATAACTTACCTGAAACCCCGAGCTGGTGCTCTTGCCAGTAGAAAACTACACCTGCTCGGGGTTTCACCAGTGAGCACCATGGAGCGACAGACTTCTGTCTTCTTCTATCTTCGCATTTCCCAGGGAAAATCACATGTGCAGTAGAACAAAAAAGCCGACTTTTAAGCTTTTTGTTCACAGGAGCGAGAAGACAGCGAAAGACGGAAGTCTATCGCTCCGTGGTGCTCACTGGTATAACCCCAGGCCGATGCAGTTTTCTGCTGGTAGGAGCACAGGTTGGGGTTTCAGGTATGCCATTACAATAATTTGGGGGTAACATTTGGCACCCCCAAGTAAGTCTCGACTTTCCTTCTCCTTTAAATGTAAAGTTTTAAAGGGGAATTCAAGCCCCTGGCGCTAACCCCCATGGCCCCCACCCCGTAAGCCCCCCTCCAGGCCTACGATTCTGTGTAGGTCCCCTCCAGCGAAGTTCACAGGGGGTATCTTCTCTTCCAACGGATTCTTCCTGGATCCGTCGGCACTCTGTGGCACATGCCCAGGAAGAAGCCGTGGAAGAAAAGATGTCCCCCGTGAACTTTGCTGGAGGGGACCTACACAGAGGGGTAAGTAGCGTCTTAGGGGCAATATCCCGGGGGAAGAGGTAGGCCGGGGGGCCTACGGGGGGGTGGGGTTGAGGGGTTAATGCCAGGGGGGGTTGAATTCCCCATTAAAATCAGTTAAATTCTATTAGTCCCGCATTTTACTTTGCAAGTAGCAGCTCAGTAAGCCAACTGTTTAACTTGTTACATTTTATAGCTGCAAATGTTTTAGCTTAGTGTGGACATGTTTGGGCCAAGGAAAACAATACTTCAGTGGATTGCTGCCTGACTCTATGCTTGGTCAAACCCAATGGCCAAATCCCCTCAGCCCAACCTCTATGACATACTTCCTCTTTTCAATTATAAATGTATACCTCTTTTGAACAGTCCCATCAATCTAGTGCTCGTCAACTTTTTTAATCAGTGAGCAAAGTTAAGATGTAAAAAGATTTATCACAATTATGAAAAATGTTCATAGGAGGTGCCAAATAATTGTTTTGATTGGCGTGGACTGGCAGCCTACAGGAGACAGTACACCTATTTTTTCTGCAACCCAAACTTGCCTCCAAGCACCTGCAGGGAGCAACATCCAAGGGTTTGGAGAGCAACATGTTGCTCATGAGCTACTGGTTGGGGATCACTACTCTAACATAACCAGAGGGGTGATGGGAGCAAAGTGGGTCAGTAGAGAGAGGGCAGACTAAGGTTGGGGTACTTGGTTTGACACACTACTCCAGTGCTTATTGACTATGCACCCCAACCGGTATCTAACTGATACTAAAAAAAAGAATGTAAGGTACATATTAATACTGGTCAAGTAAAACACAAGTTTTTGAATGCATTTTCTGGCATTTTTTTTACTTCATGTGTTTTTTTTTTTTGTTTTTTGCAAGAGTTTTTGCTTGCAAGCTTTTAGTTGCAAGCTTTTATTTCTGCACATAGAGAAAGGAAAAACATTCTATGCCCGAAAATATCAGCAAGTTAAAGAACTTTACTATCCAGAACAGGCACTCAACCAGTAATACATATTCCAATCAGAATGTTGGCAACCTTGCTTGCAGAGCTTATGTGAGGGGAGGGGGAACACTTTTAAAACAAGTTTTAGGAAAATTGGACCTGAAAATGATCATGTAAAATGAGTCAGTAAAAACAGAAATGTCACTTAATCAATGGATCAAGCACAGTTGGGGTGAGTTATGCTATTTCATTATTGGTCATATTCTCTCTGTTTTATTTCTGTCTAATGTATTTTTCTTACTTTTCTGGGTACATTAAGAACCTCTTTCAATGTTATAGCTGCTGTCCTTCCTTAAAGGGCAAGGAAATTCTAAAGTAGAATAAGGCTAGAAATGCTGTATTTTGTATACTAAACATAAACATGAACTTACTGCACCACAAGATTAATCAAACAAATGATTTATGCTTCCAAAGTTGGCCACAGGGGGCTGTCATCTTGTAACTTTGTTATACATCTTTGCAAGACTAGACTACATACACATGCTCAGTGTGGTCTGGGCTTCTTAGGGATCATCATAAATTATCAAAAAACAAAGCTGCTTGAGTTCTGCATGGCTGGTAAGTAAGACAGGGGCTGCCCCTGCTGTTCATAAGTATGATTGTTTCCCTGCCAGAAGTTAGGTTCCTATCCAAAGCAGTAAATGAAGGGAGAATTTCACTGCATACAGTCAGGTTTCTTATAAAAACGGTACACATTTTTTAATTAAAGTATATGGGAGATAGATTTATTTTTCATTAAAGAAAGTAAAAATGGGATTTTATTTCTTTGCCTTTCCTTGCCCTTTAAAGGAACAAGAACACCAAAAAAAAGAAAGTGTTTTAATGTAATGAAAATATAATTAAGTGTTGCCCTGCACTGGTAAAACTGGTGTGTTAAGAAACACTACTTTCCATGTCACTCCTGGCCAGCATTCACCAACGGGTTAACCGCCCACCAGGCCTCTGGACAGGACCTCCCCTTAAAGAGGACCCGTCACCTTGAGACATGAGTAAAATATTTCTTTTCCATCCTTAGTTAAACCCTTTAGTCAGCTGTTTTTGTCTATATCTGAAACGGATTAGAAAATATCCTACATGTAAAAAGTGCTTCCAAGGCGCTGCCATGTTTAAACACCCCTTTGTTTTCCATGTGTGGGCTGTGCCAAACTGCCAAATCTCATTCATGCTTAGTCAGAGTATACTCTATGATAGACAAGCTCTATATAACTCATGTCACACCAGGACTTGATATTCTATGAATATTATTTGAAACACCTTCTGTTGTTCTATTCAGATTGTGTGGGCTACTCCAGCCACTAACAACTGCACAAACTGGTGATATCATGAGAGGAGTCTGCAGGACTGATTCTACCCATGATGCTTTGCTCTCCTGACTTTCTGGAAAGTCAGGGCTTCAGTTAGTGTCTCATGGACATTTGAAAAGTAGTTATAAATTGAGAATTAGTGAGATTTGAGCATAATAAATAGGGGTATGTGGTTTGTTTTAAAAGTTTTATTTCCTTCCTAGTGTTAACTCAATCATGACAGGTTTCCTTTAACAATTTAAAATGAGAGACACCCCTCTACTCACTCGTCTTTTTTGTCCTGTCCAGTGGCCGAATGGATATATGTGCACGCGGATGGTGCCTGGCTTCATTTCGGCGGGGGTCGCTCTCTCTCTCTCTCTCTCCCGACCTTTCCTGCTGGCGGTCCGGTAACTCCCCTGCGGGGGTTAGTTGAGGAGGCCGTGGGTTGCAGTTGTCAGCCTGGGTGTACAAGCCGCGTCCTCCTGTTCGCGGGTTAGGTCGGCGTTTTTACTGCAGCAGCTTGTTGAGGATTCGGAGCGCCACTTGCCGAAACCGGAAGTGACGTCCGCGGAGTTCATGACGGAAGACCCGGTCGGCTTCGGCAGCGCATGTCCTGCAGACTCGGGGTAAGCGTCCGCTCCTCTACCTGTGCGGATCTGCCATGTTGCCTAAGGGCAAGGCATAGTGGGGTTCTATTTCCCAAACACGGAAGTGTGCTTTGGCGCCAATTTTCGAATGGCTTTCCCGGAACAGGCATGAATTAAGGTTACCTCTCCTTGTTAAGCAACATTATAAATTCGCTTACTGCAGGAGGGTGGTGTGATTCCATGCGGTCCTTACCGGTGCATGTTACACTGACATTTGCTACTAAGGAATTATGGATTCGGGTGTTCCGGGCAAAACTCCTCATCCCAAGGGAAAAAGGTAAGGCTTTATTCTGTTTTCTGACTATGGAGGAGAGAGAGTGTTTTTATTGGCTTGCAGTATAATACTGTTCTTATTGTCATGCAGCCTTCCTGCCTCAGAAAAGACTGATAAGACACCAGAGAAGAGTGCTTCTTCTTCAGTCCAGGAGGATCCCTCTCCAATGGGTTCTCAATGTAATCAAGCATTCGCTGACTCCCTGGCAGCAGTCATAAAGCAGGCTTGGTGCAAGGATTTCAAGAAGTAGCCGGTTCTAAGAAGAGACCAAGGCATTCTTGTTCCAGACAGATTGAATCCTTATCAGAAGTCTCAGAGGGGGAGTTGTCTGAGTTTTCGGGAACACATTCACCCTTGGGTTCTGAAGAGGGAGAAATTGATTTGGATGAAGAGTCTAATTTTGATATAGCTGTGATTGAACCTTTGATAAAAGCGGTGCGTCAGACCTTGACTTTTTCCACTGAGCCTTCTAAAGTCTCTTCAGCTGACAAGCTTTTTCCTTCCTTGAAAAAGAGATTATCCTGTTTCCCAGTTCATGCCTCAATTAAAGAGATCATCAGTTCAGAATGGAAGAAAACTGAAAAAAGACCTCAGACTACTGGAAAATTTCAGAAAAAGTATCCCTTCGAGGATGATGATGCGAGATTTTGGGATTCTCCTCCTAAGGTTGATGCTGCGGTGGTGAGTCTCGCTCGGAAAACAACTTTGCCTGTGGATGATGCTGCTGTATTTAGAGAAAAGGATGGAGTTTAACCTCAAGAAATCTTTTGCTACCTCTGGAGCAGCTTGCAGGCTGGCTGTGGCTCTGACATCGGTTTCCAGGGCTGTGAAGGTGTGGCTCTTGAATATAGAGGAAGCTATCTCATCTAATGTCAAGAGGTCTAAATTGCTTGAGATGCTATCTGACTGCAAATTGGCATGTCGGAAGCTTCCATCGATTTGGTTCACTTCATGGCTAGGTCCATGGCTCTTTCAGTGGCGACTAGGAGAGCACTGTGGCTCAAGCCTTGGGCAGCGGATGCGGCCTCAAAGTCGATTCTATGTCAGCTTCCCTTTGAGGGGGAGAGGTTGTTTGTTGATAAGCTAGATGCCATTATCAAAAAAGTCTCGGGAGGAAAGAGTGTGTTTCTGCCTCAGGAAAGAAAGAGCAAACGTGGCAGACAAGGATAGATCATATAGATCATCTAGACAATACAAACCTGGAAAAGAGTATTCAAGACAAACCTCCTGGAGGTCTGGTCGTCCGGGTGCCAGGGGAAATGTGAGAAGGTCAAATTTTTTCTCTTTCTCATCTACTTCAGCGCAGCAGCAATGAAGATACGTTGGTCCAGACGGATGTAGGGGGCAGATTGGCCTTGTTCGCTCAGGTCTGGACCAGTACAGTACAAGACAAATGGGTTTGCGAAACGATTCGAGAAGGTTTTCTTTTGGAGTTTGCATCGGTCCCAAAAAGGGATTATTTTCTAATTTCTTCTTTTCGAAAGTCAGACGAGAGTCAAAATCTGGTTCAGGAGTTTATGAATCAGTTGCTCGTCTCAAAAGCAGTGGAAGAAGTCCCATCTCGAGAAAGAGGAAGGGGATTCTATTCAAGACTTTTTTTGGTAAAAAAAAGCCTCCGGTACGTTGAGACCGGTGTTGGATATGAGAAACTTAAACAAATTCCTGGTGAAAAGGAAATTCAAGATGGAGTCTTTGACTTCCATCATTCAAGCCGTGTCGGTGGGGGATTGGCTCACGAATATAGACCTGAAGGATGCATATTTCCACGTTCCTGTCTGTCCAAGTCACAGGAAGTATCTGCAGTTTGCAGTGAGCGGAGTTCACGCCTTCCTTTCGGGCTGTCTCAATCCCCAAGGGTTTTTACAAAGATCCTGGTCACCTTGATTGCGGAGTTAAGAAAAGAGGGTATATCGGTTTTCCATTATTTGGACGATATTTTGGTGGCAGCAGGCTCAAGGGAAAAAGCAGGTCAACACACGGAACGAGTGTTGGAGTTTCTTCGGATGCACGGCTGGGTGATCAACATCGAAAAAAGTCACCTAAATCCATCAAGGTCGTTAACTTTTCTGGGGGCTTACTTTCAGACAGATCTGAATTTGGTAGGCCTTCCAGTCCAGAAGCAGCAAATGATTGTTCAAGCGGTGGAGGTTTTCCGGTCTCGAGCTGTCGTGACTGTGCACCATTGTCTGAAGATCTTGGGCTTGATGTCTTCGAACATACAAGTGGTGAAATGGGCAAGATGGCACTTAAGGGGTCTTCAAAATTTTTTACTGCTGAGTGTGAGATGTCCACATCTGAGTATGCACAAGAGTCTGTGTTTGCCTTGGAAGGTGAAATCCAGCCTAGGATGGTGGTGCATAAGAGACAATCTAAACAAAGGTCTACATTTGGAAGATCCAGAATGGTTGACACTGACTACCGACGCTTCAGAGTCCGGTTGGGGTGCCCATTGTGGGGATCACTTCGCTCAAGGGTCTTGGCTCGCGGAAGGGACTCCTTCGAACGTGATCAAGTTGAGAGCGATAAAAGAAGCCCTATTTGCTTTTTCGGATCTGCTAAAGGGAAACAGCATAAGAGTTATGTCAGACAACATTACGGCCGTCGCCTACATTCAGAAGCAGGGTGGAACCCGAAGCGTGACCTTGTTGAGGGAAGCAGTGCCAATATTCCGTTGGGCCGAAAGATTTCTCGTAAATTTGTCAGCCGTTCACATTCCTGGCGCAGAAAATGTAAGAGCAGATTTTTTGAGCCGAGTTCCTCTGAATCCAGGAGAGTGGGGTCTTCACAAAGACATCTTCCAGGACTTAGTGAACACTTGGGGGATGCCGGAGGTGGATGCCATGGCCTCATTGGAAAACCGGAAATGCCAAAAATTCTACGCAAGGTATCCCTGCAGAGAAGCTATGGCCGTGGACGGTCTAAGACAAGACTGGTCCACAGGGCTGATTTATGTTTTTCCTCCTCTTCCTCTGATTTGGAAAGTTCTGCAGAAAGTGAATCGGGAGTCGGCCGATGCAATAGTGGTGGTTCCATTCTGGCCGAGAAGACCATGGTTTCCGTTGCTTCACAAGCTGACCGTGGATGGTCCCAAGAAGATTCCGAGATTCCCAGGGTGGCTATCACAAGGAACGTTTCTGTACCAGGAGGAGGGTCACCTGACCTTAGTGGCCTGGAGGTTGAAAGGCAGAGGCTTAAGGGGCTGAATCTGGGTGATGAAGTTTTGAATTTTCTCCTAGAGTCACGTAAATGTTCTACCTCTACACAGTATTATAAGATCTGGGATGCATTTGTTCAGTTCGTTATCTCTCATGGTCGAGATCCGATCTGTCCTACTACACTTTTACTGTTAAATTCCTGTATTCTGGTTATGCTAGAGGTCTACAGTTGAGTACACTGAAGGTTCAAGTATCGGCCTTGTCAGCTCTGACGGGAGTGAATTGGGCATCTGATCCTTTGATCCAGAGATTCTTTAATGCTTTTAATCGAATCAAACCCCGTATCAAGAGGATTTCACCTCCATGGGATCTTCCTTTTGTTTTGGATGTTCTTTTGAAACCACCCTTTGAACCTTTGGAGAAGACCTCATTCTGGAATCTTACTCTGAAGGTCGTTTTGTTAGTGGCAGTTACTTCAGCATGCAGGGTTGGGGAGTTGGCTGCCTTGTCTGCATCAGAACCACATACTGTCATCTTTGAGGACAAGGTAGTTCTTCGCCCTTCCTTTAAGTTTCTACCAAAAGTTGTATCAAAATTCCATATGAATCTGGAGTTGTCTCTTCCTTCCTTCTGTCCTTCCCCGAAGTCTGAGAAAGAAGTTCAGTGGCACTCTTTGGATTTGGTCAGAGCCATTAAAATCTACCTAAAAAGGATTGAAACTTTCAGGAAGTCAGATCATTTGTTTGTCATTCCTTGTGGTTTGAGGAAAGGTCAAGCTCCTTCCAAGAGGACAATGAGTACCTGGATTGCTTCAGCAATTGTTAAGGCTTACAATACTGCAGGCAGGAAGGTTCCCAAGGGATTGAAAGCCCATTCTACCAGAGCATTGGCGTGTTCCTGGGCGATGGAAGCCAAAGCATCGCCAGAAGAGGTCTGCAGAGCTGCTAGATGGTCTTCAGTTAATACATTTATTCGACATTATAAACTGGATGTCCTTGCCTCCCAAGAAGCTAGATTTGGGAGGAAGGTTTTGCAATCAGTTGTACATGGCTGAATTAAAGCCATTTCTTTTGTTGACCTTTTTGGTTTCCCTCCCTTTTGTTCATTAGCTTTGGAATTCCCATTGGTGAATGCTGGCCAGGAGTGACATGGAAAACAGGAAATTGTTTCTACTTACCGTAATTTCTGTTTCCTGGTCACTTTCTATGGCAGCATTCACCATGGAATTACCCTCCCTGGTGTCTGGCTTTAGACTAAGACGAGTGAGTAGAGGGGTGTCTCTCATTTTAAATTGTTAAGGGGAGGTCCTGTCCAGAGGCCTGGTGGGCGGTTAACCCGTTGGTGAATGCTGCCATGGAAAGTGACCAGGAAACAGAAATTACGGTAAGTAGAAACAATTTCCTGTTATTTTTCATATAAACAAGATGCTGGGTAGCAATGGAGGAAATTGAAAAAAAAAAAAGGCTATATGGCACTGGTTAAATAGTGGATACAGCTAACACCGTTATGCTCCACAGAGTTTATCTGCTGTGTAACTTGAGCCTTTTCTCTTTTGAATGGCTGCCCCCATTGCTACACAGCAGATTATTTATATAAACAATAGTAGTGTTTCTGAAGCAAACACAGCAGTTTTACAAGTGCATAGTATTTTCAAGGTTTCTTGCTATCATATAACGATTCAGGCACAGAAATTCTACCTAGAAAAAATCAGCAAGCAATCATTACCTTTTCTGATTAGCCCATAAATTTCCCGCCTTATGGCCATCAATCTTTTTGTGTTTTGTCTTTTGACAGAAAACGATATTTCTCCCACATATATATAAGATACTTTATTTACATACAGTAGATATCATACCCTTGATACACTAATTTTCTGACTCCATGCTAATGCCAGATACAGAATATAAATAAGTAAATATAAATAATGTAAAGTACTTTAACCATCACAAATAAATATAAAAGTAACAGCAATCAAAATGTCCAATATCTGCTACAGATTAATTCCCACAGATGATGATGACAGGACAACGGCTCTTCCAGAGAACTTTCCTTGCTGTTTTAATGATCTCTTCATATAGAGGACCATTTATCAAAGTCCGAATTTATCTCATTATTTTCTGAAAAATACTTCGGGACTTCTCCCATTTTTGTCACATCCTACTCCTTTAGGAGCCATGTTTCAATATCTTGCACTGAGATCTAACAAGATCGAAACAGGCTGTCTGTAAGTATGGATATATGGCTCTGAACTATTAGTATTTGTGCTATAAAGCAGAGGTTCTGGATGCATAGTTGGCCGAAGGGACATAAAGGAGTGATTTGCATGTCTCTGCCCATGATGCTTTATGGGAGAACTTAAACTGTCATCTAGACGGTGCTATGTGTATGGATTGAGAGAAGTAAATAAAGGCTTCACTTTGCATACAATAGTTTGTTGAATTTTTTGGCTCATTTCAGTCCTTCTCACCCTAACCAGGTTGGGTTTTTCTTTTCAATTGTTCTAGAGAAACAATCAACATTGACTGAAATATTGAAAAACGTTGTAACGTTGATACTAGATAAAGAAAAATCAATGGTAGGAGCAATTCTGCACTTTTATTACAGCAGGATTCGGCCATTAGAGGGTATTCAAGTTGTCTAAATACAAACACAGCAGATTGCGAACAATAAACTGAGTATATTTGCATTTTCTAAGTTTATTGATTCCTACAATGTAATTGAGTTGATTAAAGAACACGCTTCATACCTTTACAACCAGGGCTGATAGTTTCATACGCATAATTCCCTTACAACCAAAAATAAGAAATCATGGGATTCAAAGAATATGCTGATTTGTCTTTCTGCAAGCTTTGCACATGTCTTCATTCTGTACATGCAATTTTTAAGTAATCTGAAACCACAATATTTCATTATCTTGACTCTCCAGACTCTGCAGAATATTACATAAGGTGAGACAATTTAGAATGGATCCAAAAGCCGCCTGTTTGCAGAAAACATATTTTCACATAAAGAGAAAGACAAGAAAGTGGGGATGCACCGAAAAGATTTGGCCGAATACCGAACCGAATACGAACCCTAATTTGCATATGCAAATTAGTGAGGGGAAGGGTAAAAAAATGTTTTTTTACTTCCTTGTTTTGTGACAAAAAGAACACACGATTTTAAGGATTCGGATTCGGTTTAGCCAAGCGCAAGGATTCGACCGAATCCTGCTGAAAATGTCCGAAATCTGCCCGAATACCGAATCCTTGATTCGGTGCATCCCTACAAGAAAGAAAAAATTTCTATTTTCTGTTACTGCTGAATTTACTTTTCCTTTTCTTAAAAGAAAAAATAAATAGAGAAGGAATACCTTAGCATTAGCTTTTAACACATACCTAATAAAGCAATAAACACACAGAGAAGCTCTTCTGCTGCTGTTTTCTCCTATACAAGTATTCGGTTACCACTACTGAATGTTACCAACATAGAAAATGACCTTCACCGTCTTATGGAATGGGAATAAGAATATGACTAGGTACCAGTTTTTTGGTATATAAGAAAGAGAAGTAGTGGCACAGATAACGTTTTATGAAGAGAATGGGGGGGAAAAATCTACTTTCCCATGCTTTACATTTAAAATTACATGTGTATAAAAATACAATCTTTTATCATTCTGAATCGCAGAAGAAACATGTATAATACAAACAAGTTGAAAGATAATTTTCTATTGGTCAAAAAGTCCACATTAAAAATATGCCCCCTGTTTGCAGAAAACACATTTTGATTGACTAAAAAGAAACTTTCTTTTTCTTTTCTGTTAAACCTAATGTACATAGTAAGTTAGGATGCAAAAAAAGAAACACCTCCATCAACTTCAACTGAATTTAATGTTTCTTAAAAATTCAAATACAGTCAGTGTCGGACTGGCCTTGAAAAAACCCGGTGGCCCTGACCCTCATGAGCCCCTGCCGGGCCAGACCCCCCTCTCCTCTTCCTAATTTCAAATTAAAAATAGTCTGACGCGTCTCTGGGTGCCTAGCGTGTGGTGCCTGGCGCCGCTGGTATAGGTGAGAGGGGGTAGGAGGGGGTGAGGGGCGGTTGGAGGGGGTAAGAGGCGGTTGGAGGGGGTGTGGGGGGTTCAGAGGAGGTGAGGGGAGGTTGCAGGGGGGCCCTGAACACAGTTCCGATGGAACCCGGGCCCCCCAGTCCAACCGTGAATACAGTAAAAGATCTATTTTACAGTTTTCAATGGACCAGAAAAAATTGTGTAAAATGAGGGAAATGTAAAATTTCAAGGCATACTGATGCACGAGTCGGCCTAAAACCCTGAAGTTTTGGCTGGTATGGGCAAACCAAATACCACAGAGGATGGGAGGGGGGGTTGCAGACAATTAGCCTCCAGCCCAGCTACTCTCCAACCTCTCCCTGCTGTGCCAGCAACACTAGTGACAGGTGGTCATTGATTATATACTCAGGTTAGCACCACCGCCTTTCATAAAATATCAGTGAGCTTAGTAAGGCTTGAGTTTGGTTAGGGCGGGTATCACTAGAGAGAAGCCCTCTAGCTGTTTTTATGTTGAATGATATTCCCCACCAAGATTGTATTTTGGGCTGGTTCCACCTTAGGCATGAATACCGTGCAAGTCCCCCTACAGCCCTCTGGAAGTATCCAGTGAACATAGAGGGGTATTTTTTATTCACATTTTAAATTTATGACCCTCACAGCATCTCCTAACCATATTGCAGTTCTTCAACATCTGAGCAGATTATCTGCCCCATCAAACTGGAACCTTTAAAGACTTAAAAATCTAAAGTGTATCAGCAACACACAACAATACTGAATTTTTTAGTTTATTGCCAAAGCCTCAGTTAGAAATGATGGAACTGAAAGGCTGCAGACTAAATGTTTAGGAAAAAAAATAAAATTTTCAGAGATGTCTTATCCGCAACCCTTCAGCTGTTGTTGAACTAAAACTTCCAGTTTTCTCCCATGTCGTTCAGAAACTGGAAGATGAGGAAATCTGGCTAGACATGTTTGAGGTGTACAGTACAGGTATGGGACCTGTTATCCAGACTGCTCAGGAACTGAGGTTTTCCGGATAACGTATCTTTCCGTAATTTAGATCTTCATACCTTAATTCTACTAGAAAATCATATAAACAGTAAATCTGAATTGCAGCATTTACAGTATCACCCTCTCCTTTTTGTCTGTAATTTACCCACTTCACTTAGATTATAAGCTCTACGCACAGAGATCTCCATCTTGTATTCATTTATATTCTATTACTGTATTGTTCCCAGTCTGTTCTACTATTTTTTTAAAGTACTGCTCATATACAAGCATACCTCAGAACTGTTCCTTTTTCAGAGGGACAGTCCTGCTTTTGACAGCTCAACCTGCAGTCCCTCATTTGTACTGGAAAATACCTATTTAATCTGTACTGAACAGCCAGAAAAAGAAACAAAGTTGCTAACTTAATTGGCTTTTGGGAGCCCAGAACAATACAATAAAAGATACCTTGTAACAATTTTGAGATACAAAAATAAGTAATTGTAACAGGGGTACATAAGGAGAAATATCTTCAAACTTTAATAACCTGCCAAATTTTGTAAAATGAACAGGGTAATTATGGGGTGTAGCCTCAAAATGGGGGTGGTCAAAACATTTCGCCACGCTACTTTTGAAAAACAAATTTTGTCCCACTTTCTACTTCCAAAATGTTGGGAGGTGTGTACAAGTATAGCAAGATAAATTAAATTATCCATACATGACCTAAAACCACACCAACAGGTATGGGACCTGTTATCCAGAATACTCGGGTTTCACGGATAACGGATCTTTCTGTAATTTAGAACTTCATACCTTAGTTCTACTAGAAAATTATATAAACAGTAAATAAACCCAACAGACTGGTTTTGCTCCAATAAGGATTAATTATATCTTAGTTGGGATAAAGTACAAGGTACTGTTTTTTTTTATTACAGAGAAAAAAGAAATCATTTTTAAAAATGTGGTGTCTTGGATTAAAATAGAGTCTATGGGAGACAGCCTTACCCGTCAGGCCTGGACTGGCAATCTGTGGGTTCTGGCAAATGCCAGAAGGGCTGCTATAAGGTCCCATAAAAAGTGAGTATTTAGTGGGATGGTGGGGGCTGTTTGTTTGGGCCTCTGTGTGGGCTGTTTGGGCCTCCGTGTACCTGAAATGCCAGGGCCTATTTTGTCAGTCCAGACCTGCTTTCCGTAATATGGAACTTTCTGTATAATGGGTTTCCGGATAAAGGATCCCATACCTGTAATAATATCCAACAACTGTTTAATAAATACTTATTTTATGCCACTGCGAGCACCTGAGTTTATATGCCTGAATTGCTGCACTTACAGTATCACCCTCTCCTTCCTGTCTGTAATTTACCCACCCCAAGCTCTAAGCACACAGATCTCCTCCTAATATTCATTCATTTTCTATTATTATTCTATATTCTATTACTGTTTTGTTCCCAGTCTGTTCTACTATTTTTTAAAAGTACTGTTCATATACAAGTATAGCAAAATAATTAAATTATCCATACATGACATAAAACCTAATGATTCCCTAAACAACATATTTGGTGTGGTCTGTAGGATCTTTTTAGCAACCAGTGCAAATATAAACACATTAAATAAGCTATTTCTAATATTTACCCAGCAGCATCAGCCAAGAAACCTGTCAAACTATAAATAATGCGCCTGATAACGGAACCCGAATCAATGCAAAAACACCCAAAGTTATTAATAAATCTGAGATTTTATAGAGAACTCAGACTATGGGTTATTGCCAGTGTCGGACTGGGACACCAGGGGCCCACCCAAAAACCTTAGACCAGGGGCCCACAATAAAACCTTAGACCAGGGGCCCACTCTCTAATATTCCTCATCTCCTCAATCAAACTCTATTCTCCTAGTTTGTTTTCTTTACATACTATAATCAATTATTCCACCAATTTAGCCTCTTTGTTCTCATAGAAATAGGGAATGGCCATGAAATAGGCCAAAAGTTTAGCAGCATGAGGGCCCACTGACACCTGGGCCCACCGGGAGTTTTCCTGGTATTCCGATGGGCCAGTCCGACACTGGTTATTGCCGTATAATTTCCTGCAATGGAACACTACGTCCAAGAAATGTTACAGAGAAACTCACCCTGCAGGCAGCAGAAAGTGCAGAACTCATGTCGCTGGATCGCTTGACTGACTTCGTCTGTCACATTACAACTCTCAGCTGATCATTCCATATTGTGTGCCACACTAGGCGGGCGGAGATTTGCGTTCCAAGCCTCGTTTTACGATTATACACACTGAGGTTGCGCTTTGTGTTTACTGGTGTGTGTTAGCGGGTTGGAGAAGCATGGCTTTGTTGACATAACCAGAGTTTGCCTCAGGGAAATTATTGGTTTCAGTTTCGGGTTGTTTATTAAGGCATACTGCTGGTTCTGATAGAAAGTGTTTATTTTACAGGGGAACTAAACCCTAATGTTAAGAAAACGCTACCCCCATACCCAGGGCCGCCATTAGAAATCACGGGGCCCTGCACAACAAAATTGTCGGGGCCCC
>CM044438.1:39820667-39865228 GCA_024363595.1 Xenopus borealis
GCGTTCGCCGCACACCACTTACTTTCCTTTTCCAGGTGCATCCATATCCCGGGCCGCCTCTAAGCCCAACAATTCAGCGATTCAAAGTAATGGAAGGAGCACACTGGAGAACTTGGATAATGCCTTTAGTGTTGAAAAGCAGGCTTTTCAACACTTCTGCAGATAAAATGCACTAAAGGCATTATCCAAGTTCTCCAGTGTGCTCCTTCCCACCATTACTTTGAATTGCCTAGGAATACAGTCATATGAAAAATTTGGGAACCCCTCTCATCCTGCATAATACTGCAATTTATTCCACTTTCAACACAAAGGATAACAGTGGTGTGGCTTTCATTTGCCAGGAGCATCTGAGTACTGGGGTGTTTTCTGAACAAAGATTTTTAGAGAAACAGTATTCAGTTGTGTGAAAACATGTAGTTTTAATGAAACGCATTTAGGTTGTATTGTGTTGGATTTTGGCTGTGATATGTGCCCTTTAAAGCTTGGGCACATTAATGTAACAATCTTTAATTCACAATCAATATATATTATATTTTTCTAAAATTGAAATACGAAATAGGGGTTTGACTCCCCAAGGTGTTTGGTACTAGTCACTATCTATGGCTTAAAATTGTAATACCTTGATGTGTAAAACTAGGAGAAATCCTACAAAAAAACAAACAAAATCTTGTCAATGGAGAATTATTAATTGTACACACAACTCTGTCAGATGGTACAGCCTGAGACATTAATGACTGAGTCATTAGACTTAACCCTTCTGTATGGCATGTGACCCCCACTTACTCAAGACATATTTCAATTTCTACTTTTCAAGTTGTTGAGTCATCTAGACACCTCCACTTTGGTGTGATTGTAAGCATCCTGGGTCCTACGACCTGAGGCTACACACCAGGTAGGTGTTCCGCAGATGCAGGCTAGAAGGTGGAGCTGTTTTAGTATGACCATAACATTGTCTGCAAAAGTCTTCTGTACTGTGGCATCTGTAAGGCAGTCCTGACTCCTGTGCTATAATGCTGACAATCTAAGCCAGCAGGGCTCTGTTATAAACACTTTGCACAGTGGTAGGAACTAAACAGGGTGCAAAATTGTGTCTGTTAAATTGACATACTCATAATGATTGTGACTACCTGCATCATCTGTGCCTATTTAATGGATGCACCTCGCTTTGGGCATGAGGCAAAAGACACAGTATTCTCAGTGGCACAGGAGCCCTGTACTTTACCCATGCCTTGACCCACCTTTAATATGTGCCTATAGACTGTTATCCCAAACTTGAATGGTTTTAAAATGTGTTTATAAGCTCACTAAGAGTGTTATACTGCAACCAGACATCTCTCTGAGTGGGTTTCTTCCGGACACTGTCACATCATAGAGGGAACTTTTTTTTTTCTGATGACTAGGACAAGCATAAACACTATGTAGAACACAGTGAAGAGAGGGCTACAGGGCTACAGTACAAGTCTGTGCTGAGATTGAAACAGCCACACAACCTAGGGTAATGTTTTCAATTCTGTCTGTAGCACAGATAGTAGGGGTCCATTAACAATGCCCCAGATCCAAGTGCAAGAGAACTACAGAGTGCAAAACCATTTCTCTTAGGGACCATACACTTTTTTTATGTGCTGCACCTAGGGAAATGGATTTTCAAGTCTCCATAGGCAGGAGGTATGTACAGGGCTCTATAGGGAAACTGGCATTCCCTAACTTGCAGTTCTGCATAATGTGCTCACTAAGGGGCATCCAAAGGAATGCCAACCTTATGTATTTATGGAAAAAACAAGTCTTTGTGCTCCATTCTGGGCATAAAACCTCCACCTAAGAGTATAACTACAGGGCAGGATGCAGAGTTCAAATAATATGACCCTTTGCACCATTTGTAAATAAGGCCCAGTATAAATATTTTCTGTCAGGTTATTTTACATCTATGCTGCTTTCAGCATTTAACCACTTACCTGCCATACATATCTATTCTACAGAGCCAGTTGTCAAGGAACTGACTGCCAGTGCCAATAAAATTACATGTCTGTATTGCTCAGTCTAATCAGTGGCACTATGTATATCCAGCAACATACACACAGTACAGCAAGATCCAAGTCACAGACCGGAAGAGGTTAAAGAGCTTTATTGGTTAGTCTATATGCCACATTGCTCCCTATCCCCATGTACACACAGATTTTTCTGTTTTGTCTTTTTAAAGGGGAAAATAGAAATTTTTTGGGATCTGTTAACTTTTTAGTCTGACTTTTAGCAGTGTCAGAATAATTCTCATTGAAAGGAATATGTTGATTACGCAAACTCACTTTAAGTGAGTAAATGTGAACACTTACCTCCATCCATGAAGTATGTCCTGAAACCATTGTACTGAAAGTTTATTAGGTTAGGACAAGTGCAACTGAAATAAAGAAGATATAGTGAATAAAGTACCCCCCCCCCCATTGTAAAATCATATTTTACAGAGGGAACAGTTCTGGATTTTTATCTTTACCACAGTTTTAACAAGTCTTTGGAAAAAAGTATCTTTCTTAGGTAATCCAAGTATGGTTTATAAGGAGTTTAAATATTCTGGGTATTTGTATTTTTTGATTGGCTTTCATGACTCCTGACAAAGCACCTCTAGTGTGAAAGAAGTTGAGGAAGTGTGTGAGCAAGATCTTGTTATGCATTAATAATATTCTTTTAATGTTTTTATATCTTGTAAGATATTCTACTTGTTATTATATTAATTGTTTCAATATCTGCATTTGAAGCCCATTCATTTGACTTGACTAGGTCCTATGGGGCAGATTTACAAAAGGGCGAAGTGACTAGCGCTGGCGACAATGACAATTTTCAGGGACTTCGCCAATATACTAACAGGTGCAGGAGTCACTTTGCTAGAGAAAGACGCTAGCTGTTATTCACACTCTATCGCCAGGCGACTTTTCCCTCTGGTGAATGGACGTTATTCCGCAAATTCTCTAAAATGCAGATTTTACTGAACGTTACCTCTTTCTCCAGACTTGCCTTCGCCAACTCAGACCAGGCAAAGTGCATTGGAGTGCATAGAACTTCCTCAATCTTCTGTCACATCATATTCTGAGTGGAAAATTAATCTAAGTTCAAAAAATACTGGGAAATATTCCTATTGTCAGGATGTTAGGCTGCAAAATTCATAAAAAATTTTTCAGTAACTGAAACAGTTTCCCCCCATACATTTTTTTTTACATATTGAACATTATTTTACAGGGGGCTCATGTTAAGGGCATTACAACAACTCTAATGACTTTATTAAGGTTCCCGGGGCATGTCTAGTTATCAGTGTAAATGTAATGTACGATTAAGCCACTTTGGATTGTGTGTTTGACACAGAATAACTTAACTCAGACTTCACACTTGTCTCATTTAACACAGAATATTGTGTCACAGCATCCCATCCAATTAAAGAGTTCACCATTGAAAACAATGGTGCTTTGGTATGCTAATGAAAAGGTTAAATGCATTAAATGAGTTAAGATAACTTTAGATAACACATTTTCTTCAATTAGCCCTGAGTCATGATGCATTTAACACACAAATCCAAGTGGTTGCATCTGTATTAGATGCACCTTGTAACAGAAATAGGTGCATTCAGCTTTAAATTTCCTGCCATATGCAAATTAGCCTGGCCTTTAACAAAGTTGCGCTAGGCAGAATTGAACACTAGCACATCTTCACTTTTATTTGCTTGCATTGCCAAAGTAGCGCTAGCGAAAATTTGCTAGCACCCATCGGCCAGGACGAAACTTTAGCATATTAGTATATTTGCGTTGTCCTAGCGAATTTTTGTCTGGCGAAGTGTTGCGATGGGTGGGAAGCTGTTGCTGGCGAGTTTTTGCCCTTTAGTAAATTTTATCTTTAAATCTTTATTGAGAAGTTTTGCCTTAGAGGTTTTCATGGTTACACTTAAAGGAAAATTATACCCTCAAAATGAATAAAGTAACAGTTTATATCAAATTAAGTGACATAAAGAATCTTACCAAACTGGTGTATATATATATATATTTATATATATATATATATATATATTTCAGTAAATATTGCCTATTACTCTAGCCATTTCATGATGGTCTGTGTACTGCCTCAGATATAAAGGCTAGAGTGAGTGGATTTCTAACATAACAGAACACTACTTCCTGCTTTTCAGCTCTCAATTTAAGGAGGGCTACATGGGACATAACTGATGAGTGTTCGATCCTTAGCATGCAGGTCAGATTCAAAAGCAACAGTTATGACCCATGTGGCCCCCCTCAAGTCTCTGACTGGTTACTGCCTGGTAACCAATAAATAGACAGTAAGGGGAAAATTCACTGAAGCACCAAGTGTCTAATGCTAGCACTTATTCGCCAACGTGACGTCATTTCACAACTTCACCAATTTACTAACAGTATCCCTGGTGAAAATTCACTAGCGAAGTAGATTGAATAGCGCAACTTACGCCAGGCGAAGTTGCGCACTGATGAAGGGATGTAACTACGCTAATTCCATTTTACTGAAATTTACTTTGCGAAATTAGACCTGGCGAAGTTCAATACAATAGATAGGAGCTGGCGTCTTTTACTTTAGGGTGATAGTCTGAAAAACATCATAATTTTTTGGGGGTTACCCTCCTTCCCACCCTACATTTCCTAACATATGGCAACACAACTATACAAGGGGCACATGTTTAGGGCAATAGGACAACTTTATTTTATTTATTAAAGGTTTCCTGGGCTTGTGTAGTGTAATGTAGTGGCTGTAACATATACTTCTATTATCCGTTTAAGTTTGCGCCGTTTGCAAATTAGGCATCGCTAGCATAAATGCGCTTTGTCTGACTAAGTTAAGGTAGCACAGCTTTGCTACCGTTCGCCTCCCTGAGTGCAACTACTCATTTTAGTGAATTTGCGTAGCGCTGGCGAAACTACGCCTGGCGAAGTGGGGCGAACGTCGACGAAGCCAACACTAGAGCATTTTCAGAGCTTAGTGAATATGCCCCTAAAAGCTGCAAATCAGGAAGTAGTGTTCTGACTATAATGCTAGATATCCATTCACTTCATCCTTTATATATTACATTTTTGTCTAACTATATTATAAACATTTTTATTTACATTTTGTTATTTTTTAATTCACAATTGACAGCACTAACCATTTTGTGGACACTGTTATTTAGGCACTTTAAGTATCACTGCAAAATCTTATGTATGTGCCACAATTATAGAGTGTGAGTTGGGGGATAAGAAAAGGAGTGCAGTGACAGCTGAATGGAAAGTGAAAGTAATTGATTGCCCCACCTCTATGCCTCAGGCATAGAGGCAGGACAGGCAATATAGGATTGCTAGCTTATACTTAAACATCTTTATAACAGGTATGGATGTTTTAATAAGAACAATAATTTGAGTTTCAGTTTAATTTGCAAAGGACTTTCGTTATACAGCTTTGTATGTGTGGGTGACAGGTCCCCTTTAAATGTCCACGAGGTAACCCTATTCATACAATACATCCATTTTCTCACAGTGTTTGTTTGTTTTCCTTACAGGTTGAATAATGATTTAAAAGCCATCACCAAGAGTGAAGATGTTTGAAATAGTCTCACGTGATTAGAAGACAGAAATTGAAATTATGACTTGAGTTTTATTTTGTTCCATTGTGGTGCATTTGATTCTTAATAGGATGTACAGAATCCACAGATTTAGGACCAAATACCTGAATCACCACCCCTAATTTTCCACTTCTTAGAGTTTGAACACTACTGATTGGCATTCCTAATTCCTTTGATATTTTCTTATATCCCTTTCCTGTTTTATAAAGTTCAACTACCTTTATTTTGCTTTCCCCATGACTTAGAATCCAAAAACATCACTGCAGCTTTGGATGAAAGATACAAGGGTCTGTCAAGAGTCCACAAATTCATTGACCTTTTATACACACCCACTAATTACAAGCAAACAACAGATGTTATCAGGCCAAATCAGGGCATGTAAACTTTTGATCAGGGTCATTTGCATAGTTTGTGTATTGATTATGGTTTAAAAAGAGTAGACAGACTTGTTTGACAATAAATAGCTTCAGCCAACCACTAACCATGAGTGAGAGAAAGTTTTTGTGTTATCATTCAAATTCTCTGAAAAATGGTTAAGAAATCATAAATTCTGCCAGGGTATGTAAACTTATGAGCACAACTGTATGTACATCTGTTTATATTTTGCTATGTTTTTACCAAAAATTTAGAATTTTTTAGATTCAGCTGAGTGTTATTTTCTTAGAAGAGCCTTGAATAGATCATTTTAGTGTGTAGCCTATTTGTATAATGTGTATAATAAATCAGCTTGGAAAGTGATGAACCTATTGTATTTCTTTTCTTGCGGCAATGAGCATCTGGCTCATTTTTTTATTTTGTCCCCTACGGGATAGTAGTCCCGGCTAAGTAATTTTAAATTTTTTTCTTATATGCTGTAGTTAGAATATATATTTAATACAGTGTTGTATGCTTTTTTGTAACTATCATACATATATTTCAAGATAAACATAAGTGTCATGGCATAGCACATTTAAAATTGTTTTGGCTTTTACGCAAAAGAAATTGTTTTGATCATAGAATGAAATAGTTTGGCTATTAAAAAGAAAACTATACCCCCAAAATGAATACTTAAAATTTACTTTTTCAATTTGACACTGGAAAAATTAAACTTTTTCGGATTATCAAACCAAAACCAGCCTGAAACCCTCAAAGGTCATGAAGGCAAGAAACATCTTGAAATTGTTAAAGGGACATCTTGCCATTGACAGGTTTTAGCTGGAGTATTTTTGGAACTGATTTTTAGCAGCTTTTGATCATAATAAATCTTGAAATATTTACTTTTCTGTCCTCTAAGAATTTGTTTTCCCCCCTAAAAAAATTGACCAGAAAAAAGATTGATACTTCATCAGTGTTTAGATTAGCTATATAATTCTAGTACAAGGCATTACACATATTTCAGTTAGGCATAAAAACTATCCTATTATAATGTCAGGCCTTTCCTCTGTACCAAGTTCCTTGACACTCGGTGCACTAGAGGCTCTTGGGGCTGGTCCTGACTTCTTCAGTTATGTTTCTGTATATCTGCCTGTTCCCAGTATGTCTCCTCCCTGTTCTCCACCCACCTCATTTCCCTCATGTGTTCCCTATTCCAAATCTTCTGCCCTTTATAAACCCTGCCCTGAGCTTAGCTCAAGGCTGAGTCATTGAATGTATTCTGTTTGTTCCTTCTGGATGACCTTGGATGCTGTGTTCCTGTATTCCTGATATCCTTGTTCCAGTGTCCTTGTTCCAACATTCCTTCCCTGATTTCCTGGTATGACTTTGTCTTGACCTAGTATTTGTTGTTGGCCTGTTCCTGTTATCTTCTGTTGCCATTAAACCAGCTATTCACTATGTGATGGGCTTCCACCATACCCACTTTCAAATGTTAAACTAACTCCAGTTACAGCAGCTTCTGGCTTCCTAATATTTTACCCAATGCCAATGTTTGGTACTTTGCATTGCATTTCCCTTCAATCTGTTAAACACTCCTGCTGCAGCAGCTAATATTGTATGTTTGGATGAAGTGGCATTTATATTAGGTTTTAAGAAATATTGAGAATAATAATTGATGGGCTTAACCAGTACCAGGCCATAGTGACCTAGACAATCTTTGGGGATACATTGCCATTTAGCAATTTTTTTTATATAATAAGATCTTCTTTGTTAGTACCTTCCATTTTCCACAGTATATTTCACATATCATTTTATTACCAAGTAAACTTAGAAATCATCAAATTCCTCTAAGGAAATAGTATACAGTCTTATTTCTATTCCTAGTAACATTCCACCTATGTTTTATTTATGCCTTCATTGCAAAGGTGTTCATTTTAGCCATACACACTTATTACTTCTGGATATTGATAATTTGCTCAGTTTTCTCACTAGCATCCTTATGTTCCTGTTTCCTTAAGTCTATTTGTATTTAAATTAATTTATGCTTATTCTTTTGGTATGTTTCTACTTCTGTAAAATTAGGAAGTGCCAGGTAGCAGCTCTCTGCAAATGATTGTGAAGGGCCAGTTAACTGCAAAATCTCAATTCCTTCTATTGAAAATTTAGAATGGAAACAGATAGGTGTGCAGTTTGCTGTGCTATTAATGATCATATAAATTATGCATAGAAAGCTACATGCTATGAAATCTTTTTCTAACTTCTTTTTAATGCACATTGTTGTCACTATACAGAGTAACAATGTACCTTCTCTTTATGTTCAATAATTCAAATTAACTCTAATATTCAAATGTAAACTTAAGCTCTCACCAGCCTGAGTAAATTTGCTACTACTCTATAGGTTAATTTACAAACACAAGTATAAAGCTCAAAATTGTGTCCATGTAATGCTAATAGGTGCTTGCATTTCTTGCCAAAACCCTGTTTGTGCCTGTTGTGAGGTACAATGTGCAAATTATACTGTGAACAGACATGGAAATGACACAATTTACAGAGTAAAACATGAACACAACATACATGCATCAGAATAGCCATTTGTTTGTGCCCCATTCACTAAACCAAGCTCAATTTTGTGTCTGCAGTTCCACATACAACTGATGGCATTTTAGTGTTTAATAACCAAGGCAGTGGACAACTTCAGAATCATGCTAACATGTTTACAGTCTTTGTTGTGGTCTGTTTTTTTGGATTAAAGAGCTCCATAATAATAAGGTCCTGGTAACCATATTTTCCTTGGATTCATAGAATCCATAATGGACAACAAAATTAAAAATTTGTTCAAGGGGGCATAGATATAGAAAAATCTGAGAAAAGTAACAGAAGAGGAAAAAAGTATGGAGAGGACAGAAAACTTAAAGGAAAGCAAGAGAAAGGAAAGAATGAGAGATCAAACTTCCATGTTTTCTGTACATTTGAACCCTGCCTCACACTTAACATTGTCCCCTGACTTGCATATCATTCAAATTCACATATTATCTGAAAAGGCACTTAGTATGTGTAGGATGTCCTGCCCTTACCGCCTGCCTTATAGCAAACAGTAAATATAATTCTGCCTTGAACCATGGCTAAGTGTTTTTTGCACTTTGCCCAGCAGGTTTCATCATGGGGCACTTTTTTTCTCTAATAATGGAAAATTGCATCCTTTGCGATGGTGGTTGGCATCAGTGATGTGCGGATCAGGATTTTCCTTCCAATAATAATCTATCCTGCACACCCTGTGTGTGTGCTCCACATATCCTAGCCCAACATCTTCTAAAACTGGCAGTCAGTTGCTACAAAGCCAGCAGAGATTTTAAGTTTGCAGTGTAATTGGTTTCCCTCTTTGTTCCATCCAGTTTTGGGGAAAGACGGTGTTTGAACAGTCTTACCTCCTTGCCGTGGTTTATTTCTGTAAGAGCTGTGAAGACGTTAGCATGATGATGGGGCACTTCTGTGGTTCTTATTATTTATGGATGGCACGGGAGCTGCCTTTCTTGTTGCAGCACTTACAGACACAAATCAGACAAAAATCAGACTGAATGATAATACAGGCAGAAAAAAAACCTCTCTAGCATTGCAGCAACTTTCTGTGTAGTATGTAACAGACTATGTAGGATGTAAAGATGTTGCCATACCATATGCATATTTTTGAGCAATACATTAAAAATAGTTAACATTCTGCAGGCTGAATGTGTTACTTGAGAGGCTACAATGGGTTTTTTACTTAGAAAGTGTTAATGTTACTCATCCTTTAATGATCTAATTTTAAACATTCTGAATTCTTTCAAGAAAGTACAGTTCGGACATTCTAGAAAGCTTTATCCTCTGAGTAAAGTTCAAAAGATCTCTTACTTGGATTCATCTATAGTTTGGAAGATCTTTATCTGCTCTTTCAGGCTAAATAGTTGATATCGTTTGACCTGAAATGGTTATACCAAGCCCAAAGAACCTTTGCCTTTTTTGCATGATGATAATTTCACAGTTTTTCCAGTTATTTTCTAAATACATTTCTGAATTATGTCCATTCAGTTAAGGCATACAAAACATTTTAACATAACATTAGATCTTAGTGCAGTTAACAAAACAAAGCAATCTGGTCTGTAAATCATGGTGGAACTGATATTCTAAAGAAAAAGATTTTTTTCCCTCTCCACATTTTAAGCAATACTGCAAATACTCTAGGATAATTATGTTTTTTATATACAAAATATCACTTTAATAAATTACAAAATTGTGGCCGTAAGCATTGATTCCTACATCTTTATTTATGTTTTTCAGGAAAATTTGTTACCAAGAACTGAATTGATAGAAACCACAACCACTGCTTAATTAAAACTGAATAAAGATACAAATTATATTACTAATTATAGGCATAGTCCTATAATTAGAATAGGTCAATTCCTTTACACCTTGCCAATAAATTAAAACCCTTCTTACTATAAATAATTTCTTTAGATCAAGTCAACTTTGTTACTACACAAGTTCTTCAGATAATCCAAGGAAGATCATAACTATTGCTCTTCATGTAAAGGTACAAGAACAAAAGTTTCTTCTTTTAGCACCATATGTGAAAAGGGCATTTAATAGGGTCCTGTAGCCTTATACGGCTACACGGTTCTTAATAGATCTGAAATAATTTTATATAAAACTTTGGTAGCTAGAGAGTTAGTAATTAAAAGACATTGACACATGGAGCCTGTCAAGGGTGTCCTTTCTCACCATTGATATTTGCTTTAATAGTAGAACCTATAAGAATTCATTCTGAGATATTTGGTTATAAAACTGGTAAATCAACATACAAAATATCTTTTTGTTGATGACATTATTTTGCAAATACATCTCTTATAAATTTAAATATATTTTCTAAAATGTCTTAATATTATTATTATCTCTGTAAATATTGGATGTTTAAAGATAATACCTGGATAGACAAGTTAGCTTCAGCAAACTTAAATTTGATACTAAAATTCTACATTTATTTAGAACTATTCCAAGCAATATGCCAATTAATTATTTTTCATAATCTTCATTCAGTGATACTGAAATAGATATGGAAAATGACCAATCCATATTTATCTATACATGTACTTTCTAAATCTAAAGGCAAAGGAGGCTTGATTGTTCCAAGCTATAATAGCAAGCTTCATTATTAGGTCATGCTCAGAAATAGAATATAGCATTCTTTATAGAATAATTTACCTATTAAAATTCAATTAAAACATTATTGAAACAATAATGTGAGTATTAAATAAAAAAGTAAATAAATACTGCATTACCCACTACTGCTATAATTTTACTTCCATGATATAAATTTGTAATTTCTACTTGTGTTACACAGGTTGTACATCGTGCAATTCCTGATATTTCATAGCTTAATATTATATATACTGTATATGTTTACACTTGTAAATAATGGTAGGTACAGTGTCTTCCAAGAACACTATGTCAACTTCCTAAATTCATTATACAGTAAAAGGCAGGGGTACTTTAGCCCCAAACACAAGATATACATGAGAGAGACAATGGTCCTGTCACCCCAAACTCCTCATATTACCATTCCAAAAATGGGGCCTCATTGCACCCCTGCGTAGAGGTTTAAAAATTAGGTCAGCACAACTTTCACTTTTTTTGCTATAGTTTATACAGGAGCAGTGTCAAGCGCTTTGTTTTAACTCCCATCATTCCCAGCTACACTCATCCCAGTGATGACTAGTAAAAGGGCAACACTTTTTGAGTTTTAACCTTCAAAGCAAACATGTTGCAGGGAGAATTCATAATGAATCATATGAAAGCGAGTGTAGGACTAGCCAGAGCTGTGATGACTTTTAAGTACTGTAGTTGGCAACTTCCATAGAGTATATTAAATATATTGTGGTGAGCAAAACGCCCGATACATTAATTCTGTACAATGGTGTAGCACTGAATAAAAAGTATTCTGTATTTAATGCTTGAATTATTCAGCTTTAAAGGTATTTTTTATCCGCCTTTGTAGAAATATTAAATTTGAAACTAAACTTTAAGGGATTCTTCTAACATAGTGTACTTAATTGACAGCAGCTTCTCTTCAGCTTTGTTTTAAATAAACAAACACACAATGGAGTTTTAATATATGCAAATAGAAAATCTTGCAATGTTCAAGCATATTGCTGCTGATTTAATGTTATGTCATCAATATGCTAATTACTGTTTTGATGTAGCGGTTGAATCAATAGTAATCTCCCTGTATTTTTTTTCTTTTGTTTGTTAGAAAACAATGCTTCTGGGAAATGAGGCCATAAAAATGACAGGTGAATTAAATGCATTTTATTTCTCATCTATAAAACATAATAGCTGTTACATGGAATACAATTGATAGACATTAAAATGGATGTTTCTTCAGCTTGGCAAACAATAGTAATATAATATTGCTATTAATATAATATATGTGCTTAAATCTGTTTGGAAACACTGTTGGAGACTGTTGAAAAAGTTATTGGCATATCCATGTCCCCAACCTATAAAGCACAATTTTACATCAGAATTTCCTATAGAATTTTGTGGGGTGATATGTATGTTGGCATTTTGTTTAATATTTTTCTATACACGGGGAGGCACATTTATCAATGGTTGAATTTCATGAGTTTTTAACCCATAAATTTGAAAAATGACAAATCGAAATTTATTAATAAAATGAAATGAAAAAAATAATGTCAGGAATTACAAAGGATAAAAACAAAGGAATAGTGGTTGTATGTTTTTAGTACCACTGAAATATCATTGTAAAATGAGTTTTGACATTATCTGTCTACTTCACTCACATAGGATATGCCAAGGTTCTTTGATCTTCAAACTAATTAAAATTAGCTGAAGTTTTTATCAAGCTAGTGCAATAAGAGAAAAGGAGACAAGAAAGATGGACAGACATATCATTGAACAATTCTTAACAAAAAAATTTAACTATTGTAGTGCCATAGACTAGAGTCCTGCAGCGGGTCGGGTACCCGCAGGTTACCTGCAAAATCCTGTGGTGCAGATATAGAAGCGGGTCGGTGGTTCTGCGGGTTGAGGGTCAGGCCGCGGATTTTCTCCATATCGATTTTTACTCCTTTTTTCTGTGTACGTCTACTTCCGATGATGTCACTTCCGGTTTACAATGACAGCACTTACTATTTTACTCCTCATTTTCTGATCACGGCTACTTCCAATGATGTCACTTCCAGGTTACAATGACAGCACTTCCTGATTCTTGATGGTCAGCTGCTCGCGGGTCCGTGTCGTGGATAAGGTATTTGCGGGTCGGGTTGCGGGTCTAATTGGGTAAGAATTCGGGTCGTGGGTCCGGCTTATGGATTGCATGGTTGCGGGTACAGGTCGGGGACGGGTCACAAAAAATGGACCCGTGCAGGACTCTACCATAGACTGTGAGAATGTGGTTGGAGATGTGCAGGGGGATTGGGTGTTTTGTAGTTTTGCAAGGGCTTAAGATGTTGAAGATCTTGGGTACAGAGTCTATGTGACTAACACATATTGACTTTCCCATAAATGTTCACAGTGCTTGGATTCCATAATTTTTCTCACATTTAAAAGCTTTAAAAATATGGTACGTGACCCCATCCTAATCCACAAAAATATTCTGCAACTCTGTACTGGCAGGTGTAATAAATTGCGGTCGGTCAATACTTTGTGTTAGAAATTATACATAAACAAAAAGGTTATGATTAAGATTAATGTCTCACGTTGCATAAAGTTGAATAACAAGCAGTATTTGGTAAATTTAAAAAGTTGGGAGGAAAAAACAAAGAACATGTAAATATGGAAGTTGAGGGGTAAATCTTTAAAAAACCTAAAGGCAGTTAAATGGTATGTAATTCTTTGAGCATCATATTGCACCATCAATAGATGCAGTGGATCCAGGCAGAGTTTTGGCCGAATTGAGGTGCCACCAGGGCAGATTGGGGGCTCAAGTGATCAGTAGACTAATAATTTGGACTCCCTAGGGAAAGATTAGCTGTGCTGACATAGTAGTGAGGAATCCCAAGATTATAGATGGAGGCCATGTTACTCCCTAGCATGATGACTGTAAGACAGCAGTAAAATTATTATTAAATATGTTTACCCTTAAAGTTAATATAGAACCTACACACAGATGGCATAGATTACTTTGCTCCAAAATACATTACACCCCATAACATTTATCTGCTGCCCTATTCTACTAAATAATCTCTCTAAGGGCTCTTACACACAAGCGGTTTTACCTGCGCTCCCCCCTGCAGGGGAGCGCAGGTATAGACGCACTCAATGCTTTTTAATGTACTCACGCGAACGCATGTAGGACTCCGAATGCAGGTTCAGACGCAACATGATGAATTTTTCTTGCCTTCGGCGCCTACATGCATTCGTGCGAGTACAGCCCCATTGAAAAGCATTGAGTGGGTCTATACCTGCGCAGGTAAAAACGCTCGTGTGTAAGAGCCCTAAACCAGAAAATCAAAACCAATATATTGTGTACATATCCTGATGGATAGCTCCAGGCAATGCTACTAAGACATTACAATTCTCATTGCTTTAATAAATGCCTTTAGATAAGGATTCATTATCGACTAGTAGATTTAAAGGGCAACTAAAGTCTTAAATAGAGTAATGTTAAAAATGCTGTATTTGTATACTAAATATAAACATGAACTTACTGCACCAGAAGCCTAATAAGACAAATGATTTATGCTTTCAAAGTTGGCACAGCAGGCTGTCATCTTGTAACTTTGTTAGACTTCTCCGGTCATGATCAGTGTGGTCTGGGCTTCAGCTGGGCGGGTTAAGCTTAGGGATCGTCATAAATTATCAAAACAGCACAAGTCAAATAATATCTGCCGTAGAAGCCAATACAGCAACACTGATTAATAATCAGAATATGCAGACTGCACTGGATCTGTGGATACAAATAATGTATCTGCATGGTAACTGGCTGTTTTACAGGGATACAGACAAAGCTGCTGGAGTTCTGGGAAGTAAGGTGGGGGACTCTCCCTTGCTGTTTGAAAGTATGACTATTTCCCTGCACAGCAGTTGTGGACCGTCTGACAATTCCTATCCCCAGCAGTAAATGAAGGGAGAATTTCACTGCATACAGTCAGGTTTCTTATAAAAATGGTAGACTTTTTTAATTGAAGTATATTGGAGATAGATTTCTTTTTCATTAAAGAAAGTAAAAATGGGATTTTATTTTTTTGCCTTTACATTCTCTTTAAGTAATAAATGCCATCAGATGGACCAGTGTCCATATGCACATAATTAATGAGATGTCTAACATTGTTCCAATGAAGCTTTAGTCATAGTTGATTTAGATGTATGTATTAATATACTGCTGTGTATGGTCTATCTATCAATACTTGTGATCAAGAGAAGAGGACTGAAAAACTCAGTTATTAATTGTATAAGAAGGAAAGGAAAGAACAGATCTCCTCTTGATCAATATGAGACTTACTTAAAGTGCACGTGCAAATAAGTTAATAATTATATAAATTAGAAGAATTAATTATTTTCATAAATTACAATTAATATGCAACCCCCAATAAATTAATTATCTAATAGAAATTCAATTAATAGACATGTGATTATTTTTAAAGTTTCTGTAATCATTAATTCATCAGTGGTGTTCCGCTGTATTGGTAAAGAGAAAAAGTATGAAAAGGAATAAAAGAGGTGTGGAGAAGTCCCGTATAGATCTATCTGTATTTTGGCTACCTTCGGGACCCCACAAAGAGGGAGAAGTCTGCCACTCAAGGGCTGTGGTCTCGTAATTTAACTATCGCTAACTTTGCACTCACTGTGCTAAAAAACCACAAACCCCTGAGTGCATAGAGTACTTTAGCTCAAAGAGATATAAAATACAAGATAACAATACAGCAGGAACTCACCAATTAATTACCCAACCTGTGAGAGTGCTATGTGTGGTTAAAAATGATCAACCCCCAGGGCTTTGGTAACAGGTATTCAGTAGGCAGAAGCGAGTGCTTATAAAATCCAATGAGTTAGTTCAATTAAAACTACCCATCCCAAGTACTTCTAAGAACAATTAAACTAAAGGAAGCAAGTGCTCTTTAAAATCAGAGAGAACACCACTGATGAATTAATGATTACAGAAACTTTAAAAATAATCACATGTCTATTAATTGAATTTCTATTAGATAATTAATTTATTGGGGGTTGCATATTAATTGTAATTTATGAAAATAATTAATTCTTCTAATTTATATATTATTAACTTATTTGCCGCGAATTCGCCCCTGGCGAATAAATTCGCCCATCACTAGTTCTGAAGATATCCTGATCTGCACTGAGTTTTGTGCAAAGATTTCGTTGTTTTTGGGCAAAAATCAGAGAGAATCAGATTTCTCGGACGGGAAAAAAAAAAACAATTGTACAATTGCAATTTTTGGATGATTTCCACAATCATTTTTTTTTGTTTTTTTCCGAATTGGAATTTTTCAGTAAAATGTATTGATAAATAAGGGAAAAAAATCCATGCTCATTTGGTTGGAGTAGTTTTCAGAAAATAATGATACATTTGGACTTATAAATGGGCCCTTAAGTTTTATTATAAAATGTTCATATGACATAATAATGTGAAGGCTATGGTCAGTTAAAATCTATGCACATACATTGATAATCAGTCATAGTGTGATTACTCAAGTATTCTCACAAGCTTCTCCTACAAACAACAGCAACAAATAATGTAATTATTTCTGTTATCTTGGAAAACGCTTCTAAAGGAATTTTACAGTAGGAAGTAAGATAATTATACATTCATCTGTATCTTTGTCCTTACACAAATGATCTCCATTGTCTAGAGAAGAAGGACAATTTAATAAAGGATTGAAATATTCAAGGTACTTATCTTTATCCTTCTTGTGAGTTAAATTATTAAGCACAGAAGAGGAATACAAAGCAAGCAAAATACACAGATAGCTACTGCAAATTTCACTTATAATTAATTATGGGTCATTTGAGAATCAAGATACTTTTTATTTAAGGAAAACTATTATTAAAAAGATAAAACTAAAAATAAAAACTAGTTAATTGGAGTACCAGACATCCTTTATTTAAAACAAAAATGTGGTGTCATTCCTATATATGAATCTTTTTATCTCAGGCATTTATTTAAAACATTTAGATTTGACTTCCTAGGTAGGAGTCAACGTTTACCTTTCTTAAAAAATGTAATGCACTGAACACCAATATTTCGAATAAACCATTATATCCCTAAATAGCATCATTGTGGTTTATATAATTGCAATGTATATCAGACATGTGTTTCTACTCTTTATGGAATGATTTATTCCTGAGGAAATGCCAATCAATGACCCATAAAGGGTTAACTTTAACAGTACCATAACACTTATGACTATGGAAACACTACTGAGAATCAGACCATATTAAATGGAGGAAGGTCTATTGTATTAGTTCACCAGTTGCGCATGCCTCAAGCCTAAGAAATTTCATAATTTTAATTAAATATTTTAGAGGACCTGGGAATGTTCCCCAATAACTGAATAAACTCATACAGTATATTTAAATCCATATCCCAATATCTGTCCTATTCCTAATGCTTAGTAATGTAGATATTAATGGGGCTCATCAGCAAATTGGCCCATGGGCAGTAACCCATGACAATCAATCAGTAATTGGCTTTTTTCAGTGTTGTTAAATGAGCCTCTAAATTTCAGAGGAACAGTGTCAGTTCTTATCAGGTGTTATTCAAACACTTTACCCATGTACATTACATTGTGGTTTAATTAATGTGTAATTATTTACACAGAAAATATTCTGAAGTCTATTCCAGCTGCACTTGTAATGTGCTCTAGTTCCACCTCAAGTTCTTTTCTTGCTCCATTTTCTGTTTGGTAAATTTATTACTTATTCTGTATATTCCATGCTTTATTATTTCTCCTTTTTCCCTGCCCCCTAAGAAAATTAAAACAAGGGTAGTTTTTTATTATTCTTCATTAATTTAGATATAGAAAAACTTACAGCTAAATTAAATATATCCACTTCCACTTGTTTCAGATTGGACATAAAGTACATTTAATTGGAAATATGTTTAGATAACAATTTACTAAGTTTGACTGGTTTAATGGAATCATTACCTTGTTATCTCTGTATTTTTAGAAATATTTTTATACTGGATATATTGTACTAATTTACTTTAAATTAAGATTTTGAAAAAAATAATGAGGTTGAAGGCAATTTTCTTCTAAAAGCATCCCTGTACTGAAAGTTTCCTATCTTATATTTGCAAGTTACTCCTCCATAATTGAAGCTCATTTCAATACACATTCACATTGATGAGTCAACTGAAGTCAATTTCATGTCTAGGCTTTGTTGATAAATAATATATATATATATATATATATATATATATATATATATATATATATATATATATATATATATATATACTGTGACAACCTGGTGGCTTGAATACATAAATTTGGGGGACATTAGCAAATGGTAGGGCAGGCAGCATAGGAAAAGGAGCATAAAGACAGGGACATTGGTTTATTTTCCAGTAAGTAATTCAAACAGAGGTGACCATTTCAGCTTTTATAAAACAAAACATAAAAATAAATCCTTGCCCACTGGGCACTACCTTCACTTTGAAGTGTTCCCTCACTATACTGGGCCCCTTGTGGACTACCAGACAAACACAGGTTGGATCACCCCTGTACTCACAGTCTTTGCAGGAATTTCAAAGCCTCCTGGCTATTACTCAGTGTCCCACACAGACAACAATGATCTGGCTCTTACTCACAGCCACGGACTCCCTCTGCTCTTGCAGTAGCAGGCAGCACCCCCAGCTCCTCTGGGAGTTCCTCACACAGACAGGTCTCCTACCTGCTGTGCCCTGCTGAGAGACACACTCTCACATTCCAATTAACTTTAAATAGCCTTTCCACAGGACAGCTTTCCTGTGGAAGGTGAGCTCCAATCTCCAGACTGGCTCTGTGGAATGGAGTACCTGGCTACCAAACTTAAACAGAGAATCTGTTCTCTGTTTAAAGACAGCTCCCTTCCTGGAGTCTATCTTAGCAAATGGGAAGAAATTAAAGGCTAGAGTGACCTTTTTCCACCTTTTCCCAGTCACTCTACCACTATATATATAGTTTTCAGAGCAGCAAATCTCCATCTGCCAAAAAGGGGATCTGGAAGCATATCAATTTATAAGTCATCAAATTTTGACAGTATGTTTTTTACTATCCTATATTTGTCTCATATAACTTTGTGTGTCTAAGATATAGTTAGTAGGAAATTGAAAGATTTTTTTTTTAGCAGTAGGGGACCCCCAGATAACTAAAATTAATATACTGGCATTCCATGATTTCAGTTTTGCATTAAATATCTATGAATGGTTTGGAAACATTATTTTGTGCTTGTTTTAGGATCATGCTGACTCACACATTCAGTGACTAATCTTTACCAAATGAGTCATTTTAAATACTTTTTATGGGTCACTGCTATCGCAGTGAGAAATTTTAGATATTTTCGTCACTGTTTTTTTCAGGCTTCAAACAGAAATTGCACTTTAAACATTTTATACATTTCTTCATATTGGTAATCAATCCCTTTTATAAGCATGATACTGTTAAAATTATATAAATACATTGCTTTGAAACATGGTGTGCAAGAATTTTAAAAAATGTTAGGAAATGTTAAGAAAAATACTTTGCATGGTGTTCTGTTGTGCTTGACCCTTGACACTGTATATGTTCCAACTTTGAGATGAAGTTTCACTAAAATATTGTGACAAAATACATTCCACTGCATCTTTCATGTCTGATTCACAAATAAAGGAATCCTGCTTTTTTGTAATAAAAGCTTTACCAACATATACACATATGTCTTAAACATGTTAGTGATATTTGTATGTTTTACATGTGATCCTGAAAAACAAAACGGTAAAAATGTACGATTTGTATATTCGCTTAATTTTATGGAGTTTTTCCTGAACTTATAAAATCAAGCTTTTTTAATAATAAATAAGGTCAAATTCTGGATTCTAGTTTGGTCGGACATTTTTAAACAAAATAATCTGAAAAATTTGGATTTTGATAAATAACCCCCTATGTGATTATTGCCTAAATAAACCTAAACGTCCACGTCTCCATACCTACTATTCAAGTGCAGATATTTGTTGCAGGGTTGGTCTCCTCTATGTTTTGTATTATTTATTGTCCCAGAATCGCTAGTGGGGATTGCTGGTGCTGGTGAGCAGGTAGCCTGCAACCACAAGTGTAAGGGGCTTAACCATTCAAAAGGGAGGCTAGTTCCCCTTAAGCCATTATGCTCTTTACAATTTTGAAGACAAATATCAAACCGAGCACAGTAACAACCAAGACAAAATCTTATGCATGGCCAGCATCTTCATTTATTAATTTCCATAGATATTGGATTTTAGTATACCACAAATTGACTTTATATACATAGTATGCATTTCTTTAATAACTTCTAGTGAGCTACAGATACAGTCACTGGGATTTGTAAGTTAAATGCGTCGTGACTCAGGACTAATTGAAGAAACTGTGTTATCTAAAGTTATCTTAACTCATTTAATGCATTTAACCTTTTCATTAGCATACCAAAGCACCATTGTTTTCAATGGTGAAGTCTTTAATTGGATGGGATGCTGTGACACAATATTCTGTGCTAAGTGGGATAAATGAGATAGATGAGTTAAGTCACAACGCATTTAACTTACAAATCCAAGTGACTGCATCTGTACATATACACCAAATATAATGTTCAAATATTTACTGAATGAATACTTCAAGACATGCCTAACATTGCATGAAAAATTAGTACATGGAGCAGGTTATTTATCAAAATCTGCATTTTTCTGATTTTTTAAATAAAAAAATTTTTTATTATTTAAAAAGCTTGATTTAATTGGTTCAGGTACAAACCCGATAAAAATAAGTGAAAACCTAAATCAGACTTTTTTTTCAGAATTTTTTTCTGGCTTTTTCTAGAAAAGCCTGAATTTTCCAGATTTTTGAAGTCTGAAAAGGTTGGATTTTCAGACTAATTCCAGCACTGACCACAGAAACTATAAAAGAGCATAGGGACCTCTGCCATTGATCTTGACAGGTCTGAGATGGCAGATTTTTGGATTCTGGCTTATTGCTGCGTCACGCTTTAATAAATCTAAAAAAAAATATTATTTTTCTCCAAAAAGCCAACCTGACTTTAGTAAATAATGTCCTTAGTTACAGATAACAGCAGAGCACTTATATTATAACTGCACATATAATAAAAATGACAGAAGTAAAAGAACTGGCAGGCACATGGGCTTTGATCCCTACTGGCTAGTTATCATATTCATGTATACAAAATATAAAAAGGTTGCCATATATCATAAAGTCTTTCTACAGTTCTCATATTCAACAACTGTTGTAGTTTGTTTGTAAAAACTGGAACAAATATTTCTGTAAAACACATTCAAATAATTTTTACTGCTGCCACCCTGCCTCAGCCCTTCAGGTTCAGATATTTAAAGTCTGGGAGCAGAGTATAATGAGACACAAAACCAAACAAAGTCTTATCTCGTTGATGGGTTTCCAAGGAAACCAAGCAATATAACCTATATTGCTAGGAATCACCTGACCTGTTAAAACAGAATTATTGCTATATTATTATATTAAACCCTACATCGGTTTATAAGATCTGAATGATTCCAGTAATTGATGACTCAGTACCAAATGCAAAATGTTTTTTTATGCAGCATCATTTAACCTGGGGTTGAAGAGGAAGAGGTCATCATAACTTGCAAAAATGGATTACATTTTTATTATATTTATATTGAAAATTATTGTTTGTATGACTTCTGAGTCTGGGCAAGGTCAATTTTGCCACAACCACAGTTAGAAAAATCCATCAATGGGTGTAATGAGGGGTGCTCTAAATTAAGGGCAATGAAGAGCACACATGGAGGCAAAATTCATTAAAATTCATAAAGGCAAAAACAGAAAGTTGTGCTAGTCAATGTTGTTGTTGTGCTAAACAAATTGAAACCATTAGATATAGGTACAACAAGGGTGTGTATACAAAACTTTAAGGATTGTGACTAATTCTCGCCTGCGCCTATCCTGACGCAGGCGCCCATCAGAACGCGTGCGGGCGTCTCGATGTCACAATGTCTTGACACCATTACGCATATGTCATTTTGGCGCCAATATTCGGCCTATTTAAGGGCGCCTTCGGCCTGTAGACTTTGCCCGATTATAGGTCAAGCTAGCCTTGTTCCTGGGTGCGCTATTTCACTATCTGATCCTGTGTTTCCTGTGTATGACCTTGCCTGAACTTTGGACTTCTGAACCTACGCTGCCTGGACTGATCTTCCGCCTGGACTTTGACTACGATTTCTTCTTGAACCCTACCTGTACCAAAAACTGTTTTCGGACTGGTGTTTCCTCCTTGGCCCGCTTCCAACTCCGGAGCCTTCGGCCCTTACAAAAACATATACGTAGATATAGATACAAAAAAAGGAAATCCTCTGCACTTGTCCATTATCAATACATTAATAACATTCATTACTTTTGAATTTTAGAGATTACTTGCTATTATATTACAATATATTCAAGCTGGTCAACTAACTCAAAGTTATCCCTTGTCTAGCCAGTCCTACACTCACTTTCATTTGATTCATTAAGCAATTACTTAAAACACTTTGTCCAAAAATGATACTGCACTTCCACATGCAAATGCATTTAACCTTCTGCTAAATGGTGTTCAACTGTATCTATTCATGATGGGGCACCCTAAGGCTACTACTACTCTGGCCAAGGCTGTAGATGATCCGATTCCCACTTTGGGTTAAACCTGAAACTAAAGTCATGGGACTTTAAGGGGGTTATTTATTAAAACTCCAATTTTCCCATTATATTAATAATAAAAGTTCAACCTAACTCCCAACCACGATCTTGCTTAATTAAAAAAAATTTGGATCAAAAATTGTCGGGTGGGAAAAGTCTCAACACAATTATGCGACAATTTGTATCATGCAACTTTTTCTACTTGTTTCCAGAAAAATAAATTTTTTAATAGTTTAAGATTATCAACTGAACTCTTAACAATCATGAAGGCAAAAAACATTTAATTTGTAAAGGGACCATCAGCATTTGACTTTTGCATTAATTTGACAAGTCGGATGGCGTGGCAGGTTTGATCTGATGAAACACAACTGTTGAATGCAAATGCTGCAAGTTGCGTTGGCATCCGACAGTCGTGTCACGTCGGATCAACCCTGCAACACCATCTGACTTCCTATTACTTACCCTGTTCCTGTCGCATCCGACTTGTCGCATCCGTCTTGTCGCCCAGCACCGGATCCACCAAAAACGGAGCTGACTCGTCTGTGTAGTTCTACCCTTAGTCTCAAAAAATGACATTGTTCCCTCCGTTCTGATTTGGAACTCCAACACTATATGAAAAACCACGTTTCTTTATGAATTTCACCATCATCATATTTTTTTATATAGCATAATCCAGGTAGTTTTTACAAAGTTATCATAACAAAGAAATCTCATTTTCATTACTTGAATTGATTGAAAAAGGTTTTTCCTTTTGATTCCAAATTCGATTCGAACAATTTAACCATTCGATCAAATTTTTTTTATTCAATCAAAAAAACTTGCCAAAATCCTATTGGAGCTGCCTATAAGGATATATATATAGCAATTCGGTAGGTTTAATCTGGCGAAGTAGGCAGTGGCATAACTAAAAGGGGAGCAGGGGGTGCCATTGCACAAGGGCTAGGAGAACTCCAATGTGCAATTCATAGGGGAAGAGCCCTATAGGGGGGGCCCACCAGCGAGTAGGTACGCCACTGGAAGTATGCAATCGAATAAAAATTTAAAGGGCAAGTACTTCAACCATCGAATGGTCAAATGATCAAACAGATTTTTATTCAATCTATTCGATTCATTCGATTTGATAGAATTTTGAAAATTCGATGGTCAAAGTGGCCAAAAAAATATTAGAAAATCCGTCGTGTGACAATCAGTCACACGAATTTAGTAAATCTGCCCCGAAATGTACGTTTCCTTTCTCGTGTTTCAGTGTGATCATTTTCTCATTGGAAAAACAAATTGCTGGAGGGCACTCCTTAACAAGTCTAGGGTGCAAAGGCTCTTATCCAAACAGTCTAAAGCAATACACAATATAGAAGTTAATATGCAAAACACAATGATTTGATAAAATAATATAAGTCCAAAAATACACAATTACATTGTCAAATGAAAGCATAAATTAAAGGGGCTGTTCACCTTTGAGATAACTTTTAGTATGATGTAGAGGGTGATATTCTGAGATAAGTTGAAATTGGTTTTCATTTTTTATTATTGAAGGTTTTTCATTTATTTATCTTTTAATCAGCAGCTCTTCAATTAGCATTTTGAGCAATCTGGTTACTAGGGCCCAAATTACCCTAGCAACCATGCATTGATTTAAATAAGAGACTGGAATATGAATAGGAGAGAGTCTTAATAGACCTCCATCCTTCTATCCTTAGATGCACAAAAAGCGTTTGATAGACTGGACTGGAAATACATGACAGCGATCCTGAAAAAACTACATATACCAGAACCATTCCTTACAGGATTCCGACAATTATACTCAAAACCTTCAGCCCAAATCCTAAACATGGGACTCCGGTCCAACCGTTTCGAGATACAAGGCGGGACACCCCAAGGTTGCCCTTTATCACATCTGCTATTCACCCTATCACTAGAACCCCTAGCCAATGCTATAAGACACAATCCCAATATTAAGGGCATCAAAGTAGGAGACAGGGAATATAAGATCAGCCTCTTTGCAGACGACATCTTACTGACACTTACATCCCCCCAAACCACACTGCCTAACTTAATTTTGACTATAAATGGGAGTCAGAGTACCTAGAGTATCTAGGGATTAATCTAACCCCAATTTACGAGAGCATATACAAAGCCAATTACCCTAGACTATTAGAGAAACTAAAAAAAGACCTATCCCTGTGGCACACATACCATCTTTCCTGGTTCAGAAGAATAGCAGCGGTCAAGATGACATTGCTACCGAGAATTCTTTACCTCTTCAGAACACTACCAATTCACTTACACGAAAAGACTGCCATCACACTCCAAAAAGCTATATCAGACTTCATTTGGGGAGGTAAAAGACCCAGAATCAAGGCAGATATCATGACCAAACCCAAACTTACTAGGTATAAGCATTGTGATATAAAGTCCCGTTCCCAGTATCTTTCATGCAAAGGCCTGCCTGAGGTCATTAACTGTGCAACAGTAAAAGAAAGTGTACCAACAAAGGGTTACACAAACACAACAGTTTACCAGTGCAGGGCAACAGTATATTATATTGTCATTCTTTTGAAACACTTTTTAGTATTAAATACAGATGTCACCCAAATAAAGATGTCACCCAGTGTGTTCCCATTCTGCCCTCTGTGCTGGAAGATCCCAAAGCTGTTGAAAGTATTAAGGTGATAGTACAAGAAAATGTTTATTCTTGCTAGTGGGGTAAATACAGATTAAATTAAGATAAATATCCCTCTCATTTTAGAAGGCATTACTTTTGTTCCAATCCACACATTTAAAAAAGGTTCTAAATAATCTCATTAGAGGCTTGAGGCTCCAGAGGTTGCCAAAAATAGCTGGCAGCTGGGAAATCAGGCACATTTGTCAAAAGCAATAAGAAGTGTGCAAGCCATTGCTTAAGGCACACAGCAAAAACAGTCACTGCAATAATCAGCTCTCTGGCAAACCTGCTTCACTTCCAGATTCCTAGATAGTGTTTTGATTTGGGTTATGGAGTATCAAGTTAGAGCTCAGCCATAATTGTCTGGAATGGCTAGTGACTATAATTAATAAAGCTGGGATATATATATATATATATATATATATATACAGTATATATATGTGTGTAGCTTCACAGAACCAGCACTCCCATGTAAAATTCTTCAATACTTTATTAGTTTCTCATAAGTATGAGAAATGAGAAACTAATAAAGTATTGAAGAATTTTACATGGGAGTGCTGGTTCTGTGAAGCTACACATGTAAATATTTTTAACCTTGCACCCCGAAATCATACTTGGATACGCTGGCGGCTTTAGAGTGCGGACACTCATTGGATACAATATATATATATATATATATATATATATATATATATATATTCGAACATCAATGATTATATCTTATCATTTAATCTATAATAATAAAAAATTGGAAGCATTGTGTATATTTGTTTTTTTTTTATGTGCATTACAAGTACTTGACTGCATTATATTTGGAGGCACTGGAACAGTTTCAAAGCCATGTAGAATACATATGAAGTCAGTTCTGCCTGCTAGCGATCTCCCTTTAACAGCACTAGCAGAAATCTCTTATCTATTTCTGTTGCAGGTTTACTGACTTTTAAAGGGTTAATACTTTGGTATTTAGAAGACCAGTTGCCATGAATCTTAAATGACTGATACAGTCAGGGTTTGATCTGTTTAGGGCTCTTCCGGCACTTACACAATTCTGTGAATCCCTGGGTAGGAACTTGGATTAAGTGGATTATGGCTATAAAATCATTTTGTGGGAAGTGGGAAGCAACCCGCAGAGTCATCAGTAAAGGAAAGGTGGTACCTCTGTCAGGTACCCAGTCCAAGGAGGTATCTTGGATTGCTGTGAAAAGGACTTCCCACAACCTGGGCAGATCAAGGGTGGGCTTGGGCAGAGCAGGGGTAGGGTTGGGCATGTTATAGTATTGGCAATAGGGCCTATGCACCCCGTTATTCATGATGATAACCTTGGACAGAAGCTGCAGCTTCTGCATAATGTCAACTGTGCTTGCATTTTTTTTTTAAATTCTGTATCATTTGTAGAAGTAAGATCTTGATGAAAACAACTTTTTAAGGTCAATGGTGGCAACTTATGAATAGCATCCAAGGGCAATAGCACATGAAGCTGTTCCAGGTGTTATGCTGTGCAAACAATTAACAGCTTTCATGTGGCTAAGTCATTTGGGTAGGTACACCCATGCATTTGATTATCTTTTGAAAATGGTAAAAACTATTTTTTCTGAGCGACATTTGTCTGACAAGCAGGTGCAACTGGGAACCAAGCTATTGTCATATCATGTATTAATTTGGAACCCACAGTTATTAATGGTTCAGGTAACTAAAGCACACACAATTGTGTCCTAAGACAAAACATTTGTTCTTTGTGGCAATGGCAAATGTTTTGGTCTGCTGAGTTTGAAAGCACATAACATTTTTTATAAGCAATCACCCTATATGACTTTGCCCTAAGCCTCTATTTAACACAACAGACATAGTAGGGTTCTGTGTAAATAAAAAAAATGGCTGAACAAAAAGAGCTGAGAATGTACAGTATACAGTATATATACTGTATATAATAAATATGAGATATTGCACACTAGGCAGTGTGACTATTGTGGTGCTCTTAGGGAGAACACTGAGAGTCAAAATGCCTTTCCCATCCTTACATTGGTTCCCATTAAAATATATGACATGTACGTCACCATTTCCAACCTATGGCAAATGCTGGTGATGTGAGAATGAGACCACTATGTAATAATGAACATTCCCAAGCATCATCATCAATTTTCAAAGGTGGAGATGGGTTTTGTTTTTTGGAAATTTCGAGTTTTGGAAATTTTTGGAACTTTTTTTGTTGCCACTGATCAGAATACTGCTACCTTCCATCTGATCCATGATACTTTTCATTTTAATTATATATGACCTAGTGTGAAAAGCAGTAATTTGATTTAAACTGGTATTATTTGCCATAGAAATAGAAGAGCAAACTTTATGAACTGTCTGTGCTTTGATTTAACTGTATCATCTGGTTACACATGAATTGGAAAGGAGACTCCAGAGAAACACATTTATTTGCTAGTCATTTTTCAAAGCACTGTGATCTTTTCATTGACCTCTTCTTGCCATGTTTATCCTGTACTTCCAAGCCATCAAGCTCTAGATAAGAGACAGGTATAAATCTCAAGGTTTAGTGGTTTGCACTGTAGTCTTTCTCCATGGGTGGATTTATTCTGTTTTCAGACCTCACAATGAAAAATAGATTTATGCTTTTTGAACTGTCACATTGGCTACATGTTCACGTCTGTAACCTTTAAGCACAGTGGATAAGGGGCCTGACAGTTTTTTTTACAGAATAATGTACCCCAGGCTTTAATCCACCATGAAAAGCTCTCTGAATAGAATACAATCTGTTTCTTACAAATAATGGTTATTCTCTATTGATTGAATGCAATTTTACTTCTTTCCTTTGTACAGTGCTGTTTGTACATCACATCAGTATACTCAAAAGGATTGTAAAAAAAACATTACCAAACACATCATTAAAATCACTAAACCTGATTTTGCCCACTGAGGATATGCTTTTAAAAACACTGACAAATATTTAACATTTTTAAAGCAGTTATTTTTCTTTAGTTTTTTTTTACTACAGAAACTTTCCTTTGTCATATTTGATATAGCATAAATATTTCCATAAACCCCAGCATAACATGTTACTATAGTATAAGTTAAAGAAAACTATACCCACAAAATAAACATGTACGGTGGATGAAAATGATGTAATGTGGAAAATGCAGTATATGACAGTATAAATGTGAAAATGTCTGTTATGTGTGTATATGGGTTTTGAATGTTGAAATTGGAATGTTCCAAAAATGTGTTTACAGTTTTTGGCCACGAGGGCAGTAGGGTCATATTAGTTATGTAATCGTGTAAATTCTGACCCCAGCCACTAGAGGGAGGAAAAACAGTATAAATAAGCACAAGAAACCACGGGTGTGGAAGTTCGTAAATAGGCGTGGGCCAGTGAAGAACATCTGCTGCAGGAAAGATGTGCCCAGTCCTGAAGTAAGTAGTAGGCTTAGCCACATTTAGGAGATATATGTTATAGTGTTCAGTAGGTGTACAAGATAGTAAGGAAAAGGTAGCAAGGGCAGTTACAAGCCTCAACCAGGAGTAAGTGGGACTAGCCTTCCGGGAAATCCTCTACCAGCAGTGGATGGAGTGATAGGAAGCAGGACAGTAAAAGAGAGGGCTATGGGACTGTGGCCATTGTGAAAAGGCCTGTCTGGAGTAACAAGGGGGTGCCAGTGAGGAGTGTTGGGTTGCTGAAGACAGGTGGGGATAGTGAAATCCCATAGAAGGCGGTGGAAAAGGAGCAGCCCATTGGTATTAAGAAGGTAATACCTGAAGAAATCCTGTAAGTAAAGGGGGCTAGGTTCCTGGAAAGAGTCACCTAATGTTAGTTGACCTGAAAAATTGCCTGTTAAGTGTGAAACCGGATTGACCCGATGTGTGCAGTAACTAAAAATTTCCTTTATTAAGAAAAGTTTGCAGTGTACTGTGCCTTAAACATCCAGTTTACTCGTACAAGGCCCTTACAAATATTTTACTAACAGTTTATATCATATTACACCAAATTACCTTTTACCTTCTGGGCAGCCTGGCAAGGTATGGATTCCTTTAACAGCCTGGTACAAAGTAAACATGACACACTTGCTGTTTTAATAATAAGAGTGAATATGGAACTCTCTGTTTTACTAGAACATGTATATCAGAAACAAACAAATACAAAGAATATCAGTTAAAGGAAAACTATACCCTGAAAATCAAATTTTGAGCAACAGAATATATCAAATCAAGTGACATATTAAAGAATTTCACCTACCTGGTATATATATTTAAGTAAATATTGCCCTTCTACATCTCTTGCCTTGAACCACCATTTCATGATGGTCTGTGTGCTGCCTCAGAGATCACCTGACCAGAAATATTTCAACTCTAACAGTAACAGGAAGAAGTGTTGAAGCAAAAGACAGAACTCTGTTGATTGGCTTGTGTGACCTAACTTTATAGTTTGTTTGGTATGTTTGTGTGCACCGTTGGATCCTAGGATCCCAGGAGGCTGTCCTTATTTTTTAAAATGGCAATTTTCAATGTATGATTACCCAATTGCACATGCTACTAAAAAAAAGTGTATTATTATGAAAATGGTTTATTTACATGAAGCAGGGTTTTACATATGAGTTTTTTTAGGCAATATCTTTCTATAGAGACCTACATTGTTCGGGGGTATAGTTTTCCTTTAAGAACAAAATAATAGTTATTAACCATGTATTAACCCCTGTGGTGCACCACATATAAGGGACAGTTCAGGCCTGTGTGTTGTGTGCACTACATTGGTGCACACTTATCTGTAATCTCTGGTGTTGCATCCATGAATTCCAGTACATTTGTAATCCATTCATGTGTATCCATACAGTATTACCAGTGAGTGCATTGTCCAGTAGTTAGTCCTGGCTCTCCTTTTGGATAGAACTGGGTCAGTAACTAAGCTGGAGTGATTGACCGTAATGGGCACTGGAACCTGGGGCTCTAACCTAATTTTCTCATAGAAAGGACCTAACTAATGAACCATCTGGTTCTTATGGAACAATTCCATGAGTTCCTAACTGGGCCCTAGATCTGCAATAGCTACAGGGAGGCCTATACAACTATACAGAAGAGCAAGGACTTTAAATGAATGGAAACAAAATGGAATGACAAAAGTTGCGTTATTACAACTGTAGTTGTTAAATTCTCTCTTGATTGGCAACTGAACTATTAGAAGGGTTATTTGCTGATTGACCTTATATACTGTATACCACAGCATTAGTCTTGCTCAGTACATGGATCAATATAATCCAGGTAGTACTTATGAGGCAATGCTTCAACCACTTTAAATTAAAGCACTAGTTATTACATTCCTTTGGAAGTCATGTGAATAAATGTTCACAAAATGAAAATTTTGGGTTTGCAAACCCCTCACACAAGAGTAGGATTGCGATTAGCTACATAGTGCACAGTGTATATAATAAAACTTCTTGAAAAAGCTGTTACGTTGTTTCCAAAAGTTTACGCCACCTTCAAGTAGGTGTTAACGGTTCACAATGCACAATTAAGATTCACAATGCAATAAAAAGTCTAATGAACAATATTACATTGTGCCACTCATATTTTTAATCTTAGTTGTGTGCAAATTTCTTCTTTTTGCAGGTTTTAGGACATTTCCCCCTTAGCACTTAACTGTATTTATTAACTGTATTCATTTACAGTGTATTATTGTATTGTACCCTGTATTATCTGTTAATGTAATGTTTTAATGTACATCTCTGAATATACAAGCCACCTCAATATACTGTGTATATATATATATATATATATATATATATATATATATATATATATATATATATATACTGTAGCAGCACACCATTTGCAATAATCCTCTTTTGGTGTTCACTGAAGTCTATGTAGTTTGGGAGCTGCCATTGACATCATACATAAAAAGTGGGCGCATTTAAATGTCTGCATTAAATAACTGCTGTAATTTTCAATGGGTGCGCCACCAAAGCTTTTTTTTTTATCTTATTATGTACACAAGCAGCAGTTGCTGTGTCATTAAATATAGCAAAAACATATGTGCTGCTGCAGCATTGGATAAGTATCAACATAATTTTAGTTTTATCCAAGAAAAGCAGCTATTTAGTCTTATGTAGTAATTATATCTATTTAGGGCAGAGACACACAAGCAGATTTGGGGAAATTAGTTGCCAAGCGACAAATCTCCTCTTCTTCGGGGCGACTAATCTCCCCAAACTGCCTTCCCTTGCCTTCCCACCTGCTAGAATAGCCGGCGGAATGGCACTTGGAGCGAGGACACTTCAGGCGACTTCAGAAAACAAAGCTCTCTAAGTGCCATCCCGCCAGCAAATTACATTCTAGTCTGCGGGAAGGCAGTTCTGGGAGATTAGTCGCCTTAAAGAAGAGATTTGTCACTGGGCAACTAATCATCCTGAATCTGCTCATGTGTATCTGCCCTTAGATTTTTTTCTGTCAAAATGTGTATGTAATGATAGCAAATATGCATACAGCCTAATTAGGATGATATTACACAGTGTTTTTTCTGGGGCAGCACATATCTGTGCCTGTTAATTTTTCACTGCTAAATCTGCTTAGATTAATTGCTGTTACAGCCTTAACAATAGACAATTCGGTTCCTTGTCAAAAAAAACCATTTTGCCCCCCCAACCCCATGTAGACCTCCCTCCCTTTCCCCCAGCCTAACTGCCTTCCGGAGAAATTCCCCATACTTCATACATTTATGCAGTGAAGTTTCATGGAGCCATCTTTTGGTTCTTCCATAAACTGACTGGGAGACCGGCATATTGGCGCATGCGCAGTTGGAGCATTTTGCTGGCGCATGCGGCAAAATGGACAGAAATTGCTTACCGAAGTGTACTGAATGGACAGCTGCGACGAGGGGTAAGTGTAAAGTATGGGGCATTTCCCCGGGGGGAGGGGGCAGTTAGGCTGGGGGGGGGAAGAGGGAGGGGGGCTATGTGGGGTGGGGGGGTATGGATTATTTTTTTTTACAGGGTTGAATACTGTAATGTACACCATGCTTGCTTTAGTGTGAAGGTGGGTTAGGTGACCTTCATGAGATTAAAACTAGAAGTGAAAGTGAACAATAAAACAGCACATTTAGGCTGTTTTATTGAGCTGGTTCCAGCAGTTATTTTTATATAAGGCAGGTGGAACAGAATTGACTGAACATGATCAGTATCTGAGAGTATGTTTTTCACCTGCTGCCTGTGCAACACTTCTTACTGAACGAGCCCTCCTGAATCTGTATACTCTATGCATTATAGACTACTGCATTTATATCCGCACATGTGAAAATGTGGAACAGTAAGAAAATATTCTGCAAGATTAATATCAAACCTACAATGCTCCAGGCCAAAATAACTTGCACAGCTTGGAGTCTGGGTCTCATATTTCATGCATTTTAAGTATTCAGAACAATGTGCAATCTGAGGTAGGATACATGGAAACATTTTATTAAGGATTAATTATACATATAATTAATAATGAAACTGGAACAGCATTTACAAAACATGTACTGTATCTTATGTATAATTAATGTTTATCTGCTCTTTTGTGCTCATTTGACTTCCCGTCTTCAAACACTGTTAATTCCCAAACAATTTATGATGATATGGTAATCTACAAAACCTTATAGGTTTATATTCAGTTTTTATTGAAAAAACACTGTATTGCATTCTACCAGCTAATTAAAATGAGTTGTTTGCCATTTTTGGAATATGCCCAACTTTATAGCCTTATACTGTATATCAAAATCCAAATTTTTTAAATGAAAAAGTCTGACCAAACTAGAATCCAAACTGGACCTTATTTACTATTTTAAAAAGCATATTTTATTCTGATCTGGTGAAAACTCAATGAAATTAAGCAAAAATTATTTCTGTTGTTTCCAACGAATCGCTCAATTTTTTTACCTGAAAAGTCAGAAATAGTCGGATTTTCAGTTTAATTCCAGAGCAGACCACAGAAACTTACAAATAGCGCAGGGACCTCTCCGACTGACTTAAATACAACCATGGTACGTCTGAGAGGAGTTTAAAAAAAGGGAAAATAGAAGTATAAAAAAATCACGAAAAAATTAAAATTTTTTTTAAAAATAACTATAAATAACCCTATATATGTTGGTTTTAAGCTTTGCTAATGAAAATTGTAATGCAACAAACACACTTTTAAAGGGATCCTATCATGGGAAAAACATTTTTTTTCAAAATGCATCAGTTAATAGTGCTGTTCCAGAAGAATTCTGCACTGAAATCCATTTCTCAAAAGAGCAAACAGATTTTTTATATTTCACATGACTTGCAGCAGCTGGTAAATTGGCAAAATGTCTAGCCCCATGTCAGATTTCAAAACTGAATATAAAAAAATCTGTTTGCTCTTTTGAGTGCAGAATTCTTCTGGAACAGCACTATTAACTGATGCATTTTGAAAAAAAAATGTTTTTCCCATGCTAGGATCCCTTTAAAAGTGTGTTTATTAGAGCAGCACTACTAACTGATGCACTTTAAAAAAAAAACAAAAAAAAAACAACTTGTTTTCCCATGACAGTTTCTTTTAATCTGAAAGTAACAGGAATTATCACACTGACATGGCTTCTCATTTCATCATAAAATACTAAGAAAAAAATAATATTTTTGGCAAGTGGTTATTATTTAAAAAATACAGTGTACAGTTTGGTATTTTACAAAACGGAATACAACCAACTTACCTTTCAGTTATACAATAAATACAAATGCATTTAGTGCAGGGATCCCAGTTATATCATTCACTTGTGAGGATATCAGCCAAGGTCAGCACAAGAGAAAGAATGGATGCATGAATAATAGAAGATGGCTTACAAGAATTTATTTCAGGACCCTAGCCTTTCTATTTAATCATCTTCTAAACTTGTTAACAATTTATTTGTGAATTCAATTGCAGCTTCTAATGACCAAGGCTGAAGGAGGAGAATGTTTACCCACAAAACCAGGAGTTGCTAGTTTGAGTAGAAAGTGAAATACTGCGTGGATGAGTTATGGCAGGTCCAGGAAAGAGGTTACTTTTTTCTTTTACTAATAATTATTCTGGTTTTGTATAGTTTCGTACTGCGGGCCAAAAAAAAAAGAAAAGACAATCAATCTTAAACAAAATAAACCATGTATTCATTTATCAGTGTAAGATAAAACTTGTGCAATTATATTTTGAGTAAAATTTGTCAAAGTCTTATTATTTTCATTGTTGTGTTAAACAGTGATGCTGCTAATAGAATAGATTTGCTTTATAGGGCTTGCCAGCCCTGTGAAAGAACCCATAGTTATGGGGTGCCATTTGTCCCAAATGCATTCTGTATACAAAATTATCCATAGCACACAGAATGAATGTCTTTCAAATACAAAGATAAACAAATATACAACAGACTTATTTCTTTTAAAGAAAGAGAACAAACTCTGTTTAGTGCACAAAAGGATGTCATTATTTTACCAACTCCATTCTGTACATTTTAGCAATCAATCGCAAATGTTATTTTTACATAATCCATTCTGTAAGTAACTTTGCACATAAGTGTGTCTATTACATGGAGGTTATACATTTGTGAGACAGATTGGTTGTTAAAATGTACAGAATGGAGTTTGTAATATAATGACATCCTTTGGTGCATATAACTATGAAGATTCTCATTCATCCAGGTCATGGTATATATATATAAAAAGTAACTCAAAGCAACTGGACTTGCTGAGATATTTTTATCCTTTGGTGCACTAACCAAATTTTGTTCTCATTCTTTAATAGAAATAACTCTTTTGTATATTTTTTTGTGTATATGGTCACAAATACTTATATACCATTCATTCTGTGTATTAGGGACAGTTTTGTATACAGAATGTATTTGGGACAAATGGCCCCCATACATAGCTGCTTAATGCATGATGTTCAAATTACATGTTTTCTATGATTGTAAGCTCTTGTGAGGAGGGCATTTTGATCCCGCATTATTATGTAAACCCTGTTTGTCTGGTAACTTGCAAGTGCTATATGAGTAAATGAGGATTAATGCCAAACAGCCAAGGTGAGGAAATAATAGCTGGATTACTTATATGAGTGGGAGTTAAATGATCATGAATCAACATACATACAGTTGCACATACCTGTACAATGTATTCCATAGTTTGAAAATAGCAACAGGCCAAAATAAACCTGCAGACTTGTTGCCTGCAATGAGGCAAGCAAGGTAGAGGTGCAAGGTGCAAGTTAGAAGCAGCAGGACATGCCCCTTAGTGCTTTTGCCCAGCACCTAGTATCTTGATAAATTACTTCCATTTCTCATTAAGATTTAGTGCACTTGTGACTTGCTATTGCTAGCACCTATTTTAAGGAAAATCCAGGCCGAATGCATGCAAGTATCGTGTTTTTGTCTGAATATGCCTTTCAATAGTTATAGGGGCAGATGTATCAAAGACTGAGAATAGTGCTCACTACAGAAAAACTCACACACTTTCTATTCATTCCTATGGGATGTTTAGAAACGTATTTATAAAATGGTGAACTCTAACTTTCACCGTATTGATAAAAACACTTTACAAATCTCATTAATAGAAAGTGGTCAAGTTTTTCTGTGGCAAGCTCTAATCTCACACTTAGATACATTTTCCTCGTTATTGGGCAACCCTTTTGAAATAAAAAATAACAAAATGGTATAAAGGTGATACCTTTATTGGCTAACTAATATAATCATAGCAAGCTTTCAGAACATTTTAGTTCCTTTTTCAAGCTGATTACAATGAAGCTGTGGTGTTCTCTGGTATATATACAACATTTAGCTCATAGATCAAATGACCAACAAAAAGTTATATCAAACTGTGTGTGAGGTGTCAGTCATTTACGAGGGGATCTGCAAGAGATAGACAGATAAGGTACAAGATAATGTGGGTCAACTAGATTGTAAATCAGGGCTGAATTATTGGAGTGTAGAATCAAAGGAATTCCAAATGATCTCTTAGTCCATATCCAGACATGTTGGTATTTCTGGCCTGGTGCAATCCTTTGTTAGTCCACATAATTAGACATAAATCCAAGTCCCAGGTTTAGTCCCTTCTCCAGAGAATTGAAGGTTTCCATTAATTTGTATTCCCATACTTTTCGATCATTATCTGTTTTAAAATTACCCTTAAGAACCAAAATTCCTAAATCCTTTATGGAGTGATTAGGGCCATTGAAATGTTTTCCTATTGGTGTGTCCAGTTTTTTATTGGTTACAGTGAATCGGTGGTGTGTACAGTATTTCTCTTTCTCAGACTTTGTCCAGTCTCTCCTATATACAGTCCACCTGTTTTGCATTTAGTACATTGTATTAAGTACACCACATTGGAAGAAGAACAGTTGTAGTGACCGTGGATGCTGTATTCCTCTAATGTGTCCGGAATTTTTATTTTGTCAGAAGTCAGGATATGTGGGCAGGTTTTACATTGTTTTTTGCCACAGGGGTATGTTCCATTTTTGGTGGGGTGCAATAAGGCACTTCTTGTTATTAGTGACTAGGTTGGGAGGCTGTCTGAATGCTAGGAGTGGTGGATCTGGGAAAATGCTTTTGAGCCTCTCGTCCTTTTGAAGTGTACCCTGTAGATTTTTATTTCAAAAGGGTTGCCCAATAACGAGGAAAATGTATCTAAGTGTGAGATTAGAGCTTGCCACAGAAAAACTCGACCACTTTCTATTAATACATATTAATACATATTAATACATTTTCCTCATAATGCCACTTTCTCGACCACTTTCTATTAATACATATTAATACATTTTCCTCATAATGCTTCTTAGTGCTCATGCAACTCATGCAGTAAAATAACAAGTAATTTTCCAGGAACTACCTATATTAGGGTCAAATATATAAAATAATATGGATAGTGTGACATAGCAATGGGTACACCTTTTTAGCTAAAATTAACCTTTATTTATGTAAGAAAATAACACATATAAAATCATGTAGTTCTCCAGTTACCATACGTCACAAGCATAGTGTACTGTAATCATATCAAAGGTCTATTCCCTCAGTGCTGTAATGTCAAAACTCCCTACTTCAGGACAGCATATATTAGTATTGTTTAGTATAGGTATAGGATTCATGATCTTAAAACCTGTTATACAGAAAGCTACAAATCATGGAGAGGCTATTTCCTATTGACTCAATTTTATCCAATGTTAAGAATGAATTCCTTTTTCTCCGTAATAATAAAACTGTACCTTGTACTTGATCCAAACTAAAATATAAATAACCCTATTGGAAGCAAAACCAGCCATTATCGGGAAACACCGGGCCTGTAGCATTCTGGGTAACAAAAAAAAGAGCCATATTCAAAAAAGCACCCAAAACAAAAAAAAAAGAGTCCTGCAGCAAGTCCTAAATAGCAGAACACAAGTGCAAACAATGGCAGATTCTGCATTCTGTTACGTAAATGACTCTTTGTGTTATGGTTGTGGTGCACCAGCCCCAGACCCCCAGCTTCAGGGAGCCTCATGGCAATCAATAGAGAGGCACTCAATACGGATCCACAGGACCAAAGAAATTCTAATAAAACTTTACTTTATTTATACAAAAATAAAAATGCATCTCCATCCACCCTATGTGTGTCAGCGGGGGCCTCCGGCTCCCACGAGGGGGTGTAGTCAGGATCAAGGAGGAAGTCCTTTCCAGTGAGTCCAGGCGAAGTACAATACAGGGGAAATCCAAAAGAGAGGTCAAAGTCCAGGCAAACAGGTTCAGAAGGCAGGCAGCAAGGATTCAAGGTCAGGAACAGGCAATGGATCAGCAACAGGAATCACAGACAAGGCAAAAGAGACCCAGGAACACAATAGCTAAGTTGAGCTATACTCGGGCATTGAACCTGGGTCTCCGGCGTGCTTTTATGTTTGAATTTGGCGCCAAGCGCGTGACGTCACCGCGCCGGCGTTCTTGCGCCCATGTGGAGTCCTGGGTGCCGCCATCTTGGATCCTGCGCCGCACCGGGAAGGAAGAAGCCGACGAGTGCCCGCGGAGGGTAAGTAATGGCGAGCGCTCGTGACAATGTGTTTCACACCCCTCATGGGCTCACCCTGAAAATTACTGTGTGCGTTGCAATAAATAAAAGTAATGAGTTACAATTTGATTGTCTTCCTCTCTAGTCTTCCTCTCTAGCAGTGATAATATGAAATGGCAAAATAGCTTTTGAAACACTTTAATGCTGTTTGATTAACAGCATTTATGTTAATCAAATGTCATTAGAGTTTTTGTGGATAACACAAAATATTAAATATCACTTTGAATTGTTCATGTCTTGAAGTTGGTATATTGAAAAGAAAGACCAGAAATCAATGTGAATTACCATAAATAAATGGCTTTTCACAAAATTCTATTTTGCCATAGAATTCATAGTAAAAAATACTAAAAGGGACAGTAAACCCTCTTGTTCAACATAAGTTCAATAAATAGGGCCTGTGCTGAATATACATGCATCTACTGTTTTAATCACAATCTATTTTTGTCATTTCTAAAGCTAAGCAGGAGCACATTATGCAGGGGGATTCTCTGTGCACTGATAATCTAATTATCTGCCTTGCATGGACCAGAAATGGAGTAGTTTCAGTTTCCCTGTTTGGCCTGTTTAGCTCAAGGAATTAAAAACAATATCATTTTTTTGTTATTAAAGGTACGCTGCTCTTGCCTCCAACTTTGATGTACTGTACATCATACCAAACTGTAGTGATCATGGGTCCAAGAACAGTAGAATAATTGGATAGACACTTCATTAATTAGGGGAGGCAATGGTAAATATACAGTAACTGCAAATGTAAAAGGTGACTGGCACAGATAGACACATAGCCCTTACATTTAATTAAAAATAAATATGTTTAAGCATGTCCACCCTAAGCATAGTTATTCTTTGTACCCTTAACTGGAGCAATCATGCCAGTTGTGTATCTCAGGATATGCACACTTTTAATAAAATATATCCCTTTTTTACATTACATACATAGGGTTGTGTATCATGATTTCCTTAACTATTTGGAATTATATATGTCTGCATTTCTGGAAGTCCAGATAGTGCTTGTGCACCTTTTTATACAAAAGCCCAGCTGAATGAGCTCATGTCAAAAGAGAACTGCTCACTTGGCGTTAGTTTACTTTTGCTGTATTAGTTATTCATTGCTCAGATTACAGTTCAGATATTACAGTATTCCACGTATACCACAAGGTAACTTAGCCATCATGTGACTTAAAAAAAATCTGCTCACTTTGTGACTACTTATCTGTGTTTGTGTATGCATTACACTGTATATGTAAAGACAAATATGTTTAGATATAAGAAACACATTACATGACTACATCAGTACCCATATGAACCACATAAGGAAAGCAAATTAGTATAGATATTCAAAATTGGCATCTACGTTTATTACATGCGTGGAATATAATCATCATCCTAAACCCATAGCACCAAGACTCATCAGATCAAGATTTTTTTAATAGGGCACTTGTAAATGTAGGCAGGTAAATTTGGATGTAGCCATAGAAAATCAAGTAAATTCAACAATAACAAAATATTCCCCCACTCAATGGAATGGAAAAAAAAAAAGATTTTGATTATTCACAGCCAAATGATCTGGTTGTATGGATGCCCCCAGATAGATGGCAATGGAGCCAGATAAATGACTGATTGGTAAAGGAGACTAATGCTTAACTAAAGAAATAGGCTAGAAATCTTGTACATTATGTTTTTGGTTCTGTACCAGCCCAAGGCAACCACAGCAGTAAAGATCTGTGTCTCCAAAGAGGCCCCAGTAGCTCCCTGTCTTCTTTTATGCTGATTCACTGATTCACATGCTCTGTGCTGCTGTCACTTACTGAGCTTAGGGACCCACTCACAATATACAGTACACATAGAATAGAAATGTCACAGTATAAGGCTGATTAGTAATTAATACAGATAATTACTACATGGCAGCACAAAAATCTGTGCAACTAACATCAGCATTTAATAATTGGCCTTGTAGCATAAGTTTATATTACAGACAAAACCTTGATTTCTTATTGATCATTTGCAACAACCCCTAAACTTAGCTTCTTAACAGCTGCTCAGAGCCCACTGAGCATGTGAGTGTCACAGACACTTTCCAAGATGGTAACTCCCTGGATTATTTCTGCTATTGAGAATCTGAAATGGTAGGCTGGTCAATAAGTTTAGTATATAAAATATTACGTATTAGCCATATTAATTTTTAGGGCAGGGGTGTCCAAACTTTTGGCTTCCCTGGGCGACATTGGAAAAAGAAAAATGTTCTGGGGCCACACATACACAAACACTTTTGATTTGTAAAAGTAAAGAAAATACACATAAAAGATCTACAGCACCAGTTGGATAACCAGTTGGAGCTATACACTGGAATATGGAACACCTGGATATTACAGTAAATAGACTTATTATTATACTATTATGACATTTCCTCGGGAACCGAGTGTTTCAAGCTGGGCCCCATTCATATCCATCCTGGACTGCATGCAGCTCTCGGGCTGCAGTTTCGACACCCCTATTTTAGGGTTTAAATTACTATGTATTGCATGGATACATTAATATCTTTCTGACTGTATAATTATATATTTGGTGCTGAAATCATAATGACGAATGATATGACACTACATGGTAAGTATCATGCTAATCAAATACTACCAGTTGTGTTATCCAGCCAATATAGACTGGAGAAAGAGACTGGGAAGGCAGTGTGTGATCCACAATATTTTTGCACACTGTATTTGCAGTTTGAGACATTGTCAAGAGGGGCAGTAGGGGAAGGAAGCTTGGGCCCCACTCATGTCCCCTAAACCTCCATCAACTTGTATCTTTCAGATGTACAAATAGGGGACAGTGATGGCTGCAAGATTCAATGGGACCCTCTTCTCACCACTTGCCATATGACAAACTAAGGACAAGTCTGGCATGTACCCTCTGAGACTGTGATTTGTATCTCTCACTGGATTATTCCATCTGGCACAAGTTGTAGAGCATAGGCAGACCTAGGTTACAAGTGTTCTGTGTATGAGTGCTATGCGGCATGCTTTTGCTCCCTTAGTGCTTTTGCACTTAGTAACATAGTAAGTTAGGCTGAAAAAAGACTCGCGTCCATCAAGTTCAACCTTTTTTTTTTTTTTAATTTTAACTGCCTAACTGCTAGTTGATCCAGAGGAAAGCAAAAACCCCATCCTAAGCCTCTCCAATTTGCCTCAGAGGGGGAAAAAATTCCTTCCTGACACCAAAAAGGCAATCGGACTAGTCCCTGGATCAACTTGTATAATGAGCTATCTTCCATAACCCTGTATTCCCTCACTTGCTAAAAAGCCATCCAACCCCTTCTTAAAGCTATCTAATGTATCAGCCTTGTACAACTGATTCAGGAGAGAATTCCACATCTTCACAGCTCTCACTGTAAAAAACCCCTTCCGAATATTTAAGCGAAACCTCTTTTCTTCTAAACGGAATGGGTGACCTCGTGTCATCTGGAAAGACCTACTTGTGAATAAAACATTAGAGAGATTATTATATGACCCCCTTATATATTTATACATAGTTATCATATCACCCCTTAAGGTTTAAGATCCTGTTGCAAGGATGCCACATAATGGATGGAATTAATTGGGCTGGATAGTTTTGTGTCATCCGCAAACACAGATAAATTACTTACAACACCCTCCCCTAAGTCATTAATGAACAAGTTAAATAAAAGTGGACCCAACACCGAGCCCTGAGGGACCCCACTAAGAACCTTACTCCAAGTAGAGAATGTACCATTAACAACCACCCTCTGTACCCGATCCTGTAGCCAGTTCCCTATCCATGTGCAAACGACTTCATTAAGCCCAACAGACCTTATTTTAAAAAGCAGTCGTTCTACATAAATTGCCCCTAACGTGTAGTTGGTATTATTGCAACAATTATGGTCAGCGAATAGGCAGTCTAAAGACCTTGTAAGATTAGACTAGTTACAAAAAATGGTCAACAAACATAATAAATGCTTTCCTTTGACTTACCCTGCATACTTTAGTTTCCGAATTATGTAAAAAATTATGTCTGAATTACATTTCCTTCAGCTGTACCAATGGGGCTAATTGCCAAGTTAAATTCCTTATTACATTCCAGAAGATTCTGTGGCTGCCCAACAACTCGTTGGTACTTTCCAATGTTATAGCAGTCAAAGGGTGCAAAACATTTTTTCTGCTGCCATAGTCATTCCTATGTATGAAAGGAAAAAATTCACTGCCCTTTTCTGTAACAGTAAATTGTGCCTTACCCTGCAATCGTCTTGTGCATTCTGAAGATTACAATAGAATACACAGGTGAATTAGATTTTGATATTACAGCAGAAACCAGAGGAGGGTGATTTAGTACTTGTCTGGAAGTAAACATTCTGGCTCAACTGTAGAACAAGTAAAAATGCAGAAACCAAAATAAAGAAATTTAGTAATATGAATAAGAAAAAAAAAGAAGCTGAAACTGAATATGAAAGCAGATGGCACCATGTACTGTAATATAAATGAAACAGTTTCTCCTTTCATAACACACTGCTGTAGAGAAAGAACCTAGGAGTGTAAACTTGAATGTAAGCAAGTGGTTTCATACTATAAATTGGTAGGAGCAACCACCCACAGAAGCTCTCTATAGGTCTCTGGCAAGTGGTGTTATGATGGGTAGATCTGAAAGACACAGGAGAATTGGATTTTCCAGCACCTGCATCTACATGATATGATGTTTCTTTTCAGTCTCAGATATTCACTGACCAGACTCTCTTTTTTTCTAATCCCTACAAGATTGTAAATCAATTTTAAGACATCCGATTCCTGTAGTGCAATGCACATCTTACTTGATATATATGCAGAGATAATTCCCCAGAAGACTGCAAATACATTATTAATTAGGTTGGGGGGGGGTCTGCAGTGACACGCCTGGTTGATTTTCAGATTTACCACAAATGCTTTACAGTCATCATTATATCTCTTTTGACATTGTCACACAGTAAGCATGTATAGTTGTGTTCAGAATAATAGCAGTATGTTTTTTTTTTTTTTTTAAAGTGAATAAAGCTCAAAATTCTTATACAGGTATGGGACCTGTTATCAAGAATGCTCAGGACAAGGGGTTTTCTAGAGAAAGGATCTTCCTGAAATTTTGATCTTCATACCTTAAGTTTACTAGCAAATCATGTAAACATTAAATAAACCCAATAGGCTGGTTTTGCTTCCAATAAGGATTATATATCCGTTTGGTTCAATGTACAATGTTCTGTTTTATTATTATTATTACAGAGAAAATGGATTTTTTAAAGAAAATTAGGATTATTTACATAAAATGGAGTCTATGGGAGAGGCTCTTTCCATAATTCAGAGCTTTCTGGATAAAGGGTTTTCAGATAACATATCCCATACCTGGGAATTGGGAAGACTATATATTCCAAATCAAAACAGGAAAAAATTTGTATTATCCCTTTACAGTTAGTGTAGAAAATGGTATATTAGGCTTTTAAAAAAAATGCAGCGTCTGTATTCATCTTTACAAACTGAAACATTCACTGTATAAACTGAAAAATGTTTCAAGATTTTGCTTTCTTTTGAATCACTGAACCAATATTTAGTTGTATAAGCAGTGTTTCCGAGAACTGCTGCACTCCTGGCACCTGTTACATTCAACAATTCTTCTGCATTTCTTGGTTTTGCCTCAGAAACAGCATTTTTGATGTTATCTCAAAAGTTTTTTATTGGATTAAGATCCAGGGATTGGGCTGGCCACTCCATAACGTCACTCTTGAACTAAGATGTTGCTTGTTTACTTGTGTGTTTGGTGTTGTCTTGTTTAAACACCCATTTCAAGGGCATTTCCTCTTCGGCATAAGGCAACATGACCTCTTCAAGTATTTTGATATATTGAAACTGATCCATGATCCCTGGTATGTGATAAATAGACCCAATACCATAGTATGAGAAACATCTCCAATCATGATGCTTGTGCCACCATGCTTCATTGTTGTCACGGTCGGCACCCAATACCAGAACAAGTGCCAAGCACCCTGGTCTCGGCTC
>CM044438.1:39867454-39911985 GCA_024363595.1 Xenopus borealis
TCAGGGACGATGCCACAGTACTAAGGCCTAAATAATGCTCCGGCAAGGTGTGCACGGAGGTTTGGCCTTAAATAGGGCTGAGTCAGCCCTAATTGGCTGACTGCAACCAATCAGGCTGCTGCTGGGCTGGGGCTGCAGAGGCCAGGAAATCTATAGTGAGCAGCCCTACAGGCTGCTCTCCTGGCCTAATGGTTAGAACATCGAGCCAGAAACCCAAAGGTCCCTGGCTCAAATCCCAGCAGAGCCTGACATATATACTGTAAATAAATGTTTATATATATATTGTACATACTTTAGATAGGACAGTATTGGCATGGACACATGCACACACATTGGCATGCACACACACTATAAAAATGTTAGTACTTATAAGGGCCCTTACACACGGGCGTTTTTACCTGCGCTCCCCTGCGTTCCATTTTGCTGCGTTCAGCCGCAGGGGAGCGTAGGTATAGACGCACTCAATTATTTTCAATGGGGCTGTACTCACACGAACGCATGTAGGCGCCAAACGCAGGAAAAATGCAGCATGTTGCGTCTGAACCTGCGTTCGGCGCTTACACGCGTCTCATGGGTACAACCTCATTGAAAAGAATGAGGTGCGTCTAGACCTGCGCTCCCCTGCGGCTGAACGCAGCCAAACGCAACGCAGGGGAGCGCAGGTCCAAAACGCCCGTGTGTAAGGGCCCTTAATAAGTGAAATTATTTGTTTATTGGTGGTTATCATGTCCCCAAACCCTCCCTCAACTTGTGTCATTCAGATGTATAAGTTAGGGTTAGTGATGGCTGCAAGATTCAATAGGACCCTCTTCTTACCACTTGCCATATGACAGTAAGGACAGTCTGGCATGTACCCTCTGGGGCTGTGATTTGTATCTCTCACTGTATTATTCCATCTGGCACCAGGTGTGGAGCAGAGCAGACCTTGGTCACAAGTGCTCTGTGTATCAGTGCTATGCGGCATGCTTTTGCACTTCTACCATGGGTCTACATAAATTGCCGCTAACGTGTAGTTGGTATTATTGCAACAATTATGGTCAGCAAATAGGAAGTATAAAGATCTTGTAAGATCAGACTAGTTTCAAGAACACACAGTCTGCACACAATTTTACTTTATATAAAGAAAATGAGCATCTAATACATAATGCACTCCTACACTGGGGACACATGGTGACTAATTCACTAGGAGATATTACTGATAACCCTTTTAGTATCACAGTCCCATTCAATGTGCCTTCCTCAAGAGCTCTCATACCCCAGCTAGTGCTACCTTTTACCAAAGTACCTTTCCCACATGGCAGGTACACAGGCAAGACCTGTCCTTACACGTGGGCCCCACACTTGTAACCTTGCCAATAGGTTACAAGTGTGCCAAAAACCTTGCCAATAGCCTCCCTTGGGTGGCTAACTCACCGTGATGCTCTCAGAGACAGTCACATTGAAAATTACAGGCAGGTCTGCAGCAAGATCGATCTTAACTGGGGCACTTCTAGAAACTTGGCAGGGGACAGGATGAGCTCTCTCTCTATACTTCTAGAGATGCAGAAACAGCAACCTGTCTCACACACACACTGGATATGACTAGATTCTGCAGCAGGGGTGCTTTTATTAGCTCCCTCTGACAAACCCTTGCATTGCGTTCCAACCCAGGGCTCTTGTTGGATCCTCCCCCTTTTCCCAGATGTTGGGCTTCCAGCTAGTCACTTCCCTGCCTGTAACTGGGTTCAGTGATGTTACAGACAAAACTGGGGGAAGGTGTGTCTGATCTCCTACATATATATAATAACATATGACCCAAAGAAAAAACAAAGTTATAATACATCCCATGAGTGCTCCAGTTTTTATTATATGGATGGCATTTTTAGTAGCTGTATGCACAAAATGTCTCAATGTCTTAAATATATTGATAATGGCTTTAGTGCAGAGGACCTCTTGTATTTATCTATACAGTATGTATTTTGTGGTCACAGCCTCATTGCACCCCAACCTAATGGTTTTAAAAATTAGTGGTGAGCACAATTTTCCCTTGTTTGTTATATTTATATAAACTACAATTTTACCAGTGCAGCACAACTGTACAGTATATATTAATTACTTTAAAACATTTTACAATGTTTAGTGTTACTGTTCCTTTAAAGTGAGCTGCCCCTTCTGGCCTTGCTCATCATTAGCAAACTAGGTGCAATTGAAGATTTCACCAAATAGCCTAAAACAGACTTTAGGGAAAACCCTGGTGATTGAAATACCATTATCTACTGGCAGCCACTTTTCCATTGAATAAATTAATACACTCCATAGTGCTAGTAAATGGGTAACATGGGACATCATTTCATTTAGCAGTGCAGAACACTACTCTATGGGGTGTCATTAGCACCTATACTAACTGCAGTGTTTGCCCCCTGTAAAATGTTTTCTACTCCGTTTTCTACTTTTCTTCTCTTTACCAAATTAGTTTCAGAGCTTGCTTCACATGTTGAATTATTCCTTGCAATTATGCTCATTTTGAGAATAATTGTTTCCAAAATTTATTGTGTGTAATGGTGTTACAGCTAGTATCTATGTATTTAACTCAGATTAAGAGGTGAAGATGGAAACACGGATTCCAGAAAATCCCCAAGTATTCTACCATCTGACCAACTCTATAGCTAGCACGTGTGTGCAGTTACTGTATGTTGTTAGACATTTTTGAATACTATTGCCAACTACATATTTTGGCATCTCCGTGTGCCTCCAGCACATCACCATACCTATCCAATCTGCAGTTGTAGAAGAACTACAATCACCAGTACCACTTTGAGTTTGGGGAATTGATGGAGGATTTAATTCAACAATAGTCAGACTAAATGGAAAATATGTCTCTTCTTTCCCTGAGGTACAGAAAAAAACTATGAGGTGCTTTTAGAATCTGAATACTTACATTGCGATATGAACATTTTTAATTCATCACCTCTGAACCTCAGTCTAATAAAACAAAGCCCTAGCCTACATGTTTTAATTTCCGTAAAACTTCTGAAAGCTTTCCATCAACTATTATTAATGAGATCTTTGCCATTTGGTGGCAGGTTGATTAGTAGAATGTCTTATTAGCTAATCCATCTTTAATTAAAATGCTGCCAGCAAATTGGTTTTAGAGCTAAGAAAAGGAAACGTTTATGGATTGCTACCAATTAAATCTGTATTATGTAATGCCAATAATTAGAATAACCTCTGATTCAATTATATTGCACATATGTAGTTTGTGGCGATCAAATTATTAAGCTATTGTTTTTCCATTTTAAGCATAGCTTTCATTTTTATGCCTAAGGGCTCCCAGCCTTAATTTATGCTCAGACTTTTTAGTTTCCTATAAATCTGAAAATGATTATTACTAAGACAGCAGCTGGCTTATAATACTTTTGCCATTAAATGGACCGATAATCACTGTCTGTACTCCAGTATTTAGACAAAGCTATTGGTGTTCATTTGGCTGTGTCAACCCTTTGCCTGTGAAAAGTATTTCTATCCATATCCTTTATCTACAAATATCATAACCATGGTGGCTGTACAATACACGTACAGGAGTAACATGATGCTCTATGCCATGAAATGTGGCCCTTTACATGTTGTTCTTATAGTGGTACTTTATTTTACCTCAGGCCCATGGCAAATACTGTATGATGCCTAAAATCATGACTGCACATTCCCAAAGATAAGTTGGGAAAGTCTCACACAGAAATGAAGAATAGATCTTCACAGAGAAATCGACTGCACAAGTCCAAAGATAACTTGATAGGAAAGTGTCCCAAAGATATGAAGAGAAGATTTCTACAGAGAAACAGATTCCAGATCCCAAAAGAGAAGTTGATGGACAAGTCTCACACATAAATCAAGAGGAGATCTCCACAGAGAAATTGTCTTCACATCTCCAAAGAAAAGTTGATGGGAAAGTCTTACACAGATCTAAGTGTAGATCTCCATAGAGAAATGGAATGTGCATGCCCAAAAAGAAGTTGATGGGAAAGTCTTACACATTTAGCCTGACAAAGGGGCCTGGGTGCTCCAAAAGCTTGCAATCACACAGATATGAAGAGGAGATCTCCACAGTGAAATGGACTGCTTATTCCTAAGGAGAGGTTGATGGAAAGATCTCACAATGAAATTAAGAGCCCTCCATGGAGAAATGAACTGCATATCCTCAAAAACATTTGGCTGAACCAGTAATGTAACTAGAAGACAATGTTTACCAAAGAAAAGTAATTTCTTAGCCACCTAAACTTTGGAAATAATACACTTTTATGAATCCACTTATAAGTCAGCCTGCTGGGCTTGTATACTTTCCTGGACCCCCAGGGTCCACTAGTCCTGTAATTAATCTCCTGGGATGAATTGTATAGTAAAACAATGGAGTCCATGAACAGACAAATGGACTGCAGAACTTTAAAGAGAACAGAACTGTATATTTTTTCTAAACAAATACACTACAGAACTCTACTCTACAACTGCTGATTCGTTCAGAAAATTGACTACAGAACCTTACAGCACAGCCCTTATTAGAAATATATTTTTCTGATTACATAGCCACTCAGCGTGATGCTATGTATAGTCCCACAGGTGGTGTGAGTACTGACCCTTAGGGTAAGGCCAGACGGGAAGATCTCCCCGAATCTTCCCGTCTGGAGTAACCCTTACATAGCAAAAGACATTGAGGAAGAAATTGTCTGCACCACCTCTCAGATAAATGGTGAGTGCAGCCTTGCATAGCTCAATAACATCACAGCACCTGAAATTGCTTTAAAGAAAGTTGAATGGCAAAGTATAATAGATAATTTACTGCCAGTGGTTTAAACATCACATTATTCAACTTTGCCCTGAGAAGGATATGTAAGTTTACTTAGATGACAGCAGCAATTGCGCTTATTTGGAAACGCACACTGTCTAGTTAAATAATGTATTAACCCAATCTCCACTTTGAAGGTCGTGATGAAAGGGAACCCATAATCACAAAATGTCTTTGGTTCCTTATTGATTATCCACACAAATAATTTGTAGAGGCAGATAAACACCCACATTAGAGAGAAACACACACTGCACATAATACATCTCCCAAATGTGCAAAGTGATAGAACAAATAGCAGTTGAAAATTTCTCCCCTGAGGATGCTCAATAGATCAACTCCAAAGAGATCAGAACAATGCTCTGTATGCATCTTAAACAAGGAGGCAATTTCCAATGTGGAATCACTTCTCCCTGAATCATTGTAAGACTGAAGATGACAGGTCATTTTCTAAAATATTAGATTTCAACTTTTCTTTAGGGAACATACTGTAAATACCAAATGCATTAATTTTGGAAAAGAAAATACATATTTTTATTTTAGAGCAAGACTGCAGAGCTCTCTCAGGTCACTGTCCACAGCACTACTTTGCTTCATTGGAAAAACAATTGCATGAAGACAAGGGTTATATAAACAGAGGTAAGCTTGTTCATTGTCACCATTGGGATGCTGCTTGTGATTGGCTGCTTAGTGCATGACAAACAAGTGTAGGAGCATTTTATATTTGTCTGTATGACTTTTGTGATCACATTGCATCCCCTCTTAATGGTTTGAAAAGCTATTGGTGAGCACACCTTTCCCTTGTTTGTTATAGTTTGTACAGGAGTAGTGGCCAGCTCCAAGTTGTAACTCCCACCCTTTCCAGTGTTGGCAAAGGGCAACCATATTTGGGACTTTTAACCTTGAAAGCAAGAGAGTGGAGAGCTCGTATTTTCTTTGTAAAACTTAGTTCTTGTGTAAAATGTATATTGAAGCAGTAGAATTCTTACTGAATCAGATAAAAGTGGAGTATAGAACTAGCCAGACCAGGGATGCCTTTCACGTAGTTGGCCAGCTTGGACAAAGAATCCCTGTTTTGTTTAAAGGGGAGGACATTTTTGGTATTTTAAGACATAAAGGGAGGCATGCAATAGCATTCGCAAAGAGCAAAACTTTGTGAATATAAATGTGCATGTTGCAATGTAGTATTTTTCAATAGGCCATTATTGCATTGCGAATCTTAGATGTACATTGCTCTGCAGTTTCATCAAATATTTTGTCACAAAAAATGGGTTTCTATTGTGAAATTTTTTACATACATTGCACACTATTACAAACGATATAACTCACAATTGCTATATTACGGTCATGTGAGGGGCATCATAAGTCTGTGTGGTGCCATGCTTTGGTCTCACTGTTATTTTTTAAATGCTTGTATACCATTTCCTTTGCAGATACATCCTATGCATACCCTTGTACCTTGCCACTTTTCTGTCTCTTATAAACATTTAATAATAAACTGGATTGAAATAATCCATGTAAATGGTGAAATCTAGTCACACATACTGCATCTCCATACAAAAAAAATGTCACCCCCGTCTGTTACATGATTTGTGATTACAATTTATTTAAAGGAGAAGGAAAGCTACAGAGGGATTTTATTGCCAATAGATAAGCCACAATATTGCAAGTTAGAACACTATATTTATTCTGTAGAATGCTTTACCATACTTTGACATAGTTGGCCAGCTTAAATATATTGCAAGCTATGGATAAACAATACTTTTTTTGTTTAAAGGGTAAAGCATTTTTAGTAGCTTAAGGCACAACATGTTTCAATGTTCTTAATATATTGATAATGAGTTGAGTGCAGAGGACCTCTTGTATTTGTACAAAATAGGGGGTATGTGGAAGCACTCTAAAGGCAAAGTTATAGTGTATTTAAGTATAATGGAAGTGCTAGTTTTAATGCACATTCCCTGGGACCCTGTCTCCAAAGTAAGTTTGCAAAACAGGGGTTTTTAGTTACAAAGTTATGATCATAAAGTTGAAAAGCCGCCATACCACGTCAAGGTAAACCCCACATGGCGGACCCTAACATATTTACCTTTTTTTTGTCATAGTATAAGGAGTCTCTCTGCATAGTAGCATTATTTGTAATCAGTGTCAGTAGAACCTTGGTTTCAGTATAAAGGATCGATCCTAGAAGCTGTGGCTGAGCTTCATGTGGTTTTTAATAGCACCCCATACCCCCCATTGAGCTAGATGTGGCCCTATGCCTTTAAAAATGGGCGTTGGTTTGGACAATTCCTCTCCCTTTATAAGCCGCATACTGGCGGGGGAGGATCGATCCTATATACTGAAACCAAGGTTCTACTGACACTGATTACAAATAATGCTACTATGCAGAAAGACTCCTTATATTATGACAAAAAAAGGTAAATATGTTAGGGTCCGCCATGTGGGGTTTACCTTGACGTGGTATGGCGGCTTTTCAACTTTATGATCATAACTTTGTAACTAAAAACCCCTGTTTTGCAAACTTTGGAGACAGGGGCACAGGGAATGTGCAATAAAACTAGCACTTCCATTATACTTAAATACACTATAACTTTGCCTTTAGAGTGCTTCCACATACCCCCTATTTTGGACCTCTTGTATTTGTCTATGAGAATTTTGTGGTCATAACCTCACTAGACCCCGCTTAATGTTTTTAAAAATTAGTGGCAGGAAGAAGGAAGCCTGATACATGTGTACACAATAGAAGGAAATAAATACAGTGTTTCTTTTGACTCAGAGCAGCATTACTTTGAGGGTTTACTGGTGTATTTACATAGACCGTTCTGATAAATCTTACTTAGACATCTGTAAGTCCCTGTAATAATCACACCTAAGCATCAGTATCAACATTTTTCTGCAGTTTACACCTCAGACAGACTTTAGGAGCAGCACTGTACATAGAGCACTGTACATAGTAAAGTACATACTGCTCATCTTAGAGTGGTTATGATAGGTAACCCTGTCACCTACCCTGCTCTGCCTGTGCCTGCTCTATCTTACTGGTGTGTGCCATGTTCTTCCTGTACAACTCTGCCTGTTTGTGCCATATTCTGCCTATGTCTGCCCAACTCTATCTGCACTATGCTTTCTGTGTGTGTGTGCCACATTCTGCCTGTCCTACTCCACCTGTGTGTGCCATACTCTGCTTGCCCTATGCTGCATGTGTGCCATTTGCTGCCTGTCAAACTCTGCTTATGCTCAATACTTTGCCTGTCCTATTCTGCATTTGTGCCAAATTCTGCCTGTCAAACTCTGCCTGTGATCCCAACTCTGCCTGTCTGTACCCTACTCTGCCTATATGTTATCTATTTTGCGTGCCATACTCTGCCAGTGTGTGTCTCTCTCTACCTGCCTGTGTGTGGCACACTCTTCCTGCCCAATGCTGATTGTTTGCCATACTCTGTCATTGTGTGGCCTCTTCTGCCTGCCCAATGCTGCCTGCATGCCATACTGTGCCTGCCCTACTCTGTCTGTGTGTCACACGCTGGCTGTGCTTGTGGGAGGTTAAGCTGGTGGGGGTTTGTTAGGGGATCCACAATATGTTTAATTACATGCTGGGGTTTGCTGTGCTATCCACAGGGGAGGAAGAGGGATATGGATTTAAGGGTCATTTTTAAAAGTCTTTATTTCTGGTAAACTATCTGAAACTAACTAAACTTATAAAAGAGCAGGGATGACACTGTTTGACTGTGGCTAGGACTATGCTATTTTCATACCAGTGGTTGTTTCTCACATATACCTTTATGTGTTTTGTCCAGAAATCAATAACTGCAGATTGGATAGGCAAAAGAGAGAGAGGGGGCTCTAGACTTCTGACATCTTCAATATGAGATTTCATGTTCTGTTTAAATAATGACTTTTTATTACTATTCTATATATATATAGTGCTCTACAAAGACTGTTAACCATTCTGTAGTGTGTTGAAGCTGCCTGTAAAACACACACACACAAACTAGAGTCAAATTATATGGCTTTTATTATTAATGAAAGCTTTGTTACTTTTTGAGCTGCAATTTCTGCTGCCCCATGCACCCTCTTATTTATCAATTTGTTCTCTTACTAGTTTCTCATCTGCAGGTACCACTATTCTATTCCTCATGTTTAATTTGTCTCTCTCTTTATATACTGCTTTCTACCTATACATCCTATTTTCTACAACCTTTTCTCTTGTTTCTTCTTATTTACCCAATCCATCTTCGCTTCTATCACTTTACAGGTCCCATTTGTACTAGTAACCTTGCAACCTTGCAACCTTTTGACATTTCTGTGCTCTAACTTCATGTTTCCCTAATGATATGCATGTTATACTATTTTTTACTGTTTCCAGGCTGGTGGGGAAGGGGACTGAAGGGAATTAAAGCAAAGGAATAAAGACAAAAAAAGCTTTGAGTGTGAAAAGGACATCTTTTTCCTGCTATAGGCAACCAATTCACATTACAGAATGAGCCCTGGAGATTAAGGTATGTATTACTAAGTATGGTGTGGGGGTGGTATATCTCTGTGTATAATAAAGAATGCAGTGGTACCCTATATGCCCCAATAGTATATATTTTTTTACTTAGTTTATCTACCATATTTTTGATACACCACTATAAGACATAACACAAAACATGTGCTATTAACATGACATGCTTGAATAATGGATATATAACAAAAGGCAGTGTTGTTTTGGGGGACAGCTGCTTAACTAAGGCACCCCAGATGTTTAGAGATTGCCCTCCCTTCTATATGAATGTGTAACTGTCAGGCGTTGCTGGGATTCGAGCAAAGGTGCCAGGTGAGCAGCCTGCAGGGTTCCTGTTCTGCCTTGTACCTAACTTGTCTTATTTCCAGTTCTCCCGCTATCCAGTCCTCCTGCCGTCCAGTCCTTCTGCTACTCTATCCTATTCCTCAGTCTGATCCAATCTATGCCCGCACCATCCTGTGTCATCCAGTCTGTTCCTGTCTTGACCTTCGTCCTCTTCATCCTGTTCTGCTCTGCTCCTGTTCCAGTCTGACTCATCACCCTTGTCACTTTGTTCCTGCTCTTTTCCTGTCGGTTTCCCATGGGTTCTGCAGCTCTTGCCTAAAAAACTCACTTTCCTACTGCTGCCTCCATAGCGCCTTCTACCTAATCCTTGACAGTAGCTCAGTAGTCATAGAATGCAAATACTTATAGTTACGTTGGGTTGAAAAGAATACTAAGTCCTCCAAGCTCAACTCCTCCAAATGACCCCCCATACACATACTCACATATATAACTATATATACCAATACCTATACTAACTTTAGATCCTAGATGCACAATAGCCTTGAACATTATGCTTGATCATGCATTAAAGGAACAGTTCAATGTAAAAATAAAAACTGGGTAAATAGGCTGTACAAAATCTAACATTTCTAATATAGTTAGTTATAATGTATAAAGGCTGGAGTGAGCAGAGCAGCGGAGTGTCTAACATAACAGAACACCACGTCCTGCTTTTCAGCTTTCTAACTCTGAGTTAGTCAGCAACTTGTTATGACCCACATGGCTCCCCCTCAAGTCACTGATTGGTCACTGCCTTGTTACCAATCAGTGGAAACCAAGAGAGCTGAAAAGTAGGACATAGTTTTCTGTTTTCTGTTCTGTTACACATCCAGTCACTCCAACCTTTATAGTTTACATTTTTGTCTGACTACAAGTTTTATTTTGCACATCTATTTACCCAGTTTTTATTTTTATACTGAACTATTCCTTTAATGAAATTTGCCTTTACAACAACCCCTAACAGAGCATTCCACAACCTCACTGCGAGGAACCACCTACGCTGCTTCAAATGAATGTGCTCTGGTATCTATGGGAAAAGAGTTCCTCCACTGTTACTGTATGTCCTCTTCTAATATACTTGTGAAAAATAATAATATCCCCTTGCACCAAAGAAAACAACCCCAACTTTGCTAGCAACCCCCTTCATCTAGTTATTCAGTGGCCTCAGGGTCTCTGGTCAATGGGGAAAAGTTGGACACTGGTGGAGTCTGGTGGATGAGCCCAGTTTTGAGTTAAGAACCTTCCATGTTTCCTCGTCTACCATGTTGCCGCCTCTAAAATACTTGGGGTTACATTTGGGAGGGGAGATAATGCCAGGCTAAATTGGGAATAGAAGTTGGATACCGGTTTGGCAAAAGTTCAGTGTTAGAAAGGGTGAAAGTTGACCTATAGGGAAAGAGTTGACCTTATCAAGACTTTCCTGATCCCAATGTTTTTGTATGTGTCCTGTGTGTTCCCTTTGCCAGGATCTTTCTATGCTTGATTTTATAGCTTTTTCTTCTAGATGCTCTGGGGGAGTAAGCTTAAACCCACTTAAAAGCGGGGTAACGTTCCTGCAGTTGTCATGTTCCTAAAGTTTAACTTTGAACATCTGAGTAAAAGATCTCATGTCTTGGGCATCGTCTTTTATCATTGACTGGCTGCATAGTGCTAAGGGCGAAATATGTCCATTTAAGACAGAGTTATTTCCCATCACACATTGCCCATTCCTTTAAGCTAATAAAGAGATGGGGCATTGGGGTGGCAGAGCTCACATTGACCCTGAGGAAACAAATCTATGCCAGGGTACTACCGTGCTTTTTCTCTGTCCTGTAGACTATAATGGCCTGTACCAGTAAGAGCCTGGAGGAGACAATGAAATATTTAAACAGTATGAAACTCTCTATGAAGCTGTTTGATAATGTCTGGCTCTCATTGCAGGGCAAACTGTATGCAGGGGGCAATGCAAATAAAGAGTGGCCCTGGGGGTGTGTGGTGGAGGGCACAAGCTCTTTTTGGTGGGTTGCTCTGTATCATGTTGTTCATACGTGGGTGTGCTTAACGTGTTGGGAGTCAATAGACTTTACAATAAACAAATCTTAAGGGAAATAAGTTTTATTAATATTAATGAAATCCAAAAGCAAAGTGTGAATGAGAAATATTGGATGAATTTGGATTTCTCTTCTACATTTTCTTTGTAAATAATGTAAATAATGTCTTATTGCATTAAAAATTATGTAATTATGTAATTTTAATAAAAACCCCTTTATCAATCTAATTGTATGCTTCTGCATTCAACTCATTTATATCATTCTTAAGCACTGGAGCCAAAACTACACTGCATACTGAAGGTGAGGCCTTACCAGCGACCTATAAAATAACGTTTTATTCCTCAGGTTAAAGCCCTGAAACGGAGTAGAGTGCTCACATTGTTAGCCACAAAAATCCTTCTCAATCAGGAATGCACCCAACACACTACCATTTAGGGGCAGATTTATCAAGAGTCGAAATAAAAATTCAAATGAAAAAAATTTGAATTTCGAGTTATTTTTGTGTACTTCAACTAGGGAATAGTCCAAACTGAATTCGAATTTGCAAAGAATTAGAAATTAAAATTTTGAAATTTAAACCTATTCGGAGTTAATTTGGAGTTTGAAAAACTAACCAAGTCATATATGTACCTTTTTGATCAAAACAGGCCTATTCGATTGAAAAAAAATTTGAACGCGCACACACACCCTACGTTTATCGGGTGATAGGTGTGCGCACAAGTGGTCTGAAAGGGACCCTGGTGGGCCGGAAGGAGGCCCGGGCCCCCCAGTCTGACCCTGCTTAAACTTTATTTGTGTCACGAACTCTGCCCAGAGCCTTTCCGGGAGCTCCCCTCCCGTCGGCGGCGCGTCCAAGATTACGTCATCCCGCCGCGCCAGAGGGATTGCGGCGCCAAATTCAAATTAGACACTGAGGGTACGGGTTTGATGCCCACGTATAGCTCAATCTTTAATTGTGTTCCTGGGTTCTCTATATTCCTGTTCGTTCCTGCTATTGATCTCTGACCTGTTTCCTGACCTTGATTCTGTGCTGTCTGCCTGTTGAACCTTTGCCTGGACCATGACCATTCTATTGGATTAACCTTGAACTGTACTCTGCCTTGGACTAAGATCCCGACTACCTTCCTGTGGGAGCCGCTGGCCCCCTGATATTATACTTGGGCCATGGATCCCGAGGAAGCCGTGCCGGACGTCGGAAGAGCCCTCCGCGGGCTGGCGTCCCCTATGGAGGCGTATGAGACCCAGCAAGTCAGAATTGAGCAAGTACTTGATTCCATTGTATCCTGTTTGCCCCTTACTCCCGCTACTGCGAAAATTCCTCCTGCTGTGGTTGTTCCTCCGCCTGCTTTGTTACCTGCCCATGAGCCGCGTATTCCTCCTCCTCCTCGGTACACTGGTGACCCTCAGGCCTGCAGAGGATTCGTGACTCAATGCCTGATTCAATTTTAGTTCCAACCTTCCCAATTTTCATGTGAGCGTGCGAAGGTGGGTTACGTTATGTCTCATTTGGACGGCAAACCGCTTGAATGGGCAACATCTCTCTGAGAGAGACAGTCACCACTGACTTTTGATGTTAATGAATTTCTACGGATGTTCAGAACCATCTTTGATGCCCCTGGTCGGGTTGCTACTGCTTCTTCACGTCTGCTGCAAATCCGTCAGGGCAATCTCAGTGCCAGCGAGTATGCCATAGACTTTAGAACTCTCATGGCTGAGACCTCCTGGAATGATGAGGCATACAAGGCAGTTTTTTTATCAAGGACTGTCTTCTCGCCTGAAAGATGATCTAGTTTCCAGAGATCTACCTGACTCCCTAGAGGATTTGATCGCTCTCGCTATCGAGGTGGACACTCGCCTCAGAGAACATCAGGCTGGTAAAGAGCGAGGCAAGAAAATTCTTCCAGTGCTGGCACAGTGCTTTCAAAGCACTGTTATACCTCCCTCTTCTCTGCAGCTGACCAATCTGTCTTCAACTCGGGAAGGCTCGACTTACTGAAGAAGAAAAACTCCTGAGGGGCCTTTCCGGCCTATGTTTGTACTGTGGTGGACAATCCCATTTGGCTGCCTCCTGTCCTGTCAAGCAGAAGAATACTCCTGCCCCAAGTAAGGCTGCTGTTACCTTTGCTGGTGGTGTTGCTTCTAAGCCTTCGGGAAATTCTCATCAATTTCATGTTCCTTTGCAGATCTTGTTGTCCTCCCAGGCAATACCAGTCTCAGCCTTCCTTGACTCCGGAGCTGCAGGAAACTTTATGGACTTGGCATTTGCTAAAAAGATTGGCATTTCTCTGTTTCCAGTGTCTCCTCCCATAAGGGTCTTTGCCATTGATGATAGACCCCTCTCCACTGACACCATCACTCTGTCTACTTGAGAATTATCTGTTCGGACTGGGATTCTACATCTGGAGAAGCTTTCCTTCCTGATCATTCCTTGTCCTTCCACTCCTGTCGTGCTGGGTTTACCATGTTTACGACTTCATAACCCCTCCATCGACTGGTCCTCTGGTCAAATCTCCCGTTGGAGTCTGCACTGCAAAAGACATTGTCTAATTTCTCAGCCTCTCCAACGGGTTACAGTCTCTTCTACAGGTCTCTCATCCTTGCCCTCTGTCTACAGGGACTACTCCGATGTTTTCTGCAAGAAGTCAGCAGAATCCCTTCCCCCGCATCGGCGGTATGACTGCCCTATAGAACTCCTTCCTGGAACCATGCCACCCCGTGGGCGGACTTACCCGTTGTCTCCTGCAGAGACTGCTGCCATGAAGGAGTCTATCACCGAGAACCTCCAGCAAGGTTTTATCCGTCCTTCCACCTCTCCAGCTGGAGCTAGTTTCTTTTTGTGGAAAAGAAGGACGGTGGACTCAATAAAATAACTGTCAAGAACAGATACCCCTTACCTCTTATTTCAGAACTTTTTGACCAGCTTAAAGGGGCCAAGATTTTCTCCAAGTTGGATCTCCGCGGGGTATACTACCTCATCAGGATCCGAGAAGGCGATGAGTGGAAGACGGCTTTCAATACTCGTGATGGGCATTACGAGTACCTTTTGATGCCCTTCGGCCTCTGCAAGCCCCCCGCTGTCTTTCAGGAGTTTAACGATGTCTTTCAGAATCTCCTGGGGAAGTCTGTTGTTGTGTTTCTGGATGACATCCTCGTCTTCTCTCAAGATTTGGAAACCCACAGCTCCCAAGTTAAGGAGGCTCTTTCTTGTCTTAGGGAAAATTCCCTTTTTTGCCAAATTGGAGAAATGCATCTTCGAATTACCCCAAATTTCCTTCCCTGGCTACCTTATCTCATCTAAGGGCTTCGAGATGGACCCTGCCAAGGTACAGTATCAGCTATCCAGAAATGGCCACTTCCTCTGAGTACCAAGGCGATCCAGAGGTTCATAGGCTTTGTGAACTATTACCGCCAATTCATTAAAGGCTTTTCCTCCCGCATTGCTCCTATCCTCTCCCTCATCCGCAAAGGAGGGAAACCCAATTGCTGGCCTCCTATGGCCCTTGAAGCCTTCCAGTCCCTGAAAGATGCCTTTATTTCTGCCTCTGTTCTTCGGCATCCTGAACCGCATCTACCCTTCTTCATTGAAGATGATGCCTCTGATGTAGGAGCAGGGTCTATTCTATCTCACAGACATTCCGCAGATGGTAAGCTCCATCCCTGTGCGTACTTCTCCAGGAAATTTTCCTCCGCTGAGCAGAATCATGACATTGGTAATCGTGAGCTCCTGGCCATTAAACTTGCCCTCGAAGAATGGCACCATCTCTTGGAGGGTGCCCCTCACCCAGTCACAGTCTACACTGACCATAAGAATTTGGAATTCATACAATCTCTCAAGAGGCTAAATCCCCATCAGGCAAGGTGGGCTCTCTTCTTCTCTCGTCTTAATTTTGTCCTAACATATTATCCTGGGACCAAGAACCGGAAGGCTGATGCCTTGTCTCGCAGTTTCTCCCCAGAGGACCGCCTTCCTATAGAGCAAGATCCTATCATCTCTCCGTCCAGTATCATCGCTGCTGTACTACCCCAATTTGCTGAGCAAATCTTGTCTTGCCAGTCTGCCGCTCCTCCTGATACCCCCGTTGGAATGGCATTTGTACCCCTTGAGCTACGACTTCCCATCTTACAGCAGACTCATAGCTTCAAACAAGCTGGCCACCCTGGTTCAGAAAAGACTCTTGAGCTCCTTCGTCACCTTGTCTGGTGGCCGACCATCCGCAAAGATGTCAAAGACTTTGTCGCGGCTTGTACCGTGTGTGCTACCACTAAGTCCAGTCACTCTCGACCCTGCGGTCTTCTGCAACCACTACCAGTACCCTCTCGTCCTTGGACTCATTTGGGTATGGATTTCATCGTTGAGTTGCCACCCTCCTGTGGGAACACCATCATTTGGGTAGTGATAGACCGTTTCAGCAAGATGGCAAACTTCATTCCTTTGTAGAAAGTCCCCTCAGCTGTGGAACTGTCTCTTCTCTTTATACAGCATATCTTTCGTCTGCACGTCTTCCCTGTGGAAATAGTCTCCGACAGAGGTTCCCAGTTTGTTTCCAGGTTTTGGCGCTCCATTTGCAAATCTCTGGGAGTCTCTCTCCAGTTCTCCTCTGCCTATCACCCTTAGACTAATGGGGCAGTGGGTAAACCAAGCTCTTGAACCATTTGGCTATACTCTTGAACAGTTCCTTAGAAACCATGTTTCCCTCTGTCAAGATGACTGGTCTGATCTCCTTCTGTGGGCGGAATTCACTCACAACAATGCCAGCCACACTTCCACTGGAAGATCTCCATTCCTGTCTGTATACAGTCAACATCCTCTAGCCTTTCCACAAGACTTCCTTCTCTCAGACGTCCCCGCTGCTGAAGATCACGTAGCTCATATGTCTGCTATCTGGGTTGCAGCCAAGTCCAATCTGGAAAAAAGCTCCTTGGTGTACAAAACTTTCGCTGACCATAGAAGGAAGTCTTCCCCTCCGTATAAAATCGGTGATAGTTTGGCTTTCTTCTAGACACAGCCGCCTAAAGGTTCCATCTCCGAAGTTGGGTAACAAGTTCGTAGGTCCCTTCTCCATCTCTGAGGTCATTAATCCTGTGGCTGTCTGTCTGCAGCTTCCCCCTGAGATGTGGATTCCCAACGTGTTTCATGTCTCCCTGGTGAAGCCTGTTATATCCAATCACTTCTCCTCTGGTCAGTCCCCTCCTTCTGCCATCTTCGTGGACGGCCAGCAAGAATTTGAGGTTGAAAGGATTTTGAATTCTAGACTCTCCAAAGGGTCTCTCCAGTACCTCATCAAGTGGAAGGGCTTTGGCCCTGAGGAATGCTCCTGGGAGAGGGACTCAGATGTTCATGCCCCCCGTCTTGTGAAGGCACTCCACAATCAGTTTCCCCAGAAACCTCAGCCTGGTGGTCCGGTGGCCCCTGTAGAGAGGGGGGTACTGTCACGAACGCCGCCCGGAGCCTTTCCGGGAGCTCCGGGCAGCGCATCCCCTCCTGTTGTCGGCACGTCCAAGATGGCGATGCCCATAGCCGACACGTGGTTATGGCACCGCCAGTGATGTCATCCCACCGTGCCAGAGGGATTGCACGCCAAATTCAAATTATAAAAGAGACTGAAGACACGGGTTCGATGCCCAAGTATAGCTCAATCTTTGTGTTCCTGGGTTCTCTATATTCCTGTGTGTTCTTGCTATTGATCTCTGACCTGTTTCCTGACCTTGATTCTGTGCTGCCTGCCTGTTGAACCTTTGCCTGGACCTTGACCATTCTATTGGATTAACTGTACTCTGCCTTGGACTCTGGTGGGAAGGGCTTCCTCCTCAATCCCGACTACCTCCCTGTGGGAGCCACTGGCCCCCTGACAATTTGCCAGTTTGCTGCTGAGTTTTCGAATTTAGTCAAATCACTATAAGTGGAAACATCCTGCGTGGAACCTATAGTTTAGAACAATTTAGTAATATCAGCAAAAATAGTCAGTACTTTCAATGGCCACCTTCAGGTCATTAATAAAAAAATTAAAAAGCAAAGGCCAAGGGTAGACCTCTAAGGTACTCCACTTACAACACTGGTCCAGTTAGAAAATGATGAAATTAGGATTAAAGCAAAAGTAATAATCTATTTTTATTTGCATCAACTCCACTGGACCAAATGGAATGCAGACTCAACCCAAGAGTCTTGAACCCTACAAATGATTTTGGTAGGTTGGTTGAAAGGGATGATATGATGAGTAGAGTCAAATGCTAAAGTGAAGCTGGGTTTAGCTAAAATTATCAGTATCTGGCAGACAGCGGGCTTGTCTGGGCTTAGTCAACAATTTCTTGTGCTATAGAGTTTGGAGATACCAGTATTAGAATATTAATAGTTGCATTATTTTAAAGAGGCTTATAAAGGAAGGTTAGGGAACAGTATTGACAGATATGAATTATTATTTGTATCATCAGGTAGGCAAGTTACAAACAGTTTTTTTTTTTTAAATATTTTAATCTTGTAATGTGCAGGATGACATTTGTTTCCTTAGCAATGGCAACTACTAAAGAGGAGGGGCACATTGCAAGAAAATTGCACAAAAGTTTCACATTTAAAACATTCAGTACAACTTCACATACAGCAATTGGCCTGTAGACATAATCTGTAGAAGAAATAGACATGAGAAATTATATATATCTTTCATTACATCCTTCCGCGTATATTTATGTCTATGATGTACTCGCTGCCGTAATTAAAACTTTTACACTTGATCATGATGCTGTGTATTTATACTGATAATAAACCTGACACATTGCTTAAACATGCCGATTAAATCACATATTGTAGGCCAGGTGTTGAGTGCATTCAAAAATAGCCACCAGAGACTTTTATTTAAAGTGCCTATTAGCACTGTCCACAGACAATCTGTTTTTAGGATATATTTCTGATCACTGTTCTAGTTAGCAGTGATGAGTTATGAACATCGTATAGAGATCAGAGCAGGAATGAAAGTAAATATATCTCTAAGTGGTCTGGTAAACCTTCATAATTAACTCCCCAAGCACCTTTCATTTATTAAGTGACCATAGTGGCTAAATACATACTGCTGGGATTACTTTGCACTTCAGAGGTGTCTGTATTGATAAATGCCTTAAACGTATTTATTGGTGGGATTACTATAAACAGATAATAGATTTGCCACAACATGTGGGAATACAGATATATACTTTACACAGATAACAGGCATGGTATAATTTATTTATTGGTGGGATTACTCTAAACCGATAATAGATTTGCCATGTGGGACTATATATACTGTACACTGATAACATGCATGGTATAATATAATGCATAACATAATATTGTATTTCTATCCTTATTTGTATGTTTATATTTGCATGTAGGATCTTATTGATACCATGCTTCATAGTATTGCAAATACCATTGAACATATAAATACAATATAATTTAATCTATTAATAAGGAATTTTCCAACTTCTGTAATAATGAAATAATAATTCTTTGCATTTTATACTGATTATGAGAGTGTCGTTGTGTTTAATGGTGCTGAGTAATGCTAAGCTGCTAATGAAGGGGCGGCCATTGCAATGGTGCTATCTATACTGATAATGATCATGTCACAATATATAAATATACTGAGTAATGGTACTTCGATAATGAGAGTTCCCTGCTGGGTAATGATGCTACGTATCTGTATGCTGATAATAAACCTGATGAGCAATATAAAGCTAAGGAATACTGCATATACTGATAAAACACTGCATTTTGTACAAAAATACCATGTAGCTCTGCACTGATTAATGTGCTACCTAGTGTAATGTTATCATAATAAAATGCAGTACATTATTGTAGTGTGTGTGCTGTTAAGTGAGTATTTAATACTGAAAATAAGAAGAGATTTGTTATTAGTCTTTGCAGGCAGCATAACTGTTTGGAACAACACAAACACAAGGCTGTGCAAAATAAAAAATATTTCTAATACAGTAAGTTAGCCAAAAATGTAATGTATAAAGACTGGAGTGACTGGATGTGTAACAGAACAGAACACTACTTCCTTCTTTAACTTTGAGTTTGTCAGTGACTTGAAAGGGGCCACATGGGACATAACTGTTCAATGATTTTGCAATTGATCCTCAGCATTCAGCTCAGATTCAAAAGCAACAGTTATGACCAATGTGGCCCTCCCACAAGTCACTGATTGGATACTGCCTGCTAACCAGGGTAACCAGGCAGTGTAAACCAAGAGAGCTGAAAAGCAGGTTCTGTTCTGTTAGGTAAGACTTACAGTCACTCCAGCCTTTATACATTTCATTTTTGCTTAACTAACTATATTAGAAACATTTTTTACTTATTTATCTATTTACCCAGTTTATACTTTTATACCGAACAATTCCTTTAAACATGTAAATAACCCCTGTTGTGTTGTGTTACAAGTAGCAACATTTTTTAGTTTAATTTTAAATCCTTTTGAGGGAGAATTCATTGTATTGCCTTTTATTGTGCTGCTGCAACAGTGAAATGCTAGGCAAGGATAAGTACCATTCTGTGGTATACCAAAAAAAGTGGGTTGGCGGCTGTCATTTTCTATCAAATCTGTCTTAGTCAATTGGTCCCCTAGGATTCTAGCCCGTTATAAGAAAAGGTTTTTTCTTTAAACAAATTGCCTAATTTTCTATCATTTCCCAGTGTTTTTAGACTATAGATTTAATACTTTGGGAGTGTACTCTGCAACGAATGGTATTTGTTTCTTCTTTTGTTCCTTTTTTCTTTTGGGGGATCTGAAAGAAAGTTCAATCTATTAATGCCCATAGCTCTGTTCATATGTTTATACAATGATTCACGTGGATAGCCCCTTTCTTCACACCTGTGTCTCATTGCCAACATTCTTTTGTAGCACAGTTGTTCAGCAGACACTATGGACAAATATGACACTAAGGTACTATGTATCCTTTTAGGATATGGACACTATGGATGTTGGCGTAAATGTCAATCATTGTTATGATGTCATCACTTAATCACATGGGTTGCATTACTTGTTAACCTTCCCTTAACCAGGTAAAACTGAAGGTGGCCATACACGGGGCGATAAAAGCTCCCAACAGACTGAGTTGCCAGCTTATTGGTCCGTGTATGTGACCCTCTGACGGGCTTCACCAATCAATATCTGGTCGAAAGTCAGCCAGGTGTCAATCGGACGGGACTAAAAATCCCATTGAATCGCGGCTGCATCTGTTCATTGATGTGTTCCCACGATCCAATTGCCCATATCTCCTCCATTCTGATCCGATCGTTGAGCCCTAGGGCCCAACGATTGGATCAGCCCGATATCGCCCACCTCAAGGTAGGCATATTGGGGAGAGATCCGCTCATTGCCAAACGAGTGGATCTCCTAGTGTATGGCCACCTTTAGTCCCTATGTAAAATGTATAATGAAGCAATAGAATTCTTAAAAAATCAGATGCAATTTTAGTATAGTACTGGCCAGATATGGCATGACTTTGATGTAGTTGGCCAGCATAAATATATTGCAATATATGGCCAAACAATCCTTGTTTTGTTTAAAGGGTAAGGCATTTTTAGTAGCTTAAGGTACACAATGTTTCAATGTCCTTAATATATTGATAATGGGTTGAGTGCAAAAGACCTCTAGTATTTGTCTTGTTCTTGTGTTTCATGTACTTTGCCCAAAAGACGTGGTATCATATAATCCATAACATGGTATAACATAATATTGTATTTCTATCCTTATTTGTATGTTTATATTTGCATGCAGGCACTTATTGATACCATGCTTCATAGTATTGCACATATCATTAAGTTTAAGTATTAAAAGTAAAAAGCAAAAATAAAAACTTAAAAAAAGTATATAAATACAATACTGCATATGTATACTGATAAAACCCTACATTTTGTACAAAAATACCATGAAAATATGCGTTGTAACTAGACATCTTGTCTTTTCCTTGTAAATAGAAACCAATGTACATGCTTGGGAATTGATAAATGGATGTAAGATGGCGTATTAAATACTTGTTCAACACTAAGATTCCAGACAGCTGTAATACTCCCTGATTGACTGCAGTATGAATAATATTCTGTCACAGTAGAAAAAAATAATCAAAACACACAAGAATATATAAACATATAATAAACTGTAATACAATTCCTATCTATCTAAACTGCCAATTCTAAATAACCTCACCAACTGGTTTGGGGGGAATTCACAGTGATGATACTAAGACAAATTAAAAGTTGAGATACTGTAGATTTTTCAGATTTCCCACCATATTCACAAATCTTCACTTTGTGAATTTGTGTTTTAAACATTTTATAGATCTTGTCTTTCACATGACATTTTAAACAACATTTTACTTATTTTTTTTCTAGTTTTGTCTATAGTTATTTAAAAACCTGTCAGTCTACCGTTAGGTGACTCATGAGTGTACCTTTGCCTTGTAATAATGTTTGGACCAGGCTAGCACAAGCAGAGTAGAATAGTCAGACAGACCGGAATCAGGATCAGAGAGCGTAGAATAGTCAGTAGACAGGCAAAAGGTTGGATTAGGAGAGGTCGAGTAATCAGGTAGGCAAGGGTCAGGATAAGATCGGAGTAGTCACAGGAAGGCAAGAGACAAAACCAGTAATAACAGGCAGGAAACAATTAGAAATAGCACCAGGAACAAACTCATTGAACCTAACATTAGGCAATGTGCTGTATTCAAAAGCCCCTTTAAATACTGTTTGAATTTCGCACAATTGCACAAAGATATAACCCTGAAGTGCGCACCCCACATGCCATAGAGGAGACCGGCACAGGAGGAGAGAGGCAGCACGTAGTAAGCATCCCCGCTGGAGATGCAGCGGGCGACCCTGCCGCCCACTAGACCAACATGGTGAGTCCTTAATGGACCCTCAAGCTTACCAGGAAACCTGGGATTGATCTGTCTCCTATAGTGGTCAGCCCTAACATCAGATTTGGCCAAACTCTTTAACAACACTGGAGGAGGACAAACTTGCTGGTGGACCTGTATGGAAGGTTTCAACACAGAAACATGAAACAAGTTAAATAACTTAAACATATCAGGTAACTTGAGATAGACAGAGGTAGGGTTCACAATCTCCACAATAGGGTATGGACCAATAAACCCTCTGATTACTCTATATAAATTTTATTTTCCTCTGCATGGTAGCTAGTGCTTGATGTGGGAGCACTTCGAAAAAGTGTAATATTTTAGGTAACAGAACCATTTTTATTATCTTATAAAACCATGAAATATGCAATTTAGACCATGCCAGTAATCGTCTGTCAATGTCATTCCAGAGCTGAGGATAATTTACTTTATATTAACTTTGAATGACTTGGAAATATGTATACAGTGTATTTTATTTCCACTGAAAATGAAAAAAATCAGATTTTGCTGGGTTTACTTTCAGCCTAGAAAGTATTCCAAAATGGTTAAAAATATTAAAAAGGTGGGGTAAAGAAGAAAATGGCCATTGACAAACAACATTTGCTTGTGAATTTGTAAGCCTGTAATATTTGTATCATCACAGCTAGAGATTCAACTGCTATTATGAATAATAATGGTGACAGGGGGCACCCCTGACTGTCTAGTTTAAGAGTGTTAAGGAGGCAAGGGGCACCCACTTATAAACAGTTTGTGGGGTATTTTACAACACCTGTATAACTCATATACTGTACAATGTTTTCCAAAGTCCACTTTTGTCAAATGTAATACAAATATTCACAGGTAATTGTGTCAAAAACTTAGAGGCAGATTTACTATTTACGAATTTCGAATATAAAAAAAATAGTGGGGAAGTAAAATCCTTCTAATTCAACTATCGAATTCGAAGGATTTTACCGCAACTAGAACGATCGAATATAGAAAATTCGATCGATCAAATATTCGAATCGAATTCGAATTGAATATTCGAATGATTTTAATCAATCTATCAAATTTTTTATATTCGATCTTAGGGAAGGATCCCCATTTCGGTAGCTTTAATCTGGCGAAGTACAGTAGGTGGTTGAATAAAAATTAAAATGGGAAGTATTCGACCATCGAATTTTTGAATATTCGAATAAAATTTTATTTGAATATTCGATGGTTGAATTTGCATATTCGAATCGAACTTCGATTCTTCATGTGAATTTAAGGTGAATTTAGTAAATCTGCCCCTTAGTGTATATCTATCAGGGTTGTGGTTCATGATACATTGAGAGTGTATATTAATTGCAACAATCTCTTTTTTGCCACCTTCTGTGTTTGGGACAAGCCCGACTTGGTCTGGGTGTATTATTGTTTCTAAAAAAAGTATTTAGACCAGTGATGGGCGAATAAATTCGCCCTAGGTGAATTTGCGGCGAATTTCCCACATTTCTCATTTCGTCGCGCGTCGCGTTCATCGCTTCACTTCAAAACAGCACAATTTGTGCAGTGAAAAATATTTTTTAAAATAAATGAATATATATTAAAATATGCCTTTTTAAATGTTTCACTATTTTAAATAATAATCACAGATTTTTTAAGAAGCTGGCAAAATGGGAGGCCTTTTTTTCTTTTGAAAAGATAAGAGTCCAGTAACAATGAAGGGCATGTGTGTATACTAAGTGAAACACGTGTGTAAATTGCTCTTCTCATTGACTCCAATGCTATTCAGCACATTCACACACAAAGCAAAAGATGCCATTTTTTACAATTTCCATACCTCACAACATTTTGGAAGTAAAAAGAGGGACAGAAATGTTAGTTTTACCAAATTTGGCAGGTTATGAAAGTGTGAAAATATTTCTCCTTATCTAAACTGTTACAAATACAATCAATTACTTATTTTATTATATCAAAATTGTTAAAAAGCATCTTTTTTGCACCTGTTAGCTGTTCTTCTAGGCTCTCTGCCAAAAGCCAATTAAGTTAGAAACTTCTTTCTTTTTCTGGCTATTCCGTGCAGAGAAAAGAGTGACGTTCCAATACAAATGAAATGAGGGACTGCAGGTTGGGCTGTCAAAAGAGGGAATGTCCCTCCAAAAAAAGGGACCGTTGGGGGTATGCATTTCACATGGCAGTTTTATCACATTGCACTGTGTGTCAAAACTATTCTGACGCGCGTCAAAATAAGCGTGCGTCAACTTGGGCGCGCAACAAAATATCAGCGCGACTCGTTTCACGAATTTCGCTGAAAATTCGCAAATTTTTCGGCGAAGCGAAACGCCACAGATTCGCCCATCACTAATTTAGACATGTAGTTAAAGGGCAAGGAAAGTGTAAGATAGAATAAGGCTAGAAATGCTGTATTTTGTATAATGAACATAAACATGAACTTACTGCACCACCTAATCAAACAAATGATTTATGCTTTCAAAGTTTGCCACAGGGGGCTGTCATCTTGTAACTTTGTTATACATCTTTGCAAGACTAGACTACTTTCACATGCTCAGTGTGGTCTGGGCTTCTTAGGGATCGTCACAAATAATCAAAAAACAAAGCTACTTGAGTTCTGCATGGCTGGTAAGTAAGGCAGGGGCTCCCCCTGCTGTTCATAAGAATGATTGTTTCCCTGCCAGAAGTTAGGGACCGTCTGACAATTCCTATCCACAGCACTAAATGAAGGGAGAATTTCACTGCATACAGTCAGGTTTCTTATAAAAACCATACATATTTTTTAATTAAAGTATATTGGAGATAGATTTCTTTTTCATTAAAGAAAATAAAAATAGGATTTTATTTCTTTGCCTTTCCTTACCCTTTAATACTTTCTTTTTATTTAAATTTTAATTCATTTTCTTTGACATGACGAGTTTTCTAGAATGAAGTGACACTTAATTGGCTGCATCTCTATCATCAATGGATATGTTTACATATTGCATCATATTAGTACTTTACTGTAACCCAGCTTTTTTCAATGGATGCTAAAATTATTTGGTGTCAGCTGTGCCTTGGTATAGAAAAGGGGTGTCTGAAGAGGGGAACATAACAATTTATTAATGGCAACAAGGGTTTACATGTACAGTGATACATATATTATCTTCAAAAATTATGCTGAGGTGTAACACCACTTTTACTCCAAAAAAATATTCCTCCACTTTGGTGAATTGTCTGCTTTATGTTTGTTCCAGCATGATTTTATGCATAACAGCTCTTGCCTATTTTGAGGATGTGAGCAAGAGCTTTGACACTGGGATAGCAGTGCATGGAATCTACTTGGACTTTGCAAAAGCATTTGATACAGTGCCACACAGAAGGTTACTGGTTAAGGAATGTTGGCTTGGAATATAACATTTGTACTTGGCTAGTACTGGCTGTAGAAAATGTATCAGCACTCATTGTAATCTATCCTAATTGGACCTGTGTTGTTAGTGGAGTACCTCAAGGGTCTGTACTTGACCCTTTGCTTTTCAACTTGTTTATAAATTACCTGGAGTTGGGCACTGAAAGTATTGTTTCTATTGTTGCTGATGATATTAAATTGTGCAGAACTATAAGTTCCATGCAGGATGCTGACACTTTGGAGAATGATTTGACTACTTTGGAAAACTGGGCAGGAAACTCGAAAATTAGGTTTAATTTAGATAAATGCAAGGTTATGGTTGAAATAATAAAAATGGCGTTGGGGGTTCCATTATGTAGGCACCCGTAGGGTTAATTCTCCTACAGTCTGAGGTAGAAACCCTGTTTGGGACTTTCAGTACAGGGTTTCCTAAGTGACTGAGACCTTGGATTGGTGCAGCATGACTGATCCCAAAAGAAGTCACTAGGTGTTGCTGCTGCACAACTATAAAAAGGGATGCCATGTGCTCAGAGCTCTAGTTCAGCAATGGATCAAGCAAGTGGATGCTTGACTAGGATAGCTTGGATCCTATGAGGATGCCATCACTTGGATGCCTACTTTAGCTCTATGTGAGCCTGCCAGCTCTATGTGAGCCCCAGGTGAGTCTGCCTGGGAAGGGTAGAGTAAGAGGATCCGTTGTGTCTCCTAATGTGAGACAGGCGTTTTGTTTGCCTGCCAGTAGTGCTACCTGTGACATATTGTGCTCCTTGGGGATAAAGGACTGAGACTCTGATTCTTCCAGTGGAGTAGTGTGGGACTTTGCCCGGTAGGGAATTACCAGGATAGGACTGGCACATGGTCACCAGGGTGGTGAGTCATGCTTTTACATGCATATGTGTACTTTTACAGTTGATTTCCCCTTTAATCTGCACTTCCTTTTATAAAGTTGATATTTTTATAAAGCAAGTGGGTGTATTGAATGTTTTTTCCTAATAGGACTATCCTCAGGTGTATTCCAGGATCCCATTAGGTGGACGCCCCTCCAGAGAAGAGTTTTCCCAGTACCCTTTCACCTAGCAAAGGGGATTCAGGACCTGTAAGTGGTTATTGGTCAGAAATGCCTTGATGTATAACCTTGGGCACCAGAGGGGGCTAGCCAAAAAGGGGTTACACTTAATTGAGAAGGATCTGGGAATTTTTGTAGGTAACACAAATTGTCATTTTGCAGCTATTACATTAAAGTACTGTCTTACCTAAGAAACAACTTTAATTTCAAGTGGTGAAAACATCATTTTGCTTATTTATAGGTCCCCGGTAAGGCCTCACCTTAAGTATGAGTGCAGTTTTGGGCTCCAGTCCTTAAGAAGGATATAAAGTAGCTGGAGGCATTCATCTAAACCATGGAAGATTTAAATTATGAGAGTAGACAGGCAAATCTGGGCTCTTGCCATGGGACATGATTTACTCTTTATAACTATATGTAACCGTATTTTGTACAAAAATAGGCTATGTCCAGCTAAACAGTATGGGTTACACTTGACTAACACACAAGGCACGGCCTTTCTTATGTGGAAAGTAGGAAGAAAAGGTGTAGTTAAACTCATATACTCAACTGTGCATAAAAAACAGCAAACAAAAAATATAGCTGCTCATGCTATTTAACCTCCCTATCTTACACTCCTAGAGAATCATATAAAGAAGATAACCTGTCTCTGGCTGGCCTAATTCATGGGATCCCTCCTGGGTCAGCAACCAGAAACCAAAGATGAAGATCCACCCCTTACCAGGCACTATGTCAAAGTGTGGCAGGAAGTGGTCATAAGTAAGTGGGCCAATAACTGGAATATGTAAATTAAGTAACTAGATACATGGGCATCTGCCCAGTAACTAGGGAGAAAAGACAGTGTACCATAGGGATATTATATATATATATATATGGCTCTCTACATATATTCTCTACATATATTACAGGGCATGACAGACAGATAGCGGGTAAACCTTTTTCCCATAAAAGGATCAATGCACCAGAGGCCACCCCTTTAGATTAGAAGAACAGATCTTTCATTTGAAGTAGTGTAGATGGTTCTTCGCAGTGAGGTTGTAGAATGCCCTTTTGGGTGATGTGATGGCTGATTCTGTTAATGCTTTTAAGAAAGGCTTGGATGATTTCTTGGGTAAGGAGAATATCATAAGCTATGGTGATACTAAAATCTATATATATTGATATATAGATATTGATAAATTTAGTTTAAGTGAGGATATTGAAGGAGCAGTGCGAGTGTGTATGTACAGTACGTATATACACTGAGGTTCATATTTGATGGACTTTGGTACCTTTGCAGTAAGCCACAGCAACAGTCCCTGATTATTTTTTAAGCCATCTGTAGACAGAACAATAAAAGCAAACAATTTATTGGTTGCCATGGGTTACTGGTCATGTGCAAATTTGTCCAGTATTTAAAAAAAAAAAAACCCTTAACACAGATCTAATTTTCTGCATGTTTTGTATTTAACATCTGCGTTTAAATACATGCAAGTGATTCTCATCACAGGTGTATGTATTTTTCATCTTTTAATCTCTGACTTCTAGAAATATTAGGGATGCACCAAATCCAGGATTCGGTTCGGGATTCGGCCATTTTCAGCAGGATTCGGATTCGGCCAAATCCTTCTTCCTGGCCGAACTGAATCCAAATCCTAATTTGTATATGCAAATTAGGACCAGGGAGGGAAATCATGTGCCTTTTTATGCAGAAAACAGGGAAGTAAAAATTAGGTTTCGGATTCAGTTTGGTATTCGGCCGAAACTTTCTGGAAGGATTCAGGGGTTCGACCAAATCCAAAATAGTGGATTTGGTGCATCCCTAAGAAATATCCCAGATTTCTATCAGATAACAGTCCCATCCATAAAATATGCCAATTTTGATCTTTCTTTGAAGATGGACAGAAAACTAATATTTAGACAGGGTGACTTAAGCAGATGTTATTATAAGTCATTTGAGACTTATCCAGCTACATTAAGAGGATGGGATTAAGAGGACTCTGAAACAAACATCTTAAGGCGTTTTAATTCTAAGATTTAAGATAACCCTTCTGCTGTCACAATTGTTTAAGTGTCATTAGTTAATATTGTATTTCTTTACTTCTGTGCAATGCAGGTTGTGCATGGACACTGGTAAAGCAAATTACACTGCTAATAGTAGCTATACAAAAGTCAATAAAAGGTAAGTGGCAGAATCACTGTAAACAGTGTGAGAACGTGCTGTCTGAAGAGAATATTAACAAAGCCTTGTGTTACATGTCTAATTAATCCAAGAATTGCAAGGGCACTTTCTTTTGGACTGTAACAATGGTAATGCATTTATTAATGATAAGAATGTTCAATCTCTAACTAAATGTGAAATATTTTGTATCATAACATCAGAAAATGTTAAAAAAGGACCACAACTATTTAATTGGATGTGTATGTTCTGGAAGTGAATAAAAAGTTTGGGTCTGCCTCTGTGTATGGATCCTTGGCATTAGATATGAATGGCCGAGCTTAATATTTGAATGACACACAAGATAAGAGGCAGGAGCAGTGACTTCATGTTTCTTGTAGCCAACAAAAGACAGAATGTAATTTTCAACACAAGTTCTATTTATTGTGTTAACTTTTAGCAAAGTTGTTTTTAGACAAATATGTTGGTATATATACTTAATTTTGATACTTCATACTTGATTTTTACAGCCTCAATGAAACTTCATTTGTTAAAATAACATGGAAAACATCTTCTTGAGATGCTGCTCCAGTAAACTTCTGCATTGAAATCCATTTCTCAAAAGAGCAAACAGATTTTTTTATATTCAGTTTTGAAATCTGACATGGGGATAGCCATTTTGTCAATTTCCCAGCTGCCCCATTCATGTGATTTGTGCCAGCACTTCAGGAGGGAACTGCTTTCTGGCAGGCTGTTGTTTTTCCTTCTTAATGTAACTGAATAGTACGCAGTGAGACATGGGTTTTACTACTGAGTGCTGTTCTTAGATCTACCAGTCAGCTGTTATCTTATGTTAGGGAGCTGTTATCTGGTTACCTTCCCATTGTTCTTTTATTAGGCTCCTGGGTCGGGGAAAGGGAGGGGGTGATATCACTCCAACTTGCAGTACAGCAGTAAAGAGTGATTGAAGTTTATCAGAGCACAAGTCACATGACCAGGGGCAGCTGGGAAATTGACAATATGTCTAGCCCCATGTCAGATTTCAAAATGGAATATAAAAAAATCTGTTTGCTCTTTTGAGAAATAGATTTCAATGCAGAATTCTTCTGGAACAGCACTATTAACGGATGCATTTTGAAAAAAAATTTTTTTCCCATGACAGGATCCCTTTAAAGGGTTTTGGTTTTGGAAGTGTTTAGGTAACATGATCCTGTTTGGTTATTACTGTATAATTTGCAGCTCTGCAAAATAAATTGTCCATTCAAACCCCAACTATTGAAATAAATTAGCCTGTTACAGTCTGTGTGAAGCAAAATGTCTATTGTATATACTTTTACATCAATGTAGCCAATTAAATATGAGGTTAATGTGTATTACCTGTACCTTTACATAAGGAATTATCATTTATTTACTATTTCCAATTTCTGTTTCAAAAGTAAAGATATTGCAGTTAAAATAAGACTGTATCTATATACTGGTTTGAGATAAGAATCGGTATATGCCATACTTCCTGGATCCTCTTTTGTGTATTTTTAGTCTCCCTTGAAGCAGGACATTCAAAAAGTAACTAAACATTTGATTATTCCCACTGTTGTGGGATTTGGTCGTTTTCTCATCAAAGTGTTATAAATTAATTGCCTGGCACAGCTGCAAATCAGTGGAGAGTCACTACTTGTTATCTAGTTAGAATTTCCAGAACTCACACTGAGAAGCCATTACTTTGCTGTTTGATCTTCTAGCCAGGGGCAATGTCTCCAAGTACCATTAACTTCTATGGCAGTTGATTCTCATTCCTCTGCCCTTTATACCACAGGAGGAATTTCTGCTATAACTTGTTTTGTAGGTTTAAAAAGTTCTATATACTCTTTAGATAAATGGATAATTGGGCTCAGCTCAACTCCAGTGTCAAATAGTTGAATGTTAAGCAAGAGTCAGACAGACACTTTTAAATACTTTATCAAGAATTTTTATTTATGGTGCAGAAATTACATATCATACATGCACAAACTGCAGATTTTGTGGGCAATGATGCCTTGTTATTATATTATTCCGTCTGTTTGTTTAAAAGCTGTTTAAAGAATTAATTAGTATAAAGCAATAGAAGGATAAATTAATCCAGAGACATGAGGAATTCTTGTCTCTGGATACCAAAATGACAAAATGAGAAGGTAAGGTTTCTTTTCCATCTAAGAAAACTAGTGGGAAAACCAACCTGTCAGGATAGGTTTCTTTGTGCTACACGTAAACTGCATCCCAATATAGCTGCTTCATTCCAGGCTATTTTAATTCAAACATAGATTACCAGAGAAACCATTAATGACTTTAAATATCCAATATTAAAAACATGTTAACACGCAGGATAACATGCACTTCCATCTGAAGTCTTCAAATATGGAGATAAAGTAATAAAATATCTTCAAAGCAAAGAATATTATTTTAAAGTTTCTATATTGTTGGGACTGTGTCTGCTGGGTTGGCTACTATAGAAAAAAAAGATTTTCATTTCCTTTCTATTATATTAGGACACACCACATTAAATCAGACTGCACTCAGCCACGTCTTCATTATTCCATAGCATAATATATAAAGATGTTGGCTATAGCCTTTAAAACAAAACTAGTATAATACATTAGATTATTTAGAAATCATATATAAATATATAATTTAATGCAGGTGGCAGGCAAGCACTAGTCTTTAAAAGGAGGTATATATTCAGGGAAAGCTCTAGTATGTAGAGCAGGCTGAATGTTCTGGGCAGGAGGCAGGTAAGAAAAATCCATAATAAAAGACCAAAGGTCAAAACCAGAAGATCAGATGGACCCGAGACTGAAAGACCAGACCACAGAAAAGGTTTCCATCATCCAGAGCAGGGAGCCATGTTTAACTTGCCCCAAAGCTATCTGCATCTGGACCTCATGTTTGCCAAGAGATTGAGTCATCATCATCATTAATAGTGTTTTATGTTAATATGTACTAATGGATAGTTTGGAATCTGGCCAGTGGACAAATAGTCTATTATAGCTTCTTGCATATGTATTTATTTAATCCTACTTTAGACTTTCTACTTTGCCTCAGCAAGTCCTTGTCCAGTGTTTCTGTGAGAACTTTCTGGTTTGATTGTAACACAGTAACTTTCATTGAAAAAAGGCAATTGGACTAACTTGTAACTAACTTGTCTAACAAGCTGTGTTCAATAACCCTGTATTTTTCACATATTAAAATGCCATAAAACCCTTCTATAAGCTATATAGTATGTCAACCAGTACAACTGATTCAGGGAGAGAATTCTACAATTTCACAGTTTTTACTGTAAAATACCCTTTAAAGAAATGGAACCTCTTTTCTTCTAATCTTAATGCATGCCCTTGTGTCTGCTGAAAGGACCTGCTGGTAAATAAAGCAACCTTATATATTTATACAAGGTTATCAAATTTCCCCTTAAAGAAGAAGGAAAGTGACAGTGGCAATTTATTGCAAATAGATTAGCCACAATAGTGCAAGCTAAAAAGAATGCCTTCCTGTACCTGAGTAAACAGCTCTAGAATCTCCTGGCTTAGATTTGTGGAGAGGCCACCTGGGTCCAGGCCTAGGGCGGCAGGATTTTAGGAGGCGGCATGCTGCCCAACCACACCCACATTGGTTCAGAAATTTGAATTTCCTGTGAGGCAATTCCCATTGCTCTGTCCTGATGATGAAAACTTGAGCAAATAAAAGGGAGGGGACAGGGACAACAATCGACAGCGGGCCTAGGGGCGCCCACTAGGTAAATCCGGCCCTGAGAAGCTCTCTCTGTTTGTTTAGGATACAACTGGCATTTTAGCTTAGGGTATCATCACTTCCTGAGTCTCTCCGTGCTCACTCATAGCTATAGGCTCAGATTACAGCAGGGAGGGGGGAAAAGGCAGGGGGAGGAGGGAGAGAGGAGCAAACTGAGCATGCTCATGCTGTGCCCTAGAGGTTTAATCTGAAACCAGGAAGTCTGATACAGAAGCCCATGTGTACACAATAGAAGGAAATAAATTATGTGTTTGTTTTGATAGTTGATTCAGAGCAACATTACTTTGAGACCTTTCTGATAAAGCTCACTTAATTTTAGCCTTTCCTTCTCCTTTAAGCACCTCTTCTTCAGCATAATTAACCCCAAAGTGGCAGGTCTTTCTTCCTAACTAAGACTTTAATAACACTTTACCTGCTTCTTTTCTAAGTGTATGGCTTTGTGTGTGGCTTTGCTGTTAACCAAATTTTCTTTTTTGTTGCCTGTTCCATCCTTGATCTATCTCCTTGACAGTGTTCTTTTGTAGCAAGCTTCAACCTCTTGCTATCCCAGAACCTTGCATGCCAAGTTGAGCCACATCTATCAAATTCCTATATGCTTTCCAGTCCCTACCATTTCTACTGAGGTTGGATCAGAAGGCCCAATGATCAAAATGTCATTGGTGAAAATTGCACTAATTTTGGAGTTGAAGTGCCCGGATTTGTGGTGAGGTCACATAGGCCCGGACCTAGGGTGGAAAAATGTGAGGCACATTAGGCATATTAGGGAGCCACATGTTTGTGTGCGCTCGCACGCTCGTGCGCGCGCACGGGGGGGGGGGTGTTTGTGGTGACGGTAGTACCTGGTGTGCGGCCATGCTCTTGCAGAGGGGATTCATGCATTAATGATGGGTGCTAGGACCCAGGTGGCCTAGGCCCTGAGATTTCATGGTTACATGGTGACATTACATCACTTACACCAGTCTAGATAAGTTTGTAATTGTAGTAATTTTTTTAATGTAATTTGTTCTTATGGCACAGAGTTGTCCACAACAAAACTTTCTCTACAGAGATCAAATGACTGTGCCACCTGGTACATGAGCTAATTATATAGGTAACATTTCAACATGTTAAGACAAATATTAAAGACAGGATCCACTGTACAGTTAATTGGTTATCATAATCCAAAGTAGAGCTATCATAAACATTTCTCAGTATCTAAAGTGACAAAGACTTCTAAATACGCAAACGTTTCAAGTGACCAAGCTACTCCTTGACCAAGCATTGATTCATCAAACAGGTTTAAAGAACAAGAAAACCCCAAAAAAGAATGTTACCTATTTCACAAACCTACTATACCTATGTTAAGCCCTGCAGTGCTCATGTTAATCCACTATTTGCACAAGTCTAGCTTTACTGCCACAATGCTTTTAGAATTACCAGCAAGGAGCTAGTAAAAAATTCCCAAGATGCCTCACTCCTGCAGTCAGACCAAGACTTGAGCATGTGTGCTGAACAGCATCAGGAGCAAGCTTTTCAGTAAGGTCAGGAAAACATGCATCATCAGTGAGCCCTGAGTGCCCACACCCCTGTATGACTCACACCAATATTGATAGTGTGTGGTTGATATAGTTAACCAGGGCTCTACATAGATAGTAAGAAAAACACAGATCTGCAAACACTGTGCAATTTCTCCATTTACTCAAAGGGTAAAAACAAGCACTGCCCCCCCCCCCCACTCTGCTCGGTGCACTTCTTTAGCCAGTGGGATGCAGCCAGCAGGGTGTCCCTGATCTGTTCTCCAGCTCCTCTTGGATCTTCCTGTGCCTCCTTTTTACTCTTAACTTGATGTTTATTTACTCAGTCTGTCTGAATTCCCACTTCTCTTATCCTGCAGGAACTTGTATTTCTCCTTTGTTTCTCCTACATGGACACCATTAACTATTTCATTGCCTTGATTAGCCATTTCACAATTGAATTTTAATATTATCCATGGAATTGCCACTGTGCCATCTTACTATGAGTTGTTTGGGTATTAGACATGACTTTGCCTTTGTGCCGTCCTGCTGTGAGTTCTTATACTATTATACATGGAATTCCCTCTGTGCCATCCTGCTGTGGGTCCTGAGGGAATTATACATGGAATTACCACTGCGTTAATTTATATATTCACCAAGGGTATATTTGTAAAATGGGGAGTGGTTAGTGGGGTGTGTGTCTTGCAAAGGAACATGATCTTCTTTGTCCCGGATATCACTGTGAAAATCTGTTCACCTCAGAAATACAGTATAGATGAGACTTTTATGATTAGAAAACAAGTTCAGTGAATACATTGTATTAGATAAGGTCCACCTGCTTTACCTTTGTAAAACAAGATTTACAGACATAAAGAGAAACAAAGAAAGATTTTATTCCTAATGTCACACAGGGGCTATTGTGGCACTTGAAATGGTGATGGTAATTAACACAGTGACCCTGTTCTGTTGAAGAGAATCCTCATCATCCCACAACCTGCCACAATTATAATTTTTTGCAAAACCTCCCACATTACCTTTCTTCCTTAATGTGATTCAAATTAAAAATTTCAACCATTCAAAAATCACAGTACTGTATCTTTAAACATTTTAAATTCAACCCTTCTCCCCCTTAAACCTACTGAATTGCTGTTTTAGCCTATGGGGAACTCCTATAACCTATAAGGAGTGTTTTTCAAATTTTTTGAAAAGCAAATATTTGGGGGAAAATCGAACGATTCGAACGATGTTAATTCGATAAAAAATTGACCTATACAATTGAAAATGACATGTTTTCGATAAAAAAACACTTTTAAAAATATTTGATGCTTGAATTTCGATGTTTTTTCACTTCAAAATTCGACCCTTGATAAATCTGCCCCTTAGTGACAAATTTCTACCCCAAAATTATAAATATACATGCATCACTTGATATTAAAGCAAAATTATTTATTATATATATTATTGAAGCATAATAAAGGCTATTTAGTCCCCACAGAAATAGCCTAACATGTTTCATTCTTACTCACCCAGCATAGGCCCCTATATATTTTTTTCTCCATATAGACCAGTGGGGGGGCTGCAAGAGGGAGAGGTATGGGGAGGTTCTGGGCAGCAAGTAATGGTAGCTATTGAATATTTATATATTACCCCCCCACACATACTTTTATATCATCGTAATAGATAGAACAAAGCTAATGGCATTTCAACAGAATGATACTTTTTGGAATATGTAGTGGCAGCACTGAATGCATTCAGCATATAAATTATATATGACTGCTGTAACATATACTCTATTAGTGTCCTGTGAAATATACTGTAGCTTGCTTTGTTTAAAGCTCTTTATTCAGCCTTCATTTCTGTCTCAGCTACATCACACCAAATTAACTTGTGCAAGCAACAAATATGATTTAAGAGTGAGAGGGGTTAAACCTTTCTTTGACTTGATGTAATATTCATTGTGTAATAGGGGATCTCTACAACTAGAATAATTGCTCCCATAGGGACCAATCCACAGGTTACAGTGTTTGCTCTCCACTACAAAAAAATTATTGAATATGATTTTTGTAAACCTGGACATAATCTTGCAGCACAAAATTGTGTTAGCCTTGGCTGAATGAGTTCAACCAAGTCATCATATCTGCACCGTAATTATTTGATAGATGTTGTTAGGTCCTGAAGGTACATTTTATTATTCAAAAAAGATTTTTGGCAGAGGTAAATATTTTTTCATCAGTTTATATGCTGAAATAATTCAGCAACTTTATGCCCCAAATATTAAATCAGAAGCATTTTTTGCATTCTTTTTGACATTTAGTAAATAAACAATCGCTTGCTCAGCAGACAATTAACCTGAAGTACCAAAATACTATAGCAATAAAATTACCACAAAAGGACTTGCAACTTACAAAGAGCTTTGATAACAAGGCATTTATTTTATGTGGAATTATATCTTAAATGCATGCATTTCATCTGGTGTTTTATTAGTAGGAAAAGTTAACATTTGTCGTGATTGCTTATTGCACAAGATCATAGATAATTGACAGAACGCTGCAGCTGATTTCACCTCTTATTTTAGTGTTACATAACAAATTGCCATTTTCCTCATTAACTCTTCCTAGTCAGTGCTGCAATCATAGCAATAACTAAAGGACCCCCATGTTTTCTTTCCCAGGCAGCAAGGTCTCCAGTGATCACCAGTTTCTTGATCATTTACACACCTTCTAACCACCTGTATTCTTGTATTGGATTTTCAGTGGGCCCTTTGTACTGAAGTTGTTTTTCATTCTCTGGCAGAAGATATATTATCTTAAAGGGGTTGTTCACCTTTCAGTTAACTTTTAGTATAATGTAGAGAGTGATATTCTGAGACAATATGCAATTGGTTTTCATTTTTTATTGTTTGTGGTTTTATAGTTATTTAGCTTTTTATTCAACCGCTCTCTAGTTTGCAGTGTCAGCAATTTGGTTTCTAGGGTACAAATTACCCTAGCAACCCTGCATTGATTTGAATAAGTGACTGGAATATAAACAGGAGAGGGACTGAATAGAATGATAAGTAATAAAAAGTAAGAATAACAATACATTTGTAGCCTTACAGAGCATTTGTTTTTAGATGGTGTCAGTGACCCCCATTTGAAAGCTGCAAAGAAACTGAAGAAAATTGCAAATCATTAAAAAACTATGAAAAATAATGAAGACCAATTGAAAAGTTTCCTAGAATTGGCCATTCTACAATATACTAAAAGTTAACTTGAAGGTGAACCACCCCTTTAAGGTCCAAGAGTCTGTGTGTATCCACATCCCCTGCAACTACACTGTGTAATTTAGCAGGCTAATTTATTAAATTTATTAAATGAGCTAAACAAAATTGCCAGTTGGCCTGTCTGGTTTATATTCGAACATAAATGGTGGTCTACATGCTATATATGACCCTTCCTTTGGAATATATACTCTATTACCCAAACATCTCTGGACAAGAGCAGTGTAACTATAAAGCAGATTGAGTTCTTTATTCATTGTGGTTCATTAGAGAAGACAACCAGATCTGAATGGGAAATTCAGCTAAAGTTTCAGATGTTGCATATCTATGTTCTTTTATGTGATATATCCAGGGGCATAATACTAGGAACAGTAGGCCTTTATACTATATTTGACCATAGTAGTGGTTAGGAGGACAGGACTATAGTCCCAGTGGCACCCTGAGTGATGAACAGTTTCAACATATGCTTGCAAAACAATCCATCTTCCTAAAGTTGAGGTTCCTGTATATACAGTCACATTAAAACGTTTGGGAACCCCTCTTAATTCTTTGGAGTTTTGTTTATCATTGCCTGAGCTTTCAAAGTAGCCACCTCCTTTAAATATACAGCATTACATGCCTAACAGTATATAACAAGGGTTCCAGTCCTTGAACTAGTCACACAGCCCCACAGCATGATGGAACCTCCACCAAATTTGACAGTAGGCATCAGGTGTTTTCCTTGGAATGCAGTGTTCTTCTTCTGACATGCAAAGCTCTTTTTGTTATGACCAAATAACAAAATTTGTGTCTCATCATTTCAAATTACTTTTTGTTTCAAAATGACTGTGACTTGTCTAAATGAGATTTTGCATACAACAAGCGACTCTGTTTGTGGCGTGATGCAGAAAGGGCTTCTTTCTCATCACCCTACCATACAGATGTTCTTTGTGAAAATTGTCATGAATTGTAGAACGATGTACAGATACACCATCTGCAGCAAGATGTTCTTGCAGGTCCTTTGAGGTGCTCTTTGGGTTGTCTGTAACCATTCTCACAATCCTCTGCATATGCCGCTCCTGTATTTTTTTTGGCCTGCTAGACCTGGGTTTTACAGCAACTGTACCTGTGGCCTTCTATTTCCTGATTACATTCCTGACAATTTAAACTTTTGAGACAGCTTTTTGTAGCCTTCCCCTAAACCATGACACTGAACAATCTTTGTTTTCAGATCTTTTAAGAGTTGCTTTGAGGATCGCATGCTGTCACTCTTCAAAGGAGAGTCAAACAGAAGCACAACATGCAATTTGCCATCTTAAATAGTTTTTCTCATGATTGGACACACCTTCCTATGAAGTTCAAGTCTTAACGAGCTAAGGGTAAATTTACTAAAGGGCAAATGATTCGCCAGCGTTACCGTTTTCAGTGACTTCATCAATTTACTAATGGGCCTAGGCGTCACTGCTAGCAAAGGAGAAAGTTGAAAGTGTTGCTTTGTACTCTAATGCCAGGTGAATTTTCGTTAACTAACTCCGCAAATTCACAAAATTTTACTGAATGTTACATCTATCGCCAGACTTGCCTTTGTCAGCTCTGACCTGGCGATCTCAATCTTCAGTTACTTACATCATAATTTGTGAGTGTAATATCTTTTAAGTCCAAAAAAACGGTGGAGTCTTTTTTCAGGGTGTTAGGTTGCAAAAGGCATAAAAATTTTTTTCTGGCACCCAGTTTTCCCCATACGTTTTTTACCATGTGGCACATTATTTTACATTGGCCTTATGTGTATGGCATTAAAACAACTCTATTGATTTTATTAAGGTTCCCTTGGTATGTCTAGTTATCAGGGTAAATGTAATGTATTAGATGCACCATGTAACATTAATAGCTCCATTCCTCTTTAAATTTCCCGCCATATGCAAATTAGCCCGAGCACAGAATTGAACACTAGTGCATCTTTGCTTTGATTTGATCCCTTTGCCAAAGTAACAATAGCAAAAATTCCCAGAATTTGTCTCCTGAGATGAAACTTCGCTACTTAGTATATTAGTGTTGTCTGAGTGAATTTTAACCTGGCAAAGTGTTGCGGTGGCTGTGAAGCCATAGCTGGCGAATTTGCACTCTTTACCTCTTGGTGTTGCCAGTAATCAATATTGAACAGAGACATGCATTCCAATTTGCAAAATTACAAGGATACCCACATTTTTTCACATTTGATTAAATTTCATAATACTGAATACTGCTTCACTAGAAAACTTTGTTCAGAAAGCCATGCCACTTATCTTTTTTTGGTTGAAAGTGGAGTAAATAATTATCAGGCTCAGAGGGGTTCCCAAACTTTTTCATATAGCTGTACATTACTGTACTGTAGAGTATAGACATCATTTTGTGAATGGGATGTAAACAGGAAATATTAAAGGGGTTGTTCACCTTTCAGTTAACTTTTAGTATAATGTAGAGAGTGATATTCCGAGACAATTTGCAATTGGTTTTCATTTTTTATTGTTTGTGGTTTTATAGTTATTTAGCTTTTTATTCAGCAGCTCTCTAATTTGCAGTGTCAGCAATTTGGTTTCTAGGGTACAAATTACCCTAGCAACCCTGCATTGATTTTAATAAGAGACTGGAATATGAATAGGAGAGGGACTGAATAGAATGATAAGTAATAAAAAGTGGCAATAACAATACATTTGTAGCCTTACAGAGCATTTATTTTTAGATGGTGTCAGTGACCCCCATTTGAAAGCTGCAAAGAAACAGAAGAAAATTGCAAATCATTAAAAAACTATGAAAAATAAATAATGAAGACCAATTGAAAAGTTTCTTAGAATTGGCCCTTCTACAATATACTAGAAGTTAACTTGAAGGTGAACCACCCCTTTAAATGAATGGGTTGTGGGGTACAATTAGGATGGACCTAGTGCAATGTCATTTAACTGGCAACTATTGTTATCTGTTTCTGGCTATATCTACATTTTTATTCATTAGGATTGTACCTTTCATAATTACAAAGTAAACAAAAGTGTTTGTTCTGTTTTATTTAGGTCCCATGGCTAACATTTATCAACTCAAAAGCCTTTTGTCACAACTTTTTCATTAAGCAAAATAACAGACACAGCATGAAGTGACTTGTACATGGTGCACTGTGGCTATAATTAATCCCACACAGTTTTGCACACAACTGATTGATGATAACAGAGTTGCAAGTTGCTCTCCCTTAAGCTGAACTGTTTCATAGCAAACAACCTTGGTCTTCTTTTTCTATAAAATAAGACTCCCTGAAACAGTAAATCAATTAGCATGAATCTGTATTTGTAAATAGGGTGTGATATAATTTGCACATGCTGTAAATCACTCAGGTGTATGGGTAAAATATATTCCAGTTCCATACCAGAAGAAAAATACACAATTCTAAAAACAGATTACATAAAGCTTGACTTGTAGCATTGTTCCTATCAACAAGAAAATTTGAAAGGAAAAAAAGTTCTGTAGAAAATTTAGCAAAAACATTCTAATAGGATATTGCATCAACGATAAATTACAAAATAAGAATATATGAAGCAGATGAGGAGTTATCTAGATTATGAAAGGGGCAGGACCTAAGCATTCCCTGACGTCAAGACCTTCAGCCCAACTGTTACATATCTTTATATCTAATACCAGCTGGATGATGGAGGGTGAGGGGTTGGAATTTTTTTTCTATCCCTCGCCTTCTTGCAGTTTATTATTCCCAAAAGCTCTTACCACTACTATAGCAATATCTGGGAGTGAGATTCTTACACAAACCAAATATGGGAATATTGTGATGGCACTAAAGTATTGCAATGTTAACATCTTCTCACTTTCTCAGTACAAATTCACGGAGTAATGTTTAATATCGGCTATTTTTGTGTTGACCATTGTGCAACATTTTCCTCAGGGTTCTCCAGTTTCCTCCAATGTTCCTAAAATATACAGGCAGGCTAATTGTCTCCTAATAAAATCAATCATAGTGTGTGTATGTGATGGGGTCTTAGACTGATGATAGGAATATAAATGATGTGCAAAAGTTCTGAAAACAATTACGGTGTTATATAAATATATCATCATAATAAAGACATAAAGTACTATAAGCCCAAATAGCCTTACCACTGATATGTATTGTGAACACCTGGTCAGAAGAATTTCAAATAAAAAATTCTGCATAGGATTTACTCGAGTGACTGGGTCAAATTCCCTAAAGCGCGAAGCGTCTAACGCTAGCGCTAATTCGCCAGCATGATGTCAATTTGCAACTTCGCCCATTCACTAACAGTGTTAGGACATCGACTTGCACAACTTCACACCCTTACGCCAGGTGAATTTGCGCACTGACGAAGGGACGTAACTACGCTAATTCACTAAGATGAACATTTTTGTGAACGTTACCTCTTACGCTAGATGTTACTTTGCCAGGTCAGACCTGGCTAAGTTCAATACAATAGATAGGAGTTTGAAAAAAAACTTGAAATTTTTTCTAAGTCCCAAAAGACTCTGGCGTCTTTTACCTTTTGTTGGGTGATAGTCTGAAAAAGAACGAAAATTTTGTTTGGGGTTACCCTCCTTCCCCCAAAAAATTTCCTAACATATGGCAATTCAGCTATACAGTGGGCACATGTTTAGGGCAATAGGACAACTTTATTTTATTTATTAAAGTTTTCCTGGGCTTGTGTAGTGTAATGTAGTGGTTGTAACATACACCTCTATTATACGCTTAAGTTCGTGCCGTATGCAAATTAGGCATCGCTAGCGTAAATGCGCTTTGCCTGGCGAAGTAACGGTAGTGCTACTTCGCATCTTAGTAAATTTGCGTAGCGCTGACGAAAATTCGCCTGGTGAAGTGCGGCGAACGTTGGCAACACTAGCAAAGTTATACCAAAGACCGTTAGTAACTCAGCAAAGTGGAAAAATTACGTCACGCTGGCAAATTTTTGCTAATGTTAGCCGCTTCGCTGTTTAGTGAATTTTCCCCTATGTGTGAAATATGGAGAATATGCAAACAAGAGACCTACTTCTTAGATATCCTTATTTTACAGAACGGGGCCTTTTATTTACTCTACACTACTTTGTGTACCACAACATGAGGGACATGGGTAACGTTTTACTGCCATTATCTATCTGAAAAAAAGTCTTATGAAGAGTCAATTGTTGGATACATAGTGTATAGAATTGGTACTGATGACACCCTGTATCAGTGGAAAGGAGATAACTGAAAAATGACATGATCCAAATAGTGTTTCCTCTATTACAATGTAATAAAGTGCCTCTCCAAAATATACTGTACAATATTAATAAGCAGACATAATCAATTTTTGGATTGGAAGCATTATTACATAAATGACCACCACAAACATTGTGTTATACAGTATTGGCATCCCATATTAGGTGGCAGTTAGTGATGGGCGAATCTATCCCCTTTCGCTTCACTGAAAAATTTGTGAATTTCCAGCGAATTAGCAAAAATTTGGGAAACGCCACACATTTCGTATTTGGCGCGCAGCACGTAATTTTTGCCGCGTTGCGTCGATTTCGGCGAGCATCTAATTTTTTTTCATGACAGCGAATTTTCACTGGCATTTCACAAATTTATTTGCAAACGTTTCGTGGGAATTCGCCCCAAATTCGCACCTGGCAAATAAATTCGCCCATCACTAGCAGTATTCAAAGATGTATGATGTCGGTCAGAATTGTTTTGAGATTAGAATTTGCACTGAAAAATTAATCCAAGGGTTTAGTTGGAATGGAGTTCTCTTACCAGACAATTATATATTTCCATTGTACTTGGTGATACTTGCATTTAAAGGATTGTTTAAAAGTTGATACTACTTTTTGCAAAAAATATTGATTAGTAAATAATTGCACAGTGTTTTGTTTCAGATGTATATATTATATTACCAGTAAGTGAACCTTTATTGCATTTGTTACATATGCTAATGGCCTCTCATGTCTCATCTACTGGGCCATGCAAAGCTTCAGGTCATGGTTCAATTGGTGGCTTTGTCATGCATTTAGGCTACCCCAGAAGTAAGGAGCCCCTACAATCTCTTTGCTTCTTGACTGCTTGCATACACAAAGGATATGATCTGCCATGCATTACTTATGCATTTTGTTATGTTTTGAACAATTTAATAAATATAAAACATTTGTTAATATGGGTATTTAATGTAAAATGGATGGCCATAGCATTTACAATATTAAATGGCATGGTTATATTTTAGCCAAAGGGAAACATGTTTAAAGGGGTTGTTCACCTTTGAGTTAACTTTTAGTATAATGTAGAGAGTTATATTCTGAGACAATGTGCAATTGATTTTCATTTTTTATTGTTTGTCGTTTTATAGATATTTAGCTTTTTATTTAGCAGCTCTCTATTTTGCAGTGTCAGCTATTTGGTTTCTAGGGTACAAATTACCCTAGCAACCCTGCATTGATTTGAATAAGAGACTGGAATATGAATAGGGGATGGACTGAATAGAATGATAAGTAATAAAAAGTGGCAATAACAATACATTTGTAGCCTTACAGAGCATTTATTTTTAGATAGTGTGAGTGACCCCCATTTGAAAGCTGAAAAGAAACAGAAGAAAATTGTAAACCATTTAAAAACTATGAAAAATAAATAATGAAGACCAATTGAAAAGTTTCTTAGAACTTCCCCTTAGTGATGGGCGAATTTATTCGCCAGGGGCGAATTCCCGCGATTCGCCGCTGGCGAATATATTCGCGAAACAGCAGCAAAATTCGCCGCTGAAAAATTTGCCAAAAAAAACGAGTCGCGCGTCGTTTTTGACGTGACGCGCCGAAAGCGACGCGCGCCAATTCGCGAATTTCTCTGGAAATTCCCGAATTTTTCGGCAAAGCGAAACGCGGGAGATTCGCCCATCAC